>CM028135.1:128655000-129255000 GCA_016271365.2 Neoceratodus forsteri | reverse complement strand
AAAGCAATTCCAGTGGGGGGTAGGAGGAAGTAAGCTGTTGATTAACTAGAATCTGCAGCTTATCCATCAGGTAGGGAAATGGGCAGACTGGGTGGGCCAAGCAGTCCTTATCTGCCGTCAAATTCTTTGTTTCTATGGATGAGTGGGCATTATGGGTGTTAGCGACGTGAGAGAAGAAATCCAGGGCAAGATTTGTCTCCTTGCAGATGACACTAAGCTGTGAGGCAGGGTAGACAGCAAGGAGGGAATTATATGCAGTGAGACTTGCAAAAGCTAGAGAGGTGGTTAAAGGTTTGGTAGTTGAAATTCAATGCCAAAAGGTGTAAGGTGATGCACTTAGGGAACAAATACTTGAGGACAAAGTACTGGATTGGGGGGAGCAAAGTTGTGCATAACCTCAGAGGAAAGATACCTGGGATCATCATGGAAGTGGTATTGACAGCAGAAGGAAGGAGGTATTACTACCTGTCTGCAGCTCACTGGTGAGGCCCCACCTGGAGTACTGTGCCCAATTCTGGAGTCCTCACCTAAGGAAAGATAAGGAGAGGCTTCAGACAGTAGAGCATAGAATGACCAAAATGGTTCATGACCAGGAGAGCAGATCTTACAAGGATCGACTCAAGGCACTGAACATGTACATTCTGGAGACCAGACGTGAGAGGGGAGATATGCTACAGACCTCGACGGAATTCTTGATCCTGTGAGTCACAAGCCACAAGTTAGACCATCTTTTTGCTGGTCTAATTTTATGGCAATCATGGGACCTTTTTATGGGGATTGTGCCAAATATTTGGCTCAAGCCACTGTAAAGGGGGTGAAGTGTCACAAATGTACACAACCTTTGTGAACCAGGTGCAAGGTTCGGCAATGTGTTTGGCGCAGCGCTGAGTTTGATGCAGGGCTTGTGGAAGTCCTGCGTCAACCTTTGAGAATTGAGCTTGATGTGTGCAGTGAGATTGTACTGGCATAAAAATAATAAAATATACAACAAAACGTCCCACCTAAACCTCCTTTCATGCCCTTTCTCAATACTCCTCCCTGTCCCACTAATGACAGAGTGATAGCACCAAGGCTGCCAGTGCTATAATGGTAGCTGCAAACAAAAACTCAGCCCCCTGCTGTAGGGAGAGGGTTGTCACAACAAGATCAGCCTTGTTGGCATCAGCCAAGTCTTGTTATTGTTTTGTACTGTAGTTTGTTTACCCAGTTCAGGATAGCGCAGCTGAGGTGCAGCACACTGTTTTCTAACAGTGTCCCTCTACAACTCAGTTTGTTGGACTGGTGCACTGAGAGGTTAACTGACTTGCTTATGGTCACACAGTGGACATTATTCTCTAGAGAGGTTTTAGCTATGTACATCCCTTGTTCTAGTGGTCCCTCCCCTCACTCCTGTTTTCAGTACAACTTAAAATAAAAGATTATTCTCCGGTGTCAGTGTTCCCCACATCCTCACCCAATCCCTGTTTTGGTAGAAAAACACTCCCGGATAGTCTAGTGGCCCACTAACTCCTGATGCAATCCTCTGTCCCCACTCAGATCTGAGTTGGAAGCCAGTACTCAACTTCCACTTACCTTTGGTGCCAGCCATCATCTTACACAAGTACAATTGTGACAGCATAGCACTTTTTTTATTACCTATTTTTTTCTATAAACTATTTGGTTGATGTGGAAAATATGTGGGAAACCATCATTGCATTTTTTTTCTTTTTGCTGTCCTAGTCCTGAGGGAAAACATTTCTTTGAACTCACCAAAGAATAGAGTTCTATTCATCCTGAAAGTGGCTGTTTGTTTATATATCAACAAATGGCCAGCACAGGTTAGATGCCCCCTTCAGAGTAGTGGGCCATGGGAACAAAAGAGGAGCAAATCGAATCCGCATAACCAGCTCAAACCAGTTCTGTCTTGGAGGTTGGCTCACAGATTAAAGAATTATCCGTGGTATGATGTAAGAGGCAGGGCAGATGATGCAGGTGAAGGGTGCTGGCCTGGCATGGGTATTTTTGTTCCTGTATTCCCTTATGAAGGCCAGTCATTCATATCTTGTGGGAGGCCACAACATTGCTGTCAGTTCAGCTATGAGTTAGGAGATCCCAGTTGGAGGTAAGCTTAAACTATCCACTTAGAATCTAGTTAGACATTAGTTAGGTTATTCTGTATGCATTCTTCTTGTTCAAAAGTATTCCTTTCCCTTTCTGTAGTGTACCATATTCCCATAGACTTAAGTGTATATAATCCTGTATCATATGTAAATATCATAGCGTATTAAATATTATTTGTATATACTTCATGCTCGCTGTGACTGTATTTTTAAGGGTATAGATAACCTGGTGTAATTGGCTGTGACTTGTTTTTGAAGAGACATACTGCTAAACTGTCCAAGGTACTCCTGCTCCTAGCACAGGGTAGGTGAAAACTGAGTGTTCCAGCTGTGACAATAGGTGTGGGACATTTGCCCTTTGAGAAAGGCCACGGTACTGTGTAAGCAGTGCCTGATGATGGGATTCTGACCTAAAAATACCCCAAGTGTGAATAAAGCTGGGTAGTGGCAGCATATCCCTATTTCCCATTATCAGTCATTCTCCCTGTTTCTTATTTTGTTAAGCTGATAACTATTTGTTGTTTTGTTCAGTTCCACAGTTTATTGCATGGCGGCTTACTGATGGTCAAGTTATTCTTAAGCATGACTGTCCTGTTCATTTTGACATAATTGTTTCTATTCTATGTATTTTATATTCTTTGTTTTGTATATGTTATCTTTTCCTCTCTCTTCTTCCCCCAGGATGTATCTGAAAACAAGCTGATAATCAGCTCAGTATGTCTTTCCTGGTAAAACCATTGAAATAAACAAATTAGATAGATAAATAGATAGATAGATAGATAGATAGATAGATAGATAGATAGATAGATAGATAGATAGATAGATAAATGTTAAGGTGATCATTCAGGTGTCTGAAGGGTCATAAAAACTAGTAGTGCAGTGCAAACTGAGTTCTGGGAGGACAGGCCTGTGACAAACTGGTTGGCAGTGGTGGGATCATAAATGGATTGTCAATAAAATGGTCACGGGGCAGGATGTACAAAAGGGGATATTGTACATACTACTATCTCTATGTTGCTTTAAGGAAGAGTAGATAGTTACAAGACACTGTGTCTGGGCCATGTTATAGATATACATTTTCACACCTTGAGAAGCTGTGCAAAAGGAGAGGGCTTATCTTAGAAGAATGCCAAACGCGGGTAGACCTTATAGATGTCCTTGAGAAAAGTGACTTGGGCAGTGGTACAGAACTGGTCACTGCCAGCCAGAGTCATGAGACGGAGGCTAGGGAGAATGCAAGTGAGTCAGAGCCATAAATGCAGACCGGATAGAACTGATGTGGCTGGAGCTTGACCTGGTTAAGGCAAAGACAAGTGTCGAGCATCAAAAGGCGGAGGCTAAGCGGCAAAAGGCTGATGCTGAGCTGCAGTGGGTGAAAGTGGAAAGCTGCAAAAAGCAAAGCTGAGGAGCAAGCAAGGCCATTCCAGCACAAGATCCAGATGACAGAGGAGCGACAGCATGTACATGAAAATGAGATGGAAATTCTGTGGCAGAAGGCAACATCACAAACCAAAAGTACTGGCATCAGGGGTTTGACCCAAGAAACTACAGTTAGTTCCAAAATGTTTCCTAAGTATCAGGTAGTGGCTGATCTTGATTTGTTTTTGAATCTTTTGAAAGAATTCGTGGGCAATTTGAATTGGATATATTATGTTAGACCAAAAATTGATATGCAGACTCTCAACATGCCGAGTTTACATTCCCGAAACCAAAACTCCCGCATGACTCGGATGCCCGACAATACAATGTCGGGGCATCCCATAATAACTGCCTCAATACGGGAGGTGGGCTTCACCCCCCCCCCTAACTAATAACAAACTCCGAGGGGGAGTGGACCTCGGAGTAAAAATATATTGGTTATGAGGGCAAAATTCAAAAAAATTCCATAGCCCGGACCAGAACCTGAGCCTCCCAGGGTATGCTGGCCGAGCTGTCAGTGGTTTAGCCCTCCTCGACACCGGGGCAGCTTGGCCAGCTTTTGGATCTGATGTTTCTTTCTGCAGCATCACCAGGGATAAGGTAGCAACCCGTCACATCCGCTACCTTACCCCCTCCCGTAACACCATCAGGCATGAAGCCAGCGGGATTTACACTGTTGGGATACTACACCTCTTGGGCAGTACTGCCCGGGCAGGTGAGTATTGGGATAATAAGCCATGGGATGTCATAAGGATACCTTTGAATTGGATGGGGCTTCTTAGGCAACTCAACTTTTGCCACTCCTTGTGGGCCAGGCATTAGAAACTTTCACCAGTATGGACAATGAGGACTGTATGGACTATACCAAAGAAAAAAATGCCTTGTCAAAGTATTACAAATTGACTCCCGAAGCCTATAGACAAAAATGCAGAGGTTTAAGGAAGGCACCAGGAGATAGCTATTCAGAAATAAGTGTCTTACTAGGCAGTTCATTAGAACAATGTTTAGAGGGTGCAAAGGCTAACTCCGTGGAACAGATTAAGTATTTGTTCCTCATGGAACCATTTCTCAAGACTGTACAATAGAAGTTGAGAATATGGTTGCTGGATCAGATTCATTGCTCCACAAAAGAGGCAACTGAGAGGGCTGATCAGTTTGTCTCCAGCTGACCATACATTCGTGAAAGGACAATGGGGGAGGGACATCAGATGTTTTCACGGGAACCTGGGGGGTAGCCACGGGAAGTCAGTCTGAGCTACATCTGCCAGAAAATGGACACCTATCATATGACTGTCTGAAAAACATAGTCAAAGGGAAATGTGCAGGTGGAGGGGTAGCCCTGGAAGCATCCAGCAGCTAGTGGCCTGTAACAAGAATGCAGTTTCTATTAACTCCAACCCACATACACTACGTGTTAGTTTTTTTTTTGTGGTAAATCTGTTTTCTCCCTGAGTCCCTGGGTCGACTGATTTTCCTCAGCCACCCAGCCCCATCACCCCAGCTTTCCCCTGGGACTTACATTCATGCTTCTGCCCAGATGCTGACCAGGTGTGGGGCATGTGAGTGCCCAGATACAGCTAGCTGGACTAGGAACTGCCATTTTCTTGCCCTGGTTTTCTCCCATAGGGGAGCAGGTGTGCAGTGCCACCCACGACAGCTCTGTGGACGCTCCCATGCACACGACGTTAGTGGCCACCACTTCCCTTGCTCCCCATGTAATGGCCCGTGGCTGCTGTGCCCGCAGCCATCACTAGTGGACAGGCTGGCACTGGGCACCATGTTCCCACCCCCCTCTCTGGGAGAGGAGAGCTGTGTCCTGGATGCCTAACCCTCTCCCTCCCTTGTCAACCCACAGCAATGTAGTTTGTTCTGGAAGCTGGGGTAACCTAGCTTGAGTGGTGTTCAGCATTTAAGCCATTTATCTGTGAGTGCTTTTAGAGCCTCTGGTACTGCCACTTTAAGAGCTGTCTGCTTGCAGGTATGATTAGTTCGCGGGGGGGGGGCAGTGTGTTTCCCTGCTCGAGTTCCTCCCGAGCGGCTGACAAATTGCTCCGTTGCTGCTGTAGCTAAGTGGGCAGAGTGAGTACTTATCAGAGATGTAACTGTTTGCCCCATATCAATTAGAGTATTAGTGGAAATGTAATTTGTCTAACCTGCCTTTCTTGCAGCTGGGACTGTGTTTTGCCCCTCCATTTTGGATCTGAACTGCTGAATAGATCCAATCAGACAAGGAGGGGCATCTAAAATGGAGTTTAAGTGGACCAACCAGGATCAGGATTCTCTTGGGAGCCGGCTTGCCATAAGAGATATAGCTAGTAATTCTGGGAAGTGAAGTTCTGGACCTTGGCACCTACTTACACCAATAGGGGGAGTTTTGAGTGATTGACAACTAAGTCCAACAATTGGACCGGGTGACACCCTAATGGAATGCCCTGCCTTGTGTCTGGAAAGGCAGATCTGTGGTGACCGTGACCGGGGAAGGAGCTCCAAGCTTCTGCGCTACAGAGTTTCGCGCGGGAAGCGCATGTGGAGGCCTAAACTTGGGCAGTGTGTTGCCGTGGTGATTCGGACTGAATCTGCAGCTACCGAGAAGAAGAGAGGCTGAACAATTGGGAACTATGCTCACCCTGTAGAGGACTGGAGAAACTGCTTAATCGCACTCAGTCTGTCAGGAAAGTGAAGCTGCAGTGTGAACTCCCGGGTTAGCAGTAAGTGCGATCGGGACCTGAGAGCAGCTGCCTGGTATAGTAATTTCCTTTACATATAAATGTGTGGAGTGCTTGTGAAGGACGGCTAAATGAGTCCTCTTGTCCTGTGTGTGTAGACGGAAAGGCAATTGCATGCAGGCGGACTGAATCCGTGGCTGATTGAAGCTGTGTGCCTGCTTGTAGAATTTCATCCCCCTGCTGTGCGAGGGCATCTGGCAATCCATGACCCCCTCGGTGCCAGTTTTCAGCATCGAGTGTGTGAGTGCAAATCAGGGTAGCTCCCTGCCATCTGCCTATTTAATTGCAAGTGTTTCGTCTGATTTCTTTTCTTTCTTTCTTCATGAACTGAGCCAACCGGCTCCAGATTACAATTGGGTATTGTGCAAGTGTTTTCCATCACAGGGCCTCTACCAGCTGCACCGATCCTGGCTAGCCCCCCACCATCCTGGATACCCAGTAAAGTGACATTTTGGGACTCTGACTATATGCACAGTACTGTGATTATTAATGTGTCAAATCTAATTAACCTTGTTATAGCCCCCTAAATAAATCAGATCTGTTTGTTTCAGCAAAGTTACACTGACTGAGGTATTCGTTTATGTTAAAGTATTGTACTGTGGCTATTGTATTGCATCATCTTGTTTTACAGGGGGTCACCAGAGTCAAGTTGATCGAACCAGTCCTGAGGGTAAGTGTGAATAGTGAAGGTACTCATGGTGTACAGTGTGCATCACTAGCAGGAATAAAAGGGGGTCTCAGTGTCCCAGAGGGCTGTGACCAAGTTAGTCTAACTACTGTAAACCCCGACCTCTGGGTGGAGGCACCCGCCATAGAACCTAGGTCCCTCAACCTGTTAGCAGTTAAGCAGGCAGGGGTAGTAGCCCTTGGGATAGCGCCACCTGGGGGTTACATCTTGGAGGCACCACTGGGATTCGCGTCCTCTAGTGGCCGAGTGAAGAAAGTACCCCATTATGTCTAATTTAAAGGAGAAGATGGAGGGGGATACCACGCACAAGTTAAAACTCGATCCCCTTAAGATGATGTTACATAAATTGATGGGGTGGTGCAAAGCTGAGGAGTTGGACTCCCAAAAGGCTGTATTATTGTTGGCTGTCCCATTGTGGATTAAAAGTGCTGACATTGTCTCTATTGTAGAGCGTGTCAAATGTCTGGGCAAGATGGAAGTAAAAGGGCGATATGCTGATTTGCTCGAACAGACCCTGCAAGTGCTGCTTTCATGCAGTATTCCGATAGATCCTGAGAGGGTGCCCCTAGTGATCTTGCCCGAAGGTGCCTAGACAGGATGGAGGGTTATTCACACACGTAGTGGTTTGGCCACTCCAGGTGGGTCCCCCAAGACTAATAGTTTTAAGGACAAACTGCTCAAACTGTTAGCCGCGGAAGGGAGAACCGCTCAGGAATTGGTAAAGGTATTAGACATCTCAGGTGACCACACTCCTCTGCTGTCCCCAGGTACATCTCCCGGGTCCTCTAAGAGCTCCATACTAGCCCCACCCCCTATGGTTATTCCTCCCATTCAACCAGAGTCCTATTGGAGATTGAGACTCTTCTCCAGTACTGTTCCTGTGCCCTCAGGAAAAGATGATTTGGAGACATGAATGGACTATGCTACCCCTTTAGTGCAAGAGTGGCAGTGCTCTGAAGTAGGAAAAGAGGAAATGGTTGATGGAAAGCTTGAAGGGTCCTGCACTGGAAGCCATTCGATTCCTACGGGCCACTAGTCTGGAGGCTACTGCAACAGAATAGCTTTCCGCCTTAGAGGGGGTGTTTGGCAGCACTGAAACCGGAGAGGATCTATTATGGAAATTCAAGTCAGCTAAACAGTGGAGAAATGAGAAATTGTCTACTTTTGTTACTAGAATGGAGAGGGCTTTGCAAAAGGCCCACCGGAAAGGGGGAGTGTCCGCCCAAACACTAAACCAGGTCCGATTAGACCATATATTGAAGTCAGCCAGATTTTCAAGTGTGATACTGCTGAAACTCAAACTGCAAGACAGGAGGGCTGACCCTCCTGAATACTGTCAATTGATGAGAGAGATTCGTGAAATTGAAACTGATGAAGAGGGATGGGAACCCTATGCTGGGGCCGTGAATCTGTGCCAGACCCCTGAGAAGAGTGAGCCAGATGAGACTCAATGGCTGAGAGGGTTGATTAAGGGGTTGATGGAGACCTACCAGGAACAGGATCTGTATCATGCTCCTCCTGAGCCTAAAAGTGGAGTGTTGTTTCCCCTGATACCCAGATTGAGAGCAACCTGAAAGTGGAAATTAGAGACTTAAGAGAGATGGTGAGGGAGCTGCAACAGGCTGCTCTCACCCCCAACAGAATTGGAGAACCAGAGATCCAACAGGGTAAACACCCAGTTCAAGAAGAGCCATGTAGAGCCCCTGAGATGCCCCGACAGATAAGAGATTCCCCTCCCTCCAAAGACAACCAAGATACTAAGTTCTGTTACCATTGTGGAGAGGATGGACACTTTCAGACTGAGTGTCGGCTGCCAGAGAACTTGAGGAAAGTTACCAGCAGGTTAGTGGCCTGTCATCGCAAAATCTGTGCCCAGTCACCAGGGAGAGCCAACCAGAAAAGTTTTGCCACCAGGGCCAATATCCGAGTGACATCCCAAGTAATGCCCCCTGAATGGTCCAAGGTGGTGGGTCCCTCTATGGAGACTACTGTGAAAGTGAATGGGGTATCCACCCGAGCTGTACTAGACAGTGGCTCCCAAGTGACAATCATGTTCCAGGACTGGTAGCAGAAGCATTTGTCTAATGTACCTCTGTAACCCCTAGAGGGGCTACATGTGTGGGGCTTGAGTGAGAAGGCCTACCCCTACTCTGGTTATATCCGAATTTGGTTGTCCTTTCCCACTTCTGTGGCTGGAGTGGCAGAGCAAGTGGAGACCCTAGCCTTAGTGTGTCCCCCTACTGGATTGTATGATGGGGTCCAGTTGTTGATTGGAACTAATGCACATAAGTTTGGGCGACTCATGCAGTTGTGTTATGAAAAACAAGGGACCCGGACTGGCAGAGCTCTAAGAATTTCGTCCTTGATTAAAAGGGCCTATGAGGCATGGAGAAATGCTGATAGAATGGAACCAGAGGAACTAGTTGGGGTCGTCTGGAAGAAGGATCCGGAATCTTTGCTTTTGGCACCAAATGCTCAATGTGTTCTACAAGGAGAGGTCTGCATAGAAAAGGATGTCAAGAACAAAATATTAATGCTGGATGCACCAGAAGATGGAAAGCTGCCTGAAGGGCTGCTGGTCAAACCAAGTATTCTACCTGCTAGAGCCCATGCTTTTGCTAGAAGAGCGATGGTTCAAGTTCACACTGTGTCTGACAGGGAGATCCGAGTAAATCGAGGCTGCACCCTGGCCACTGTGCACTGTGTGGATACTGCCGTACTGCCTAGTAACAAGAGTTCAGGGAAGAGTGACAGAGTGAAAGAGTGACAGAGTAATGCCTGACTTGTTTGATTTTGGTGACTCCCCATTGCCAGCTGAATGGAGAGTGAGTATCAGTGAGAAGCTTGCCCAGAGAGACCAGGTGTTTTCTTTAAAGGAATGGGACGTAGGATATGTGCAAGGAACTGAGCACCGTATCCTGCTGCATGATGAAAGGCCATTTTGTGAGAGGTCTCGATGCCTGGCACCTGCTGACATAGATGATGTGAGACGGCATCTGCAAGAGATGCTTGCTGCTGGTGTAATACAAGAGTCCAGAAGCCCATATGCTTCACCTATCATGGTAGTGAGGGAAAAAGAATGGGACTGTTAGGATGTGCGTGGATTATCACACTTTGAACCGGTGGACTATTCCTGATCAGTATACAATACCATGCATTCAAGATGTGTTGGACTGCCTGAACGGTAATAAGTGGTTCTCAGTCTTAGATCTTCGCAGTGGGTACTACCAGATCCCAATGGCCCCAGAAGAACGTGAAAAGACAGCCTTTATCTGTCCACTTGGTTTCTATGAATTTATGAGGCTGCCTCAAGGGATTTCAGGTGCTCCAGCCACTTTTCAACACCTGATGGAGCGTGCGGTGGGGGATATGAACTTGTTAGAGTGCTTGGTATACCTAGATGATGTCATTGTGTTTGGCAGCTCACTGGAAGAACATGAGAGCAGATTATTCAAGGTGTTGGACTGACTGGAAGACTTAGGCCTTAAACTGTCTATTGATAAGTGTCAGTTCTTTCAAACATCAGTAAAGTATGTGGGACACATAGTATCCTCTGAGGGAATAGAGACCGACCCAAGTAAAGTTGAAGCTTTGACCACCTGGCCGCAGTCAAAGAATCTGAAGGGGCTACAAAGATTCCTGGGTTTCTGTGGTTATTATCGGCACTTCATCAAGGACTATTCAAGAGTGATCCGCCTTTACTTAACCTTACTCAAGGGTATCCCCCAACCCACAAAAGATACAAAAAGTCAGCGTCCCTCGAGACTGAAAGAGTGCATTTTCTTCCAAATGAAGTATTTGGGACCCGCTGGACTCCTGATTGTGAGACTGCTTTTCATGATATCATATATCAACTTACCCATGCTCCAGTGTTGGCCTATGCTGATCCCACAAGACCTTATGTCCATCACACTGATGCTAGCTTGCAAGGGTTGGGGGCTGTATTGTATCAGAAGCACACGAATGGCCTGAGACCAGTGGCCTTTGCCAGCAGAAGCCTGACCCCTTCAGAAAAGAACTATCCTGTACACAAGTTAGAGTTCCTAGCTTTGAAGTGGGCCACTGTTGATCAATTTCACGAGTACTTGTATGGGGCTAAGATACTGGTGAAAACTAACAATAATCCTCTGACCTATGTGCAGACTTCCGCTAAGTTGGATGCCACTGGCCATAGGTGGCTCTCTGCCTTTTCTACATATGATTATGCTGTTGAATATAGAACAGGCCTGAACCACATAGATGCTGATGCTCTCTCATGGAGACTGGTCCCCCCGAATAACTGGGTCAGACTGTCAGAACCTGATATTCGAGCACTCTGCCAGAAGTTTGACAGGGAGAAACAAATGTCCACAGACGCAGTGGACTGTATGGTGGATTGTTTGGGACCCTCTGAGAACTGCATACCTGCTGCTTATTACCACTTTTCTGCCTTGGACATTGGTGCTTTGCCTAAGTTCAATAATGACAGTATTCAACAGGCTCAATCCCGAGATCCCATGATCAAAACAGCTCTAGAAGCCCTCCAAGCAGGGAAAGATGTGTCAAGGTTACATTCCCCTGATCTGAGAACTGCATTGCTATATAAAGAAGGCCCTAAGTTGCGACTGATCAATGGACTGTTATATAGAGAGATGGTGGATAAAGGGGGCCAACTGGACAAGTAACAGTTAGTTTTGCCTACTGGCTTTTGAGACCTGGTGCTGAGGTCCCTACACAACCACATAGGACACCTTGGCATAGACAAAACCTTTGATTTGGTGAGATCTAGATTTTATTGGCCTAAAGTGGGGGCTGATGTTGAACAATACATGAGAACTTGTAGTCGCTGCTTACAGAGGAAAGCTCTGCCTCAGAGGGTTGCCCACCTTGTTAACATCACCACCAGTGCACCTATGGAATTGATCTGTATTGACTTTCAGAGTTTGGAGCCAGATCAAAGAAATATCAATAATGTGCTGATGGTCACTGACCATTTCACCCAACATGCTCAAGCTTTCCCCACCAAGGACCAGAAGGCATCCACTGTAGCAAAGGTGCTTATAGAAACCTTTTTTGTTCACTATGGGGCCCCACAAAGAATCCATTCTGATCAGGGAAGGGATTTTGAGAGTCGCCTGATTAAAGAGATGCTTTCATTGTGGGAAGTGCGAAAGTCAAGAACCACCCCTTATCACTCCCAGGGGGACCCACAGCCTGAACGGTTCAACCGCACTTTGCTCGATATGCTAGCCACTCTTCAACCAAAAGACAAGCCCAGATGGAGCCAACAGATTAGCACACTGGTACATGCCTACAACTGCACCAAAAGTGATGCCACTGGGTTTTCCCCCTATCGCCTAATGTTTGGAAGAGAAGCCCGATTACCAGTAGATGTTTGCTTTGGAGTTTCTCCTGATGAGGTTCAAGCAGCTACTCATTTACAGTATGTGCAAAAGTTAAAGGCCCAGCTAAACCATGCATACCAACTGGCTCAAACCATGGCTGCCAAAAGAAATCTAGTCAATAAAGAAAGGTATGACAAAAAAGTGAAAGCACTGGAACTCCGGGAGGGAGATCGGGTGTTGCTAAGAAATCTGGGACTGCATGGAAAACACAAGATTGCTGATCGGTGGCACCATCTCCCTCACATTGTGGTAGGCAAACTAAATGATCTGCCTGTGTACAAAGTAAGGCCTGAGAATAACTCAAAAGATGTGAAGACCATGCATAGAAATCATCTACTACATATTGGCCAAATCTTGATCGAGTCTGAACCCCCAGAAAATGCCCCCTCTGGACCAGTGACTAGAGCTGCAGCCAAGAGAAAGTCAAAAAAGCCTGCACCTGTCGAAGTTGAATTAACATGCTCCCCTCCACAAGTCCCCATTGAACAAGACTGCCAATCTGCGTCAGAGGAAAGTGAGTGTGACCTTGAATATTACCCTTCTTATGAACTGAGTCAACTGTTTCGGGGCAATCCCCATGTCAATTCTGGAGATGAAGCCGGGCCTTCCGGACGGTCTAAGCCCTGGATTTGTCCCTGGAGCCAATGCTCTCAGAAAGTGAAGTGCAAAGCATCAAATCAGATGATATGGAATCATTGTGCATGGTTGAACTGCTCGAGTTTTCAGAGGAAGAGAATGATGGACTGGGACAAACTGGTGATACACCAGAACAAGAACAGTGTGTCGAGTGCCCTGATAGTTCACTACCAGTGTCAGGAGCCTCCCCAGGTGAACCAAGTGTTGTGGACTCAGAGATTGCAAACCCTGGAACTGAAAGTGCCCCGAGTTCTAGCCCCTCTGCCCCAATGGAGACCCCCCTGGCAAGTATAGACAGTGCTGAAAGTAAGTCTAACCGTGCAGAGACTGTGACCGTTCCCCCTAGAAGGACTGGCCGAAAGGTGAGGCCTGTAGTAAGGCTAAGTTACAAGTCCCTGGGCAGACCTGTGGACCTACCCCTTAATGTGGTCCATAAGGGAGTGTATGTGACCCTGAGCTCGCTGCCCAAACTAAGCCTGGGAGATAACTCCAGATTACTTGTTTTGACCTCTGAGTATGGTGCCCCAGCCCCCTCCAGCCCCAATGTAGCTGATAGGGAAGGGCCCCTCTTTCCAGGTTTTATGTGTAGGAAGTGATGACCTGAGTTAAAATGATCGTATGTATTTATTTTATTTTTATTTATTTTTATTTAGTTTTTGTTGACCGGGTAAGTGCACTAGACAAATCCTGTCTATTTTCAGGCACGACCCGGGGGAGGGGGATACAGATGAATTCCAACTGACCTTGAACCAGATTAAGCTGTTGGTGGTATTTTTAGTGAATGAGGGAAATTTGGCCAGGACACCGGGAAAATTCCCCTGCTCTTTTCGATAAGTGCCATGGGATCTTTAACATCCACCTGAACTACCAGCAATCCAGGCAGATGGGACCTCGGTTTAACGTCTCATCCGAAAGACGGCACCTCAGAAGTGCAGCACCCCTCTCATGCTGCACTACAGTGTCAGTACTGGGATATTAACCCAAGTGCCAGATGTGGGAACTGAACCCACAGCCCTCTGATCTCCCAGCCTCAGAGGCGAGTGTGCTACCTACTTAGCCACTGACACTGCGATAATGTATACTGTTGTATAATTAGTAGTGGAAGGTGTAATACAGTGTACGTGTATATGACAAAGGTGTAATATGCTGATTGCTGTTTAAAAGGCATGCAAGTTCAAATTGTTGTGCCTTAAGGTGATTTAAGGGTATCCACTTGATGCAGACATCAAGCTTTTTCAGGCCAGGAAGGGTGTAACCCCCCCCTGAAAATGGGGGTTCCCAAAGTCTTCCAGGAGCTGGCTGAGCGCTCCTAGCTTGAGTGGTGTTCGGCATTTAAGCCGTTTATCTGTGAGTGCTTTTAAAGCCTCTGGTACTGCCTCTTTAAGAGCTGTCTGCTTGCAGGCATGATTAGTTCATGGGGGAACTGTGTGTTTCCCTGCTCGAATCCCGCCCGAGTGGCTGACAAATCACTCTGTTGCTGCTGTCGCTAAGTGGGCAGAGTGAGCACTTATCAGAGATGTAACTGTTTGCCCCATATCATTTAGAGTATTAGTGGAAATGCAATTTGTCTAACCTGCCTTTCTTGCAGCTGGGACTCTGTGTGTTTTGCCCCTCCATTTTGGATCTGAACTGCTGAATAGATCCAATCAGACAAGGAGGGGCATCTAAAATGGAGTTTAAGTGGACCAACCAGGATCAGGATTCTCTTGGGAGCCGGCTTGCCATAAGAGATATAGCTAGTAATTCTGGGAAGTGAAGTTCTGGACCTTGGCGCCTACTTACACCAATAGGTGGAGTTTTGAGTGATTGACAACTAAGTCCAACAATTGGACCGGGTGGTGCCCGAATGAAATACCTTGCCTTGTGTCTGGAAAGGCAGATCTGTGGTGACCGTGACCGGGGAAGGAGCTCCGAGCTTCTGCGCTACAGTTTCGCGCGGGAAGCGTGTGTGGAGGCCTAAACTTGGGCAGCGTGTTGCCGTGGTGATTCAGACTGAATCCGCAGCTACCGAGAAGAAGAGAGGCTGAACAATTGGGAACTATGCTCACCCTGTAGAGGACTGGAGAAACTGCTTAATTGTGCTCAGTCTGTCAGGAAAGTGAAGCTACAGTGTGAACTCCCGGGTTAGCAGTAAGTGCGATCGGGACCTGAGAGCAGCTGCCTGGTATAGTAATTTCCTTTACATATAAATGTGTGGAGTGCTTGTGAAGGACGGCTAAACGAGTCCTCTTGTCCCGTGTGTGTAGAAGACGGAAAGGCAATTGCATGCAGGCGGACTGAATCTGTGGCTGATTGAAGCTGTGTGCCTGCTTGCAGAATTTCATCCCCCTGCTGTGCGAGGGCGTCTGGCAATCCATGACCCCCTTGGTGCCAGTTTTCAGCATCAAGTGTGTGAGTGCAAATCAGGGTAGCTCCCTGCCATCTGCCTATTTAATTGCAAGTGTTTCATCTGATTTCTTTTCTTTCTTTCTTCATGAACTGAGCCAACCGGCTCCAGATTACAATTGGGTATTGTGCAAGTGTTTTCCATCACAGGGCCCCTACCAGCTGCACCAATCCTGGCTAACCCCCCATCATCCTGGATACCCAGTAAAGTGACATTTTTGGGACTTTGAGTATGTGCACAGTACTGTGACTATTAATGTGCCAAATCTAATTAACCTGATTTCCCCTTGTCCTTGTTATAGCCCCTTAAATAAATCAGATCTGGTTGTTTCAGCAAAGTTACACTGACTGAGGTATTCGTTTATGTTAAAGTATTGTACTGTGGCTATTGTATTGTGTAATCTTGTTTTACAGGGGGTCTCCAGAGTCAAGTTGATCAAACCAGTCCTGGGGGTAAGTGTGAATAGTGAAGGTACTCATGGTGTACAGTGTGGGTCACTAGCAGGAATAAAAGGGGGGTCTCATTGTCAAAGAGGGCTGTGACCAAGTTAACTACTGTAAACCCTGACCTCTGGGTGGAGGCACCCTCCATAGAACCTAGGCTCTTCAACCTGTTAGCAGTTAAGCATGCAGGGATAGTAGCCCTTGGGATAGCGCCACCTGGGGGTTACATGTGGCATCCAACACCTCAGTCCTACATGCCATGGGGCCGACTACCCTGTGTTAGTTAATCTGACAGCAACCCAGGGATTGAGGGACACTGGGGCTTCCATTTCAATGGTAAAACAGGATTTAATTCACCAGGGAACAATCCCTCCAGTGCAGTTTTCCAGAATTAGGGGAGTGACAATTCCTGCGGTCTCAGTGCCAATGGCCCAAATCTTTCTAAGCTGGTAAGGTAGCCAGGGCATACAGGAGGTGGGTGCTGTACCAGACCTTCCTGTGGATATAATTATGGTTAATGATTTTGACAGCTGTACCAGCAGTGTGTACATTACTACCCATAGTCAGGCTAGTGAACACGCTCTTGGGGACAGAGGGGGCTGTGCAACCAGAAACTACCCAAGGTAAAAGCAGAATGTCACAGCTGTGACAATAGTGGTGGGTGGTTTCCCCTTTGGGAAAGGCCATTGTACTGTGTATGCAGTGGCTGGTGGTGGGATTCTGACCTAAAGATAACCCAAGTGAGAGTCAAGTTGGTTGGAGGCAGCATTTTTAGGTGATCATTCATGTGTCTGAATGGTCATGAAATTCAGTCTGCGACATCCATATTTTTTTTTTACTATTTGCACAGCCACAGACTGTACTTGCATGTATAAGAGGACAGGTGGCAGCGGAGGTCAAGAGAGGGTGAGTACAAGCTGCTGCCTCACGTCTGAGGGATGGGCAATGGAGATGGAACCTGGAGGAGTTGGTCTGGGAGTGTTTTTAAGTTAAACAGGGATCAGGTAAGGGAGGGGAGGTACACTGGCACCAGGGAATAATCTTTTATTTTAACTTCTGCTTGGACCAGTGGTGAGAGAGTGGGGACCACTGGCACTTGGAAATGGTTCTGTTTGTTTTTTTATTTCTATTTATGCCACCTTCTTCTCCTCTGACCTGCTCCCTTCCACTGATCTCCTCAGCCTCTCCACCTGGCTTCTCCCAGATTTACATCTGCCTCTTGCTCCAATGGTTTATCCCCCATGGCTGGGCTCTTGGAGTTGCCCAAGCCTCTTTGGAGACTGAGTCCAGTAGAGGGGTGCCAGGTTGCCTGTTTGGCACCTGCATTGGTCAGGGTGTTTTCTCATGTTCTCTTCACTTCCTAAGGACATCAGCTTTAAGGGTGAGCAAGCCTGTGCATTCAAAGGTGCTTACATGTGGCGCCAACCAATGTCCCCCTTCCCCCTACCAGTGCTGCTATGCAGGTGCATGCAAGCATGCTTACACACAGCACCAACCAACATCCCCCCTCTCCCTAGCAGTGCCACCTTTCACATGCATGCAAACATGCTTACACATTTACATGTGGCACCAACCAAAGGCCCCCTCCCCCTAGCAGTGATGCCATGCATGTGTATGCAAGTGTGCTTACATGCAGCACCAACCAATGTCCTCCCTCTCCCTAGCAGTAGCACCTTTCACATGCATGCAAGCATGCTTACACATAGCACCAACCAATGTCCCCCTCCCCCCCCGCAGTGCCACCATGCATGCACATGCAAGGGTGCTTACACACAGCACCAACCTATGTCTCCCCTTCCCCTAGCAGTGCCACCATGCACATGTATGCAAACGTGCTTGTTTCTTTGTTGTTGTTGTATTATTTCTCCTGCCTTACCTCCTCGGCAGAGGTGGTCCTATGGTTCCCCCTTTTGATATCCGGTCAACCTCAGCGGCACTGCACCGGGCACCGTGCCCAAGCTCACCACCTTGCCCTTTCACCCTTCCTGGCCACATCGCTCACCCCATCGTGGAAGACCTTCAGGGAGTCAGGCTTCAGAGGGAGCACCCTGGGAGCATCTGGTGCAGCGCCAAGGGCTGACCATCATGAGTGCCGGAGGATTAGGCTGTTTTTTCCTTGTCCTGGATCCCTTCCCTGGTGCGGGCATGTAGTGATGCCAATGACGCTGCAGTGCATGCATCCACGCACTGTATGTCCAGCGTCGGCCCACGCCAACCCCACAGCTTACCACAGCATGTACCGACCCCCAGCCACCACCAGGAGCCAGTGTAACTGCGATTGTACATCCCCACCCTCCCTGGAGGAGGAGAGCAGTTCCTGGGATGCTCAATCCTCCTCCCCCCAGCTGATCCTCTGACTCCTGAGGTCGCTCCTGATCCCGGGTCATCAGCATGGCACGAGGTGTGGCATCCAGCATCTCAACCCTCAGTGCCACCGGGCTGGCTTTCACACATGCTTTCAAATGGAACCAACCAATGTCCCCCCTCCCTCTAGTACTGCCACCATGCATATGCATGCAAGGGTACTTACATGTGGCACTAGCAATGTCCCGCTATCCCTAGCAGTATCGTCATGCATGTGCATGCAATTGTGCTTACGGTACATGTGGCACAAACCAACGTCCCCCCCAACAGTGCCTCCATGCACATACATGCAAGCATGCTTATATGCAGCACCAAACAATGTCCCCTTCCCCCTAGCAGTGTTGTCATGCATGTGCATGCCAGGGTGCTTACATCCGGCACCAACCAATGTCTTCCTCCTCCTAGCAGTGCCACCTGCAGCCCCACCTGTGGTTTCCCTGATAGCACTCAGATGGCAGCAATGTTTGTCCTCCCTCCACAGGGAAGGATTGAACTTCCCGTGGGACACTCAATTCTAATTATTCTCCCCCAGCTGCCCTCCCAGTGTTCTGGGCTCATGGCTGTACCAGGGTTGCAAGTGGTAGATCTAATGCTACACCGACTGGCTGGCTAAGGAATGCTTCTATTTATTTTCCTGTATTTCTGGGGCTGGCCATGGTAAGATTCCACTGTATTAACAATGTGCTATAATTAACGCATTGTTAAAACATGGTGCCTGGAAGTGTTAACTAGCGCTGCGCTGGCAGCCTGTTAGCACTTCTAGTATCTGACGAATATTCCACTGGAGATGTTTGCATAGACACATGGTATCTGATTAGCACTACGTTACTTGTATTATGCAATATGGCAACAGCAGAGCTAATAGGCTGATTCATACTTAGCGAGACGCTGATCCTGTTAGCACAGCACTAAGTGAAGATATGAAGCATCAAAAATGAGCTGTTATCAGCTTAGTATGTCTCTCCTGGTAAATGTTTTTAAATAAATCAGTGAAAAAATGTAAGCACACCCAGTTGGGGATGCTTACTAAAGAAACTCTCTCCGCATTTTTTCCCTTTTTTTTGGGGGGTGGGACAGTGCAGGCCCACTTGCAGGTCGGGCAGAGCCTGTGCCCCTGGGAGAATTTAAGGGAGGTTTTGGTGGGTGAGGAGGAGGCCGGCAGAGCAAAAGATCAGGAAGCTGAAGTGGTGCTGGTCCGGTCTGGGTCTCAACAGTTCGTTGGTGGGAGTCCGCTTGGGACAGCGAGGTCCAGTGTTGGTGGTTTGCAGCATATTTGGAGCCAGGTCTGTGTGGGAGCCGTGGCCTGGGGAGAATTGGGCCCACCTTTGTGCACTGCAGCACTGGGTTGGGGTAGGCCCAAATCTAGCTGTAATGTCTTGGGCGTTGGGTACGGTGCAGTGGTACCAGCCTGCACCGTGGGGAGAGCAGTGGTGGCAGCCCACCTCCTCTTTACCATGTGGCATAGAAACATAGACTTTGAAGACAGATAAGGACCGCTTGGCCCACCTAGTCTGCCCATTTCCCTACCTACAGGATAAGCTGCAGATCCTAGTTAACCAACAGCCTATTTCTTCTTACCCCTACAATAATTGCCTTATGTCTATCCCATGTATTCTTGAATTCTCTCACAGTTTTAGACCCCACAACCTCCTCAGGAAGACTGTTGCATGTGTCCACCACCCGCTCTGCGAAAAAATACTTCCTCACATTGCCCCTGATCCACCCCCCCTCTATCTTTAAATTGTGTCCTCTTGTTCTTGCACATCTCTTTTTCTGAAAGATGCTACCATCTTGGACTTTGTTGATTCCACTGAGGTACTTAAAAGTTTCTATCATGTCTCCCCTCTCCCTATTTTCCTCAAGGGTATACATATTAAGCTCCTTAAGTCTCTCCTCATATGGCATTTCTTGCAGACCCTGCACCATTTTAGTTGCCCTCCGCTGGACTGCCTCTAACCTGTCTATGTCCTTGCGGAGATGGGGTCTCCAGAACTGGATGCAGTACTCCAGATGGGGTCTTACCAACTGTCTGTACAGAGGGATAACAACTTCCTGTTTTCTGCTGGTGATGCCTCTCCCTATACATCCCAGTACGCCCCCAGCCCTCCCTACTGCCTTCTCACATTGCTTGCTAACCTTAAGGTCATCTGATATGATTACCCCAAGGTCCCTTTCCATTTTTGTTGTTGTTACTACTACCTCAAGTGTTCCATTGTGTAATCTTTCCCTGGGATTTTGTTTCCCAGGTGCATTATTTTGCACTTCTTTGCACTGAATCCAAGCTGCCATACTTCTGACCATTCCTCCAATCTTGCCAAGTCCCTTCTCATCTTTTCTATGCCTCCTTGTGTATCAACTCTGTTGCAGATCTTTGTGTCATCTGCAAAGAGGCATACTTTTCCTTCCAGTCTCTCTGCAATGTCACTTATAAAGACATTAAAAAGGACTAGACCCAGTACTGAACCCTGCAGTACCCCACTAGTAACCCCTCTTTCTTCAGAGTGGACTCCATTACAATTACCTTCTGTGTCCTGTTGTCCAGCCAATGTTTTACCCAGGCTACCACCATGGGACCCACTCCCAGGCTGGTTAATTTGACAATTAATCTTTTGTGTGGGACTGTGTCAAATGCCTTGCTAAAGTCTAGGTAGGCCATGTCCACAGCCCCTCCCTGGTCTACTACTTTGGTCACCCAGTCAAAGAAATCAATTAGATTCGTCTGACATGACCTTCCCGCTGTGAACCCATGCTGCCTTAGGTCCTGTGCCCCACTGACCTCTAGGTACTCAACAATTCTTTCCTTCAGAAGTGATTCCATTACTTTCTCTACAACAGAGGTCAAACTGACAGGTCTGTAGTTTCCTGCCTCTGTCTTGGTCCCACTTTTGTGAAGGGGAATCACATCTGCCTTCCTCCAGTCCTCAGGTACTACATCATTCTCCCATGATTTGTTAAAAAGGGTAGTCAGTGGTTTCACTAGTTCTCCCCTTAATTCTTTTAGAATTCTGGGGTGAATTCCATCAGGCCCCATTGCTTTGTCCACCTTCAGTTTTAGGAGTTCTTTCAGAACCCTTTCTTCTGTGAAAGGACTGGGATCGACCCCCCTATCAAGAGTGCTTCTGTTAATTGGATTAAGCACCTCCCCCTCCTCCTCTTTTGTGAATACTGAGCAGAAATATTCGTTCAATATCCCTGCTTTTTCACTGTTCCTCTCTACCCACCCACTGTCCATTCTATTCAGCCTCACTATCCCTCCCTTTGTCTTTCTATGCTCCCTGATGTACCTATAAAAGGTTTTATCCTCCTCCTTCTTAACCGAGTTGGCTATCTTTTCCTCAGTTTGGGCCTTTGCTATTCTGACTTCCCTCCCTGCCTCCTTCTGCCTTAACTGGTACAGCTCTCTCTGCCTAAATTCGGGATGGCCTCCGGGGAGTGGAAAGAGATGTTGGTAAGTCTGCCAGATCACCTGTGCTGGTTGATTTGCAGGGATACCTGGAGCTCATCCATGTAGGCCTTATGTTACAGGAGGAAGCATTGAGAGCAGTGAAGGAGCCACATCTAGACAGTAGCCACTGGTGTGGGCTGTAGGAGAGAGCGGTTGGCCCAGGATTGGAACTCGGGAGGCCTTGGAGCATTGTGGAAGGCCTGTGTACATTCTGCTGCCATCAAGTGTTCTGTTCTGAGCTAATCCAGCTCCATAGGGATTCTGTAACTTGGCCTGTCATCCATGAGTTTGTACCATGGCTTTGTGCCACCAAAGATTGCATCTTTTGTAATGCTGTGCTCCCTGCTCCTGGGAGCAGTTCCTATGTTTTATGTCACATTTTAAATTAAATTCTTTCCTTATTAAATTAGACTTTTGGAAGTGGACCTTCATTTGCTGCATGACTTGATGTTTCTGCCAACTATCACATTGCACCCCCACAGCCTCCTGCTTTCTGCACTTCTGCACCCTGTTTAGACCACGCTCAGCAAACGATATTTGAGAGAAAACTGTGGACCCAGGTATGTGCCATTCTTTCCATTGCTCTGTATGTGTTTCTGCGGACAGGGTCCCTACCTCCTCGTTTCGTACCACCTGGCCCCTAGACACTGGGGAGAGGGGTGCTTACAATATGGGGGCTTGTCTTGGATTTGTTTTTGGGGTACATAATGTTACCTTGACTCTTGGAGGGCTGCTGCAGTATTGGGAGTGGACTGAGGCCTGGTTCTTGGTTATGCTGTTCCTGGGTTCTGCCATCTTGGATTGGTGCTTTGTGCCTTTTTTCCTTCTGGCATCAGAGTAGGAGAGCATGTGCATAATCAATTTCATGCTAATGAACTTATATGGGATGTTGATTGGCTGGTGGCAGGTTTGGGAGTGAGGGGCTTGTGGGTGGAAGAACTGTTGCCGCCATTTTGAGGAGTGTGTGAGGGGACAGCAGCACTGTGAGTCTTGGGTGAGATAGCGGATACTCCCAAAGACAGGGATCCTACAGTGATTCCAGCATCACTGATTTCCTGGATGTGGAGTACTGCGGAGGAGGTGGCCCCATTTGAGAAATGTGTTATCTACAGTTACCAAGGGGTAGGAGTGGCAAGACTGTCCATGTGCTAATCATGTCCCCGAGGAGTGCCACCGACGGCAAGCGTCTATTCTAAGTCTCCATATTTGCTGCCCTGGCTTTGTTCAGCCTCTATCTCTAGGAACTACAACCACCACTATGGGCAGTCTGGAGGATTGGGAGGAAATGCGCTTTGCCACTGTCCTCTTGGAGCAGTTAGTATCAGAGGCTCACCCTAAAGATTACCTTGTGGAGAGTGGGCCTAGACGTCTGCCCAGCTCTTCTCCAGCAAAGGTGCCTGAGACTCCCTGTGGTAGAGGGAGAGGCCAGTAGAACCCAAAAACCAGCTGGTTCCTCTGGGCCCAAAGAGTCAGTGTCTGATCCCATGGCTGTCAGGGCCTTCAGTGCTTTGGGCTGGAATGCTGCTGCCACTAAAAAGGAGTCACTGGAGGCTGAGGTGGAGAAGGCCAGCTCCAGCAGCTCTGAAACAGTAGACCCCCCCGTGTTATCCCCTGGGAAGAGACTGTCACCTATGGCTTTTGAAGACCAGGATGTGGAAAGTGCCATTCCACAGCCCTATGGCTGTCCATGCCCAACTCTGCCTGATAGCACCTCGAGGCTGCCCCAGTTATGTGTTCAACTGAGACAGAAGATGAATGGATTGCTCCTGGATGACCCAGTGAATGTGAAGTACCATACTGGAGCATGGTAGGAGAAAGGTTTAGCCCCACAAACCAGTGTGCAAAGTATCCTCGAGTGGTCTCAGATGGAGAGATGGGTCAGAAGAAGAATCTGTGCTGAGTACCCTCAGGAGGACTACCGTTGTGTGTCAGAAAGGGTATGGGATGTCTTTGAAGAAAAGAGAACTGACTGGGTGTTTCAGGGAGCTGTGGATGAAATTCAAGTTAAAAACTATCAGTCTGGACCTCCTGTTGCAACCACCATCACCACGGCTCAGTCTCTGTGCAATTTGACTGTGTGGACTGAGTTACCGATGTTCAAGCACTTTGCTTTAATCCAGGATGTGATGGGACACCACATCAAGTACTATATTGTCACGGTGGCTATGCTTGGAGCAGATACCACCAAACCATATCCCCAGTTCAACTACCCCTATGGTGGAGGACCTGCCCTGTAAGACTGTTTGATTCCTCTGCTGGACTGTTTATCTACTTTAAATAGTGCTGCAGGACTGTCCCTTTTGGTTTGCATTTGGACTGTTTGGGACTTTACCTTAAACTGGGTGAGCTCTTTCTTAAATTTTCCTCTGTTTAACTTGTTGCTTATTGTTGCATTCAGTGTTACTCTTGGTGTTGTTGAAAAGAAAAAAAAGGGTGGGGAATTTATATCTCGGTGAACATCGCTTTATGATCAAAAGATGGTCAAGTACTCTGGGACTTTTGGGACTTTGCTCTTTGGACTCAAAGCATTTCAAAGACTGTTAGCATATTATTGTCCGAAGTTTTAAGTGGGGGTTGGGGGTAGCATATGCGTGGGTAGAGAGTTTGGTGTGTGTGTGTTTTTGTTGAGCATATAATTGTATGGGCTCTGTGTGGGTGTGTGTGTGAAGGTTGTGTATAAAATGAGCGTGTTATGTTTACTGTGGGATTAATATTAATTGTCCTGTGGCACTTGCTTTTTCATATACTCTTGCTAGTTTTATTTCTTGTTCTTAAATTGTTTGGGGGCTAATGGTTGTTTGGGAAAAAAAAATAATGTTTGAGTCCCAGTTTTGGTGGTAGCAGCATGGGATTCGCTTATAGGATGTTGTCTGGATCCTTGTGTCCCTGGGTTTACGTGTAGGGTGTTTGGACCTTGTGACTGGTATTACTCCCAGACTGTCTGTGGAAGAGAGTGCACATATCTTCCTCTGTGCTGCCCGTGGGGTAGCCGGTTGCCCCATTCACCAGGAGGTGAATGGTTTAAGGGGGGGGGGAGAGTGTAAGCGTCCCCAGTTGGGGATGCTTACTAAAGAAAACCTCTCTGCCTTTTTTCCCTTTTGGGGGGGGTGCTGGCCCAGCTGCTGGTTGGGTGGAGCTTGTGGCTTGTGCCCCGGGGAGGATTTAAGGGAGGCTTTGGCAGGAGAGGATGAGGAGGTTGGCGGAGCAGAAGATCAGGGAGCTGAACTGGGGCCTGGGGGCTCTTGCCCCAACCCAGTCCGGGTCTCAGCGGTTCATCAGTGGGAGTCTGGTCAGGAGAGCAAGGTCTGGTGTTGGGGGTTTGTGGTGTATCTGGAGCCAGGTCTGTGTGCGAGCCATGGCCTGGGGAGAATGGGGCCCACCTTTGTGCACCGTGGCACTGGGGTGCGGTAGGCCTGGATCCACCTGTACTGTCTCGGGCGGTGGGGATGTGCACTGGTGGTGGCCTACACTGTGGGAAGTGCAGTGGTGGCTGCCTGCTTCCTCTTTACCACATGGCACTCCACCCGAGTTTGAGATGGCCTGCGAGGAGCGAAAAGTGAGGTCGGTGAGTCTGCTAGATTGCCTGCACCAGTTGATGTGCAGGGATGCCAGGAGCCAGCTGCGTAGGCCCTGTGTTGCAGAAGGAAGGGTTAAGAGCAGTGAAGGAGCCACATCCAGTCAGCTCTTACCGGTATGGGCTGTAGGAGAGAGCGGTTGGCTCAGTGTTGGAGTTCGGGAAGCCTTGGAGCATCATAGAAGGCCTGTGTGCATGCTGCTGCCGTCAAGTGTTCTGTTCGGAGCTAATCCAGCTCCATGGGTACTCTGTAACTTGGCCTGTTGACCACAAGTTTGTGCCATGGCTCTGTGACACTGAAGATTGCATCCTCTGTAAAGCTGTGCCCCCTGCTGCTGGAAGCAGTTCCTATGTTTTATGTCACATTTTAAATTAAATTCTTTCCTTGTTAAATTAGACTTTTGGGAATGGAACTTTGTTTGCTGCATGAGTTGATGTTTCTGCCAACTAACACATTGCACCCCACAGCCTCCTGCTTTCTGCACTTCTGCACCCCATTTAGGCCATGCTCAGTGACCAACATTTGGGAGAAAACTGTGGATCCAGGTATGTGCCATTCTTTCCATTGCTATGGATGTGTTTCTGCAGACAGGGTACCCCGTCCCTGTTTCGTACCATCTGTCCCCTAGACACTGGGAGGGGGGTGCTTACAAAAATATATGTTAGCAAAAAATGTGACTAGCATAAACACGGATACTTGTATGATGAATCTCAAAGATGTAGATTTTAACATGTAGATTTTAACTATTATAATAGGCTACAAAACTCAGGTAACACTCCCTGCCCCTAATTATTTTAACCATATCTGTAGTGTATGCACAAACTGTGAGATTCTTAATAACTTTGATAAATTTAGGAAGTGATTAAGGTGAATAAGAAATTATTTTTTCAATACATAGGGGACAAAATAAGAGTCCGGAATAAGGTGGGGCTGCTGATTATTGGGGATGGGGGGACACTGAGCTAGGCCAGATTATCTTGGTGTCATCTGCAAATAATCACATCTTACCCTGAATACCTTCTCCAGTTTTATAAATGAACACATTGAAATGCACCAGGCCTAGGACTGATACCTGTGGGACCTCGTTAGTAAGCCCCCTGACCTCTGAGTATGCACCATTCAGTACTACTATTTGTGTTCTCCAGTCAATCCATTTTCACACTCATCCAGTGATTTTTTTTTTTTAACATCCAAGTCCCTCAAATTCTTTACTAGCCTTTTGTGGGGCATAGAATCTAAAGTCTGGCTAAAGTTCAGGTGCAGGATATCGAGCACATGATCCTTATCCAGTGCTTGTGACACAGAAGTTAAAAGGGAACGGTCAGCACTAAGAGACCCAATTTGCACTTTTTTTACTTACTGTTCTTACTCTTTACTTGTCAGACTGATTCTGCTGACTTCCAAACTGACATTTTTTGTAATGACGAATCCCAGTATCCCCTGCAGCTGACATCAGAGCAGGGCTGCAGCAGTGGAAGATTCAATAGACTACAATGCATTTTACAGCTTTTATATGCTCCAATCAGATGTTTGCCAATCCCGCTGGTCTCCTGGTGCTAACTACAGTCCTTTGTGACTGTATTTAGCCCAGGGAAGACAGCGTGACAAGCAGACAAAAGATCAGAGTTTATAAAAACTCATACACTGCAGGCTATTGAATCTCCAGCTGCTGCCCTGCTCTGATGTCAGTTGCAGGGGACTCTGGGATTTGTAGAAAAGGTCACTCTGAAGTCAACAGAATCAGTCTGATACAATCTACTATACTGCAGTAAACAGCAATTAAAAAAAAGTTTTTGCACACAACGCACAAACTGGGACCAGTCCCACACTGCGGTGTGGGGCTCTTAGTGTTGACTGTTCCCTTTTAAGAAGTTCACAAAGAATAGACTTCCCCTTCACAAGGCCATGCTGCTTCCTGTCCTGGAATCCATGAGACTCCAGAAAGACAACCAGCTGCTCCTTAATTATAGCATCAAGGAGTTTCCTGGGAATAGAATTCAAGCTATTTGATCTATAATTCCCTGGGTCACTTTTGTCCCCACTCTTATTCGGGGGACAACATCTGCAACCCTCTAACCTCTTGGTACTAGGCCTGTTACTGTGGAGTAGTTGAATAGGTCTGACAGCTGCTGCCCAAGCTTGCCTCAACACCCTGAGTACCTGTGGCTGCAAACCATCTGGCCCTGGACACGTCCCCATTTGTAAGCTTTTTAGGCTTTTTAGCACCCTTCCTCTATAATTCTATCCATGACCATACTTGTTCCCTGGCTTACCTTTATGCTGCACTCTGGTAGAGGCCCCCAACCTTTACTGTGAAGCCAGAGCAGAAGTATTCATTCAGAATATCAACTTTCTGCCCATCCTCCTCCACCAATTCTTTGCACTTTCTCAACCACTCTGTTCCACCTTTATTTTTTTTTCTTTCCCTGACATACATATAGAAGGCCTTGTCATTTTTCCTCACCCATTCTGCAGTCCTGAACTCCACCTCTGCCTTGGCCTTCCTCACTGCCTTGCTAACTCCCTTTGACTTGACAAGGTGGAGCTCCCTGTTTGCCTCCATCTGATTGGCCTCAGGGCTAGATTAAGTTTATCATGGGCCCTAAAACCAGAAAGAAACTTGCTCCACACACACACACACACACACACACACACACACACACGGCAATGCCCCTTAGTCTAGAGCCATCTGTTATTTCCTTTTCATATTGTCAGTAAATTGAGATTCTTTTAATGAGTACACCCCCACTATGTGATTGCAAAGAAATCTGTCCACTTCAGAACCTTTGCAAGTATTTCTCTTGCTTGTTTGCTTGTTGACCCCTGGCACATATACATTTGTGGGATCAGAGATACTTGCATACAGCTGCTGTCTTCATGTTTCTATTATCTTAATTATCTACAATACAGAAATTAAGAACCCATGAGCGGCAGTACACCGACAAATCTCACACACCATCTACAGCAATCTGACCACCAAACAAGACAAATACATCATTCCGATTAACCACAATAAGCAACATAGGAATTGCAGTCACCAAAAACAACCAAACAATTCCAAGGTTGAATTTTTTATTTAATTCTGATACTGTAGGTATCCGTTGGGTTTATCTGCATGCCAGTGCCATGGTTGTTATATGAGAGAGATAGTATGGAGCTGTAACCATGTGACAAATACATAAATTAATTAAATGTAATATTTAAAAAATATATAACACAGCAATAAACCACAATCAGCAGTTTAGGAATGGCAGTCCCCAAATAAAAAAAAAAGTTTCAAGGCTAATGCTTTTTTTTTTTTTTTTAATTCTTGTATCGATCTCCTGGTTTCAGCCACATACCAGTGCTATGGTGGATATGTGAAAACCTGGAAGGAGTTGAAGCCAGGGGATCAATACAAGAATTTTGAAGTGCAGTCTCTGATTCTTTGGTCAAATGCTGACCTTTGTAGCATAACCAGTGTTGCACCTGATCTGTGATCTCTGCTGTAGGGCCAAACATGACTGAATTTGTGATATGATTTATAATGGATTGTTTTCTGGATGAGAGCTAAAGATAGCCATAGTAGCCAAACTCAGGTTGCCAGCATCATGGACTGCTGCACCCCTGCCACTGCACCAGTAGACCAGCCCTGGCCCATTGAGTTTCTGACCTTTGCTCCTCTCAGCTCCTGTCCAGTTTCCAGTTGGCATCTCTCATCCCACCATTTAGTTCTTACCCCCATTCCCCCAGTCTTGCTCAGAGCCTGGTGTAAGGATCTGGAGCCAACAGAACAAGAAAGATTGCTTTTTGTTAAATAACAAACATGGCAGCGCGTTAAGAAATTTTCTAGGTCTTTCCCACCAAATTCAGCTCACCTTGTGGTAGTTTCCCCCATCCTTTATCCCAGTCTGTCTTCCAGTCCTAACTCCTACCTTATCCAGCATGCTTATTCATTTTCATCACAGCACAGCAGGTACTAGGGGTTTTCAAATTCAGGCAGACCTTGTGTGGCTTGCATTTTATTAAAAGTCCAACAAGTTAATATTTAAGAATGGGCAAATATTCCCTAAACAAAAACGTAAGTACAAAGCCATACTGTACAGTAAAATCAGCATGCAAAAATATAGCAGTATGCAGTTCAGTTATTTTTACAAAAAAAGCAGCAGCAGACACCTACTTACCCACCAGATTTGTTCAGTCTCTTAAATCAATGATTTGATCCTGTTGGGAGGTCTAAGCCTCACTTTCAGATTCTTGATGATATTGGGAATGCAAGTAATCACAGACACATTGCATTAGAGTAATAAACAAGTTTATTACTACCAAGGGATAAATCACAGTTGCCCTAAGCAGTTCTTACCAATACGAGCTGGGAGCCAGTGCTAAGCGTTCCCTACACCTCGAGGTTTCTCTGTGTCTCTTGGGGTCTCTCGGGTCTCCAAGGTGCAAGGCTTGTGCATTACATTATATACCTATGATAATTACTATGGTTACCAAAAGATAGAAACATTTAGTTACAGAGATGAGCCCTATTAGCTAAATTAGAGGTGGCTCCACGGTCCAAGATAACATTATATAATTCTGTAAAGTCATCAGTTTGAGAACAAAAGAGTTCTTATACAGAGTCTTACATAACTCAATGTAGTGGTACAAATCACCAAAAGATGGCAATGCCGTCTTACATATTATAATTACTCCAAGGACACAGGTGTCTTGGCATCTTACAAGTAAGGAATACACAGAAAATACATGGCAGAATATATGTATTAGCAAGCAAAATGTATTACAACAATATGCATTCATATCCTGACATCTACTCTTATACAGTAGATGCCCTTAGCCCTAAATGTTAGTATAACATATACCTAAATACTAGCTGTCTACGGTGTACCTGTGAGGGTACCAATTAGGGTGCTGGGACCTTGCGTAACATTCCCCCCCTTGTTGCCTCCAAGGGCAACACAGGCAGATGTCTAGGGAAAGGACAGGAGCAGTGGTCATTTACAAACCCGATGCGCAAGTCTTGTAAAGGAACTCGAGCTGCTCACGGTGTTGGCGTAGTGCGCCATAGGCAGCAGAGCATAATAATCAAAATGAAAATTAAAAATGCTTGTATAATAACAAAACCTTTAAAAGTAATCTCTAACCAGGTGTTAGTTAATGCATTATTCATATCTCCATCATTGATCAAGGCGAGGACAGCTTCATTGGCTTTGGTCATATTATTGCTGATGTGGATGAGGTGTGTGTCCTTTCTGTCTAAAAGTGATTTCAATGTAAGTGTGAGTGGGTCTATGTGTACATTAAAGTATGGCAAGTATTCTGACAGTGTGAGTAGATAATCAGGGTTACCATCAATAATATCTGCATCCTGAAGGGGGATGGGGGTTATAACAGTATGTCCAATAACAGTCTTCTGTTGGGGAATAAAACAAAAATTAGGGTAATCAATAGCACAGGTAACAGATCCATATGTGTAAGATTTATAATTCATGACCACGCAGTACTGCCATTGGAATTATACTGTGAGCGCACAGTAGGCAGTCTCCACTTTTGCAACTGGACAGGACAGGTGTAGGTCGTCTTTGAAATCCGTGTTGACAGGCGATGAACTTCCTCATGATAGGATTGGTAGAGCTTATCCGGAGCCAAAGTCGAGTCAAAGGAGTCGGTGCCATTTGCGGTGATGTCATCATCCATAGTGAAAGTCCAATCAATGCTGTCTGGAGAGTAACCGCAAACAGGTTGAATAACATCAAATACATCACATCGGCACAAGTAAATATATTGCTTTTTCACACAGCAGTCCGTGTGCGGAGCCACCCAGGCATCCAGGAAAGAATGATAAACCAAGAGAGGTGGTAGATCCAGGCATTCTCTGTAGATGTCTTCATCCAAATGCCCAATCGAGTGAACCAGTGCAAGCTTGTCGAACAAAGCTGTAGTGTGATCAAAGCGTGGTAAGGAGACAGTAAAGGAAACAAACATGGTATCTGTTATGGAACACTTCTTAGCAGCAAAACAAGGACCAGTATTAGGGCGTCTGGTCACAAACCCCAAATTCCTAGCTGTGGAGAGAGGAATAGTTAAAGTCTGTTGCATACACATAGAAACACAGGTAGTGGTTTTACATCTTGGACAATACCATTTAGAGATGCGTCTATCATGTATAATGTCAGGTATTCTTCCAGATTCTAGATCAAGGAAGAGGTTATTGATGGTAGTGATGATGTAGGAGCCATAAGCAGAGCAGAGTATCTCTCTAGCAATGTACTGTTTTTCTGCTTCTTTGTTGTTCTGTTGTATGAGTGCGTTGATCTTATCTTTAGAATCAGTGAATGCCTTAGCAATATCGTGCATGTTGTATACAGTTTATCTTTCTTCCTGACTAAGGCCATCCACACCATGCAATAATGGGGGTAGTATGTTGTTGACCAAACCAGTGGAGAACTTGGCAGAATGACTTTTGATAGCAGCAATGTCTGCTTTGTTCCAGATAGACATAGCAGTACCAAAAAGGCCTGTGACAGTACCTGTTGCACCTGTAACATCAGAACTGTCAACATCATGTGTGTTATGTTTATGAGCTAGATTATAAGGAGAGGGCTTCCTCCTGAAGTTGCCTCTATGTTCAGTAGAATGGACCCCGGCAATAGGGTCTTGCATACGAATCTGAAATGCAGCTAAACTATCAAGCAGTAATGTACTATAAAATGCTGATGTATTAGTATTGTGACACATACTAAACTCTTTCATATTCCAGTAAGTAAGATTAAACAAAACAGGTATATGCATAAACTGTAAGTTATTAATCAAAGAACCTGGGAGGGCAGTGGCTGTTAGACCACTACGGGGACCAGGGGTATGCTTTGGACATTCCAAAAGCTGCTTGTCAGTGGGTGATAGTACAGAGGGGTACATGGCTGCAGAAGCCATGTGGTGTATAGCACAGAATTTCCGAGCAGAATCTCTGGATAAAGAATTACAGTAAGAAGGATCTATTAAGGCAGTTATGTTGTACAAACCAGAATGTCTTAATGCAGTTTGTAACAAGGACAGTGAACCGTTTGGGGATAATTTAGCATTGGGCCAACCTTGGAAAGTTCCTTTGGAGAGTTTGGCCACAGGGAGAATTTGTCCTTGTGATGTGGTTTGACACTCAATTTGAAGGGTAGATTTATCAGGAGCAACAACCGAGGCAGTGAGGTAAGCATCGGAACCTTCCTGGACAGTGATTATACTATCTAGTATATTGATGGATACTCCCTCTGGAGGAGGTGCTGGAGGATCGAGGTGTCGTAGGAGGTCCGGTACCGTGCCTTGGATGCAGGGGATAACTCCTGAGAGGAGGAAATAATGGAACAAGATAGCCATCTTGTCAGTGTATCTGAAAAGGAAGATCAAAGATTAGTATGTTAGTACTATTCCACCCAATGGGATGAGGAAAAGTAATTTAAACTCCTTTATACAGTTTCAGCTGGTTTGCATGTAACCATTTGTTAGTCAACTTGTTGTTGTGGAGGAGTCTAACTTGATAGACTGCCGGACTGAGCTTGTTGACAATAGGGTATGGGCCTTCCCACTTGTTGGAGAAGGAGTGGGTGGGATGTGCAAATTGAAGTACCATTACCTGATCTCCAACTTGCCAATCCACTTCTTGTGCATGTTTGTCAAACTGTATTTTGGATTGTTGCTGGGCCTTGCCCATGCAATTGGCAGCATACAGGTGTGTGTGTGTGTGTGTGTATGAGGTCTTTCCTAAGTTTTTCCATATATTGATCCACAGACACACAGTCTGCAGTGGGGGTATGCAGGTCAAACAATAGGTGTTCAGGTAATCTCATCTGTCTACCAGTCATCACCTCAAAGGATGTGAGCTGGGTGGTGGCTGAGGGTGTCCCCCTAATTGCCATAAGGAGTAACGGCAATAGGGAATTCCAGGTTTTGGGATTGTCCTCAATGAATTTGGAAAGCATTTGCTTAATCCGTCTGTTGGCTCTCTCTCTACTTGACCTGAGGATTGAGGGTGGTAAGGTATGTGGAACTTCTGTTGAACTCCAAGGAGTTCAAGGGATTCTTTCATCAACTCACCTGTAAAACTGGTTCCTTTGTCAGAGTCTGGCTTGAGAGGTAGACCCCACCTGGAGAAAATCTGTTCCACCAGGATTTTGGCAGTAGTTTTTGCCGTACATGTCTTAGTGGGGAAAGCTTCTACCCACTTAGAGAAAAGGTCAGTTACCACAAGAGCATACTTATTATTTCTGCTAGTGTTGGTCAGAGGGCCAATTAAATCAATTTGAATGGCATGCCAAGGGCCAAAATGTCTTTGTGATAAGAGTTTGGCATTACGTTTGGTAGGGATGGGGTTGTTTTGCGCACAAACGAGACAATTGTCTATGTATTGTTTAACATCTTTGGTGATACCAGGCCACCAGGTGGTGGTCTTGAGTCGTTGGAGGGTATTTTCTGCTCCCTGGTGTCCACCAGTAGGGGTGTCATGCACTTGGTGCAAAAAGTCAGGTCTTAAATGTCTGGGGACTACCCACAACTTAGTGGTGGAATCATCTGGTTGGAACCAAATGAGCTTGTCATCTGGTGACAAGCACAACTTACCTTCATGCCTCTGATAGGGATTGTGTGTGGGAAGTTTCTCTTCAGTACCTTTGTCAAGTAATCTGAACACCTCTTTGAGTTCAGTGTCAAGCTGCTGAGCTGCAGAGAGGTCCAAGGGGGAAAAAGGTTCAGATTTCTTCCTGAGTGCTGCAATGTGTACAGCTGCATTAGCCTCTGGATGGTCCATCATCCAGATGTCCCCCCCTCGGGCCCCTTCCTTAGCAAGGGTGTCTGCTGTGTCATTGAAGGCATGATAGGGGTCATGGAGAGAGTGGGCTTTAACTTTGTGGACATAGAGTTTGTGTGCAAATTTTTGTGCCAGTGAATGTATGAATATTACCAATTCCTTGTACTTCACTGGGCTGCCATCAGAGGAGAGGAAGAAGTTCTTCTGCCAGAAGGGAAGTAATTCTGTAAGGGAACAACAAACCCAGTTAGAGTCTGTAAAAATGATGGTATCCTCAGTTCCATGCTGGATGAACTCGAGGGCACAGGCCACTGCTGCCATCTCTGCATATTGTGATGATGCTACACTACAGCGCTTAGATATTTTGACAGTGTTCTCATAAGGGTAAATCACTAAAATGCCCATCCCTGCAATTTGTTCTCCCTGATAGTAGGATGCTGAACCATCAGTAAAGACACGGCACAAAGAATTGTTATCAAGTATTTGTGGCGTGGCAGGGAGGAAAGGACCTGGATCGGGAAGATCAGGTGACTGTAGTGTACAGTCATGGGGTTCTCCCTGGAAAAGGAGGCCATGAGCTAACATAGATGAAACTTTAGTTGGTTGTACCTGTATGTCTCTGTCCTGGAGAAGAAGTGACCAGTGCGTCAGTCTGGTGTTAGAGACTGACCCATCCTTCACTCTATACGAGAGCAGAAAGGTGGTTGGGGTGTGATTGGTGTTAATGATCAGCGGTGAGTACCCAGTGATATACAGGAAGTGCTTGACAGCCCAGTAGGTGGCCAGAAGGTTCCTTTCACAAAGACCATACTTCTGTTCCACTGGGGTCAAGAGCTGTGAGGCATATGCAATGGGTCTCAAGGTGCCATGCACCTTCTGGGCCAGCACTGCTGACATGGCAATGTCAGAGGTGGCACATTCCAGATGAAATGGTAGTACTGGATTGGGGTTGACCAGTGCTGGAGTGGAGGCCAAGGCCTGCTTCAGTGACATCACAGCCTGGGTGTGTATAGGGCCCCAAGTCCATGGGATGTCCTTTTTGAGTAATTCTTACAGAGGAGCAGCTTTCTGAGCAGAATCACAAATAAAATCTCTTGAATAGTTTATCATACCTAGAAACCTTCGAAGAGTTGCCACACTGGTAGGTAATGGCAAGTCTTGCAATCCCTGTACCTTCTTCCAGGTAGGGCTTAGACCTTGGTCAGTTATCTTCAGACCCAGAAAGAGTACTTCTTTCTGACACAACTGTGCTTTTGCTGGGTTGCATTTCAGGCCTGCTCTCTGAATGAGAGTCAGTAGTTCATCCAAGAGATCCAAATGTTGTTCCTGTGTGGCTGTTTCCAGCAACAGGTCATCCACATATTGCAAGAGACATTGGGAGTAGAGAAACTCTCGAGGGTGTCCATCATGTGGAGATGGAACAGGGATGGACTGTTATGGAATCTTTTAGGCAAGCAAGTCCACGTGTACGATCCAAATGTTGTTCCTGTGTGGCTGTTGCCAGCAACAGGTCGTCCACATATTGCAAGAGGCATTGGGGAGTAGAAAAACTCTCGAGGGTGTCCATCATGTGGAGATGGAACAGGGATGGACTGTTATGGAATCCTTTTGGCAAGCAAGTCCACGTGTACTGTCTTCCTTCAAAGGTGAAGGCAAACTTATATTGGCTCTTAAGGTCCAATGGCAATGACCAGAAACCATTGGAAATGTCCAGGGCACAGAACCATTTCAAGTCAGGGGTCAGAAGTCGTAGCACATCTGGTGCTGATGCCACAGTTGGGGAACAACTGGGGGTGACCTGATTCAGTTTCCTGTAGTCAATAGTAAGTCTCCAGGCGCCTGTGGGTTTCTTCACGGGCCATACTGGGGAGTTGGCAGTGGAAACACAAGTTCTAATTACACCTTGCTTGAGGAGTTACTTGATCGTTTCTCTGAGGGAAGGCAAGGCCTCAGTTGGAAAAAGATATTGCCTTTGCCTCTCATGTGCTGGGCCTGGCACTTCAATGATGGTGTGCATTCTACCACAGTCATGCTTGTTGACTGCAAACGCTTCCAAATGTCATTGCAAAATAGATAGGAGCTTTGGGAAGAGTTCATGATTCTTGAACAAATCTGTGACATCATACTCTTTGTCATTGGCAGATATCGTTGCCACAACATGTGAATCAGGAATCAGAATGGTATGATATTGACCCTGAATCTGTATCAGTAGCATGTTAGCTAGGTCCACCACACAGCCGTGTGGTGCAAGGACGTCAATCCCTATAATACTAGAATGATCATGCAGTACCATTAGTTGGAAAGTGTGTGAGGCCTTTAAATGGCCTAGCTCCACCGGTAAGGGTAGAGAACGGTATGCAGGGAGTCTAGTACCGTCAACTCCTGACATATTGGTCCTCCGTCCGGTGGACCAAGGGGATGTGTCCGGGTGTTCGTCATGTAGCACAGATACAGCTGCACCTGTATCTAACAAAACTACTAGTAGGCGGCCCCCAACCTCGGCCTCGGTGCAGGGCCTTCCGTTTGTATCCAAGACTAGCTTGTTTACAATCTGGACTGGGGCCTGTAATTGTCAATCCGTACTGCCGGAAGCCTGTAGAGGTTGGGCCTGGCTCATGTGAATCACTTCACCATGTTGCACTGATGTTATATAGGGAGGAGCTTCTGGGTTCAGACCTGTAAGGGCCTGAGGGCCTGCACCGCCGGTGTCCCCATGGCCGGTTGGGGTCTGGGCCGCCGGTTGTACTGCCGCAAGGGCCTGTGCGGGAACAGCATCCGCCACAGAGCGCACTTGTCCCAGGAGCTCTCGAAATTTCCAGTTCTCTTCGGCTATCTCCCTATATGAAGGACCCGTTCTCTGTTGTTGTGGTTTACCTCTACCCTTATGCTTCCTGTTCTTATGCCAATTCCGGTTCCCACCCCACTGCTGTTGTTGTTGTGGTTGTTGTTGATGGGCCTGTTGGGGGTGTTGATTATCAGCTGAAGGGACTGGCTGATGTTGGGCCCGTTGGTGTTGAGCCTGCCCTTCCACTGTGTAGTGCGTCGTGGCCTCTGGGACGGATTCCACACCAGATACCTTTTTGGAACTGGAGCCCAGATCACGGATATAGAGTTGATACACTCTCTCAGTTTTCCGAAGGATGTCGGCAAACCTATCTGTATTAGGGTAGGTGGTTGGCTCTACCTTTTCTCTTACTGCTGGAATCATGTTCCTAAGGAACAGGGTCTTATATTCAATAAGATCTACATCCGCAGCTTCTTGTGCCAGGTGCTTTCCTGCTCGGTAGGCCATCCAAAGTCTCTGGTGATAAGTCGCTGGACTTTCTTTTGTATTCTGCTTCACAGGGTATGCAAGCATCACTTCTACTACACTTGGGCTGTGAGCAGAAATGAGCTCAGCTGCAACCTCGTCAAAGGTAGCATTCCCATCCTGGTGAACAGCATTGGGGAGTTTGGCCCACAAACCAGGACTGATGGTCTGGTGTAGTATTTGGACCTGATATTCTGCAGTGAGGCTAAGCATCTCGCATTTAGAACACACCTTCTCCAAGTGACAGCTGAGGTTGTCGGATGGATTCATCCAACCAATGCTGTCAGCAATTTGCTGAACAGAGTAGACCATTTGTAGTGGATTAGTGGGTCGATCAGGCAAGGGTAGATTGTCTCGAGTGCCGTCCAGGGCAGCACGAGCTGCAGCTTCAGCCGCAGTGCGGACAATCCCTTTCTGAGTGCCAGCTTCCTGCAGAAGCTGCCTAATCTGGGTTTTAATAGCCCGTTTACTTCTCTCAGGAAGAGGTACATTGCCTATTGCAGTTTCAATCATGGTTTCTATCTCCTGCCTGTCTTCCACATTAATAACGGCTACCAGAGGTGTCATCGGGACCAGGCTTGGGCCTGCTCCCCTCCTATCATGGGGGCCGCCATATTGGCATCTCCCATGATGAGCATCATGACGTCACCGACATGTGACATGGGGAGTTGGGGCCGGGGACCCGCCATGCTGTGGATGGCTGGATGTGGTCTCTGGGCCATAGTAGGGGCATGACTGGGCATTGTATTGGGAAATGTCATCATCAGATAACTCTCCTTCTGATGACGAATGAAAGGCAGGGGCGATGCCTCCCATTGCCTCGACATGTCCAGCTAGAATCTCTCGCTGATGATGCAGTGTCACCATCTTAGTTCTACATTCATCGTGACTCACGCTTGCAGCATCCATATCAACCTCATCTTGCTTTTGCAACACTCTATACGCGGTGCTCAATTCGCGATTGTCTCTGTAAGCCACTTCTAAATCATTACGTACCTGGTTTATCTCGTCCTGTAGCTCACCCATTTCGTCACTCAACTGAGCATTCGCAGCACTCAGCAAATCATTCATTTGCACTATCTGACTCTTATCCTGTCTCAAACTTTCACACTCCTGCTTCAACATACATAGTTCCTGTTCTCCAGCTTGAGCTGAATGATGCAATAGTGAATTCTTTTCATTTTGCAGAGTTTGGAGTTCAGATTCCAAGTTCTGCTGCAGTCTAATACACTCTGTTTCCTGCAAAGCCATCTGCTGCTTAAGAGATGAAATCTGCAGATCAAGGGTTTGAAACCTCACTTCGGAGGCTTGCAAAGCAGCATAGAGAGCCGCGACCATCAACCTTTTAGCATGACGCTTATTGGTTGATTGTCTCGTCTCTGCATACTGGGTTGAAATCCCCAGTATAGGGTTGTCAGATTGACTTGCGTCCCACGCAAAGTCAGCCCATCCTCCATGGGAGGCAAGGAAGTTCGAGACATCGAGTCTCAGTTCTGCGCAGATATCTGATACCGTGGCCATTGTGTGGAAGGGAACGAAAATTCAAACTGTGAAAAAGGCACCGTGCTGCGTATCGATCCACAGCACAAGTACTTTATACACAGCCGGGCTACTGTATTAGTTGCAGACTTGCAATTCAAAACTGCTATGGAGTGGGTCGAGACGGCATCGACCACACCCGAAAAGTCAGCCAGACTTTGCAAGTTACTATAAACTGGTTTTAAAATGGGAGAGGTGATACGGGAATGTACACCTACTGTCCCTGTGGGAAAGGGAAAAGTTTCGGCAACAAGTGAAAACTTACAAACACTAAATATTGCCTGCATACGGTCGCCAATTTGTTGGGAGGTCTAAGCCTCACTTTAAGATTCGTGACGATATTGGGAATGCAAATAATCACAGACACGTTGCATTAGAGTAATAAACAAGTTTATTACTACCAAGGGATAAATCACAGTTGCCCTAAGCAGTTCTTACCAATACGAACCGGGAGCCAGTGCTAAGCGTTCCCTACACCTCGAGGTTTCTCTGTGTCTCTTGGGGTCACTCAGGTCTCCGAGGTGCAAGGCTTTTGCATTACATTATATACCTATGATAATTACTATGGTTACCAAAAGACAGAAACATTTCTAGTTACAGAGATGAGCCCTATTAGCTAAATAGAGGTGGCTCCACGGTCCAAGATAACATTATATAATTCTGTAAAGTCATCAATTTGAGAACAAAAGAGTTCTTATACAGAGTCTTACATAACTCAGTGTAGTGGTACAAATCACCAAAAGATGGCAATGCCGTCTTACATATTATAATTACTCCAAGGACACAGGTGTCTTGGCATCTTACAAGTAAGGAATACACAGAAAATACATGGCAGAATATATGTATTAGCAAGCAAAGTGTATTACAACAATATGCATTCATATCCTGACATCTACTCTTATACAGTAGATGCCCTTAGCCCTAAATGTTAGTATAACATATACCTAAATGCTATCTGTCTACGGTGTACCTGGGAGGGTACCAATAAGGGTGCTGGGACCTCATGTAACAATCCACATCAGGCTCAGAAAACTATTTCTTTCCACAGGTGAGTATGAGCCATGTATAATCCCCACATAAACTTAGAATGTTAATAATAAATATAACTGGGGAGCGTTTTCTCCCATAAGGAAACCCAGTTAAAATTTCCTCATTATAATGCAAGATTTATAATGTCAAACACACTCCGGGTTTCCCTTACACTGAGCATGTGCAGCCACCGCTCTTGCACTCCTCGGCACCACACAGTTTGCCGCAATCAGAGTCAGCGGTGATAAGTTAATTTAAAAATAGGTAATAAATGAACAACTGGGCTAAACTTTTGTTTTACCTCGGCTGGTACCAAGGCAAAAACAAACAAGTAGTTGTTTTTATCACGAGCCTCAGGCCACACTGAAACCCGACCAGTCTGTGGCTCTGTAGCAATATCTTTATTTTATATAATTTCTGTGGTGAGAAAACGATCTCCAACAATTATATAAAATAAAGGCTGGATAAGGGTGTAAAACTCAAATTGTACACACACCCTCAGTGTGGGATGCCTTTATAACCCCCTGGAGATTTGCTCTTGGGGTTTATGTGGCATCTCATACCTTGGGGGTGTATAAAATTCTCGTTATAGCCTCCTACCCAGCCATTATTCCATATACAATAAACACCACCTTACAACTTACTAAAGGATAAAGAATCTTTAGAAGAAGTTGGAACATGAGGATAACTACAGCCACAGTGGAGTTTAAATTGAAGTGGGCTGGCACAAAGGCTGTCTTGTGGTTTGGGGGCCCCCTGCAAGGTTAGTAAAGGGGGCCCACACCCCTCTACTGTGGTAGACATCTTCATTTAATTGTGATGTTGCTTTGAAAGCTTCTGCCCAGCTCACTGACTCCTCTTGAGTGCTGTTTCAGCAGGGCTCAGTAAGACATTTAAATAAAAAATTATAATAAAATAAAGCTTTTAGACTGATACCTTGCACTGGGTCACACTGTGGATCTTTGAGTTTGGGGCCCTAACAGCTGCTGGGACTGAGGGTGCCTGACAGTTCTGGGAAGGCAACAGCAAACATAAATAAATAAATACATACATAAATACATACACTCATACATACATAAATACATACATACATAAATACATACACACATACATACATAAATACATACATACATACATGCACACATACATACATACATAAATACATACATACACACATACATACATACATAAATACATACATAGATACATAGATACATACATAGATACATAGATACATACATAAATACATACATACATAATTAAAAGAGCTATAACAGTGCCAATGTCTTCATCAAACTGGCTACTGCAGCTAGGAAGTGGAACCTTTCTTTTAGAATGTTCAAAAGTTTATTATGTTGAACCTGGCACCACAACAACTGCAGGCAAATCAAATTTTCTGTCAGATGGCCAGGTGTGTAACTCAGAGGTGGTTAATGAATTGTTAATAGGTGCTGGACCAGCAGTGCTTTGTTACAGAGATTAGGCTGAAGTGGCCCAGATATGAATGATTACAAGTTAGACTGGCAGAGTCTGCTTTCTGTAGCCAGGATGATCCGCTCAGAGCTGGGCCCCCCTGGCTGGCAGAGACCCTAGGCTTGGGCCTTGTTGGCCTATGCCTTAATTTGGCCCTGAGAGTGATGGAGAGAATGACTGAAAAGATACTGAAAATATGAATGCATATTGAAAGCCAGACTCATGGGTAAAACTGAACCACAAGCAGAAAAATTTGGAAGCTGTATTAAACAAAGACAGAGGTGATGAATGCTGAAGCAGACTGACTAACAGGGTAAAGCTGACTGACTTGACTGAGTAGGAGTGGGAACAGCTGCCTGGCCAGGAAGCCAGGAGAAAGTAATTTAAGAGGAATGCTATGGAACTAACATGAAGTTTGCAAGTGGCTTGGTATGAACAACAGTTAGAACAGACTAAGAAAATACAAGCTGAATACATAGAATGACATAGGTAGGACATAGTGCAGAAATCAGTAACCACACCAAGAACCAAAACTTGAAAAAGGAAACATAGGAGTTACATGAGGACAAGTGTGCAGCGAAAGTGGCAGGCCAAAAGAAAAGAAGGAAATACATTGCTACAGCCAGTAAAGGCAGAATGACTACATACTAACCTAGAAAGCCACTGAAGGCACAAACTAAACAGAAAGCCCAAAAGCAACTAGAAAAGAAGCATCCCCAAAAGCAGCAAGGAAAGCAGCAGCAAAAGAAGGGAGGGCAGACAGAACCCCAGCAGAGTCTCTGGCTGCAGCAAAGCAATAGTGTTTCCAAATGATGCTGGAGGAAGCTAATTTAAATAGCCAATGAAGGAGTGAGTGTGTGTGGCTGGTTGTTCACTCCTAACTGCAGGCATTAACCTTTTAATAAGAGATGTGAGGATGTTCAAAATTTCCCCTATGGCCTGTGAAATTGTAGCCTAGTAAGGAGCTCTCCATAGGCACTTGATGGGGTCATCCTTCTGGCCCTGCTCAGGGTAGCACCCAAACATTTCCTATTGCTCATCATTATGTATTCTGTTTTGCTCTTCACTTGAGGATTTGTTCTACTCAGCTGCCACTTTGTAATTGATTGTTATTTCAGTCACAGATTTACCTCATTCTGTACAGCAGGTACATTTTTGAAAGTTAATTTTGTAACTGTACCATGTTGTGTTCTCTTGCTGTTTGTTACTGTGCTCACCAGACCCCCTGGCTACTACCTGAACTATATATATCATTGTTAATGCAGTCAGACCTGGTTAGTCCATGTCCCTTTAATCTGTTTATCTCGTTATCCGTTGCTGTCATATGCCATACCAAAAAAAACACCATTTTAATTTGATGGTTGTAAGAGAGGTGGCGGTGTACTTATTTATGTCTATTGTAGCCTCTCCTGTGCTATTGTCTTTTGTGCTGCTGTCCCCTCCTCTCATGACCTTGTTATTTGTAAAGTATCTTCCCCCAACTCTCTTTCCATCTTCATTAGTTGTGTCTACCTGTCCCCCAAGTCCAAATCTGATTCTGTCATTCCCCTTCTTTCCTTCTTACTAACCCTCTCCTCCTCTATGGAACCTATTATTATTGGGGATTTCATTTTAAATTGAAAATTTAAATTGAAATCCCCTTCACTCAAACCTGTAACTCAAAGGGTTGATTCACTTGATCCTACCCGTCACAACCTTCACTACTTCAATCACTCACTTGTTGCCTGAATTGTGTTCTCACACTCACATAGATTTTGTGTTGCAGGTACCTTTCTGGACCATATCAGTGAACACTTCATGGTCTACTGCATCCAGAAAATTCATCATTCTAAATTCCCTCTGAAGTTCAGCTGGTCCCAGTCTCAGGTCTCTCACCCTGGACAGCCTCCTGGATGACCTGTGGTCCTCTAACTGTGCTCCTTTTGACTAATGCTTGAACACTAATGATGCCCTCTCCCTATTTCCCTCCAACATTACTGCTGCATGGGACAAGCATGCCTCCTGAGGAGGTCTTGTGTGCATATAGTCTGGGGGATGAAATGGAAAACCCCGCCTAAATTTGAAATTGGTAGCACTCCCCCTACAGAAACGGCTTAACACTTTTTTATGAAGGGATGAGCCCCCAAGAGGGATTTTAGGGGGGATGTGGTATTATGCAGTGGTAACTTTGAGAAATATGGATGCTTTTCTAAATCATGTTAAATTGCCTTCACAAAGTTCTTGAAAAAGTCAAAATAATAACTCTCCTTTAACATGTGTATAATTTTACAGTGTTTTCATCCTATATTGATTTCACTATGGCAAATTTACTTTAAATATGTTCTTTGCTTGTTGTTTTGTTTATATGTGTAATTTATGAACCGCTTACACTAAATAATTTTTTAACAAAATTTGCCTATTTTAACATCATATTTTACAGCTATGAAACATGGACAAAGGGTATTTTCTTTTTATAATTTTACAAGATGAATAATGCACTAATGAAAATATTTCTACTAGCATTTCTCTCTTTTTCTAGGTAATAACAACTGAGAAGCAACAAAATGTCTGAAGACCCTGCTGAGACTTTGGCCCTCCTCATCAAACAACCCCACCTAACTAGTGACTGGTCCAAGTGTATCGTCTGCCAAATAACAGCACAGGAACACCTGAGGACTCTAACCCCTGGAAGACTAAATACATTTTATAATGCATGCCTTGTTAGAAAAGACCCTGTTTATCAGTGATTGCAGCCATTAGACATTGACGCATTATTAGCTTTGCCTGCAGTACATTATCATGCACAATGTCATGAGTCCTACACCAGCAAAACAAACCTGAAGCATTTTGAAGGTCAAGGAAGAAGCTCAGGTCCTGGCTCTTTTACTAATACTGGTCAGTGTTCAAGCTCACAGAGTAGGTGATCGACTCGTCAGCCTAACTGAAATTTTTGTATAATATGCCAGAAGGTGTATCACAAAAAAGACAAAATTGTGTCACAGAATGTAACTTTCAAAAGGCAAGAAACTCTGCTTGATGTGGCTGAAGCCAGAGAAGACACAGTCTTAAAGTGAATAGCTGGACTGGACTTAATTGCATTTGAAGCAAAGTACTATACCACAAAGACTGCCATAGTACTTTAACCAGCAAAAGAAACATACAGACAAAATGTTCACTATCCAGTGGCAAGGAAGATGAGTGTGTGTATAAAGCACGTTTCAGTGACCTGATTTCTGAAATTGAGATTGACTTTGTTATCAGTGGAAAAGCCTTGTCCATGTCTTACCTATTACGGAGATACCAGGATATTCTGAATGGCGAAGTTCCTAGCAGTGAGAGTTACCAAAGTGAAAAGCTAAAGAAGAGACTAACAAACTATTTTGGTGACCAAATTGTTTTTCAAATGCAGCATGAGCCAAGTAAACCAGAGCTTGTGTATTGCAGTGCTGTGTCTTTGGAAGAGGTCATCAACATAACTTTCCGGTTGCATTCAAAGAAGAGGAAAACCCACTCCCTACTTCTGAAAATAAAGATAAATATTCAACCATGTCTATGCTGTTTCATATAGCATGGCTCCTCCATGGTGACCTAAAAATGTATGAGGGTCTGGATAACAATCCAGTAGATAATTCCACTATCAATTTAGAACAAGCATTCAACGTGATTCCTGACAATGTGCATAGGTTTATGAAATGGGTATTCCAAGGGCATGTTGATGATAAACCTATTGAAGATGGCAGTCATTCAGTAACAACCACTAAGAAGACCCTCCACAGACAGATATTATCAGTTGGTCAGGACTTCATTCATATAGTATCCAGAGGTGCAAAGCGTACACCTAAACATGTTGGGCTTGCAATGCCCATACACCATATCACAGGCTCTAAACAGATAGTAACAATGGTACACAAGCTAGCACACTGTGTCAGTTATGAAGCCCTAGAGAGAATTGACACAGCTGTTGCAATAGATCAGTATGAAAAAGCTGCCAGGGATAATGTCATAATTCCATCAAACATAGAGCATGGGGAGTTTATTCAGTTTGCTGCTGACAATAACAATATAAATGAGGAAACGTTAGATGGAAAGCACACAACTCATGCCACAAAATATGGTAGTATATCAGCGTCAGACTCCCACAATTCCGGAAGGCAGCTTTGGCACAGTGTCAGCTCAGGCTCAAACAAAGAAAATAACACAGTGAACACGATCACTTGAAACTCCTGCAATGTGCCAAGCCATTCTGGAGTACAATTTTCATGGCAGATGCCCTAAACCAAATCTTGTGGGAAAAGTAAAAAGTAACTGGTATACTAATGTTGAGGCTTGCCGACAAGCCGCCAACCTTGATATGCAATGGCTAATTCTAAGATGCTGCCCAGCCAAGCTATTTGTGGTTGAGTTTGAAAAGGTGAATGCTCAGCAAGTACCAGGATGGACAGCTTTTAATGTGATGATTTCATCTACCATACCAACAGTAACATCTGTTGGATACTGTCCAATGCTGCCAGCATCAGCTACTGAATGGAGTACAGTTTTCACTGTAATGAAGAATGTCTGTAAGATGTCTAGGACACTTGGCCAAGATTACAGTGTCTTGACATTTGACGAGGTTACATATTGTAAGGCCAAAGAGATTCAGTGGAGGTGCCTGGAGTAATTTCAGAAAACAGTCTTGAGAATGGGTGGTTTCCACATAGCACAGACATTTCTGGCTGTAATTGGAAAGAAGTATAAAGAGAGTGGTCTGGAAGACATCCTCATAGAATTGCAGGTGTATGGTAGCAAAACAACATGCAATCTACTTAAAGGCAAATCCTACAACCGTGAAATGAGGGCCCATAAGCTTGTAATGGAGGCCCTGACCAGACTGAGGTGGCAGCCACTTTGTAACTGGGTACAAGACAATGAGATTGATTGTGATGTAGACCTCATCAACAGCAAGCTCCAGGAATGTCAAAATATGGTGTCAAACAATGATGCAACAAGCGTAACAGCAGCACTTTCCCAGCTCGGTAATGCCCTCAAGAATGTACAGGATGCATTGCACAGATTCCGCAGTTTTGGAAAAGGAACTTCCCAAATGTTTGCATTCTGGGATCATTACATTGAAATGGTTAACATCTAAATGTGGTTCCTTAGAGCAGAATGTGAAAGCAACTGGGACCTGCATCTTGCAGTGGTTGTAGAGATGCTACCACTATTTTTTACCTTTGACCACACCAGCTATGCTCGCTGGATATCTGTGTACATCATTGATATGAAGCTTCTGCCAGATTGTGCCCCGAAGTTCATGAGCAGTCTGTGCAAGGAAATCATGCTGTAGCTCAGTCTAGAAATAAATTCAGCCAAATCTGGACTGACATGGCACTTGAACAAACAGTAAACTGTGATAGTAAAGTAAAAGGGGGTGTAGTGGGTTTCACTTTGAAACCAGGAGAATTGGCTAGATGGTTCATCACTGCTCATGAGTGCTCAGCTATCACAACTTCCATGAAGGTAATGTGTGATATGGTAGACTCAGATGTTTCACAAGGAAAACACAAAGAGGCTGCACCACATTGCATGCAATGAGATAAAGTTGTAAATAGGATTGTTAACGCAATCACTGATTCCTTGACAAACCTATCTGATTTTGAATGCTGACTTGATAGCACTCAACAGCATTGCAACTGGCATTGATGCACCTGTAGAGGTTGCCACCAAGCTTGTTACTGTGAATGATACAGGAATCATAGCAATGAAACAGTCTGTGGAAGACAGACTAAATTCAAATACCGCTGGATCCTTTGAACCACTGCACAAGCTCAACATCAAGACATGTGCATCTCTAAGCAAGAAGATCAAATCGAAAGTTAGTTGTGATAAGACAGTGACTATCAATGCAGACAGAGTTGTTTAGCCATCTTGTAGTAGCTGCACAAACAAGAGAGATTGATCTGAAGGAAGTTTTCACACATGAGCTTTCCACAGTTCCACATGCCCTAGCACACTCTGATGGTACCCTGAAAAAAATTGCAAAGAATAAGCTATTGCCTGAATTAGAAAAAGAAGCAAAGTCAATGTATCAACTGCCAGCATCCAACATGCCCACAGCTTGGACAGTGGATGGCATAGCTGTTATAGAAATGGTCGAGCAAGGAGGGGCAACTAGCTTTGGAGAACTTGCTGAACTGGTCTTCAGAATAGTACGTCAGCTTCTACAGAGTTATGAGAGTTGCAAAAGAGTAGATATAGTCTTTGATCGATATGATGTCAAAGATTCAATTAAAGCTTTTGGACGTGCATGAAGGCAATCCTCACAAAGCAATGAAGTCAAAATCCATGGTCCCAAAACACGCATCCCAATGCAGTGGAGTAAGTTAATTGGAAATCCCAAGAATAAAGAATATCTGGTAAAATTCTTGTCAGAATCATGGTGTGATATGGACTATAAGAAACGTTACTTGACCCAGATCAGAAAATGACTATTGCAGGTGGATTCAAGTACAGTCTCATTGCTCACATGCATGGTCACTTCAGATGGAGTTGTAGACCAAGAAGATCTAGTCTCATTGCACTAAGAAGCAGATACTTGGCTTCTACTTCATGTTGCACATGCTTCACAAGAATACCCTTGTGTAGTGGTGTGTTCTCCAGACACTGACGTTGCAGTTCTCTGTGTACATTTTATTCACAAGTTGGAAGCAACTCAAGAGATTTGGTTTCATACTGGTATTAAGGGTAAAGCCAGATTTATACCAGCCCACACCATAGCAGCTGAAGTTGGCCAACATCTATGCAGAGTGTTGCCAGCAGTACACACACTGACTGGGTGTGATTTAACTAGCAGTCTTGCAAGGGTTGGTAAACTAAAGCCATGGAAGCTTGTCAGGTAGAATCCATACAAATTTAGAAGCCTTACCAAGTTTGCCACTATGATGGATATACCTCCTGCACAGTTGAAATAAGTAGAACTTCTGATAACCCTTCTCTATGACCCAACGGCTATCTCAGCCAATGTAAACAGTGTGCGATATGTTTTCTGTTGTAAACAGGCCTGGAACTAAGCGCTCCCCCTAACTTCTGATAGTCTTCTGCAACATACCAAATGTACAGATTACTAGATCCTTATCTGGAACCATGCCCTGAACATGCCCTCAGCCTGACATCCCATCCCCAATTGGAAATAGCTGGCATCACGATAAGGATGGACACATTTCTCCAAAACTAATGACACAGGCACCTGCCCCTGAAGCACTCCTGGAACTCATTACATGTGGGTGTAAAAAAAGCCAAGTGTGAGCACAACTGTAGTTGTTCCAGGCACAGCATGGAGTGCACACAGGCTTGCTTGTGTACTGGTGGTGAGGAATGTTATAATCATCATAAAGTTGCCAGTGTGGATTCAGATGAGTCTGATACTACAGATGATTCAGACTTAGATGTGTAACGTATGACAAATATATTGAAAAAGGCTACACACATACTGTATATGCTGTCATATTGGATAGACATAAGGGTACCCTGGAGATGTGCAGAACGGGAGAGCCACAGATCAAATAGGATCTGGGGCTGCAGTAGTGAGTAGGGAAATGGGCAGACTAGGTGGACCCGTATAGTCATTATCTGCCTACAGATTCTATGTTTCTACGTTTCTATGTTTCTATATTGCCCATCACTGAGAGGAAGTCCATTGGACATTAATGTTTTGCTAGCACCATGATGTGCAATAGTATACCTGGCTTCTATTATAATGAATACGGTATTTAAAACTTTTCTGTCAATGAATAATCTGTGCATTTATCAATACAAACTACAAGGCCTACATTCTTTATGTAATGAGCCTTATTAATAATTTGTGTCAAAGAAACCTTTTGCATGACTAAAATTTGTTTTTGTCTTTTAAAATAAATTGTTTAAACCCCATTTTATTGGTCATTTTTACTTTAAAACTTGTCTTGACAACTTTAGTACATTTTTGTGGCCTTTTCACTTGTGCAAAATGTTGCTTTGACATGGGTACAAAAATCTTACATTGACATACCTTGCTACCACTTTACAAGACCAAATCTACCTTAGATAAGTACCTAAGGGACACTTGTATCAAAATAACATAGTTGTTGCTTTCTGTACAGGGGTGCTACATCGCCAAACATTTCAGGCCTGGGCCCCCAGACTAATGGGGTTCCATCTTCCTTGGGTCAGCTCCAAACTCACTTTCCTCATTAGGGCTCATGACAGCTTGATTCTTCTACAGGCCCTCTAGTTCCTATGAGGACTGGTTGAGGTAAGTATTGTCAGCCACATAATGCCTGCACTGAGTCCCTCAGGGAGGCAAAAGCCAATTATTTAACTTTGAATCTCCAGAACAATACTAATTCCCTCCTGAGTAAGTTCTGGAGGGTTATTCACTCCACCTTCAATCCCCCACCCACATGTCCACTTCTACACTCAAAACTCCACGGCCTTCCTACAGTCATCTTTGAACTCTGTCTCAGATTGCTGCCACTTGTAACACTCATTTCTCTACCTGTGCCCTCTCTATTCCTTCCTCTCTCACTTCCTTAACTGTGGCTGTTTCCTCCTCCCTTCCCTACATTTTTTTTTATCTTTTCTCCAGTCTCAGCCTCTGATTTCTTGTCTGTTTTTCTCTCAATCCCTCCAAAGGGTATAGTCCTGATGGTCTGGATCCTAAACTTCTTACCTCTCTCCCTGTATCATTGCAATCCCTCTTTCATTGCTTTTGAATTTTTTCTTTGAGTTTTGCTCTGTACCCACATGCTGGAAACAGGCAAAAGTCCCCCCTCCAAAAAAAGGGAGTAACAAGGCAGCCTTGGTGACTATCGCCCTATTTCTCTCTTCCCTTCTCCTGCACAACCCCAGGAAAAGCTTGTCTTCTCTCAGCTATCTGACTTTCATGACTCCTCCTCCTTTCTGTCCCCCTACCAGTCTGACTTTTGCAAAGCCCATTCAGCAGTCGACTCTTCTACCTCTTATGGGTCATCGACTCCATCCTGAAAGGGATGGATAAGGGTTATGACTTGGCCGCTTTCTTGGGCATTTGATTCTGTAGTCCATCCTCTATTCCAAGATAAGTTGATGGGTGCTGGTCTCTCAGAATCAGCTGTTTACTGGTTCCACTGCTACCTCTCTGGACATAGCCCATCTTTCCAGGTCAGGGAAGCATTGTCTGGCCCCCTCCCCATTAGCCTGGGAGTGCCTCCAGGCTCTATTCTGGGCCCTGTCCTCTTTTCTGTTTTCTTGAATGACCTCCCTCGGTCTATGTTCCTGGAAACATACATATGTATGCTGCTGGCACAATTCTTTATGCCTCCAGAATCCCTATCCCTTAGTCGAAGCAGTCCCTACGATATGACTTTGATAACATCCAGTGCTGGCTCCATGCCAGCCAGCTCTTGCTGAACTAAAACAAAACTGTCCCCATGCTGTTAGACTCTCACATCAGCTCAGTACTCCTAGCCGGACCCCTGTTTTCTCAACCCTTGATCTCTACTTGACTCAGTCCGCTGTTTCAAATACCTTGAGGTGTGGGGCTTTATAGTCACCTAGACTCCTCAGTCCACATTAATGCCATTATCAAAAAATTATGCCCTAAATTAGGTGCCCTCTGCAGGAAAAAATCCTGCCTTCCACTCGTAGTTCGGTATGAGATTGTGCTGAAAATTATATTGTTGTTGTTTGGCTACATGGATGTGGTCTATGGTGGCCCTCCAAATCTACAATAGGGAGACTGGACCCTGTCTTTCACTCCTTTTGTCACTTTGCTTCTGTCTTCCTCACTCTTACCCATAACTGTTCCCTATACCAGCTCCTCACCCTTCCTTTTACTTTCAACACCTATCCCACTGGGGCTGCACCTTTCTTCTCTTTAAGTACTGGTTTACATCCTTCCCTCTACCTTCTAGACCTCCTTTCTCCCTCTGCTTCCTCCTCTTATTCCAACCCCCTTTCTGACTCTTGAACCTTCACAATTCACATTGCTCAACATCTAATGGCTAGATTGCCTTCTCAATTTGGCTGCCTTCACTCTGGAATTCTTTCTCCCTCCTTCCTTAGGCTTATCCACTCCTACCTTGCCCTCAAGCCCCAGATGTAGTGGAAGGGGGCTCTGGAAGTGAACAGTACAAGGGACTTGCTCTGACCAGCTTCTATTCCAGGTTAAAACAATAAATTTAAAATGGGGGAATGGTGCCTGGCAAAGTGTTTGCCTCTCCTGAGACTATATAGCAGTTTTGAATTCCCGACACACTGTGTTAATTCTGAATGCTATGTGCATTAGTGCACTAAGTGGAGTGAGCACCTTCCCCCCCATCCTTATAAATAACATGCAGCAAAGGCAGTTTCTATAAAATACATGGATGCTCATGGCTGGGGCTCAACTCAATTGAGCAACCTGCTGTGGTCATCATAAGAATCATAGAATCATAGAAACTGTTGGCAGAAAAGGACCTCATGGCCCATCCAGTCTTTCTGTAACCCTCCTCCCCAGGAAGACCCCTTCCCCCCCTTTACCGGCCTGTCCCTTGCCTGTTAGGCCCATGTACCAATCCCAGACTCTTTTGAAGCTGTCCACCACATCCACTCCCACCACCCATTCTGGCAGACTGTTCAATGGCCTTACCACCCTCTCGGTAAAGTACCTCCCCCTGATGCCCCCTCTGATTCCCCCCCAACTTTGTAGGTATACCATCTAGCGGAATTGTTCTTACTCATTTTGAAGATGTTGTCAACCCTTACCTTGTTCATGCCCTTCAAATACTTGAATGTCTCCACCATGTCTGCCCTCTCCCTCCCCTCCCCTTCTCTAGTGTGTACAGGCCCAGCTCTTCCAGTCTCTCCTCATATAACTTCCCCTGCAGCCCCCTCACCATCTTGGTTGCTCTTCTCTGGACCCTCTGCAGTCTGTCCTTGTCCCCTTGCTGGTATGGCCTCCAGAACTGGACCCCATATTCCAGGTGTGGCCTGACCATGGTTTTGTATAGTGGCAGGATCACCTCCCTCCTCCTGCTTGTGAATCCCCTCCCTATGCATGACAGCATTCTGAGTGCCTTTCCTGCAGCTCTATCACACTGATTCTGGACTTTCAGGTAGTCTGAAATTGTGATCCCCAGGTCTCTTTCCTGTTCTATTACCTTCAGCCCCCCCCACACACAATCAGGTACTTCTGAAACAAATCTGTCTCTTTTTTATTACCAAAATATGCAATGTAAACATCACATGATAAATATTGAAAACCTTGTCATCAGGGCTGTGGAATAATGTGACTGACTTATGTATTTTATTTATTTAGTTTTAATTACCAGGTAAGGTGCTCTAGACAAACAGTTGCCTATTTTCGAGCACGACCTGGGAGAATTGCAACCAAAAACAAAGCAAACTAGTGACAGTAGCAAATAAACTGAATACATAACAAAATCAAGAGTACAAAATCAAACACACAGCAAGACAATGTACGACAATGGGGAAATAAAACTTGCATTCAATAATGCAGCTGTAACCTTGTTAAATGCTTATGTTTGGAGCCCAGAGTAGTCATGTCAGCCTGACGTAACTATCTCAGAGGAATCATTATATATGACTGTCATGAACAACACCACCATTCAGGCCCTGTTGTGTGTTACAAGACGATACTATTGGCCCAATGGACAGTCAATCACATATGCAAGCCTTGCAAGGTACCAGGCATATTTCACCCTTGATTTGCACGCCATGTATGAACTTTACCAACTGAGTGAGTGATGCTCTTTTGTTGATGTCCTTCATCAGTATAGATCCCACATTCCCCCTTACCCCATCAACAACCTGCTGTTAACTCCGAACTTCAACTTGCCTAATGAAATAGCAGCATCAGTCTGTTACTGTGTGTGTGTGTCAAAAGTCATATGAAGTCATCAGAAATCCGACACTGACTCTTTTCCTTAGGACACAGAACAACAACTTTCAATGTGCATGCTTGACTTTATTTGTAATTCAGAGACATTAAACACATTGCATGAGATGGAATCTATAGTATTTTGCTGCCACCTTGTGGTGGAATGTTTATTAGCCTCTCTCCAGCCTATGGATTGAAATGGACTAACCTATTTCTGAACTTCTAAAATCCCTTAAGTGACAATGCATATGTCCAAATACCAGGAAAAGAAAACTATTTGTCTGCAATTAATGATTAAATCTTCAGCTGCATGTATACTGTCATTACCTTGACAGATGGACACTATATTATGACCTCTGTGATTGTTTTGATTACTATAGACAAGCTAGTAACTCTTTTGCCTAACTGAACGTTTAGTGTACTCTGCTACCCGAAGGCATAAACAATACATTCTTAACTGATGGATGGTTAAAATATTTTTCAGTGCAGTCACACAAACTCACAATACGGAAAAGGGAATAGGATGCTGGAAAGTGCATGTTCTCATTGTTATGTTCAGAGTTTTACTTATAGTTATGTTACTACCTTTTAAGATACTAAATTTTTTAAGCTTTTTAGGTTATGCTATGATTCTTATTCTAGCTTTAATGTCTGCTCTCTTGTCACCTTTTTCTTTAAGAAGAGATTCAAATGTAATGCTTAAATTAATAACTCTTGTTACAATCGATAATATTAATGCTGCAAATGGTTGCTCTACAATTCTGTATAAAACGGATGACTTTCAATTTATGGTTCCACCACTACGTTGCAACAGAAAAAAATGGTGACCACATTTAGAGTACCACAAAAATGCTGACAGTGCAGACAGCACTGCAGCAATAAGCCAACAGCGAGGGGAGTGCAACAACGCAATATCACACCCATAAAGGAAACTCCCACACACACCAGACTGGACAAAATGGCTGAAAATGTTTCCCTCAACCCCTGACAATACATATAGCATACTCCGAGTCGCACATCCAGTGGGAACCAGTGGAATCGATAGACCGAGCAGCAAATCCCCTCTGGCACTATCTAGGAACTCTGCTGACATACCAGAATGCAGACCTCCACCACAATGCAAACCACGCTGCAAGGTAACTCCTGCTATAGCACACATCCTGGGTGACAATACCACCTGCCCACCCTCCAGATGTCCTGTCAAAACCTCTGTTCAGACAACAACTGCTCCAACACAGCTATCACTCCAATGTCCCAGTTGTCAAAAACACTCCAGCACACTAAATTGTACAGACGCAGCTGTAAAACACAGCGCTGCAGCATCCCAGTCTGCAAGGTGCTCTAATGTGGGCAACATCAATGTGTTGCTCCTATAATGATATACCTCAGTCTACTGTTACAGTAAGGATTCTTTGATATACCACAATAATACCCCATGGCTAATAATTTAAATATTGTATTTTCTGAATGTTAATGTATTCGGTCCCCTTTCAAAGGAGCATGAGAATTGCAGTTCTTGAGTAAATTTAGACCCGATATACTTTTTCTGCAAGAAATCCATTTGAAAAATGGAGAGGCAGATAAATTCAAAACAAACTGGGTAGGAGAAATACATCACAGCTATTATGCCTCTAAGAAAAGAGGGATGGCAATACTGCTGGGTAAAAAAATGTAAATTTGTATCAGACAAAACTATTAAAGATAACAAAGGCAGATGGACACTCTTGAAGGTAGAAATTTAGTCCTCTGTAACATCTGTGCACCCACAGAGCATTGCCCAGATTTCTGTGGTAAGCTAAAAATAGAGTTAGGGGGAATTCAGAATACCGAAATAATACTAAGAGGGGACTAAAACATTCTTATAGACCCAATTCTAGATAGAAGTATACCTGAATTGCAGACAACAAGCTCAAAAACAAGGAACCAGGTAGTGGATATGTGTAGGAATTTAGGATTAGTGGATATTGGGATCTTTTGATCCATTAGGCAGGAATTATACCTTCTTTTCATCACCCCATTCACTATATTCTAGAATTGGCTACTTGTCAGTTTCTAAATCTCTCTGTAATGGAGAAATTAAAGGGGTGCATTCATGTAAAGTAGCAGACATAGTTTGAAAGCCCCTGAAAAGTTCCTTTAATTGAGGTATTAGGCATACCTGTAGTTGGAAGCAGTCCAGAGATTTAGACGACTGAGTCTGTGCAATATAAATGCTACATTAGAGCCCATCTTAGAACCTTGCGATGTCAGTGACAATCAAGCAGTGGATAACTTAATGCAGTTAGGCACTTCTTGATTGTCACTGACATCACAAGGTTCTAAGAATGGATCTACTGTAGTATTTATATTGCACAGACTTGGCCATCTATATCTCTGGTCTGCTTCCAGCTACAGGTATGCCTAATACCTCAATTAATAGAACTTTTCATGGGCTTTCAAACTATGTCAGCCACTGTACATGAATGTGTCCCTTTAACATCAGTATCACTGATAATCCAATGTCAGATCATTCTATTGCAGCTTTCAGGCTTCCTGTGTGCTCCTTTAGGCTGGGTCCCCTGAGGTGGAGAATTAAAACATCACTATTCGGAGATCCTGAATTTCTGGTGTGGCTTAATAATGAGATTACAGAATTCTTTAAATTAACGACACTCCTGAGGTCTACAGAACAACACTTTGGGAGACCTTTAAATGCTACATGAGAGGGAGAATTATTGGGTATAGCTCACATAAAATCATTCACTATCGCAAATGCTTTTAACTCCTAGTTCTCAGATCTGTCTGCCTACACCTCCCAGTTCCCTCCTCCTAGTGAACTGAATCCCTCACGTAGTCCTCCGACTGGGATGACCCCCTGACCCCCTTTTTACTTCAGGGGCGTTTCCGTCAGTGAAACTCGGGGACTCCTTGCTGGCCTCTCTCCCCACACTGGTGCTGGTCATGACAACATAGAGCCCAAACCTATTTGTCTTGGAGCCACCTTCCTTGCCCTTCCCATCTCCCATATCTTCAACATGTCTCATTACCATGATCATCCCTGACATGTGGAAATTGGCTAAGGTTGTCCCTGTACACAAACAAGGGAACCCTAGAAACCTTGAAAACTGCCGCCCTATTGCTATCCTGTCAGATATTAGCAAACTGCTTGAAAAAGTGGTTGCCACCCAGCTCACAGCATACATCCAAAGCCATGACCTACTCAGCCCAGCCCAACATGGCTTCCTTAAGGGGCATAGCACCTCTACTGCCCTGGCCAAGATCACCTCCGAGATCAGGGCTGCTATTGATCAAGGCAGCTTGACTGGGGCTATCTTCATTGATCTCTCAAATGCCTTCAATCTGGTTGACCACACACTCTTGTGTTCCTCACTCCAGTCCCTTGGCCTCTCTCCCCCCATCCTAGCCTGGTTCACCGACTACCTACTTGGAAGGCAGCAACTCACTCATTTTGACATGGTCCTCTTGGAACCCATGCCTGCTAATTCTGGGATACCTCAAGGGTCTGTTCATGGGCCCATTCTGTTTTCCCTTTTTGTTAATGACTTGCCTCTAGTCCCAGCTCATAGTTGTTCCACCCTCTATGCTGATGACCTTGTGATCCCAACCAGCTCACAGGACATCAGTGTTATCAACACCCAGCTCAATGCTGACTTTGACCTCATACAATCCTGGCTAAAGGCCCACAAACTAGCCATCAATCTCAAAAAAAACCCAGGCTATGCTCTTTGGTTCTCTGGCCAAAACAAAAGCCTGCCCTGCTCCCTTGAGAGTCACTGGAGCTGATGGAGCCCTTGTGCGGGTTGCAGACTCTCTTAAATTTTTGGGGATCAGCCTCGATCCACAGCTCGACTTCTCCCTGCATATAAGCAATGCATGCAAGGCTGCAAATATCAAGCTGGGCCTGGCCTACAGAGCTAAAAGCTGCCTCACCCCAGAAGCACATCTTGCCCTGGCAAAGGGGAGCCTTCTATCCACGCTCTGCTGTGGATTTGTCTCCTTCATGCATGCTCCAAAAACCTGTCTAGCCAAATGGGATGTTACTTATAACAATATATGTCGCTTTGCTCTTTCTGCCCCGCCTCACTCACTACTGCGAGCTATACAGCAAGCTTGAGTGGCTCTCCCCCCGACCTCCACTGATCCTTTGTTATGGGCAATTTCATTGACAATATCATCAGAACTACCCCTTCCCCTGTACTAGCTGGCCTATTCCAGCCTCCTAACCTCTCCTACACATTAAGATCTAGTGGCTCGCAAGTATTCCTAGTTCCCAAAACCCACACTTTAACAGGTGATCGGACTTTTGCTGTCTGTGCACCAGACTATGGAACTCCCTTCCAGCCCTTGTTCGTACCTCCCCCTCCCATACCTGCTTCAGAAACTCCCTCTGGGATGTCCTGAAACTCACCTTGACTTGTCATTGTTCCTAAGATACCAACCCCCTTCTGCACTGTGCTGCACTTTATGGTCCTGTCTGGACCTCGCCCCGAGATCAGTGTGTTTACGTGTTTTTAGTTGTGGCTATCAAATGTTATCCTGTTATGTGATGTTCAATGCCTGACTGTCAATTGCTACCTTGTTATGCTATGTTTTCTATATGCCTTCCTGTTAAGTCTTTCTGTGTCTGACTATTAACCTTTCTCTGAATTGCTGTAATACCTGCTGTTGTCTATACCTTGTAATCTCTCAGGTTGTACCTGAAAATAGTATATGACTGTCTAGTGTACTTATCTGGTTAACAAAAGCTAAATAAATAAAAAGAAAAAAAGAACAGAATATCTTAAAAAATGGACATGGACCTGGATGACCTGAGTAAAAAGCATAAACAGCAGAAATACCCAGATAAAGAACTGAAATACGGAATCACCAATCTAAAACATAATATTAACCCACTACAGAGTGGATGGATGGAATAAGCTCTTCACAAAACAAAACACAATACACGAAGATGGGGGAGATGCTTGGCAAACTCCTGGCACATAGGCTTAAAAAAAGACAAAATAAATCATTAATCCCCCTTTGTAGGAATTCACGAGGAAAAATTGTCTCCTCCACTAATGAAAAAAATAAGGCCTTTAAGGAATTCTATACTAAGCTTTAACTCACAGTTGGAATTAGATGAGTCTAAACTGCAAGGTGAATATAGAAACATAGAAGATGATGGCAGACAAGGACCGCAAGGCCCATCCAGTCTGCCTATTTTTTCTACCTTATGAATGTGCCATAAGCCTGTACTCTCTCAATGGCCTATCTAGTCATACTCATCTGTGTTGCTCCCTAATGCCTATCCCATGCCTGTCTGAAGCCCTGCACCGTATTGATATCCACCACTTACTGAGGTAGGCTGTTCCATGCATCCACCACCCTTTCTGTGAAAAAGAGCTTCCTCACATTATGCCATAATCAGCCTCCCTCTAATCTCATGCTGTGTCCTCTTGTCCTGCTATTTTTCTTATATTGAAACATGTTAGACTCTTTCACCTTGTTAATGCTCTTAAGATGTTTGAATGTTTCGATAATATCACCTCTCTCCTGCCCTTGCTCTAGGGTATATATATTGAGCTCTGTTGCTCTGTCCTCATATGTTTTCTGATCCAGTCCCTGCACCACTGTGATTGCCTTTCTCTGAACTGCCTCCATTTTTTTAATGCCCTTGTGCAGGTGTGGCCTCCAGTACTGCACGCAGTACTCCAGATGGGGCCTAACCAGTGTCTTGTAAAGAGGGATTAGTCCCTCCCTCTTATGACTTGCGATACCCCTACTAATACACCCCAACATCCCTCTAGCCTTACCTACTACTTTAGTGGTCTGCTTGGATGGTTTCAGGTCATCTGTGATGACGATGCCCAAATCTCTTTCTTCCCTTTCAATTGCCAGCAACTACCCTCCCAACCTATATGTGGCTTCAGGGTTTCTCTTCCTTATGTGCATGATCTTGCATTTCTTTGCATTAAACCCCAGTTGCTACTCTTCTAACTATTTTGCCAGTTTATCCAGATCTCTTCTCATTCTGCCCACCCCATCTGGATCATCTGCTCTGTTGCAGATCTTGGTGTCATCTGCAAACAGACAAACCTTACCCTCCAGTCCATCTGCAATGTCACTGATGAAGACATTGAAGAGGATTGGCCCAAGGACTGATCCCTGAGGTACCCTATTTGTGACTTGCATTTCTTCTGACTGTATACTGTTTACCACCACTCTTTGTGTTCTGCCCTCCAATCAGTTTGCCACGCAGTTGACCAACTTCTGACCCACCCCAAGCCTACCCAACCTATTAATCAATCTTCTATGTGGAGCAGTATCGAAAGCTTTGCTGAAGTCAAGGTAGGCGACATCAACTGCACCCCCTTGGTCCACCACTCTGGTTACCCAGTCAAAGAAATCTATGATATTAGTTTGACAGGACCTTCTTTTGTAAACCCATGCTGTCTTGGATCCTGTGCTCCTATGGATTCCAGGTGTTGCACTATCCTTTCCTTAAGGAGTGCCTCCATAATCTTGCCCACTACTGAGGTAAGACTGACTGGTCTGCAGTTCTCTGCCTCCTCCCTGCTACCACTCTCGTGGAGTGAGATCGCATGAGTCCTTCTCCAGTCTTCCGGGACCTCTCCTGTGCTCAGAGACTCACTAAACAGTTCTGATAATGACTCTGCTAGTTCCACCCTTAGCTCCTTTAGTACCCTGGGATGTATGCCATCTGATCCCATTGCCTTGTTCACCCTGAGCTTAGCGAGCTCTTGTAGGACCCTTCCTTTTGTGAAAGGACTTGTGCACACCTCCCTCCCCCCTGTGTCCATCCTGCTGTGCTGTGGTCCCTGCCCCACCTTCTCCTCTGAGCAGAAGTATCTATATAGGATAGATGCTTTTCCTTGGTCCTCCTCCACACACTTCCCCTTATCCCCTTTGATCTTAGCAATACCCCTTCTGGACTTTCTTCTTTCACTAATGTATCTATAGAAAGTCTTGTCCCCTTCTTTTACTGTTCATGCTAGTGTTTCCTTGGTTTGGGACTTTACCTGCCTTACTGCCTTCCCTGCTTCCCTTAGAGAGGTTTGGCATGCCTCCCTATCTTCGCCACGCAGCGTTCCCCTATATTTCCTGAAGGCCAGCCTTTTGGCTCTGACCTTTTCTGTTACTGTTTCTGAGAATCAAAGTGGTTTCCTCCATCTTTTGCTCTTGCTTTTCTCCCTAACACAATGGGATGTTGCTTCAAGTATTGTATCCTTAATGTTTGCCTACTTTGCCTGTACCCTCTCACCTGTATTTCTTCTTGCCAGGGCTAGCTTAACTCTATTGGCCATCTTATCAAAGTCAGCTCCTCTGAAGTCCCATATTTTTGCCTTGGAATGGGATGATTTAGTTCTAGTGGCCAAATTGAACCATACCATGTGATGGCCACTGGCCCCCAGGTGACCTTCTACCTGGAGATCTGTGATCCTTTCCCTGTTAGTCAGTACTAGATCTAGGACAGCCCTGTCTCTTGTGGATTGTTGTACCAGTTGTTTGAAGCCCTCCTCCTGCAGGAAATCCACTATGTGTCTAGTTCTGGTGGATGTTCCTGCTGGTATTGACCAGTCTGCATCTGTCGTATTGAAATCTCCCATTATCAGAACCTCCCCTTTAGCTGTCATGTTTTGTACATCTTCTAACAATAATGTGTCTATGTTCTCCCCTGGTCTGGAGGCCTGTTGACAACCCCAGTTCATATGGCTATCCCATTTCCTGTTTCCAGGGTGACCCACAGTTCTTCTGGCTCCTTATGTGTATTTTGAATTTCTGTAGCTTTGATATTTTCATAGACATAAAGGGCTATTCTCTCCACCCCCCCTTTTTGCACCTCAGTCTCTTCTGAACAGTACATAGACAGGTATTGAAGTCTCCCAAGTGTGGTTACTGGTGAACCATGTCTCGCTAATGGCTACTATGTCCAGTTTAGCCTCTGCCATTGTTATCTGCAGGTCTGGGATCTTGCTTACCAGACTGTGGGCATCTGTGTACATGATTTTCCATTGGCAAGTTTTCGGTGCATTAGTTGTTGGGCGAGATCCGGCATTTCCCCCTTCGTGTCGTATGGGGAGTCAGACCTTCTTCCTTATCTGGTGATGCAAATGAACTACAAACATGATGATCTCCTGTTTGATTACTAGCTGAGGGGGGAGGGGTGTTCTTCCCATTCAGTGTACTGGGTGCTGCACCCCTTTCCCCATTGGCTAGTTTAAATAATCTGCAAAGCCACAAACTTCTGCCTCAATGCACTGACTCCCTCCTTAGCCAGATGCAGTCCATCAAATTTAAAAACCTTTCGCTCACAAAACTGTTGCCAGTTACCTACAAATTTGTGTCCTTTTTCCTGGCACTAGCCCTTGAGTCACATGTTTAGCTCTCCTATCTCCCCTTCTCTGACCTTCTGTCCATCTGCTCCCCTCTCCCAGACTGGCAGGATCTCAGAGAAGGAGATACCGGATGAAATGGATGACAGTTTGTCTCCCAGCCTTGTCAGCTGTTCCTTGGTCTCCACAACTAACTGGCTGGCGAGATCATTAGTCCCTAGGTGTACCAGGATATCAATGTTTTCTCCTGCTTCCTGCATGATTTTAGCAATGTGATCAGTGTCTCTCCACACTGATGTACTTAGGAGACATCTGACCATTACCCCCGCTGGAGGTAGGTATCAACTCCCCGAATCATGGAGTCTACTATGATCAGAAGTGTTTTGGATTTCCTTTTTGCTTTTTTTTTATTTTGGTCCCTGTTTTGGGCAAGTTTTGTAGCGCTAGCTGCTGTACAGCAGCATCCTGCTCTGCAGTGTCCTCTACCCCTTTTCCTCATTATCCAAAGAACAGGCAGACCATCTGCCTAGACCTCTTACAGTTGGGGAAGTTCAGAATGTCATTGCATCACTCTTTTTTTTTTTTTGTAATTATTACTTTTCTCTCCTCCTACAGCTGGCTTGTATCAGGGGCGTCCTCAGCCTCGTCCCCAGCGTCCACCAGCCCGGCTGACCTGGCCTCAGGGCTTACCCTGGTGGGGTCAGCGGGGTCAAATCCCACCAAGGACCAGATTAGGTGGCCAGCACCGTGGCTAGCCGGGGGCGGAGCCTGCGAGGCGCCCTCCACCATCCTGCACAGTAGTATCTTTTTTCTCCTGTTCTCCCAGGAGTTGGAACCGTGCCATGACATCAGCGGAGTGGAGCGCACACGTGTCCGCATGCGCTTCCTCCAGATGTCTGCCCAACTCCTCCCCTATTTGTGGTGTGGCACCCTGTCCTCCAGCCTCCGCCGGGGCGCGAACAAGCGCCGACCACCGAGACCCCCCCTCCCCGGAGAAGAAGAGCAGTCCATCAGATGCTTAATCCTTCTCCTCCCCTGCCGACCCCCGATGGCTGGTGCTCATTCCCGAACATGGGTCGCTGGCGTAGCACGAGGTAAGGCACCAGCGCTCAGCCCCAGCGCCACCGGGCCGGCCCCATTGCATCACTCTTCAATGGCAAGACACCAGGGAAAGATGCCTTCTCAAATGAATTATATAAAAACACATCTCCAAAAATGTCAAAATACCTATTAGACATGTTTAATGGATACTATTTAAGGGGCACACTCCCCAATTCCTTAAGAAAAGCACATTTAATTTTCATTCATAAGAAAGGCAAAGATGAGAAAAACTGTTCAAGCTATAGGTCTGTATCTGTATTACATATATATACTACATAATTATTGCAAAATCCCTTAATACTAGAAGTGTTACAGTATTATCTGAAATAATAGATAGGTACTAAGTAGGGTTTATTAAAGATAGGCAAGGGAGAGAAAACGTAAGAAGATTAATGTCTGCATTATGGTTGGCTAAATCCTCCAACAAAAGTATGGCGCTGGTGTCATTAGATGCTGAAAAGGCATTGGACTCACTAGGATGGCCTTATCTTGTTACAGCTCTAACCAGATTTTGTTTTCCAGAATTCATTACTAATTGGGTAATTTCACTTTATAAGGGTCGTCAGTGGCAGTACTAACAAATGGAGTGAAATCGGACAACTTTCCCCTTAGTTGATATGCAGGACAAGAGTGACCCCTCTCACCTAGTATTTTTGCACTGGGAATAATAATATGAACACTTAAACAGAGCCAGCTGATAGAAGGTATTGAGATCAGAAGTCAGACTTGCAAAATATTAGCATATGCAGATCATTTGATGATCACCATGTGGAACCCAACCAATTCCCTGCATAATCTAATTTCAGTAATGAATTCATTTTCTTCCATTTCTGGTCTTAAAATTAACTGGAAAAAATCAGAGTTTATGCCATTGGGTAACTTGCCATCAGTAGGTCAAATGGGAGTGTCCTCCTATAAATTAAAATGGAAATCACATATTTAAGTATGAAAATACCCAAGTACTATGTACAGATGGTGAAAATTAACCTGGAACTCCTCCTCGATCAAATGAACACTGAATTCAACAGTTCGGAGATTTCTCCTTTTATCACTCTGAGTAAAAATGAACTCTATAAAGTTGATCATCGCTCTGATAATTATTTATACCCTCGGTAACCTGCACCATCATATTGATGAAAGCTGGTTCAGCAAAATAAACAGGATAATTCTATACTTTTTATTGGACGGAAAAGCCCCTTTGAGAAACTAATGCAAAGTAAGAATAAGGGTGGATTCAGTCTCCCAGACATTAAAACTTACCAGTTAACCTTTGTACAGTAGCTGAACAAATGTCATGATGGCTTAGTGATGCACCTATCTCTAAACAAAACAGTTTGGACTAACTATAAATCTGCAATTAAACCACATATATGGGCCAGGATATTCAGATTGCACCAGGCAGTGGCGCAAGCCTGGGCACAGCGCAACTGTGATGTTCCGGGGCCAGGTCCAGGTGATATTCAACGGTGCTGTGTCATGGTGCAGCAACATTGAATATGGCATGGTCAGCGCACAAACTGCGCAAGGCACAGTGGCATTGCACCGGCACAAGCCACAGATAGGGAGCACGGGGATGCGCCAGCGCAAGTGCAGTTGCGCTAGGTGCATCACCTGCGATATTCAGCAGGGGGCATGCAAATGAGGCCATAATATATGCAAGGTGCAAATGGGTCCATTTGCATGCCTTCTGCCAGAGACAAACAGTGACTTGCACCTGGCATCCCAGCACAGCATGATGTGTACTGTGGTGATCCTAGGGCATCCCGTCCCGTATACGATAGTATGGTATATATTAATAAAGAAATCCCTAGTAGTTTAGTAGCTCCCCCAGTTCCCGATTCCCTGATAAGTATGAATCATGACCATCTCTGGTGGTCTAGTGGTCCCCCCTCCACCCGGTCCCGATAAATGTCAATATGGCGTCCCTGGTGGTCTAGTAACCCCCCCACCCATTGCACGATCGTGGTAAAATCCCATGTTTAAATGCCCTGGTGATCCAGTGGCACCCCCCACCCACCCACCAACACAGAACCCCTTATCACCCGCTCCCCGTCGCCATGTGAGCGGTTGCATCCGCCCACACACCACCTGCGAATGACAGGTACAGTATGGGCTGTAAGCCCATTGGTCCCGTGTGGACCAATGGGCTTGCAAGAGCATACTGTACTAGAAAGAAGTCCCAAATCTGTAGAATGACTCCATTCACATATTTGGAAGCCAGTCTAGTACAGTATGCCCTGCAAGCCCATTAGTCCCACTGAGACTCTTGCATCCTACTGTCATTGACAGGTGCTTTCAGCGGCGTATGGCAGGATGCAGCCACCTGGGCCATGATGGGGGCAGGGGTAGGTAAGGGGTCTCTGTGTGGTGGGTGAGTGGGGGTGGGGGGTGCCACTGATCATCAGGCATTTCAACATGGGATTTTACCGCAATCATGGCAACAGGTGGGGGTTCCACTAGACCTCCAGGGACATCATATTGAATTTATTAGGGAATTGGGGACTCGGGTGGGAGGGGGGACCACTAGACCACCAGGGATGGTCATGTTTCATACTTGTCAGGGAATCTGGGACTGTAGACTACCAGGATATCTTTATAAACATATACCATGCGATCATGGCTGTGGGCGGGGGTATTCCACTAGACCACCAGGGTTGTGACTGCTTGCAGACAGTGTTCTGGGCGGGTGGGTGGCCACCCATGGCTAGGCTGCTATGTTGCACTCTGCAATACAGCAGCCTACCTGTGGGTGGCTGGGATTTGTTCCTACTCTGCATGGGGTCAACTTTGAGCCCTCCCTATGTGGCGCAGTGCAGGGGTGCGCTGGCATATGCGCCGCACATCCCAGGCTGAATATCGAGATGTGCCGCATATGCATGGGTACACCCCCTGCATCTGGGCTGCATACATTATCATTGCACACTGGTGCATCGGGATTTGCGCTGTGCCAGGCAGTCTTCTCAATATCCCACCGGGGCACAATGTGGGGTTGTGCCGGTGTAACTCTGTTGCGCCAGGCACAACCCCTTTGAATATCTGGGCCATGGTCTTCTTATTTGTTTACTAGTCAATCAAAAATAGTTAAAATCTATCCATCTAGGGGAAATTGTTTAACCAGGAGAGGCACACTAAGCTGAAGTTTGTTTCCAGGTGCGACCTGGGAGCACAAGGTAGTTAAGCGACTTGTTCAGGGTCACACAGTATGCAAGTGGGGGATTGTAGGATTCAAACCCAGGTCTGCAGGTTTGGAGCTCAGAGCCTTAAACCACTGTGCTATACTGCCTCCCAAATTATTAACCTTCTACGACCTATAGCTAATTTCATAAAGAAAAAGCTTAACTCTGCCAACTTCCTGGTAAAATTTTTTATTTATTTATTTATTTAGTTAAGATATTCGGAATTACAATCCTTTGAGTCATAGACTCCTTTTCAAAGGCTCCACATCAATTAAACAATTGTATAGACAAAGTGGTTACAGTAAGTTGACAGACAAGTGCTACGGGCTAGCAAGCCCTGCGGAAAAAGACACAAATCATTGCACACGGTGCAGATACAGTATAGGCAAGGTTGATAATACAAGGTTAAATATACAAAGTCATGCCTCTGTGGTAGAACCCCCTGAATTCTATATGAAAATAAACATTTAGAAAAGAATGGTTAGGATAAAAAACAAATTCTTAATGTCAAAGACATAACAAACCCCAAAACAAACTAAATAGAGTATATGCTTTCAAGAATTTAGAGATGGATATGGTGCAGGAAGATGAGATTGATGGACATATCTCAAAATAAGGCAAGCCACAGAAGGAATCTTTGAAGACAAACCGAGAATATAGGAAAAATCTGACTGGGAAAAATGTGTAGAAGTTGCTGGAAGGAAAGGAGGGTGAGTACCAAGTACATTCTAGAGAAATATACAAGAACGTACTTCAGAGAAACACAGAGCCTGATATTTGGGAAAAACTTTGGGATATAGCCTATAGGACAAGGCAGGAAGTAAAAGGGAGAGAAATTCAATTAAAAATAATACCTTGTATATTACACACCAGACAAAATTTACATAACACAATTTATTTATTTTATTTTAGAATTTTTAGCCAGGAAAGACACACTAAGCCGAGGCTTGTTCTCAGGTATGTCCTGGGAGCACAGAGAAGTTAAGTGACTTGCTTATGGTCACACAGCATGCAAGTGGTGACTGTGGGATTCAAACCCAGTTCTGCAGGTATGCAGCTCAGTGCTCTTAACCACTATACTTCCTCCCTTCAAAATTAAGGGAAAGGGTTATGCTAATGATGCAGAAAGAAAGAGATTAAACTGCTACATATGTTATGGGGATGCCAGTGTGTCTCAAGTATACGGGGTGAGGTTATCACATTCTGTGAACATCTTTTTCAAATAGTTATTCCCCTAGATCCGATGTTCTGGATTTTGGATGACACTTCCCTGTTCTCTAACCTTCTAAAGTGTCTCCAGCTATGGCTATTATCAGCATCCCTAGGGCTGAAATGCCTCATTGTACTGCCTGGTGCATACTGCAGTCAACGGCCAGCCGTGGTGGTGAGAGGAGGGCAGAGCCAGTCGCCGGCCCACTTTGCCAAATGTCAGGCATGAGCGAGGGCTTCACTGCTGGGTGTGTGTGTGTGGGGGTGACCTCTGACCACCAGGGAAACTGTTTAATTTTTTCACAGAGTCAGGATTCAGTAGGGGGTGGGGACTACTGGACTACCAGGAAACAGTTAATTTAATTTTCAGAGTGGATTTGTGCTGGGGTGGGGACCACTGACTACCAGGGAAACTGTTTATTTTAATTGTTCACAGAGTCGATTCGTGGTTGGGGTGGGGACCACTGGACTACCAGGGAAACCGTTTATTTAATTGTTCATGGAGTCGGGATTCATGCTGGGGGTGGGGAACCACTGGACTCACCAGGGAAACAGTTCATTTAATTTTTCATGGAGTCAAGATTCGTGCTGGGGGTGGGGGACCACTGACCACCAGGAAACTGTTCATTTAATTTTTCATGGAGTTAGGATTCATGCTGGGGGTGGGGGGACCACTGGACTACTAGGGAAAACTGTTTAATTTTTCACGGTGTCGGGATTCGTGCAGGGGGTGGCGGAACCACTGGACTACCAGGGAAACTGTTAATTTAATTGTCCATGGAGTCGGGATTTGTACTGGGGGTGTGGGGACCACTGGACTACCAGGGAAACTGTTTATTTAATTGTTCACGGAGTCGGGATTCGTACTGGGGGTGGGGGGACCACTGGACTACCAGGGAAACTGTTTATTTAATTTTTCACAGAGTCGGGATCCATGCTAGGGGGTTGGGGGACCACTTGACTACCAGGGAAACATATTATTTATTATTTAAACTGGGGGTCAGGATACATGCTGGAGGGGGGACCACTGGACTACCAGGGAGTGGAACCAACACAGGTGGGAACAGGGACCATGATGGCTGAGAAGGGCTGCCTGGCCCAGCCTGTCTGCTCAGGTCCCTGTTTACTGGATGGCTGCACTTCACAGCCCAGTGACCCTACACCTGACATCCCCCCGGCCCCAGCAGGTTTGCCTTATGCCTGCCCCATGCATACATGTGTTCCACCCACACCTGCTGTGGGCTGCCATGTTGGTGTGGGGTGTGGCATCATCCAGGGCACGTGCGGCCACTAGTAGTGTGTGTGTATATATATCTATATATATATCTATATATATAGATATATATATAGTCATGTGTCTCTGTATCTATCTTTATAAAATGGGCATGTAAAAAGAAGCATCATAATTGGCCAGAAAGGAAGTGTCAAATAGGTATTACACATAGGGAAAAAAAAGAGCAGGCAAATAAATCAATGCACCCAAATGGAATGTTCAGATGTGTCAGTGGAACGTTAATTTTTTAAAGGCCACCATAGTTTTTAGTCTCGGTTAGCGAGGGAGTGAATGTCATGCTGACAGTCCCGCTCCAAACCTTGTCTCCGCTAGAAGTAAAAATCGGAAAGCAGCAGCGTGCCAGCATTTTATCCTGCATAAAGCATTCTTCTAGTTCAGCGAGACTGAAGCTTGCTGCCGCACGAAACTGGAAATAGACCAGAACGGGGTGCCGTCTCATAGTAAACTGCGCTTCCCTCCCAGTACATTTAATTAAAACAACAAAAACAAATCTGCATCCCTTCTTTTTTTTTTTTTAAATTGCGAAAGTGCCACAACCTGTCGGGGAGAATCTGTTACTCTGTTACAAGCAGCACTTAATGAGATGCAAATGTACCTGTTTGCCCATGGATTACCTAAGTAGGCTCATTTGCATGGGAGCTTTGAATATAGTTCCTGTTTGCTCCGGGCTAACCAGTTTGCACAGGGCTGATGTGTTAGCACTGTGCAATCAGGTTAGCCCCGGGCAAACCTCACTTCAGCATAGTACAGTTCTGCAGTGTGTGGCTTAAATTGTTTGCAGTCATACCTCTCAACTGTCCCTGATTTTCAGACGTCCCTGATTTTTATCTCAGTGTTTTACTCTGTCCCTCCTAAACCTTGTGTTTTCATGATCAAACAGTGGGGGTTGTACACATAAAATAATGTCAGACATTAATGTTACAGTCGTGTTCTTCCTTAGAAAATGCATTTTACACTACACCACTTATCCTACCAGCTTCCTGAGTGGATAGCATCAATTTTTAAGATGTGTCCCTGATTTTAAACCTTTATCCCTGATTTCTTTAAGCCTTGTCCCAGATTGATGAGGCAGGGGATTGCGAGGTATGTTTGCAGTAGCTGTGAGACATCTCTGTGCAATCACATACAATGTTCTCCACCTGCAACACTGTCTTGCTACAGAGTCTAATGAGCTGCAGTTGCAGTTTGCACTTCCCTGTTGCTATATTCAGTGCTGTCTTATTCCCGGTCTATTTTTGCCCTGCACTCCCAGACCAGTTTTCCCGGCTTCTTAGACTGCTATATTCAGCAGGATTAGCACCGGCTATTCTTTGAATATAGCCTGTTTTGTGCCTGGCTAAGCTTGCCCGATGGGCAGAAAAGCACTTAGCCTGAGCAAAGTTTTTAATATCTGGCCCTAAATTTCTAGTAAAATTTCCCCCAGAGGTGTACTGACATCGTTTTTAAACTTAAGAACATGTTCACTGCAGTTTCTGCAAGAGTTTTCTTTGCACTTTGCGTCAGAAGATGCGGCAGTTAGATGCGTGACCTTGCGTGAACCTGCTAAGTAAAAGCAGGAAGTGGAGATTGAGAGGCCCGATGTGACACGACAGCACTCTACATGTTTCTTTTTTTTGTTTGCTAAGACTAACAGATCAGCGTTTCAGATTTTTACGTTTTCGGCCATGACCACGGAGAAAGCCCATTTGCTGGCAAGTTGTCTAGCCCTTCTGTTCCTTGTCTTTGGAGGTCGATTGAGATAGGGGATGAGTGTGCTAGAAATGGAGTTGCAGGCTGAAAGAGATGAGAGCAAAATGTGAGATTGAAAGTAGTGGTTTTTTTTAAACAATAAGCATTAAAAAATGTTTGTTTTAAGTTTCATAAACTTAACTGAGACCGACGAGATTTGGCGGCTGTCAAGTCGCCCATAAAGTGGGAGAAAAAAAAAATGGCGGGTTTGACTTTGAAAATTCGAGGTGCCAAGGATACCTAAGTAATAGGGGCACTCGGTTGGCCTTGTTTTTCAATTGTCTGTCAAGTGAATGTACCCCGCCTGCTGTGACTCTCAGCCAGTGAGAGAGCTCCTAGTATCTAGCTCATTTTCTAATTTATAATAGTATCTCTAATATTAGGCTAATGTTTTTAGTCTGTCTCTTAAATTGCATATATATACTGCAGTAGGATATATAGGATATTTAGTTATTAGATGTTTTATATCTTACTCTAAGATAATTATTTGTATTCACAGAAGCATAGACAGTATTTTCCTTCTGCTGTTTTTAAATGTTGTTAAATGGATCTTTTCCTTTTTTCTATCTTCCGTTTGCTCAATAAGAACTTATAAAGTGGAAGTTGTAGTTCTGCCCTGCTTGCTTCTGTCCTCACTTACTGGGGACCTGATCCAGCTTTGCCTTTGCCTTTTCATCCCTAATGCTGTCTATGCTGATCTGGGTCCCTTTATTTATTTATTTGTTTATTTATTCCACTTAAATGTCTGGATGTCTGGATTCTTGTTTTATTTTTCTGCCCTCTCTTCAAGAGGTCACGTCATGTTCCTTTTTACTGTGCCATTTTAGTTGCTGCCATATCACAGTTATCAGCTAGCGTAAGTTATTACTCTTGCTCATTCATAGCATCACTGTTTCTTCCATATTAACTTACTGTATCAGTTACTCTCCTTTGTTCCCCCTCCCCCGGGGTCATGCCTGGACATGAGCCTTGACTCAGTGTGCCTTTCTGGTCACTGATTTTCAAATAAATAAATAAACACCAAGGGTCCTGCAGTGAAACAGTTGTCATGCTTGTCTTCAGTTAATGTTTCAGCATGAAACTGTGCTTAAAATGATACTCCCACTGTTTCTGACTACATGGACATAGTCCATGGTGGCCCTCCAAATCTACTCTAGCCAGACTGGACCCTGTCTTTCACTCCTTTTATCACTTTGCTTCTGGCTCTCTCACTCTTACCCATCACTGTTCCCTACACCAACTCCTTGTCCTTCCTTCCTTTTACTCCCAGTGCCTATTCCACTGCACCTGTCTGCCCTGTAAGTACAGTACTGGTTTACATCCCTTCCTCCTACTTATTAGGCCTTATTTTTCCCTCTGCTCCCTCCTCTTATTCTCTCCCCTCTTCTTTTTTTCAATGTACATTTTTTGGTTTTTATACCCCATTTTTTCTCCTGGACCTGGGACCCCGGCAGACACGTCTGTATGCGTGAGTGGAGGTGCATGTGCATGCGGGGCACGGGCTCGGCCTCTACCCCACCCTCCCACGCTTCCCACGACCCCACCGGTGGAATGGAATCACAGAGGTGCGGACAACCACTCCTGGGAGGAGAGAGCTGCCTTGTGGCTGCTTGATCCTGCTCCATCCCTCCTTCCACCCCCACGCTGGCTCCCTAATGACCTGAGGTCATTCCCAAACCCGGGTCCCTGGCATAGCGTGAGGTAAGGCATCCAGCACCTCAACCCTCAGCGCCACCGGGCCGGCTCTTCCCTTCTTCTAACTCTTGAACCTTCAGCTTTCCCCCATTGCTCTATATCTAATGGCCAGACTACCTTCTCAGTTCAGCTGCCTTCACTCTGGAATTCTTTTACCCACCTCCATTAGGCTTGTCCCCTATTACATTGCCCTTAAGCCCCTGCTGAAGTCCTAGTTCTTCTTTCTTGCTTCCGTCCTCACTTATTGGGTACCTGATCCAGCTTTGCCTCTGCTCCCTTCATCCCTAATACTACCTGTGATTGTTCTGGGCCCCTTTCTTTCTTTATTTATCACACTTAAATGTCTGGATTCTTGTTTCTTGATTCTTGTTTTAATTTTGCTACCCTCTCTTTGAGAGGTCCTGCTATATTCCTTTTTATTGTGCTGTTTTATTTGCTACCATACTACAGTTATCAGCTAGTTTAAGTTATTGCTCTTGGTTGTCTGTAGCATCACTGATTCTTCCGTGCAAACTTGCTGCATCAGTTGTTCTCCCTTGTTCCCCTCCCCCAGGTCATGCCTGGACAAGCGCCTTGCCTCAGTTCGCCTTTCTAGCTACCGATTTTCAAATAAACAAACACCTAGGGTCCCACGGTGGAATGATTGAGCGTCATGCTTGTCCTCAGTTAGTGTCTCATCGACTTTTAATGAATTGCAATTTCCTCTTATATTAACACCTGATTGACTGAGACCATTCAGGTGTTGCTATAGGATGGCATCATCATTCAATTTTACTAGTTGGGATACTGTCTGCAGACGAGCACAATGACTGCTCCACTGTGAGACCCTAAGTGTGCCTAATATCCTTATAATTTGAGGGCTTTGGGGGGTGAGGAGGGAGGTTAGATGCTAGAGGGGGAATAGGGTGGGGGTCACAATTTAAATTTGTGAGTCTGGGTAGTTGATGGGGTGGGGGAGGTGGATGGCTTGTGACTTGGCGCAGGTGGGGAAGATAGAATTTATTTGTAATTTATACTTATGTACCTTAGAATTAAAAAAGGAAACTTCACTGTGGACTTGCAGGTGTTTCTTTAGGGTGGGGGGTTACCTAACGCATTCAGAGGCTGGGGTCATTGAGAGGGTGAGGGGAGGTGGGTGGACGGTGATTTGCTGCAAGGTGATTTTTAACTGATTCTGAACATGGCAATTTTGGATTCTGGATTCGGATATCAGACTTTGGAATCTGAATCCAATAGAAATCCTAATAATTAGGATTTAGAATTTCTGGCAACAATCTGAAAATCTTAAATTCTAACTTTTGGATCAAAATCTGAAGTATCCATATTTAAAAACGGATATCCAAGGACCCCTAATCTATACATCCCCATAAGAATGTAGCATCTAGGAAGAATCATTTAAACCTCCACACCTCCCCTCCCCTCCAGTTTTGTTTGTTTTAGAATGGGTTCCCAATAGCTTATAGTCACTAATACCCCCATATATAGTATGTTTGTATCCTTTGAGCCCAGAATGATGGTTCAAAGTTAGCTGCCCAGGGGGCACTCCACCACATCTCTTTCCTCTATTTCCTTTCATCTGGCTTTATAATTCAGATTTTTTCAAGGCAACACACTTCTCAGGTGGATTGCATGACAGGGCTCATTCCCATCTGTCTTGTTGTGGAATAAAATACCTTGATTAACTCATGGCATACAAGTAGCCCAAACAAACCTCATTATTTATCTACTCTGTCATTCAAAAATCTTATGCATAATAAAGCTAGGGATGCAAAATAGGAATTTTTGGGTTGTGCATTTATTTTGACCTGTCTGTATCCTGGAAAAAAAGGATAGAGGAAGAATATACAAAATCACACATGCCCCCACAATGCAAAGCATCATGGGCTGCATATGCAAATCACCACAGAATGTTATGCTGGTCCAACTTTATTTAAGTAGAGGAAGAATGTCCCATCGTTTTAAATGTTCTGTAACTGTATTAGTAAGCAGGACAACATTTTGTCCATACAGTTTATTGGAATCCATACAAAGTCGGACCCCCAGATATTTGATATATTGCGCACCCCACTTCATATTTATCTGCAGTGTGATCTCATCCGATATCTCGTGGTTGAATGTCCATACTTCTTCCTTTGTGGAATTTAATATCTAACCAGAGAGAGAGATGACTGAAAGTAGCAACTCCCTGCAATACCTGCTTCATGTATTTTTCAGGATTTGTGAGATAGAGCAAAATGTCATCTACACAGAGAGCCACACTGTGCTCTTTATTCCCGAATGTCACTCCTTTTATTTGCTCTTGTTGTTATATTCACTGTGCAAAGGGTTCAATGCATAAAGCAAACAGTATCAGAGACAAGGAGCATCCCTGCCTGGTACCTCTCTTTAGACTGACCTGAGGGGATAAGTGCCCTCTTTGCTCACACATATGCCAAAGGTGATTTGTATAAAGTAGCTATTTGGGAAATGATGTTGTCTAAAAAACAAACCAGGAAAAGACCCTGTATAGATAATCCACATAACTTTATCAAAAGCCTTTTCTGTGTCTAGGCTCACCAAAATGTCCCTTTGCTTAGCATGTTTGAGATGGTCAAGATGGTGACTTGTTCACCTTATGTTATCTTGCACCTGATGTCCCATCACAAACCCAGTCTGGTCTAAATCAACTATTTATTGTATGATTTGTTCTAGTCCATTGGTCAGAACTGCTGTTAATATCTTGTAGTGTGCATTTAGTATGCTTCTCCTTAATCTGCTTCCAGAATCCTAGAGTGAAAACTACCCTTGGCTCAGCAGCAATCAACTTCTCACTTCCATCACTTTGGAACACTATGCAAGACTCATTAAAATTATCCTCACTTCCAAGCATTTTCACATTCAAAGCTCTATTAATGGATTATCTGAAGGAATCATGCAACTGTTTCAGATGCCGATGACCCCTAAGCCTCGGGTGCCACTCTCAAATCCTACGCCTAAGTATCTCATCCACCCCACATTCCTAACAACAGAAACCTAGGACCTACAAGCCTAGTTCCCTTAATTCAAGATGACCCTGCCTATTCTCTACCTTTTACCTATTCTGGCCTCCCTTTTGGCTGCCTACTCTTTCACCCCAATTTCTACCCTATTCCTTAATACCTCCTTATTTTTTATCATTTAGGTATGAGCTCTTACTCAGCAGAGACTATATGGGATTGTTGTCTTCTCATTTCAGTAAAGCTTATCATTATGTACCTTTGCATGTTAATTATGTTGACCGGTATGTATAGGCCCATATTGACCGGCACCTTCACAATGTTTTTTCTTTTTTTTTTTGCACCGTTGTCCACCATAATTGTAATCTTATGAAGTGTACTGTATTGTATTTATGCCCAGGACCACCTTGAAAATGAGCTTGCTCAATGGTGTTTATGCCTGGTTAAAAAAAGTGATTGATTGATTGATTGATTGACATGGGCCAATAGGAGGCACAAAATGTAATGTTCTTGCCAGGCTTTGGAATGACTGGGATTATGGCTTGACTCTACTTGGGAGCCATTCGCCCTCCCTTGGAAAGAGAGCTTGTCACATTGATCACACCACTGCAACCAGTTTGCCACCAACTGCCCAGCAGTAGCTCTGGTCTGAGACAGTTTGATAACCTCTTTTTACTGGCACCACCAGGTTCTACCACTGAGTGCTGGTTCCAGTCTCACCAATGCCATTTCCCGCTCAGTGGCTCTTTAGACAAAGAAGCTTCCCTTATAGACCCCAAGAAACAAAACTGCCCTGCACTCAGATACTGATACTTGTAACCAAGGCCCCTGCTTTTCTGCGGCACATTGGGACCAAGTTCTGCAACAAGATTACCATTTGCCACAGAACTTCTGTGGCAGTGGTTTGTAATTTCTGCTGAAGTTCTGCAGCACTAATGAACTAGCACATCACAGTATCCACTTGTCATCCTAACTTCACGTCCATGGCAATGGTTATAGCAATCAGGATGGGGGAAAGCATAGTAACACTAGTTCAAAAAATAACAGACTTACAGAAATAATGTTATGCCTAAAAAAGCAAAAACAAATATCTACCCTTAAGGTCCTAGCCTATTGCATACATGAAATATGCAGAAAAGGACCTTATGTGATAAATACAGTATTTCTATACTCATGCTATCTATACCACTCATGAGGTCCCCACTGTGTATCACTTATATTGTTATATGCAATCTGTAACATACATACAAATGTGTGTGTGTGTGTGTATATATATATATATATATATATATATATATATATATGGTAGCACAGTAGTGCTACCATAGTTAGGTTGAGGAACCTTTTAAGGTTAAAGGGTCAAACTTTGTACCTTAATAACTTTGCCACTGTTTAATGGATGTGCCTGAAATTTGGAATACATGATCAAGAACCATACACTTTGGGATTTGCCAACTTTCGTACTGGTCGGATATAAGGCTGCGGAGTTATTAAGCATGATCTGCGTGCACATTTACACTAGTTAGTGAATTCTTTGCCATTGCCTACAAGTCGCATGTTTTGCACAAAGAGTCCAAAAACTTCAGGGAACGTGCAGGTCCCCGATGTGCCTTTCAAAGATTTCGTGAAAAAATATTGAACAGTTCAAAAGTTATTCAAAAAACAAGTTCCCATTATAAGTCAATGGGGAAAGTTAACAAAAAGTTCGACACTTTGGCAAATGCACTTTTTAATTTCGCAAATGCCCCTACTACTTTCGCAGATCCGCCATTTTGTTTTCAGTTAGCGATCAGGAAAATGCTTGGCATTTAAAACTGGGACTATCTAGGCACACAATTTTTTTTGTATTCACCTAGTCGGAGCCTGGGGATGCTAGCCATGTCTTTATTTTGGGGTGAAACACCCCAGAAATATGTTTTTCAAATTTCTGAAAAAAGTACTTTCGCAAAGTACTTTCGAACACATGACACTTTCGCAAATCTGTTAGAAAGCTTTCGCAAAACACGAAAGTACTTTGCAACACTATGTCCAAAATGACAGGACTTCTTTGCCACCGTGCTGTAAAAGAACAGTTAGGTCTTTTGGCCTGAAATTTGGCAGGAAGGCAGCAAACATGTCACAGATGTACCTTTTGGTGGTTTGGTGAAAAAATATTGTATGGCTCCAAAGTTACGGTACTCTGAAGTTGATGCTTTTTCCCATAGACTAATATGGTAGTGTACGCCGTGCCTTTCGCGGCTCGTATCTCGAAAACGGTGCAAGATACAGATTTTTCATTGTGAATAATTCAAAACTGTAGCCAGGAACATAATGATCTCTGTGAAATTTAAATTTTTTTTCTACATCATACGATTGCTGAGATTTTTGCAATTAAGTACAAAAAATTAGTTTTTTATATATACTGCATATTACAATGCATACATTCTTTGGTTTCATTCTGTTTCTCAATATAGCTTATACGAATTTCACATACCTAATTATGTGTTGGTAGTGCAGAATGTGATGACTGTGCGCTGTCAACAGTGCATTGATATATCACGGAGTGGGAGCACAGGTCCTGAAGGGTCTCTGCTTGCATCACTGCATGCATAGATCATTCATTGGGGGCGCAGGGTCCGAATGGTTCATGCTCCCAGCACTGCATCCCTATATCATGCAGTGGGAGTGTAGCACTTGAAGGGAGTGTGGTCCCATGTCTGCATACATATATCATGTCATGGGAGGACAGGTCCTGAAGGCCCTGTGGTTCTACCACTGCATGTATAGATCATGCAGTGGGAGCGCAGGGCCCCCACCACTGTATCCCTATATCATGAAGTGGGACTGCAGGGCTAGAAGGGACCGTGTCCTCACCATTGCATCCATAGATCATGGATTGGGAGTGCAGGGCCCGAAGGGCCTGCGCTCCCACCACTGCATACATGTATGTTATGATGTTGTGGGACTGCAGGGTTGTGTGCTGCTAGCACTGAATTAATATGCAAAATCATGAGGTGGGAGTCCAGGGCCCAAAGGGTCCATGCTTCCACCACTGTATCCCTATATCATGCAGTGGGACTGCAGGACTAGAAGGGATCACGTTCTCAGCATCGTATCCATATATCATGGAGTGGGAGTGCAGGACCCGAAGGGCCTGCGCTCTCACCACTGCATTCATATATCATAGAGTGAGAGTACAGGTCCTGAAGTGCTTGTGCTTCCACCACTGTATCCATAGATCATGCTTTGGGAGTGCAGGGCCTGAAGGAACCATGCTTCCAACACTGCATTAAAATATCATGCAGTGGGAGCACAGGTCCTGAAGGGCATGTGGTTCCACCACTTCATGCATACATCATGCATTGGGAGTGCAGGATCTGAATGGCCCATGCTACCATCACCGCATCTATATATCATTCATTGGGACTGCAGTACTTGAAAGGAGTGTGGTATCACCTGTGCATACATATATCATGTTGTGGGAGGGTAGGTCCTAAAGGGCCAGTGGTTGTACCACTGCCTAAATCGAGCATGCAGTGGCAGTGCAGGGCCTGAAGTAATGAGACTGTATCAACATGTAGAGTCTTCTTACTGTTTTTGTTTCTGATGCAGTTACAATTGTTATGCACTACGCAAAATCTTTGTATACTTCTTACTGCTTTGCTTCAGTTGTAGTTCCCATTCATGTTTTAGACACTGGATAATTTTGTGTGACTGTGCTTATAAAGACCTGTTCTGGTAGGATGTGATTCTTGTGTATTTGGGAGTCTGTAAATAGGGTACACACTTGCTAGTGCTATCACTTATGTTGTATTTCTACTATTCTATGTGTGGCACAGTTTCTTACAGTTGATTTGCATGCTGAAAAACAACAACAGTTATATTCAAACATTGTAATTTGATGGTTAAGAAAAGACTCGACTCAGGTGGATAAGTTGTTAAAAGATTTATTACCAATTGGAAAAACTGAAAAAGGGCCAATTAAGATGAAAAATCTTGCACAAAATCAGTCTCACAATACAACATTGCATGTGTATAATCATTGTTTGGAATATATGTTAATAGTTGTGGCATGCATAGTAAATATTACTTGGAATAAGTACCTAGGTTCATGAAGGTATGTCAGCAGCCTCTAAGCAGTGATTAAACACATGAAAAAGTCATGATTTGTTGTTATTGTGTTACTGATAATGTGTATGTTCCTGGGGTGGGCGAAAAACCAAATGCTGAGTGTTTAAGTAATAGCAATATATAAATATTATGGTTTCAGTGACATTAGATAACTGGTATGTCCAGTTAAGTATTTAACTATATATCACTGAGCAGGTGCATATGGAAAATTCCCACCTGACCCCTCAATAGAGGTGTTCATAAACATAGTCAGGAACAGGTGTGACATGAGTTGTAATCAGCAGAAGTGTCTGACTTACAATTCTGAGTATTATTAACAAACATTACATTTACTTGCATGCAAAGTACAATATGCTTAATACCATAACAGATACAATATACATTTCTTTCAATGTTTACATTAGCTACTATATGAGGTGTGCATCAGTTAAGAGAAAAAAATTGTGCTGCATGCATTTTTTTATCAAACATTAAGTTTTTAGATTTTTATTAGTATTACATTTGATTGTATGGCAAGGACAAAATCTTAGTTGACTATTGCAGTCACACTTTTTCAACACCAATTAAAAATAATCAGCAAAGATGGCGAGGCAAAATAACACTGAATATATCATAAAATGTGTCATCACATAGCTAGGCAATTGTTATAGATGTGTTATTGGAATACTTAAATAGTGAAACAGTATTTGCACATTTATATTTGTTATCTTTCTCTACAAATATATACATTTAATAATAAGCTGCAATATTTCAGTATTCACACTTGCTTCATTTCACTTGCTTCATTATGTCTAAAGAGTTTTATATTTACATATGTACAGTTTCAGTGTAACAAATACATCAGGCATAGTTCAACACTGTTGCATGGTGAAAGAATGATGATGTCAAGATGTCAACAGATAATAGATAAAAAAAGCTGGTGATACAAAACTTGTGACAGAGTGTTCTCTTTGGTGAATGAGATGTGTTACACACATTTAAAATTATAAGGGACAACTTTTGTGTCTCTGCAGAGGCAAACAGTTAGCAACTGGCAACAACTTCTTGTTATGTATGGGTATGACACACCTACAAGAAAAGATATGTACAGAACAGGGGAGCCAGAAAGGACTCTCTTTTGACATGTGCAATCTTCAATAGACATGTAAGCATGGTTTCCCTAGTGACTGTGAAGACTGTTCTTGCCGATTGAAGCCACTACAACAATTTCCACATTGTCGCTGATCCACACAATATCTTATATGTCATAGTGCATGAAATGTCTCTGGCAGTATATCATTTTGTTGATATGCTACAATTTATTGACAGCCGTAGACTGGAAACAATCATACTGCCCTACGACTGACTCTGTCACAAAGTAGTCAGTAAAAAATGTCACATGTTGTGTGCTGTTCTTCTGAGATAAGAAGGCCATCATAATTCTTCAATATTAGAAGATATGCATTTTTTAAGTGTCGTGGCAGTCTCTGTTAAAACTGCTTGTAAAGTCTTCACGCTCTACCCAACCACTTCTGTACCTTAGCAAACAGGTGTAATGGCCAGAATGCATAGATTGACCATGGTGATAGACCACACTGTGAGTGTCAAACACTGATTGGTTAAAAACTAATCCACCAGCTGTGTAATCTGTGATGGGAGTGTGAACTCTGAGCCCGTTGGAGTCAAATCTGTGCAATATAAGCAACAGATAATGAGATGAAGTCCTGAGACATATGGACTGAGTACATGCGCCTCCACACCTTTCACAGGAGTGGCCACATTGAGCATTGGTAAATAGCTGGTGAAATTTGACACTTTTGGCCTGAGGGACAAACAGAGTAATCCACAGCATGTCTTCTGTGGTTTGACGCTCTGAATGACCACATGTTACACATACATATTTGGTAACATATGACACAGTGAAGTACTGATGCATTGGGATGCCGTCTTCATCCAAGGTGTTTATGATTGCCATCATAAACTCACTGGCATCTTGCTGTATGTTTTCAGCAAATGTTCTGCATCCATCATATGTACCCAACACCTGGCATAGGGGTGTTAGTGACTGAACATTGTTAGTGCTGTTAGAAGCCATGTTTACAATCTGCTTCAACTCTGTCAACAGGGCAGTGTTTTGTGAAGCAGATTTGCCTGCACAAAGTGTGGCATGTGGAGAAAAACTTGCATAGCTAAATTAGCATAGCAGTTCACTCTAGTGCTGTTGTTGAACACTGGCACAGCAGCTACGCCAATTGATCTCTGACCAACAGCTGGTTCCGAATGTGTAGTTGAGATTGTGACCTTTTTTGAACTCTTTAGAGTTGAATCACTTGTAGTAGCTCGTGCCTGTTTGCTGACAGTTGCAGATACTGCTGAATGATGTGAGACATCCAGAGATGTAGGCAGTGGTATTAAAGACATGTGTGGCTGGTAGAGAGTACATAACCTATTGTACTGAATGGTACATCGCTGGTCAGCGTGTATCTTCTGAGGTGCAAGAGTTATGATGTGCAGCCCAGACAGACTACGGACACGTGAAAGTGCTACGTAGCTCATGCCATCTTTGAAAATGTCTGTACCTATGTCCACCATTGCTGAATCCAAACTTAAGCCCTGAGATTTGTTAATAGAAACAGCATATGCAACACATAATGGGAACTGTTTCCTGTTTACGTAGATATCTTTGAATACCTGAAATTTTACACAGGTATGTTCTATCTGTACAGTCTGTTCCTTGTTGTCAAAGTGAACTACAAGTGTCTCGATAAACATCTTCTGGACATTGTAAATAAAGTCAGTGGGGGAAGGAGGTGAGAAGACGAGACAAGAGCTGGTAACAACCAGACAGGCGCTTAACACTTTACTGATGGATGAAGCTAGGAAAAAAATGTTCTACCTGAAACATAGAGTATATGAGTGGGGGAACAAGCCGGGGCCCTTACTGGTAAACCTAGTAAGGGGTAGGAAAATGTGACTATATCTTGCAGATCAAAACTAAAAGGGGCAGATGGTCACTAAATATGTGGAGATAAGGACACATTTAAGAAATATTATGAGGAGTTGTATAGGGCAATTGGAGAAGGAAATGATAAGAAATGTGTGATTTCCTGGCCAAGCATAAACTCCCCCAAATAACAAAGCAACAGCAAGAAATGTTAGATAAGGAGATCTCAAGGGAGGAAGTCCTTCAGGCCATTGATAAGATGAAGTCTGGGAAGGCATGAGGTCCAGATGGCCTACCAGCAGAGTATTATAAATTATTGAAGGAGGAGGTAAAAGAGGTAATGTGGGAGGTATTTAGGGAGGGAAAGGAGAAAGGGGAATTGCCAGATACAAGTGGTTCCACCCTGGTGTGTGTGATTCCGAAACCAAATAAGGACCCAATAGAATGCTCGTCATATAGACCAATATCCTTGTTAAACTGTGATGCAAAGATATTTGCTAAAATATTAGCTTGTAGACTGGAGGGGTATCCTCCCAGAGGTGATCCACCCGGATCAAACAGGCTTTATAAAAGGCAGACATTCGTATCACAATATTAGGAAGGCCCTTAATGTGGTGGAACAGGCCAAGAAAGTGGGAGGGTGGACAGCTATATTATCAATGGATGCCGAAAAAGCGTTCGATAGGACAGAGTGGCCATATCTATTTACAGTTCTGGAGCGATTTGGATTAGGGGAGAGTTTCATTAAAATGATACGAGCATTGTATCGAGCCCCTAAAGCTGCAGTTTTAGTCAATGGGCACACAACGGAACAATTCAGGCTTTTTAGAGGGACGAGACAGGGGTGCTCCCTCTCTCCGCTGCTATTTGCAATGGTGATAGAACCACTGGCTATAACCATAAGAGAGGATCCAAGAATACAAGGGATAAAAGGGGAAAAGTGGAAGACAGCATAAGATTACATTATATGCTGACGATATGATGTTATATGTGAGGGACTTAACACAGTCTATGCCTGTCCTGCTGGACATTATAGGTCAGTTTGCCACATTCTCAGGATATAAATTGAACCTGGGGAAGTCTGAAATTATGATTTTGGGAGAAGAGAGGGGATCCGGTGGTACATGGGGTTTGAAGAGGTAGGTACACACCTCGCTTGTTTAGGATTAAGATAGGTAGGGATCTGAGATCACTTTATAGGCTGAACTACACCCATTACTAAAAATATTGAGAGCGGACATGGACAGATGGAGAAATTTGCCTATATCATGGATGGGACGTATTAATGTACTTAAGATGAACATTCTTCCTAGAATTTTATATCCATTACAGATGTTGCCAACAGGTCTGACAGGAAAAGATGTAAAAGTATTTGAAAAGGATTGTTCTAGATTTATATGGCAAGGGAAGAAACCTAGAGCTAGTTTAAATAAGTTAAAAGCTGATCAATCTAAAGGAGGGTTAAACTATCTGGATATGAGGTTATACTTTTGGGTGGCGCAATTAAGGATTGTTAAGGATTGGGTGTATAAGCCAAAAGAAGCTAGTTGGATGGACCTGGAGGAGGAGGGATGGGGGATTTGAATATCATCTCTGTTAGGAGAAGCAAATAGAAGAGGGAGGCGGGATAAGTGGGTTTCTAGTATTTTAGTGAAAGAGGTAGTAGATAGCTGGGACCAAATTAAGAAAGTAGTAGGGCATCAAAGAGGGGAATCCTTTGTTTTGCCACTGGCTGGGAACCCCTTTTTTATACCGTGTGGGAGACCCAGCATTTCAGAGCTGGGAAGAGAGGGGGTAATGTCTTAACGACTTAAGAGAAAAGGGAGTGATTCGTGCATTCAGTGAACTTAGGGAAAACCTAGACTTGCCTGCACATCATATGTTTAGATACTTCCAGGCAAGAAAATATGTACAGGGAATTGAAAAACAAAGGACTCCGGATTCCCAAATACAGATGGTGGAGGAACTGTTACAACAAGTTAGGCAGAAACCTATGGGTATTGTCAGGAAGGCTACGTCCCTCCTTCATCTCCAATGACCAGATATGACAGACAAAATGAAACACTTATGGGAAAGGGACCTAGGAGTTGTGCTTTCTGAGGAGAAGTGGGCTTTAATGATAGGGACGCATCAGGGACTATTATTTTGTAATAAACACAAGGAGGTAGCATACAAATTTGTTCATAGATTGTATACCCCACCTGTGGCTGTGAATAGGTACAACCCAACAGTCTCGGCTATATGTCAGAGGTGTGGGTTGGCTCTGGGTACCTACCTACACTCCTTTTGGGCATGCCCAACACTACAAGCTTCTGGGTGATGATGGCTAGGAATTGACAAATATGAAAGGGCAGTGGATTAAAGAGAACCGCTTACAATGCTGTTTGGAATAGATGACACATACCAGGAGGAATGGGGTTGTTGGAAAGATGGGTGAGAATACTCCTGGTTTTGGCAAAACAATGTATTCTAAACACATGGGTTTCTGGGGATAAGCCTACAATAAGACAGTGGAGAAAGTTGGCATGGGATGTGCTACAATTAGAAAGCTTGACGTATAAGGTGAGGAAAGAAAACCAGTTCGGAATATATGGGCACCTACCTAGACTCCATGCAGCCATTGGAGCAAGAGATAATAAGATGTGGCTAAAGATAAGATGTATAGATATATATATGGAATGAAGTGAATACTCGATTAGCTGGGGGAAGGGAACGGGTGGGATGGAGGGGAAGGAAGAGGTGGGGTGGGTGGGGAATGGGGAGGATCTTTAATTTCTCTTCTATTTCTATCTTACAGATTCTCTCTTACCTATGTTTCTTCCTTTACCATATCACCATTAGGACCTATACCCTAAGTATAAAATACAGAGATATACACTTAATGTGTATTAGGTTTATAAGAAAGGTACTTGTGTTATGTATTTTTCCCTCCGTTCTTGCCTCCTGATTCGCCAGTCCTTCTGGCTGCTCATGCTGCCCATGACCCCCTCATCCTGTCCCTCCTCCCCTCACCTCATATCGCAGCCAACCCAAGGGTGGCCCGGCATATCCCTTTGCCGGGTGGGTCCCCCTCCTCCGAGGGGGAAGACACCAGGAGGGAAGGGCCCCAGCGTACTAGGCATCAGTCCCTGGATGCTGCTGGGGTGGGTTCGGAGGCCACAGGACATCTCGGGCCAACGGAGTGGGAGCCATCATCCGCGAACCCGGGAGGCTGGTATTTCCGCTTTTTTTCTCCGGGCGTGGTGTGCCACAAACGTCAAGCGTGGCGCCATTCACCACGCCCCCAATGTTCAGGCTTTGCTGCTGATCTCCCGGCCTCCGCCAGGGGTACCAGACAGCGACCCTGCATCCCTCCCACCCCTGGAGTAGGTGAGCAGTCATGGGATGCTCAAACCTATTCCACCCGGCCGGCTCTCCAGCGCACCCTAGTCCATTCCTGAACCCGGTCATCACGGCCGCAAGCGAAATTAACTGCGCGCCGACGAGTCGGCTATAAGAAAGGTACTTAAAGTAACTGATGATGTTAGGTTGATGGAGTAGGAAAAGTTTGTAAAGTATGCACAAGACTAGTATATGCTGATGGTGATGTATACTTTTTCTTTGCTGTAATATGAAAAGAGAAACTAATAAAAAGATTATGCAAAAAAAATAAAGTCAGTGATGTTACCCATGGGGCTATTTACCATCCCACGCTCAACATCAAGGCTATGACACAGCATGACATGTGCATTCTTACAAAGTGTAAGGACAGCTTCCAGGCCAGCTGTGTGTGAAACATCTGACTTCAGTTCAGTGAGTCATTCAGTCATCTTTGCTACCAGCTTATGACTGAGAATGACACCATCAACTGTGTCAACAGCATGCAGAATAACAATTTCTTGGTTTTCTCTCTGCAACATTATGCTGTTGAACTCAGCGCATTTCTTCAGTCGTGGCATAAGACACACAATGTGTGTGCCTGTGGAGTACACATCGCTGAAAACATTACATGCTGTTTCCGTGGATGTAGTATCTATCCTGATTCTCCATTCATTCAACAAAGCAACATGTCCTGGTGATAGAGAACCTGTACGAGCTTCATCTAAAAGTGATTTGTAAGCCATATCACCACTTTGTCGCATGTTCTCATACAACTCGACATAGGTGAATAACTCCCAAAGGTTACAACCTCCAATGCAGCCTAGTGTATTCTTGGCCTGCTTGGCAGTCAGAGTTGCAAAGACATGTTCTGCATTTACTGGTGCAAGCTGTAAAAGGTCTCCCAATACAACTATACTTTTGCCACCAAATAGTACTCCATAGTCAGTACCCAAGATCTCCTGTAGACATAGGTGTATACAGGTGAGCATTACATTGGAGACCATACTGATTTCATCGATGATGAGTAACTTCATCTTTATGAACATTGAACGGAGCTGAGATGCAGCCTCAAATGACAGTTTACGATATTCTCCTGTTTTGCCATGTTCCACTGGCAACATAAAGAAATGGTGTAATGTTAGTCCACCAATGTTGTATGCGGCTAGTCCTTTGGGAGCTGTAACAGCTACAGACATTGGTGACCCAGTCAGGCTCCATATTTCAGCAGTGATGGCTTCAATTAGGAAACTCTTTCCTGTGCCAGCTGAGCCACTAACAAAGATCAGCAGTGGTTTATAGTCAAGACAATGACATTTTTTTGCTTAATGTAATAGTCCATGTCGAACAGCATCAATGACTTGGGGGTGAACCAGTTGCTGCTGCTGATTTAGTTTCTCTCTCAAGTCAGGTGTGTTGATATTGCAGTGTGTTCCATGTTGCATGGCACTCTCAACTTCTGAGATCAACACTTCTGGGGCATTTAAAGGCAGAGGCTCACCTAAGATGCCTTGTCCTTCTGGATCAAGATTGTCTTGTGAGCTGACAGGAGTGTCCTCTTGAAGTTGTTTCTCTGCTTTCTCCAGCTGTTCTTTCTCAGCCTCCAGTCTCTGTATGTATGTCTCAGAGTATTCGGTTTTGAAACTCTCATAACTGAGATTGAATTCATCCTTGAATGTGTCGCAGTTACCTTTTAATTCAGATTCATTCCTCCAGGGCTTAAATAGGAATAAGAGAGCAAAGCAGTAATGCTCCCTGCTCTCTGATATGCCTAGGTGCAATTTGCAGTGGTCTATGAGCCAAGGCTTGTGTCTCTTTACAAGACAGCCATCCACTCCTTTCACCTTGTAAATGTGCCATGTTGAGTCAGGTGATATATCTACCTTGTAGTCATACCACTTAGCCACCTGAAATAGACGCATATCATCCATGTCATCATGATGATGTGGGTAGTATGTGTCAATCAGATTATTCTTCAAGATATGTTTTGAAGAAGGTCTGTTGGTAGCGAGTTTCTCTACTTCAGAATGAGGGATAAGTACACGTTTGCATTTCTCTTTGTAGTTCACACTGAGAAAGCAGACAGCATCAGACTTCCCATACAGATGTGTACCCATTAATCGGTCACTAGCTTCATAGACACCACATTCTCTGTGTGAGAGGGTCTTCAAGCCGAGTGACCACAGCTGAGATGTCAGGCTTTTATTTGAGCTGGCAATATCCTCCCAAAGATCTTGCAAGCTTGTCTGTTCATGCTTGGTAATGTACGAAGTGATGTACCACACCAGGGCCAATGAATTATTGGCCACAAACTGAACATCTCTGTTTGCTTGCCACATTAGGAAAAAAGTCGGGTTGTAGCCATTGATATAGACCTCTTTTTCATCTCTGGGTAACTCATGTACCCTCTTGGTTGATTTTGCCTTCAAGTGGTGTTGCATTGCTGAAAAAAGTTCATTCATGGAACCATCCTGACAAACTCGCCTAGGGAATCCAAAGTGACATCGTGTGTACCAATCAGATTTGTTCTTTACTACTCACTGGCAGTATTTTGCACAAATATGCTGCTGGAATTTTTGTACCAACTTCCATAATGTGGGGCTGTCGTACTTGCCTGGAATGCAGCAAGTGATGTATTTCTTGATGAATGCTAGCACTTGTGCTGCTTCATGCTCACCCATGCGTGGTGCATCCTTGATCCACAATAGCATGTGAATGTGAGGAGCACCCCGTGCTTGATATTCCGTCCTCCAGAAGTAATGTTCCACATAACCAAGAGGTGGATTGTCCTTTGATAATATGAAAGTCAGAATGTCATGGAACCACTTGTGAAAATGTCTTGTGACAGACACAGGGTCGAGTGAGCACATTTCACTGACAGTCATTGAGAAAATGCCATTGACATCAGAATTGGTCCACTTCAACAGTTCAATGACTTCATCCCAGGCATATTCAGCGCAACCGAGTGTGACATATCCATGTGGCTGGATCATACTCTCACAGCATTGTCATCACCTAAGAGTGTCTACGATACCAATATTCTTTGGTTCCACGTAGACTAGAGAGAATGGAAGACAGATTCACTTGCACATTCTCATCTTTCTGCTTTAATTTCTCTATAGATTGAGCAGCTGTTCCATCTAGTGGAGTTGTGAGATGAATTGTTTGTGCAATAGACACAGACAGAATGCTAAGTTCACTCTCCCAGAGGAGATGAAATAAGTACTGTATGTTATGCCTGAATTTTCCATTCTTACTTAAGACATGGCTAGTACAGTACTCAGCACCCTCCACATGCACTTCTCTTTCATCTAGGCATACACCTGACCCATTTGGGAATAAGTCTGGAAAACAACGTGCTTCTAGTGTTGTCTCCCATATGCTGACAGGTTCACCTTCACCTGTTTCATTTGATACAGATCAATGTTGTCACCCACTGGATCTCTACTATGCAGCGGGTGAATTGTGTGCTATTCATACACGTTAGCATTTGTTTGTACATTGACCTTTTTCTATCATTGATTTCGTTGTCTCCAAAACATTATGTTGAAGTGATAGACTACTCATGTGCTCAATATCAAGGTCCACATAAAAGGGATTGTTGCTCTTCAAATAAGTAAGAGCAAGCTTCACCTTCTCTACATTGACAACATCTTGCTAGATGACCTTGGGCTTTGTTGGTACACCATTTACAAGAATCACCAAACTATTTTCTGTTGAGATTGTCTCCACATTTTCCTGTAAAGGAAGTGGGAGATACATGATGGAACCCTTGAGAGATCTGATGAGTTCTTTCTGTGGAATGTTCTGTGTCTTTGTGTTCAGACGTAAAATAGTCTGAAATGGCTTCATAGTCCAAATTAGAATGTGCTCAAACATATTCAATGTGGCAATCTCAGTTGGTGTGGCATGTGACTCCATATTATTCAACACTGACCTTGGTGGCAGAATGTTGCACTTTAGTTTGGAGAAACAGTGTTTGCACAACACAACTGTGGGCTGTAGCTGGCAGTCAGATTTCAAGAGCAAAAATGCTGAGAGTCGGAACCACATGACATTGTATGGTGACAACGTTTCAAGGTTTACTGTGATTGCTTGTTTGCTGTAGTACAGATGACCACAGGAGACACATACAGAGTCAAACTTTTGAACTTTTGCCAGTTCAAATGTCGCAATATCTTTTCCAAACTGTTTCAGAATGTCTTTTTCTAAGACTGAAACGGATGTTTCATTAGAAGTTGTTGACTCATAAATGCTTGTTTCAGATACAGAAGTGACACGTTGCAGTCGTTTGATAAATGTCATGGCACCGTGCATGTCACCAGACTGCAGTAAGTCATTCAAGCAAGTGTACTGGTTGACAGCTCAGAAAACTTCATATACTCTGTATACAAAGTTCCGCATGCCTGTTTGATGCGCTCCCAACATCCTCATATTGTGAAATACACTGTTACAAAAAGTGCTATCCAGGCATGCTAGTGAGTGACCCATAAGTCCAGTATGTGGACGTACTTTGCAAAGGTCAATCTTGTTAAACAGTTTATATCTGTCTTTCCAATCTGTTATTACAAATAGGTTGATGAACTGCTTAACTTTGTCAAATGACTATTGCCTTCAGTTGCAAGTTTCATCACATGGCCATGAGAGGCAGTGACATATAGGAGTCTCAGTGTTTGCCTCAGAGCCATCATCTGACTCCATTGCTTTGTCATAGTCAACACTGACCACGTTGACTAGCTTACCGGACTCATCAATGGTGAACTTGCTGTCTTTTTTCTGTGTATAATAAGACTCTTCCCAGAAATATGCCTCTGAGTGCTGTGTGTGCATCCAGCAACCTGTGAAAACATCACAGAAATTGTGGACAGTCAAGGTAGGATACTGCTGTAGCCTTTTCTTGATGTCGTAAACAACTTTCCTGAATATTTCAAGCACATGAGACATCTTATGCCATAAACGTTGAAGAACAAATAATGCTCTGTTCACAAATGTACTTACTTTGAGATGCAATTTCATCAAAGACAGGTGACTCTTTGTCTTTTTGCATTCATGTCTCATCACAGCAGCAATACGCCTGTTGATCTTAGCTTTTGATGCTAGTGATCGAAAATACTTTTTCTTTCTCAGATGCAAATCACCAGGTGTACATTTGTGGTGCTGTTTACAACATACAGTTATGCTTGCTGTGGCAATGGTTGTGTTGCGCCTGGCAGACCGGAACAACTGCTGTTCATGTGAACATTTTTTCCTTGCTGATAAGCACGTTTTTAACTTTGTTGTGGAGTGAGTTGATGTTGAGCTCACTATTCCAGTAGAAGTCTGAATTGTTTTATGTCTTGAACTGACATCACTACTCTTTTTATCACTCTGAAGCAACAGTGAAGTACTACGATACCTGCTTCATCTTTCTATTGATGTACGTCTATATTTGCTCAGCATCTTAGGAATGTGTAGTTTCACAGTAGTAGTCACCAATCATACAGAAGTATCAGACACCTGTATAATAAATACAGAAAAAGAAAATATTACTATCCGTTTGAGATGTTCCTTTCTAATATTCTATGTTGATGCACGTTACTTATGTGTTGACCATTATAAGAAAGTTCTTACAAATGCTGTGATCAGATTGACTGTCATGGCTGCAGTGGTGTTATATAGATTAATGCTATAATATTTTTTCATAGTATTATCACCATGGCAGATAAATTGTTCTTGTTGACTTTTCATGTTCTATGCCCACAAAAAATGACTGACTGATGCCTTTTGATTTTGGCTTAGTACTCTTTAACTATTGCTGGAAGGACTTTTGTATTAACAATCTGTGTGTTGATGACAACACATTAAAAAAAATAGGATTGTTACACTTCTTTTGAAAATATATTTATCATGGTGCCAACAATGCATTCACATGAGTAACTTTGACAGTGAATAAGTGATGTGCTTGGGGTAGGATAGCAATTTGGTACGCCACATGAAACATTTTGTGGTTGAAGCGTTATTGTATAAAGAATTTTCTCAATAATGTAAATAACAATACCTGGCAGGATAGACATTATTGGGGGATACCACAATTACCAGGGCTGTGATGAGGCCCAGTGCGACAGGCGGAATGCCTTTAACAGCCTGGAAGAGCCACCATTTCCCAGAAATGCCTATGCTGTAGGGCATTTTTGTGTTAACACAATGGCCCATCATAGAATGTTAGTCTGTGAATAGCTACTTGGAATGTCTCTTGTTTTCAGCTGGTCATTTATTGAGAATTAAGTTCCGTCTTAGAGACTGCGTCACCCAATAACATTTTAAAATTCCTTACTGGTATTTCCAAATGCATATGATGACTATGCTGGTTACCATTAAGTACTTGAATACAATTACATCTGAAAATGATGCTGTACAAATGAGACAGTTATTTAGCCAAGTAAATATTTAAGATTGTACAATGGCAAGAAAGAATATCCGGATTCTGATTGGTCACTGTGTGCCTCAGACAGTGATGATATTACAGTACAACATCACTGTCAGTGATTAGCATTACCTTTGCTTACTGTAATTATGGAGCACCTTTGCCTTTCTTTTACTCTTCTCATAAGAAACTCACAAAATAAACTACTAAAAACATTTTCAAATTTTTATTTTTATTTTGTATCACACTGAGCCATTGTATAATGGTGATAAGGCACTCCAGGGCATGTGTTATTGTGTGATAACGTCACTCATGGGGTGGTGGAAGCACTTGGGTTTGCCTCATGCTTCAACTCACACCAGGAATGACGTTATGACATAATAACACACACCCTGTTGTCTCTTGTTGTTAAATAACAATCAGTAATTCTTTGCACTTGTGTATTTGTGCATAATGTAGGAAGTGGGACACTTCTGCCTTCATGAATCATTTAATTTGGTAAAAAAACAGAGAAAACAGTGTTGTGCATTCGACAGTGTTGAAACAACAGTGTCAAATGCATGAAAGTGTTGAAAAATATAGTGTTGTGCATTCGAAAGTATCTAAAGTAGTTACAAATAAGTACTGTTGACTGTGCGACAGTGTCGAAGTTTATACTTTCGTACTGCGACAGTTTCAAAAAAGTTATGTCGTGCATTCGAAAGTATAGCAAAAGTAGTGTTGTTCATTTGAAAGTGTCGCAAAAGTACTTTTGTGCATTCGAAAGTATAGCAAATTTAGACTTATGGGGAGTGACTATGTGCATTAGCAAATGATACCTTGATTAGCGCTTGACTGACAGGCAGTTCTGCCAATGGTGTGGTGCATTTATCAGGCCATGTAAGACAACCATCAGAGATGGAGAAGAATGAAGAAGAAGGACATAGCAGCCATCTTAGACTTAACTGAGATACTTCACATTCCTCACTGTAAGTACATCACATTTTATTAATAATTTTTCTCTTATGATAAAAAGTGTTAGAAACAGTTAAACTGTATTAATCAAAAGGCTTTTAGTACTCTATTTGACTATATAGATAGAAATAAGCTATGATGTTTCATTATGTAGCTACAACTGTTTAAAGTCAGACAGTTATTTGGTACTTACAGCTGCAAATGGAGGGAGATAGCAAGGTGCATGTGTACCATAACAGAAGAGGGAACCAATCAGACATGTCTCTGCACTTGTAATTGTTTAAAACTGCCTATAAACAAAAGCATGCATTTTTGCCACCTTGACATTTTTGTACATTTTTGCTGGAGCAGAACTGCAGTGATAATCAGTGCACATACTTCATTGGTTAATGAAGGCACAGTAGTAGCCAATGATTTGTTTTATTTGTGTGTCATGGATCAGCCCACTGAACCTCAGTTGAACTTAGGAGGGAAAATAGCAGTTTTACTTTCACTACTGCTTAGGTACTGCAGGGGTGAACACCGACTTTTTTGGTAGCTCTCTGTCCACTTCTAAGTTAAAAAGCTGAGAATGGCAGAAAACAGCAAAAGGACTTTGTGGATTGTTGGCAGCACTATAGTGAGGCGAGCGTCTGACTATGCTCAGAACAGTGCTTTGGGAGAAACTTGCAGCTCCCAAATTGCTGTGTTAAGTGATTTGGCAGGGGTGGAATGAGGTGGGAGCACCTCATGCTGACCACGCACAGACTTGGAGTACTCAGGCTCATCTGGACATAGACCCTGGAGTCAGTTGAAAACCCAATTATGACTGATTTATTTATTTAAGAGTTTTACCAACAAGGCATGCTGAGTGGAGAACACTCAATTTCAGATGCATCCTGGGGGAAGGGAAGCAGGGATATATATAATACAGTAACAAGGCAGAAAAATACAATACAATAATAATACAAAACATTTAATACACAGAGGCAGCTATTGTACAATAGGCTACAGAGCAGATATCCCATCAGGTTACAGTAGGTGGGAGATCGGAGTAGCAGTGATGATTTAACACTACAACTCCCAGTGGAGACTAAGGCACCTAGCATACATTTGTATTGCATTTAATACCTGTTTGAGGTGCTGGTCTGAAGTCCCATGCAACAGGTGGATGGGCGCGGCAAGATGGAAAAGGATTAGGTGCATGAGCAGGTGGGGGAGAAATGCGCCTTGAGGAGATAGTTTAGATGCTGAGAGCCGCCTGTGTGCCTAATGTCTGTTGGCAAGGAGTTCCACAGTTTTGGCATACGGAAGCTGAAGGTAGCTTGGTCTTTAGATGTGGACATGTGAGGGACATGAAGGAGCCTGGAGTCAGTGTTCCTGAGAGCATACGCAGAGAGAGGGTTGGAAAAAGAGAGCAGACTCGAGGTATGAGGGGAATGACTGTGCCCAGAATTTAGCTGTAACCCTGGCACAGTGGGCCTGTCTCCGTTCCTGTAGTGACATCATGTCAGGTGACTTATAAAGGGTGCAGTGATGTGTTGCTGGTGGACAGTCAAGGGCAAAATGGCAGAAGGAGTGGAACAGGGGATCGAGATGGGTTAAGGTTGTCTTAGGGGCTGTACCGTAGACTACGTCCCCATAGTCAAAAAATGGGAGGATCATTTTCTGTACAAGTGCTTTGCGGGCAGGTAAAGGGAGACAGGCCCTGTTTTGGAATACAGCACTCAGTTTGGGGTGAAGTTTTTTGTGGATTGAGTTGATATGAGCAGAAAAGTCTAGGTTCTGTTGCAGCCAAACCCCGAGGTATCTGAAAGAGATGCAGTCTTCCGGGGGGGACCTGTCAATGGTATGGAAAGTGGGGGTTGATGAGAGGTGGGAGAGTCATTGCCACGTACCAAAAGTTAGTGAGACAGTTTTTTTTGGATTAAGAAAAAGTTGGTTTGAGTGAAACCAAAGCTGTACAGCACTGAAATCCTCCTGGAGTCTTGTGGCTGCATCGGAGGTGGAGGGACCAGATGAGAACAAGACAGTGTCATTGGCATACATATGAATGAGTGAGTGTGTGCAAGCTGAGGGCAGGTAATTTAGAAAGATGGAAAACAGTAATGGTACAAGGACCGATCCCTCTGGGACCCAGGAGGTGATGGGGGGGCAGAAGAGCAAGTGCCTATTTTCACCACTTGTGACCTGCCTGCCAGATAGGATTGGAACCAGCCAGTGGCTGCTCCTGAAAGTCCAGCACGGTAGAGTTTGGACATTAAAAGAGGGTGCGAGATGGTATCAAAGGTTTTTTCAAGGTCGATAAAGATAGCTGAGATGGTGTGACCATGTTCCATTCCAGTAAGGATAGCATCTGTGAGCCTTAGCAGTAATGTGATGGTGGAGTGCACCTTCCTAAATCCAGACTGGTAAGGTGTGAAAAAAGAGGAAGAGTCAAGAAAGGGGGCAAGTTGGGAGAGGACGAGGTGCTCCTGCAGTTTAGCTAGAATGGGGAGCAGGGATATAGGTTGATAGTTTCCCGGCGAGGAGGGGTCTCTGCCTTTAGAGAGGGGGATGATGGTGGCATGCTTCCATTTGGAAGGGACTTAAGCATGCGAGAAGGAGAGATTGAAGACAGCAACCAGATGGGCAGCGATGGCAGGGGGCAGATGGGTGGAGCATTTTGGAGTCCAGACCTGAGGGGCATTTGCCTTTAGAGGGGTTGAGAGTCTGCAGGGCTTTAAACACTTCAGGCAGAATGACTAGCCAAAAGGTGAAGCTGGTGCCCAGGGATGAGGGTGGACAGGTAGGGGTATGCATGATGGGTGGGGAGGGAGGATAGGAGAGAGGAAGCACAGCTGGTGAAGAAGGAGTTGAAAAATGAAGCTACCGCACCTGGTTCAGTGATGATGGAGCCTACAACATTTAGGGCAGGGGTGGGGGGCTAGGTGGGGGGGATACAAGTGCATTGATCGCATTCCAAAATTTTGCTGGGTGGTTTATATTTGCATGGAAGGAGGCCTTAAAGTAGTTGGCTTTGGCCTGCCACAGATGCATAGTGCAGGAGTTACGGAGAGTGCAGTAAAGTTGGAGAGCAGCCTGGGTGCCAGTAGACTTGTATGCTTTCCAGGCCTGATCCCTGGCATGAAACTGGTCGATGATATTTGCTGTGACCCAGGGCAGGTGGACGCCCCTAACTCTAGTCTTTCTGAGTGGGGCATAGTAATCCCAGATGGCTTAGAATCTGTACTTGAACAGCTCTAGGGCAGTGTCAAGTGGTGGGTGCATGGGTGATGCAGGCCTAGTCAGTTTTTGATAGGTCATTTAAGAGTGCACCAAGGTCATGGGATTTGTATGATCTGGTGAGCAGCGTACGGGGGAAGGGCTTTGGGCAGGCATATTTTCCTCACCATATAGATCATATGATGGTCACTTAAAGAGTCTGGGAGGAGTCCTGCTTTGAGTATTCGATGGGGTGGGAGGTCAGGGCCCAGTCTAGAAGGGAGTGGTTCTGAGTTTTGTAGTTTAAGCGTGTGGGAGCAGATATTTGTTGCGTCATGTTTAGGGCATTTACCTGACTTTGTAGCTTAGAGTTGGCCGTGGAGAGCCAGTTAAAGTTGAAGTCCCCAAGGATGTGTAGCTCACCCCCTGAGGCAAGTGTCTTTAGGGTGCCCAGGTGGTCCAGAACAGCGGGCATAGGGATGCCTGGGGTGCAGTAAGTCCCCGCTATGTAGACTGGAATAGTGTGCAGGAGTGAGATTGTCATTAACAAGGAGTCTATCGAAGGCATAGGCAGGTGGAGCTGGACAGGGGTGAATGGAAGTGAGAAGAGATGAACATGGCAATGCCTCCCCCTTTTTTTTTTACCCATGCGGTCATGCCAAATAACTGTGTAGCCTGGGAGTGCTATTTCTGCATCCAGGTTGTGGGGCTTAAGCCAGGTTTCTGTAATAATCAGAATATCTGGTCACAGCATTAGTACAGTTGACTGTAGGTCAGTGATCTTGCTGAGGATGCTGCATATATTTAGGTGGATAATCTTTAGACCCTTTGGTAACTTGAGAGGTGAGGAGGGGTAGGGGTGGGGTGGTCCAGGGTTTGGCTCGACGTCCCCTGCTAATAGGAGCAACAGGGTTAATAGTTGTCTCATCTTTAGTATGTACCAGTGGGCTTTGCGGTGGATGGAAGGATGCTGGGGTGTTTGCCGAAATATACATGTTGGGGATACTTTAAAAGCAGTCAGCCCTGCATGGAAGGAAGGTGGCAGGATGGAAGCCCCTGTAACCCAGCTAAACAGGAGGTTTTGGGGAGGATTTAGGTTGGTTGAGGTAGCATGGGATGGAGGAGCAGCTACGTTGATTTTAGTGTAGGGGTTATGCTGCAGAGCTGGGTAGGAGGAGGTTGGGAGGGAGACTGGGGTTGAGAGCTGGCATAATATGAAGACAGAAAGTAGCAGCATGTTTTAGTTGCTAGGTAATGTAGGAGAAAACTGAAGTTAGGGCGGCCACTAGTGATTGAGGCAGATAATCTGCAAATGAGAAAGTGGGCTGATTGGATAAAATCAGCACGTGAGCCACACTATAAGATACTGAACTCACCTAGGGTGGTGGCAGGTGTGGTGGGGTCACACAAACACTGAGGGATTCAGTGCTGCAGCGTGGCGAGGTCGTACCTGGCGCTCCGAGGAGGTATCCTGGCTTAGGGGAGGGCGGTCTCGCTGGCCCTCTCGACCACCGAACGCACTGAGGAGAGAAGAAATGACTTTATATTAGAACAGGTAGGCGGGAAATAAGAAGCGCATCAACTTAAATTTATGCAACCTGTGAACGATATGAATAGGCCAGCTACTTTGGATGTAATTCAAACTAGGGCTCTGGCAATGTGTTGTACTGCAACAGGCTAACAAAGTTTCCCAAAACAGACACGCAGGTAAAAACTGTGGTTCCGGATTGCCTTAACTTATACAGTATCTACTTAAAGTGGGTTAAAACAATCACAGAGGCTCATAGCCCCTCGCTTTCAAGCAACAGATTTTTTTTTTATATTTTTTTTAGTATTTAAGTATAACTTATACAGTGTCTACTTAAAGTGGGTAAAAACAATCACAGAGGCTCGTAGCCCCTCACTTCCAAGCAACAGATTTTTTTTGTACTTTTTTAGTATTTAAGTATATTAAGCTCCCAGCAGATTAGCAGCAAACTATTGTATGTAGATAAATTTGAGCGTTTTCTTCTACGTTATGGCATATACAAGAATTTAGCCTTAAAACTCTAAGTTAGTAGCACAAATAATACTGGATTAGAATGTTTAAATTAAAGCACCCATCCCAAAAACATGATACGCTGAGCAGAATTTAGTAGAAGCAAATGAAAATAAACTATCTCCATTTCTACGCCGACTGGCTGAAGCGAGGATCCTGTAAAAAGGTGCCAAGAATTAGAGTACAAATTGTTCACACAAACGCACATTATGACTGATTTTTCCAACTAGTTTGATTTTTTCAACTAGTTTCTATGTAACTGCACTAGCCCTGCTCAATGTGCACTAGGGTTTTGGCTAGCAAAACTATGTTAAGATCGACCTCCCCCCCGCAGTCAATGTGAGAGGCCATCCAGGATATGAACAGACGGAGTGTGTGTGCAAAAGGGGAAAAATCTGTTGCAGTTTTGCTGCCCAGGTATATGTCTTTTTTTTTTTTCAACAGAGTGCCACACAACATGACTGAAGAGGGAGTAGACCAGGATGGGCCGATGGGAGACTCGGACACCAATAGAAAAAGAAAAACAGTACTTGTGCCATGTACCTTAAGCACTTTTACTACAAGAAGAGTGTTCAAAATCAATTCACAATAACAACAGTTCTATTCTGTTTCTACCACTGACATAAACCTGGGTCAGCAGTAAAGGAGCTCTCCTTTTATTTTATTTCTATGGAATCTGAAAGAATGGGAGTCTGTCAGGAAGAGGACTAGGAGACTCAAGGTGGAATGCTCATGCACTGTCTTGACTAAATACGGGATGGGGTAGACTGAGGTTTTCATATTTTTTGCCACAGCCACAGATGAGCTGCCTGAGCTTCCTCTCATACACTACACAGTATAGTACAAACTTTGTTTTTCCTTCTTCTCTGCCTGAGATTCTAACCTGTGTTAAAAAAAATGCACTGCAGCACTTTTATAGTTTACTTACTTTTCCATTTCAGAATCCTTATCCAGACCAATTCTCCCTCCTAACTTCCTTCCACCAGACAGACTGAAGTGAACTCCTCACTTGCTCCACGATAACTGAGATGCATACTGTGCCACAGCCTAGGATGGCTCCTCCAGGCTCCGACTGGACTCCCACCAAGCAAGGGCAAGGAAAGCTGCACCGACACTGCCATCCATCAGTGACACAGACCGAGGCTGCGCCCAGCACCACAACACGACAAATGACTACAGAGGACTCCCAACCTGGTTCTGCTACAGTAGCTGCTACTGGGCCTTAGGCACTACTCACACCAGCCACCATGTACGTTCTCACTCTCATGCCTAGCAGCCTAGTAGGAACATGGATGCCCTCCCTGGCTGGCCTCCTCGAGACAAGTCCTCCTCTGGAGGGACCTCCTCTCTGCTCCCCCAAGACTGACAACCTGAAAACCAGTCTATCTGCAGAGTACTGCAACACTAGTCCAAGACAAGCTGTGTAAGCAGACACATTCAGAAGTGCATTTAAGGGTATTGTGAAGAACTGGTATAATGCTAGCTCATCAGCACAGTGACTGGGCTACTGCTCAAGGTGCTGGTGATCCCAGTTCAGGAATGAGCCCTGGATATCGGGGTCCAGCTGTGGGGAGGAAGACTGAGTGCTCCACAGGATGCTCCTGCTCCAGTGAAGGTAGGCTGCAGGCTCTGCTACCTTGGGGACCAAAGGTGGTGGTGCAGAAGGAGCAGGCACGATGGGTGGTCGCTTTGTATGTGTGTGTGCCAGTTGACTCATGGCACATCTAAGGGGAGAAACAGGAAGGAAAAGCCCTGGGATTGTGAGCAGCATAATACTAGCTTACTTTGGGAACTACCAACCCCAACTTGCCATGGTGTTCATACACTCAACCGACTGGATGGGGACCCCAACTTATCCCCTAAAAGGTGTCCATCCAAGCTGCAGGAGCTGCACTGGAGTCCTACAGTGCTAAGCAGAGGAAGGCAATGTCAGAGGCAAGAGGGAAAAACTAATAAATAACAAGTTTCCAGACAAGCTTGCCAAACAATATTTTAGGACAAGCACTCAGTCAGTCATAGAAGAATGCATGTTTTTCACAGGAAGGACTGAATTTTCTCCCAGTTAGTAAATATTGACATATACCTCTTTTAATATAATCATACATGTTTCTACTTTTTGTTACCAGCTTGAAGGTGTCTGCAGTACAACTCTTACAGTAAGTGCAATTAAAACCTCTTGGAACCACATCACTGCCTTCCATATACCAGCACATTTATCCCCCACCAGCAGCCCTGACAGACTCTAAGAAACCTTTATTGCTGGCACATATTTTTATGGGACTGCTAAAGGCAGTTCGATTCTCACATTTATTTCAAATGCCAATTCCTCACCTCAGTTCTCTGCGTTCGTCCCAGTTTGGGGGGGGTAGTGGTTATTCTTTTTTTTTTCACCTCCTCCCACCACTCCCTTTCCTAATTTTGCTGATCACGACACAACCTCATACACCTGCAAGGGCAGTACCACTGACCCTTCCCAACTCCCAAAACTGAGAAATCACCTCACCTTCGTGGCCAACCTTCATGCCATGTTCTGCTCCAGGCACTCCCTCACTCAACTCCTTAGGCCCTGCTTTGCAGTCTACCCTGACCTCGCGTGTTCTTTAGTCTTTTCTCCCTCTTCTTCTCTCTCAATCTTTCCTCTTGCTTCTCCTGCTGTCCTGGTGGGTCAACTCAAGACAAGTGGATTAAGGAAGCCGAAGTCCCGAGTCCCGACCCCACACATTGCGCAAAACAACTGCCATCCCACTCGGATTACTGTTTTGCTCTGTCTGCTTTATTCTTCTCTGCTGCCCATCACGGCCTCATGTGCAGCACGCACAACTCCCTAGCTCCTCACCCTCACATACTCTATTGGCTCTGCAGAGCCAGGGCCACAATTTGGTTGGCGGATCAGGATGTAGATGCTTCCTGAGCCTGTGCCTTCAAATTTAAGCCAATAAAAACACTTGCCTGAGTTGGCAATGGGCACTGGTGGTGAAGGGGGCCGGGTGGAGGGGAGACTGTCAGGGCGAGCAGAGCTGGGAGGGACAGTGGTGTGTTAGTAGTTCTAGCATTGCCATTAAAACTTATAGAACTATGACTGCACTCAATTACAGCTGCAACTCAGGGCAGTTCCAGCTAATTGATACTGCCCTGAATTGTGGCCCACGATTCCGTCGGCCGACGACGGCTCTGGGGTCTATCTGGACATATTGCTGATACATCTTGGAGGCAATGATTTGGGAATCAGACGCTGGGTTGATTTAGTAACAGAAGCAAAATTGGACCTCGCTTCTATTATGACTATGTTGACTGCCTGTAAAATAATTTTTTCAGATATTACAGAGCGTAGGGTCAGGCAAGCAGAATACCATATGTACCTGATTGACAGAGCCCGGAAAAAAGTCAACATACAAATATCTGCATTTCTACGCATGGCTGGAATGTACACCATACGTCACCTGGAAATTAAGTATTCTTATGATTGGCTATACCTTCCAGATGGTGTACACTTGTTGCATGCTGTCAATTGCCATTTCCTGGGAGACCTTCGAGATGCAATCCTCAAAGTCCTCTAAGAATGTCAGACTGTTTACACAAATAGAAAGTACAAGAAAAGTTTCTTTTCAGAATCATTAAACTGTTGGTCAAAAAATAGAACAACTACATACATCAGTTACACAGGTGCTAACATGATACAGGAATATTCAGACTGTGCCAGGGTCAGGTTCAAGCCTGTGAACAGTGCAACTGGGATATGACATGTTGTTGACAGGGTGATATTTAGTGGTGATGTGTCATGCCTCAGTAGCACTGTTGGCATCTGTATTGTACATGCTGAAATGGCAGTATCCCAGTACAAGTGGCTACAGAGGAGCACATGGGTGCAGGAGTGCTAGTACGGTAGTGCTAGGTGCAAGTACAGAGTTATTGAGGGGTGTTTGTACAAATGGGCCTATGATGCGTGAAAGTTGTATATAGGAGAATTTGCATCTCATCATGGACCCATTTATATACGCAGTTGGACCAATCAATGGCGACTTGAGTCTGGTGCTCTTCCAGGCAGCAAGACCCATGAACAACAACCACTGTGACCCTCAGCAGCTACGTGTGGGAACACCCCATCACGGAATCATTATGTGAAACATGTCACTGGTGTTCCAGTTGACCCTAACCTCTCACCTGATCTCGACCTTGTTGTATTGCATATATCCCTGGTGTTGCATTGGACTCTACCACCTCACGTGATTGGCTGGGAGCAGCTGCACTGGACTACGATCATCATTTTTTTTTATACAGAAAGCCCACGATTGGGAAATGGAGTAGGGTCCAACACAGCACCAGGTATATTCTCATGATAGAAACCTCACAATTTGGCATAGGGCGGTGGTGATGTTGAAAGATGCTGGTATTGAGCCTCAGGTGTGCCCCAAGAGGTGCTGGATGACATGTCTCAATATGTGATACGGCAGCACAGCGTCGAATGGCATCACTTGTTCTTCTGCTTTGCATTCAACAGTGTGAAGTACAAGTAGGGGTTGTGCCTACATACACTCAGCATATACCAGGCTGAATATCGATATGTGCCAACTATACATGGGAATGAGACTCTTAGCTGTGACACACACATTGGTGGTACACCACAGAGTCTCGGTATTAGCACAGTGCACTACGCCCTTCTGAATATCTAGGTGTAGTGTAGTGTATGAGTGAGCTATTACGATACGACTGTTTTTTTTTGCATAAAGAGTTAAAACAAGAGAAAGTCATATACATATCACAAGCCATGGCACTAATGTAGTGTTTTTCTGTGTTTTTATTGCAGATTGTTAGAGAACCACAAGCCAAAATGAGAATACGGAGCTTGCTAGAGGTGTGTCTGCTGGTCGAGGCAGTCCAGGCGCGTGGTAGTGCCTGCATCTTGATGCGGAGCACTAATAGAAAACTGGACACTATGTGGAGGTGCATCAATGGCTACCCGCATATGATATTGAAAGTGAAAAACAAATCAGCACTGCAGTGTAAGCGCAAGTGGAAGCTGTTGCACCAGCGTTTTTACCAACTTAAGGACAGGGTGGAGATACCAGAAAATGATAAATGCTGGTACTACCTCAGTCATGAACTCTGGGAGGCGGATGGAAAACCAGCAGCAGGGGAGCGTCTGACACACCGTAAGTAAAGGAACAATATTCCGTTAATAAAAACAGTGTGATATTCAGTACTGTGTATGCAAATGTAGACATAGTCTAGCTTTGGGACAAATGGGTCATTACCATACATTAATGACATCATTTAAGTATGCGGTTGCCAGTTTTCAGTTAACTACAACTGGTGGTCAGTGACACTATACATGTGACACATTAATAACCAGTGTTTGTTGGTTGCAAGGCGCCAGAACGTCACAGTGTGAACAGTCTGAAATACAATGTTGTGATGTTCAAATAGTTGATGACACCCCCCTTCAGCTGCAGGTTTGTTTAACGGTATGAATCCCTTGAGATCTAGTGAAGCATAGCTGGCAGGCTGATTTGGGGTTTGTTAAGGTATATCCATGTCTGCTGCCATAGTGCACTGTGCCTCACCACCCTAATTGTGAGCTTTGCAAGAAGTATGGTGCTCCCTGGCGGTCCAGTGGTGCATACATCACATTGATTGTGATCACAACAAAATAGTATGAAACCTGGTACTACAGTGGCCAGATGCAAGGCCATCACCAGTTGACTTAGCAGTTGCATTACAGTGTTGCACTGTCCTACACTTAACAGCGTACGGAAGTTCTATCCCTGTATGACACTTCACTGCAGAACTAATGTACACTGTTCTGAAAGTCAGATCAACAATATATGAATTGATGGATCCATATTTCAGGTTTTGGAACTTCATAGCATAGTGTAGTGTGCAGAAACAATTGCAACATGCTGTGCATGTATGACTGGACATCAATTCTGTACATTGTTACATGTGATACTGCTGCATGCTTTTAGGTGATGAGCTGCTGCCCCGTGTTGATTGGTTTCTCACACTAATGCATTAGCTGTCACTTGCTGCATTGGAGATCAAATGTTGTGTAATTGCTATCATATGTGTTTTGTTGTCTGAAGTTCTTAAGTGCTGAAACAAAATAGGTGAATCAGAATGCTTTATTTTATTGTTATCGAAAAAAACAGCTAATTATCTTAATACACAGTTAGTCATTCTGTTACGTATTTGAGCAGTGGAATGACAGATGACAACTGTTAAATGATAGGAGGGGGTGAGGCTGTCCAGTGTATTCATTATGTGTAAAGATTTAGACTTGTGACTGTTAAAATATCATGTGCGATGCATCATTATACTGTGTCACCTGTTAACATACATTGTCTTTCTGTGTAAATAACTATTCAATATATCCAATGTAAGATTTTCTGTGCTACATTTCTGAAGGTAGCTCTGTAGATCATGTATTCAGTATTACTGTGACATTTTTACTGTGATTCTGTTGTTGTGTTGCCAATATCTTTCAGTGTTGTTATGTCAAACTGACAGTGACTGCCCAGTAACTGTTTAATTGAAGAGCAATGGATATGATATAAGTGTACTGAAGAAGTACTAAAAATTAACATAGTGTGTCGTTGATTGATTAGTTACATATTGAAAAATATGCATTTGTAAGTTCACATGTGTGCAGTAACTGCACAATATTTGATCAAGGATAATGGAAGGCTATAGATACTTGTCAATTATAGAGACAGACCAGTGCTAAATAAGTTAGCATGGAAATGTCACAATTACTACATCTCTTTATTAACATTATTTCACAGATCACGAGAGATGCACCCCCTGTGGCTGAGGTAGTGCCAGCTGAAACAGAAGCGGTGGAGGCTGCACAGTCTGACTCAGACTCTGTTATCATTGTGGAGTCAGACGGTAAGAAGATACTTGTTTTTTTAATGTTGATTACCTGCTGTCAGTAGTTTTTGTGATCATATAGCTGAACATCTCTTGACAGTGAGGGACAGATATTTTTCACTTTGCCTTGGGTGTGAAATGGGCAGTTTGTGGCTGGCAAACTTAGTCTGCATGACAAATAAAGCTATGTTTTAAAGGAATAGCGTGGGAGAAATAGCTTCTGAATATTGCATGTTAATCATACAGGGCAAGCTGATCTACAACTGCAGGGCAACCTTCGTCCTGGGAGAAGACAGGTCTGAATATGCCAAGCAGGACATTCAAGTTACAAAAACAAAGCAGTGCATAGCGATGTTAATGTAGGTACAGGTGTGCTATGAGATCAGTGTGTGTGTCAGCAAATGCGTAGGGCCAGTACTGCAGCAGCCATCAGCATATGTGAAAGCACACTGCTGAATACTGCGAAATTGCACCCACACTGTTTGCACAGTGCTAGTATGTTAGTGTGGGTTAAGCGAAGGGTTAACCATTGGACCAGTGGAAACATGTGCCATTGCAGGCATACTTTTCCATGTTCAAAAGTGACATGCAAATAAGTATGGTAATGTAGCCTATGAGAAACATAACATTTGCATCTCATAATGGTCTGGTTTGCATGCAGTTGGCACTTGGCTAATGTTCTACTACAGTTCTACACCTGTACAGACATTCTTGTTGCTGTACAAGCACTGACACCTAATATTGTACAAGATTAAACAGTTTTCTTTCACATGTGCTACTGAGTGCTGTTCCAGTGCCACAACATAGTATGGGCAGAGGTAGTGATGCTCCTGTGTTCAATTGTCATTCTGTACTTTATGCAAAACTGCACATCAGACATACAGTAACTGTAGCAAATGGCCTAGTGGTATCTGTAGAAAGCACTGCCTTTGGTGAGTAGGGAACTGATAATGTCTGCATTATGCTCTGTGACAGGTTAACATCGTGGTATGCTATTTGAATTTGTCCCCTGCGCTACTTCCATGTGAAAATATGCATATGTTCTCAAGTGATCTTTTCTTACTGTAAATGTCTGCATTGTTAAAACAGTTTATGCATTATGAGATTTGTATACACTTACTTTTAACATGTCCTGGAGAACCACATACAGAATGTTACTACATAGTTGTATACTGGTATTACAGAATATTATCAGTATGTTAGACAGTGGAAGTATTGTCACTTATTGTGGTTTTTCAAATGACGATTATTTAATAATGTGATCATATTGTTTCAGTGGCCAGGGAGGTTGAGAGTGAACCTGTGGTGCAGGTGAAGCAGGAGGCAGGCAGTAATGGCAGCCGTAAGTATGAAATATAAATTATACAAGTGACATGCACTGTGAGCTGCACTATTACAGCAAGTGCCATCCTATGGAATGCTAGCTAAATCTACAAACATCATAACTTATTCTGTATGCTTTATGAAGAATATCATTTCAGTGTCTTGGCACTGTACGCAGTATGTTCTACAGAGGACTAATTGTTAACTGAAAATGGAAATCCTCAGTGTTTAAAAATGTGCTTATTCTATTCTTTATTGTTCAACAATAGTCACACATTGCCAGATGCAAAGCATCTACGTTTGCTGTACTAGTACTTACAACATTGACTGTTGTTTTCACATTAACTAATTTAATGCTATTAAAATTGACAGAAGATTGTCTTTATATTGTATTAATTATTTGGATAGCGTGTCCCTGTCATAATGTGTAGAAGTGTCGTTTTATGAAAACAGTGACTGATAGAATTGAAAAGTTATACATAGAGATGCTTAAGATCAGGGATAACATACCATTTCAGCATCAGAATGACATGATTCTGTATTCTTTGCAATACACAACAGCGGCATTAAAACACCATCTGACATGTGGTAATGTTCTGCAGAACATTTTAAACAACATTTCATAACATGTGATGAGTGACATAGCAGTGTCAGGGTTGTAATAGACATGGACTGTTAACAACATATGGAAAAATACAGTAGTTAAACATAGATACATAGAAACATAGAGGTTGATGGCAGATAAGGACCGCAAGGCCCATCCAGTCTGCCCATTTCTTTTTCTACCTTATAAATGTGCCTTCGGCCTTTGCTCTGTCAGTGGCCTATCTATTTATACTCACCTGTATTGCTCCCTTATGCCTATCCCATGTCTGTTTGAAGCCCTGCACTGCATTCATAGCCACCACTTCCTGAGGTAGGCCCTTCCATGCATCCACCACTCTTTCTGTGAAAAATAATTTCTTCACATTCCCCCTTAATTGGCCTCCCTCTAATCTCATGTTGTGTCCTCTTGTCCTGCTATTTTTGTTATATTTAAACATGTTAGACTCTTTCACCTTGTTAATGCCCTTAAGGTGTTTGAATGTTTTGATCATATCACCTCTCTCCCTCCTTTGCTCAAGGGTATACATATTGAGCTCCATTAATCTGTCCTCATATGTCTTCTGATGCAGTCCCTGCACCATTCTGGACTGCCTCAGTTTGGTTAATGTCCTTGTGAAGGTGTGGCCTCCAGTACTGCACACAGTACTCCAGATGGGGCCTAACCAGTGTCTTGTAAAGAGGGATTATTACCTCCCTCTTACTACTTGTGATACCCCTACTAATACACCCTAACATCCCTCTAGCCTTACCTACTGCTTTAGAGGTCTGCTTGGATGATTTTAGGTCATCAGTGATGATGATGCCCAAGTTTCTTTCTTCCTTTGTGACTGCCAGCAACTCCTCCCAGCCTATAGGTGGCTTCAGGGTTTCTCTTCCTATGTGCATGATCTTGCACTTCTTTGCATTAAATCCAGTTGCCACTCTTCTGACCATTTTGCTAGTTTATTCAGATCTCTTCTCATTCTGCTCACCCCATCTGGATCATCTACTTTGTTGCAGATCTTGGTGTCATCTGCAAACAGACAAGCCTTACCCTCTAGTCCATCTGCAATGTCACTAATGAAGATATTGAAGAGGACTGGCCCCAGGACTGATCCCTGAGGTACCCCACTTGTGCCTTGCATTTCTTTTGACTGTATACCATTTACCACCACTCTCTGTTTTCTGCCTGTCAACCAGTTTGCCACCCAGTTGACCAACTTCTGACCCACCCTGAGCTTACCCAGCTTATTTATCAATCTTCTATGTGGAACAGTGTCGAAAGCTTTGCTGATGTCAAGGTAGGCAACACCAACTGCTCCCCCTTGGTCCACTACTCTGGTTACCCAGTCAAAGAAATCTATGAGATTAGTTTGACAGGACCTTCCTTGTAAACCCATGCTGTCTTGGATCCTGTGCCCCTATGGATTCCAGGTGTTGCAACTATCCTTTCCTTAAGGATTGCCTCCATAATCTTGCCCACTACTGAGGTAAGACTGACTGGTCTGTAGTTCCCTGCCTCCTCCCTGCTGCCACTCTTGTGGAGTGGGATCACACAAGCCCTTCTCCAGTCTTCTGGGACCTCTCCTGTGCTCAGAGACTCACTAAACAGTTCTGCTAATGACAGTACTGCTTGTGGCAGTTGTTTTTGCCATTTGAAAATGAAGCTAGGTAATTTGTTGCATAGCTTACTGTGATAGCCATAGTTAACTGTCATTGCATATACCAAGAATGTGATACAGAGGAAGTATTCAATATAACTGTACCAGTGTTGCAAGTCATAAAACTTTTTGAAATTAAATTATTCACTAAACATCGTGAGTCAAACAGACTATGTGCAGAGCCACAATGTGAAATTTGATTTTATTTTTTTCACCCCTCATGCCCTTCAACCCACCACTTCATCGGGCTGCCTAGGTCATTCACCTGCTATGCCTGTCCTGTTCTGAGCCCTCCATCTTCATATTGCAATCACCCCTGAGGTAACCTGGACGTAACCCTTCACTGGGTGGATCCCCTTACTCTGAGGGGGAAGACACCAGGGGGTGAACCAGGACATACTTGGCCTCATGGTGCTGCTGAAGCTGTCATTCGGTTGGTTGAGAGGCGGATTTCCATTTTTCTATAATGTTCCCACCTATATCTTCTGCAGTGCTCATGGTCTCCACTAGAGCATGCTGCAGAGGGACACCAACCCGCTACTCACCCAAGCAGAGGAGAGCACTCCCTATGGATGCTTGATCCTCTCCTTCCCCTGCCAGCACCCACTGTCCTGAGTACATTCCCGAACTCAGGTCATCGACGTACCACGAGGTGTGTCGTTCAGCACGTCAACCCTCACCACCACCAGGCTGGACAATTAGAACTTTTTCACAATTTGCACGTTGCTGCATGTGTGTGACAATACAGACTTATATCTACTTACACTACATATGTGGGAAATAATACAATCTTCTGAGCTTCAAGACAAGCAATAACATTGCTTTTTAATACGTGTATATTCATGGTATTTTTTTTTCTCTTTACAGATAAATCTCGTAAGAAGACCTGCACAGTCCACTGCCGCTGTGTCCGCAGGCTTGAGCGGAAGATTGATGGGCTGAAAGAAGAAACTACTGCACTGAGAGAGGGACAAGAAAAATGATTGTCCCTCTTCACAGTGCAGCAGGCCACCATTAATCTTGTGCTTGAGCCTGTGGGCACAGCGTCAGGTGTCAGTGAGCCAGACAGCACTGGCTCCCCCGCACCACCAAGCAGAAGCATGTCTGAGTCACATTAAGCAGCCTCCACAGCTTTTTTCTGGTATCTCCACTCCCCCATGGCGTAACAGCTTCCACTTGCTGAGTGCCTCCACATAGTGTCCACGTTTTGTCCTGGACTACCTCGACCAGCAGCATACCTCTTCTTTAAATGAGATGTGTATTGCCTTTTTTTTTCCTTTTTTCATACTTCAGTTGTTTTATTTGAATTTTTTATTTAATAATGCATCTTTTGATAAAGAACATTTTCTATATATGCTGTATAAGCTATTTCTTTATTTCTTCTGCATGTTATGAAACTGTAACATATTTTGTTATACAGGAGAAGAGTTAATATATTTTATTAAACATATTTTATATGTTCTATTTTGAGTAAAAAATAACAATATACTTATTTTCTTATGAAAAATATTTGTTGTGTTTCTTTCTTAATTTTGGGAGGACATCTTGTGAGACAGGTACCATTTCAACATATTACTTCCATTGCTATAGTTACAAGGTTCTGAGAGAGGAACCTCTCTAATAGACTATCTACGTTGTTACAGCCTTGTACCAATCTCTTACATACATATCTGTAGCTGCTGACAATATGCTGAACAATATTTTGTTCTGTTTAATGAAATGTTTTTATAATACTAGCGATAAGGCACTGGCAGGAATTGTGTTGATGGTCAGTTAGTTAACCTATGAAAAGGATGTGGCACTTGGCTATGTCTTGTACCATAGTAGGACCTCACAACATCATGATCAGACTTTTATGATGAATATTAACCATGTGTTTGTAACTAATTAACAAACAATGGTAGTGGTGAAGCAGTATAACATAATGAGTACATTACAGTTCAGTACACTGAAAGTGTTAAAAACATTATATTTATTATCACTGTTTTCAAAAATGAATTTCTATATGTATGTCTTCATTGAAAAAATACATATCAAGTAAAGGTAAAGAAGCACACATGTAAGGGTACGGTCACATGTAAGTGTGATTGAGACACAGAGGATGCCACATGCTCTGCTCTATCACAATGCTATCAGTTAGTGCAAAATGATAGTATGTGAATTCCCAGAGCAATATGATTTGATGTGTGCCATGGCAATGTTAACTTGAATAAAATGAAAAACAATAAGAAATTTCTTCATATGGACGACAGTAAGATACAAACATGTGTCAGGTGTTATTAGTACAAGTGTTGTACAGTTGTGCCAGCACCATATGATTTGCTATGTGACACTCCAATGATAGACATGGCTACAACAAAGACAGTAAGAGATATGGAGATCTACATAGCCTGTCAAACTAAGATGAGAGAAGTAGTAACAGTGTGACTTCCATAGGTAAATGGTACCAGTACATAGTTTCCTGTTGTGTCATACAATGCTAGTTGTAATGCAATAGATAACATAAAGACATATGACAGATAAATATAGTGTCAGCACATATACATGTGCTAGTGTCATAAATACACAATCAGATCCACAGTAATATCTTATTATTTCTTATGTGTAATGGAATTTGTCACAGTCATTGAACTGTGATGACTGAGAGACATATAAAATTAGATAGAAAACCAATACAAGTATATTAGTTTTTTGGAGCACTAATCAAGTATCAGTGTTTGTCCGATATTTCATCACTAACTATGTCTCTAACTTTTAGTACTAGGATTTCTGTAGTACTTAGCATGTCAGTCTCATCCATCTGTTCGTTCATGGTAGTACAAGGTGACAAAAGAAACATGCTCCCAGCACTCCATCTGTACAACAAGTCTTTTGCTGGCAGTACAGGGAACACACTGTATGCTCTATTGACCAGTGTATTCATATACCAAATCATATGGTGGCAGCGCAGGAATAGAGGGCTCAAAACTCTCAGCACTGCATACATAAGGATAATCATGTGGTGAGAGGGTGGATCCCAAAGGGCCTGCACCCTCAGCAACATATGTAGATATCTACTCATGTGCTGACAGTGGTATACACCCAACACATTTCATTCAGTATTAATATTCCTCAATAAAAAAAGAAGGGAAATTCATGGCAAAAAGCTCCGTTTAATGCATCAGTTAGGGTCGTTCCACAGCGACAAAAGCGAGGAAATTCGGTGTTAGGGTTGCAAACCCTAACTCCGCGTCACCCACCCCCAGCACCACACACACACACACACACACACACACACATGCAAGTAGCTGGGAGGACCAAGGCAACATGACCAATCACAGACAACCAGCAGCAGGTGACAGAAATAAAATACAACTGTATAAATGTACTACAAGACATCCCCACCCACCTGACCAGGTACTGCATGTTCAGTGGAGATCCACAGCAAAACTGAGGCCATGTACACCAAATGTACACATCCCTGATTGCAAGTGCACACAACGTACCACACTTAGGAGTTGCATGGACTTACCTAGCGATGTCACACACCCCATCACACCCGCTACTGCATGTAGACTGGAAAGCCATGGCAAAAGTTAGGCCTTGGAGATGCATGGTATTTCTATCTGATTGTAGGTACGCACAACTTAACACAATTAGGCACTGTAGGCCTTTGGCAGGCAAAGAACAAGCCCTGATACCAGGTACTGCATGCTGACTGTGCTGGTGCAGCAAAAATAAGAACATGCACATTAACAGTGAAACTTCTTCATTGCAGCCATACAAATCTTTGTGCACTCATGAGTTGTGCAGTGTCAGCCACAGAATGGCCACCCCCACCACTTGTTGCATCCTGACTGCAAAACCACAGGAAAAAAAAGGGCATGGACATAAACTGTACACCTTAGTGATTGTAGCCACACTCCAGTTACCACAGTTATGACTCACATGTCATCAGTGAGGGGATGCTCCCCCAAAGCGCAATACCATATACTGCATCCTGACTGTGGACCTTCAGCAAAACTGAGATGATGGAGATCAGTTGTATACCTGACTCATTGAAAGTATACTCAGCTTAGCATAGTTACCATTAGAATGGCCTTATTTAGTTAATACTATTGTTCTGGGCAGGTACTGCATACTGACTACAGATCTACAGCTACACTGACTATAGCATCTGTGCTACAGCCATGGGAATGCAGCTACAGTCGTCCATGCATGCTTATGAGTTGCATGGGTGAGCCACGTAGTCTCCTTCCCACACAGTGCAGTTACTGTATTCTGAGTATGCAGCCACAGCAAAAGTAAGTTGATACACATTACTGGTACACCTTAATCACTAAGACTGCACACCTGTTAGCAGAATTAGAACTTGCAGACCCTTGTACAGGTAATGGTTGCTGATCCTCATGATCATGTTCTGCATCTTGAGTGTACAGACACAGAAAACATACAGGTAAGCACAACACATGCTCAAATTCTACAGTTGTTGTGTCAAGATGATGTACGTGTCTTGAAGTAGATCTAGGCAGTTGTATTGTACTTCTGTGTACTTATGAGTGTACAAGCAACTGTCTTTCTGCAATCATGGAGTTTCATTGCTGGTGTATAGTCACGGTGCACCACCATTTGTCGTGGGGTGTGTGGCATCGCTAGGTAAGAACATGCAACTCCTAAGTGTGATACGTTTTGTGCACCTGCAATCAGGGATGTGTACATTTGGTGTACATGGCCTCAGTTTTGCTGTGGATCTCCACTGAGCATGCAGTACCTGGTCAGGTGGGTGGGGATGTCTTGTAGTACATTTATACAGTTGTATTTTATTTCTGTCACCTGCTGCTGGTTGTCTGTGATTGGTCGTGTTGCCTTGGTGCTCCCAGCTACCTGCATGTGTGTGTGTGTGTGTGTGTGTGTGTGTGTGTGTGTGTGTGTGTGTGTGTGTGTGTGTGTGTGTGGTGCTGGGGTGGGTGGTGGGGTGAATGCGGAGTTAGGGTTTTCAACCCTAACACTGAATTTCCTTGCTTTTGTGGCTGTGGAACAACCCTAACTGATTTATTAAATGGATTTTTTTGCCATGAATATATATATATATATATAGTGAGAGATACTGTATGTACGTATGTGTATGCATGTATATATATATATATATAGACCCCATTTACATTGATCACACCACTGCAACCAACTGCAACCGTGAGATATTGGATGAGATCACACTGCTCTATATATATATATATTTTAAGTTCCATGAAATTGTATCCTCATTCATACAGGTCCCTTTGGAAATGGAATAAACAAAACAGAGGAGATATTGCAAAACTCATTTTTCATGCAAACCTGCTTTCCCCTGACATACTACGTAACACCATCAGGCCATGACATGCATGTGGACCCATTGTGAGATAAAGCTGTCCAGCCCATCACAATGTGTCCCCCGTGTGACAGAACACTGCATCATACCGTCCCAGGCTCAGAGCAGTGGTGTGTTCCCCCAATCCTTGTGCTGCCCAGCCAGATCCCAGAGCTCATCTCTGAACCTGAGTTGCTGGCAAGGGAACACAACATGCTACTCTCTGGCCCAACAGCTGGCCCTGCACACAACATTTCTCCATAACATTTCAAGTGTGTAATAGAAGTTTTTCAACTGTATTAGCCGGATTGTAATTTCTACTAGTGTTTTAAAGTGCTTACACCTCTTCTATCTCAGTGCTCCTCCTGCACCCCCCCATTCAAGCACTCTGCCTTGGCACCGAAAAGTCTAACTACCTTTTGTCTTGCTAAACTGCTCAAATCTAACCCATCCTAACCTCTATGCTATTTAAGACCTGCTCTTTTTTCTTCTCTCCAGCTGCCTGCCCTTGAATGGGGCTGCTTCAGCTCCCCATGGTCAGCCGGCATCCAGCCAGCCACCAACCGAGACCAGGATGCCCGCCTGCAGCTCCTTGGAAGGTACGGGACAGCACAGCCAATCAGAACATGGGCGCGTCCAGCAAACCTGCTCTGATTGGCCAGGACTTTTCCCCTGCTTCTACCACCTGGCACTTTTTACAAATAGATTTTCGATAGAACTAAGCACATTTCAAGTGTGTAATAGTTTTTTTTTTATGGTTAGTTTTCCATTAGCAGGTTATAGACTCGCCAACTTAGAGGGATTCTTGGTCTTTCTACACAAATCACTGTACTCAATCATGGGCAACATGGCCTGCATTATCATTCTACTCTAATCCTGGCAAAAGTATGACCTATAAAGCACTGATCCATGCTAAGTCAGAAGTCATCCCAGCCTGGGAACCACAATCATAGTTCCTGCTGCATCTTCATATTGCTTCCCTACTCTTAATCTGTCAGGTTTTCATTTTAATTCTCATCCCTCCTCTGGCCCTCCTCCCTTGCAATGTCTTTCTGTGCACTTCCCCTGCTAGTCTTGAACGGCCATGTCAGCATCTCCTATGCCCTGGCTAGACGTACCTCAATGACTGAACACCACACAAGAACCCATACGAAAAGAGCCCACTTCTACCTGATAAATGCCCTCAAGTAAATGTTTCTAATTCTCCTTTTCTGTTCAGGCAATGTCGAACTAAATCCAGGTCCCCCAACTCAAATCACTTCTCCGTCGGAGTTTGCAGCTGCTCCTGGTATGAAACTGATGGTGGTCAATATTCTAAGCCTGCTCAAAAAACTTGATCATCTTCAAGTTTGGGCAGCCCACACTGATCCAGATCTGATTATAATTACCGAGTCATGGCTAAAAAAGACCAACACTGATCCGCAAATTACTATACCGGGCTTCAAGCTCTTTAGGGCTGATAGGGATTTGAGGGGGGGAGTAGTTGTATATGCCAAATCAAAATTTGATGTTAGCTGCATTTCCTGTAAAACTAAGCCCAAGGAATACGAGATTGTCTCGCTTAAACTTCACCTTCCATCCTCAGAGTGCATCACAATCATTGGTGGCTATAGACCCCCGTCAGGAGGCACAGAAATTCTTAACGTGTTGAAATCCATAACTTTGGCTGCTAACGTGGCAACAATAATCTTAGGGGACTTCAATATGGATTGGCTCACTGCTAAATCCCCCTCCCTAAAAGCCATCTGTGATGAGCTGGGTCTTACACAGATAGTAACTGAACCCACAAGAATCAATGCTACTAACTCTGCTAACAGCTCACTCTTAGATGTCATCTTAACTTCGAATCCGCAGAAAATCTCACATTCTGCAGTTTTCCATAACAACATGAGTGACCACAGTATCATTGTATCTACAAGATTCCAATCTAAAACCCGGCAGCACCCTAAATTTAGAATCAAATACTCGTTCCGTAAATTCAACTCAGTAAACTTCCTAACCGATCTAGCTATGATCAGGTGACAAGACCTATATCTTGCCAAATCTGCTGATGCCGCCATCTCTGTCCTAAATGACAACCTCACCACCCTAATTAACAAGCACGCTCCTCTTATTAAAATGAGGGTGTGGAAAATCTTGCATCCGTGGTTCACCCAAGAGCTCAAATTTGCACTTACCAATAGAGACAAACTATGGGCTAGGGCCAGGCACACAAAGAACCCGGCAGACTGGCAGGCATTTAGAACTGCCAGAAATGCCTGTGTTAAAAGTGTACATGCTACTAAAGCAAACTTCTACATCTCCACTCTGGAGCAGGCCAAAGGGAACTCCCAAAAAATCTGGAAGACACTGAGATCCATTGAAGGCCATCCTGCTGCTTCCTCCCTTCCCACCAAGATTCTGGCCAAGGATGGGATGGTCGAAAATAAACTGCGAATCCTTGAAGAACTTAACCTTCACTTTGCCACTGCTGGGTTGGCATTCGACTCCTCCCCATACGCTAGCCGAGTGAATAGCAACACTAGCCCAGATACTACACATGCTACTTCACCTCATCCCTTCCAGTTGTGTCTGTTAAGCTACAAAGAAGTCGAAGACATAATTCTTAGCCTTGACACCAAGAAAAGTGCAGGGGACGACGGCCTTGAATCATTTTTCTTGCGGTTAGGCTATGCCCAGCTCACAGCCCCCATCCTTCACATCTTCAACCTCTCTATTAACAGCCACTGTTCCATCCTGCTGGAAATCTGCCCATGTTCTTCCTCTCTTCAAATCAGGAGATCCTTGTGACTTAAACAACTACCGTCCTATCTCCATCTTGCCCGTTCTCTCCAAAGTGCTGGAAAAACTTATATACAACAAACTAAAAAATCATCTTGAAGTGCACTCACTCCTAAACCCGGCCCAATCTGGCTTCAGGTCGAAGCACAGTACCATCTCAGCCTTGGCTAAAGTCTCTAATGACTGGATCCATGCTATGGACACCAAGAAGGTTACTGGTGCAGTCTTTCCAGACCTCAGTAAGGCCTTCGACACTGTAGACCATCACCTCCTAATCACCTGTCTTGCCCACATAGGTGCCACTCCACTTACCTTACAGTGGTTTAACAGTTATCTCATGGGAAGGATACAAAAAGTCAAAGCTGATGGCCTACTATCTGCCCCCCTTCCAATTGCCAGAGGAGTCCCTCAAGGCTCCATCCTAGGACCAATCCTTTTTTCCCTGTACATCAGCAACCTTGACTCCCACATAAAGAACTCTAGCATACATTTCTTTCATGGATTTATACGGTTTTGTACGCATCAGGCTCGTCCTTAACTGAAGTCAGGGGAGCACTCCAAGCTGACTTTATCCAGTTAGAAAGCAACCTTATCAATGCCAAGCTTCTCTTAAATGCCAAAAAAACCAAGACAATGATTTTATCAAGACTTGCCTTGTCTGGTACCCTACCTACCCCACCTAAAAACTTCATAGTTACCTCCCTAGGTGAACCCTTGGAAGTCATACCTAAATTTAAATATCTAGGTATGTGGATAGACAACAAGCTTTCCTTCAGTGACCACATCGAGGCTCTATCAAAGAGGCTTAAAGCACGCTTGGGTTTCTTCTTTAGAAATAGGACCCTCTTTTCTCTAGCGACCCGAAAAAGACTTGTCCAAGCAACATTCCTTCCCTTGCTTGACTAGGGAGACATTATCTTTATCTCCTTCCCAACCTTGAGTCTATCTAAACTGACGATCTCTATCAGTGCTTTTTGCTTCATTACTAACTCTCAGACAGGACCCACCACTGTGATCTTTATGCAGCAGTTGGGTGGATCTCTTGCCACCAGACGCCTCCTGCATGCTGGCATTTGGACCCTCAAATTACTACTCCACAAACTGCCTGTCTATTTAACATCTCTCATACATCATCTGCCTGCGTCTACTCCCTAAGGAAATCCGACCTTATCCTACTAGATGTTCCCAGAACACGTACCACAGCTGGCCAAAGAGCTGTCTCACACGCCCTCCCAAACATTTGGAACCAAACTACAAGCCATGCTGAAGCTAACCAGCATCGTATCAATTAACTCCGACAAAACACTAGCTATCTCTAAATTAAAAGACATATGTAGGTGCTACTAGGCCCCCAACGCCAAGTCAACTTCCTAGGTACCAAATGGCCCTCTACTTATTAAGCTGAAATGTGTTGCATAATTTAGGGCAAGTTAAAGCTGGAATGTACTGCATATATAGCATAAGGACTTCTATTGTGTATACCTCTTGTATTATATTTTTTTTTTCTTTGTTGTTCTACATTTTATATTTCCTGTCTATGTAATTGCGAACTGTATGTGTATGTGCCTCAGGATCTCCTTGTGAATGAGCCTGCTCAACGGAGTCTTTCCTGCAATAAACTTGAACTTGAACATTTAGGTGAGTCTATCAACCAATGACAATATGTAATCAATAACCCTGGCAGAATGTGTACAGTGCAATTTATTTAACAGGTCTGTTCTTTCAACAGGTCTACACATTATTATATTCCACTTTTCTTGGCATAATTACTTTATTTTTCTTAAAAATGACAGGTTAATTCATTTTGCCAGTTATTCATTTCAGATGGCATCTCTATACCTTAAAGGCCAAAATAAGTTTGTACAAAGTAAGGTATGGATTTAACAGGTTTATGCTACTGTCAGGGTGTTGTTTAAGTTGGCCCTACAGTAGTATAATAATGTAAGACTGAAAATTGTATTAGGCTGTAGTGCAGGTTGAGCAAATATCACCATGCCTGATGTGCTGTGCCACCGCCTCTGGCAGTGGGAGCTGTGGTAGATAAGTGACTATTCAATTCTGTGGCAGAATACAACCATTTCATTAGCTAATGTATGATGTTATAACACTGATAACATTACATTCTGAGCATAGAGGGGTTTTGGATATAAAAAGAGGGGAAGGGAGCCAGGTTCTATGGATAAATGGAAATATTAATAAAGAATCACCAAGAACAGTGAATTCTGTGGCACTGCAGATGTTCTGTGGTAGGCTACAAGTTCTACACAAAATTCTGCAGCTTCAGAATTCTAGAGGCTTTGATTGTAACACACTTTAGTCAATGCTGTCCTGGGATGGATCAAAAGGATATACCTTTGCCAGCAGAAACAGTTAAGGAAGGCAAGACCATTTTGTTTGGCTTCCTTTTCAAGGGCCCAGAGTGCCTTACAATAAAAACAATATATAACTCATTATATCAAAAACATAAATACAATAAATAAAACAGCAGACAATCACAAAAAAATTATTAGTCTGCGTAGGCATGAGCAAGCAAGTATGTTTTCAATTGGTGTTTAAAGGCTCCTACCATGCAAGCAGATCTTTTTGTCTCTGGCAGGGTGTTCCAGAGAAGAGGGGTAGCAACCACAAAGCCCTATCCCCAGATTGTTTGAGGCAAGAAAGATGGACATAGCACAAGCCTGCATCAGAGGATTGGAGGGTGTGAGTAGGTGTGTAGGACATCAGAAGACCCTTCAGGTAGCTTGTACCTAAACTTTATAGGGCTTTGAATTTTAACAGGCCTATCTTGAAGGTGATACATCACCGCACAGGCAGCCAGTGCAGACCAGGAAACACTGGCATGATTTGATCCCTTCAAGACGTTACAACACCAGCTGGGCCGCACTGTTCTGTACCAGATGCAAGCAGTACATCAATCCTCCAGATGAGTCCAAGTAAAGACTTTTACAATAATTCAGTCTGGAGGTGACAAAGGCGTGGACTACCATCTCCAGATCAACTGTCACTAAATACGGCTTGATCTGGATGATATTACAAAGATAATAAAACACATTCCTGATTACCACTGACACCTGTTGTTTAAGTGTCTGCTAGCAGTCTGTAACAACATTCAGATTCTTTACCGCATCCACAGCTCAAAGTGACTAGTCATTTGCAGATGGCAAAAACAGGCTGCCACTTGTCATTGCCAAACCATACTGGCCTGGATTGATAACTTCTGCCTTGCTGAGGATGAGACGCAGCCAACAGGAGGCCATACAGTCAGTGACTTCTTGTAGACACCACCCAAGCACCAAAACAGCACTAAACCCCTCAGGGGTGCAAGAGAGAGCTGAGTATTGTCTGTGTAGTAATGAAACTCTACTGCATGCTGTCTGATCTCACTCAGTGGCAACATGTACATGGTGAACAACATAGGTGCTAAGATAGAGCCTTGTGGAACTCCACAGGAGACCGCAGTCGCTCCAGAGATGTAATTACCTAGAGCTACCTGCTGCGATCTCCCATTAATGTAGAACTCAAACCAGAACAAAACTATGCCTGTGACTCCCACATAAGTCTTTAGATGATCAATCAGCACACCATGGTCCACTGTGTCAAATGCCAACAAGAGGTCCAAAAGGACCAAGATGGAATGAAGTCTCTGGTCCCTGGTCTCTCATCATGAGGAGATCATGCATCTCCCTAACAAGGGCCATCTCAGTGCTGTGATGAGGCCTAAATCCTGATTGGAATAGCTCACAGACATCATATAGCTCGAGGTTAGCCTTAAACTGTACCGCCACTACCTTTTCGATAACCTTCCCCAAAAGGGAAGGTTTGAAACAGGTCTGTAGTTCACCAGACCATCGGGTCAAAAGATGGTTTCTTCAGAAGGGGCTTCACTGCCACCCTTTTCAGATCCAGTGGGAAGAAACTCCCCCTCAAGAAACACCCAACAATCTCTGTATATATGAGCCCTAAGGGTTCAAGGCACTAACAAGCAACCAAGCAGGTCCAGGATCCAGCATACATTATGTAGAGTGCAAGCCCGAGACCACCTGATGTTACCTCACATTAGCAAAATGCACTACCACCACTTGTAAAAAAAATAGAGATCTTTACTGAAATCAATGGAAGAATATGTACAGGATTTACAAAGAACAAAATGGGATACAGGATACACTAAGAATGAAACAAAGGCAGTTGAAACAAAAGAACAGATTACAGACAAATGAATCTAGATAACTACCTAGTCTAAACGCAACTCACACAGACCAAGAAAATTAGCCTTCAGCAACTAGTTCCCCAGTTTGGTCAGTATGGTAAAAATCCCAGTGATCCATACAGCGGTAACACCACTGCTGTCTTTCTGGTAGTGATACCCCTCCCTATGCACCCTAGCATCCTACTAGCTCTCCTCACAGCCTTGTCACACTGTTTGGCCACCTTAAGGTCATCAGATATGATTACCCCAGATCTCGTTCCTGTTTGGTGGTTGTTAATACTACCCCCTCATTTTGCACTCCACCCCTGGGTTTCTGTGCCCCAAGTGCATAATTTTGCTTCTTTAAAGTGTCTTATTATTCGAATTGCTGTTTTATGTTCACCCACTCTCACTTTTAATGCCCTCTTTGTCTGACCAACATATAGTTTTCCACATAGGCAAGTAAGTATACAGTATAACCCCATTTAAGCTGGGAGACACACCACAGTTTCGGATAATTGAGAGTTTTGGTTAACTGAGGTTTGTCTAACTGGTTTTACTGTATATACCACTCCCTCTGTGCTATCATTTTATATCTCCTTCCATTTCTTGGATGTACAAAGGAGTCAATGCTATAGGTGTTTGTGTAAGACGGGGGTCCCCACCCCTGCCTTTTTACTAAAATGACAGGTGGCATGCTGTTGGCATTTGTCAGCAATACCTGGTGGGGGACCTGGGTTCGGGGAAGGATGAGGTTACCTGGCACAAGGGACCTAGGTTTGGCTACTCTGCACAGGGGCACCCAAGTAAATCCAACTACAGGAAGCAATAACTGTAATGTCCAGAACCAGAACTGGGAATTTTTTCAGTGTGGCTTTATTTATTAACTAACTGAACATAAACAAAGCATTGCATGGTCCCCCAAAGACTACGTTACTGTATGTGCAGATTAGAGGTTAACACAGTGGTCCATTTGAGGAATGAACACATTACTACAGTTGTCTGGCTTTGGACCCACCAGGCACTCAGCCTGGACTTTGCATGCGCTTTGGATACATAGCCCGACTGGCCCGGCTCCCCTGCCGGCCACTTGACTGATGGTCCACTTGAAGAATGAACCCAAACTTTACTTGGAAAGACATCCCATCAAACAAGGAGACTCCCAAACGGTGGCTCCCCACACCACTTAGAGTCTGCGACTCCTAGAGAGATTTGTTTTCATACTTCCAATCGAACTCCCATCCAACAAGGAGACTCCCATCCAACAAGCAGTAATTTTCCCATCCTGTGGCTCCCCACACCACTTAGAGTCTGCGACTCCTAGAGAGATTTGTTTTCGTACTTCCAATCGAACTCCCATCAAACAAGGAGACTCCCATCAAACAAGGAGTAATTTTCCCATCCTGTGGCTCCCCACACCACTTAGAGTCTGCGACTCCTAGAGAGATTTTCAAGTTGTGACCCACGTCTGGGTACCCACCCCATCACTGGCCAAGTGCATGAGGCAAGTAGCAAAACACAGAAGAAATCCATAGAGGTGGACCTGGTTACTAAAGATGGGGGGGTTTTCCCACCTCCAGCTACCACAGCCCATACCCAGCCATTTCTCTGGACACAGAAAACTTTAGGACTTTAAAATGTAGATTGAACGGTGGATGACCTGAAGCACCCCCTCTACAGTGAACTTTAAATCCATTTAAAACTTTAAACTGTTTGACTGCTCCATTTGTTTGTCCTAGTGTACATAGTCCTCCCAAATAGCAGTCCCCATTCATGTCCCAACTGAAGAAAACAATATGTTTGCCCCTTCAAATGGAGCCAAATACTCACCCATTCGTTGCAGGTGCCCCACAGGTGAAGTACTGTAACCTTTGCTGTTATACAAGAGCAGACTAAAATAAAACCAGACAGCTTCCTTCCATGGTGGGAGAAGGGGATTGCCCCTGGAACCCACAGAGAACTTTTCCTCCCCCCCGGAGGGAGGGGGTACCAAGACCGGGGGAGCAGTCTCCACCACTTTAAAAAAGATAAAACACAGGAACACTTCCTTTTTCTTAGTGAGAGATCAAACAGCAGACTGATGCTTCCTTCTTGCTTAAGGACAAATGGAAGACTGACTTTGAAATTTCCCAAAGTTCTAAACTCACTCCCTGAGCTGTAGATTCCAATGTGGCTCATGCAGCTGCGACAGTTCTATAGTGATGTCATCTCTCAAGTCTCAGCTGTGACTGAGGACAGAGTGAGACAGTGTGAAACCCATTTAACTGGAGTTTCACAAGCTGCCTTCCCTGCCTACCACTAGGTCTTACTGGGATTCTAGTAACCCCGGATAACAAAGGGGTTACACTCGCCCTTGACCAGGAAAATAACTGTCCCCAGTCATTATGCACCCGCCTTAGGCCATCCCACCCTATGTGCTACCTGCGGAGGGGGGTGATCAGGCCCCCTCCTACCATGTGCGAGCACAGGTAGGCAACACTAAGGGCCTAGAGGCCCATAGCTGACATATTAGCCTCTACTCTATCCACTTACTATGGACACCTAGTGGCTCTGGTAGAACCATCCAGAGCATAGCCCTGATAGATCAGCACTGTGGCCCCTACTGCAGGTCAGGGCCACAGCCTGTCCATCCCCCTAATCCTCTAGGGAAAGCCTATCTGCCTCTAACATAATATCCCAAACAAAAACAAAACCCGGAGGCCTCCCCGACCCTGGGCAGCCTGCAACTACAACCATTAGCAATAATAACACAGTACATTTAAATTCTACACCATAAGCACTGACGAGGAACTCCGATGAGCCCCTCTTCCTCTTCTTGTCTTCTCTTCTGTCTTCCAGGAACACCTGTAAGAAAAGACAAAAACAAAAGCAAAAAAAACACTTCCTAATCTGCATGCACAGTCTATCTAAACAACAACAACGACAACAACAACAACAACCCTTACCATACAGAAAAACAAAACACTGAACAATCCCAAAAAAAGAAAAAAAAATTTTTTTTCTAGAAAAAGGTAGAAAACCAGTATTTACATTAAAGTACAATAATGACATTGGTAACAATACACCTTTGGTGGGGATGGAGTGCCCTAAAAGTCTCAACTAGTGACTACAAGGCCCAAAGGCCAGTCCATTAAAGAGTCTCTCCTGGGCCGCAGCCCCGTGAAACATAGTTCTTTAAGGCAATAATCCCGAAGGGGAGAGTCTTTGAGGACAGTTCATACACTTTTGAAGTCTGTAGTGTAGGGTGTGTACTGCAATGTCATAAAGATAGAAAAAAGAGTTTTTTCGGACTTACCAGCCTCTTGAATTATTCGGATTTCACAAACCTGGTCCTTCCAAGACTCTCCCTGGCAGCATTTCTTCTGATACAGCTGGGCGGACATCTTCCAGGAACCCACAGGAGTGCACATCTGGAAACAGCTGGGCTGATGTCATAATTGGAGAAGGAACCTTAGAACAGGAACAAAAAGGAAAACAGCTGGTCCGGCGTCATCTGATTACCAGGCGATGAACAGGAAACAGCTGGGATGGTGTCCTCTCTGGATCTGAAGTCATCTGGTGGTGCCAGTAGATGGTTGCTGAACAGGACAGTACACTGTGTACTGATGAAGGTGGGGCACCTGATTCCTGGTTTATTCATACTGGCAGTTCAATAAGGGCACTTCACAGTCTTAGTGTGGCAGTATAGACTACCACTGCTCGGCTCTCCATTTTGTAGGCACGGGCTTAATTACTGGGAGGTCCTTGCACTAAGGCCTATAGTAGAGGGGGTCAGGGGCTTGAATTATTACTCCATCTGGACGCACATAATTCACACAGTGGGAGACTTCACGCCCTCTCCATCCACTATTCTCACTCTGTCCATAAACAGTGTCCTGCCTCTTCCACTGTGTATACTTTTCATGGAACAGTCTATTCTTTACATGCTGGTTAGCCCCAGGATGCACATGTTTCATTGCTTCATCCCAGATCCAGGATTTCCTGCAGTTCTCAGTCTCCTCCCAGACTCTCCGAGGAAAGGTAGGAAAGGTCATACCAAAGATTTCATTGGCCTTTCTACGAACCAGTCTCTCCTCTTTACTTGCTTTGGTCAATCTGAGACCGCTGGCCTGGCTTGGGGGTGGCCAGTCCTGGTTCTACCAGCTTCGCATCCTCAATGAAATTAAAAACTGATCCCTGACTTCTTCTTCTTCTGGTGAAGCCAGGGCAGTGGCATCACCACCTTCTTGAACACATTCCTCCGAGGCAAGATCTTGAGGCTGTGTACCCGTTCCTTTCTCACAAGGCCACATAGGTTCCCCCTCATCTTCCTCTTCACTGAGGATCTGAGCCCAGGAGTGAGCAGTAGTTCTCACCCCCGAGACTATCCATTCATCACCGGGAGTGGAGTTTGACACCTCCCATTCAAAGGCCTCCCGCATCTCATCTTTACCTTCGAGACTTGGGCTAGGCCCCCCCACCCAGGGGACTATTGATGCTTTATCTGAACTTGCCTTCTGAGATCCAGCATCCAATGCTTCAATTTCAGATTCAATCTCTAATTCTGCACTCTCTAACTTTGTGCCACACTCCCCGAGGGACCTTCCTCCACAGGCTCCACCTGATGCTGTGTGCTGCCAACTGCAGATTCTTGAAGTTGTGTCCATGTGGGAGCCAAACGAATTGGAGGTGCTTTATACAAGCCATATTTTTGAAGGCATCCAGCACAGTGAGGAATCATGAAGACATCCCTTCCAGCACTCAAACACATCTGGCATACATGCACTGGATAATTAGGAATTGCCACATCAGGAGGGAGTTGCCCTCTATAGCACCAATTTTCAATATCTCTCAATCTATTTACTGCTGCTGTTACTGCAACCCGGGCATGATTCGGGTAACGAGCTGGTCCTGAGGCCATAACTGCAGAAAAATAAACAAAAGTTCACTGTAACTGAAAGTCCCACTTTAAATGAACACACTCTGTAGCTTTAAAATGGCTCCTCTGCTGCTGTGTTTACTTTACCACCCCACCCTGTAATGGGGCGGCAGCACTCCTGTGCATCAACAATCAGACTCTGGTCAAGCCACTGCGCACTGCATTTACATCAGCTACTAATAACTTTTATTCAAACTGCACAACTTGCTCTGTTCTGGCTGTTCACACATTTACAGGATTTTCCTTGGACTTTTCACATGCTGGCAACATTCATTTAATTACAGTCCCTTTAACTTCAGGTTTCAGCACAGGATTGCCTGCTTCTACTAGTGTTGCACTTATTTTACAACTCACAGTCTCTCTCTGGCTGCAAACTTTAAACTGAGGCTACTTTCATTGCTATGCACACATTTAATGGCTTTACAGACTTGCACTTGCCAGCAGGACATCACACAATCGCTACTTGCAAAGCGACTATACAGCTGCACACACATTTTATATGGCATTACAGAAAATCACTGTTTTGAGCAGTTTTAATTATTTACTCACTGTTATTGTAGCAGATTGCTACGATGGGGTAAAACGGCCTACAGCCAGATTTTTGAAGGCCTCAGATTGCAAACGGGCGGGCAGTCTCCGTGATCGTAGTATTAACCACACAATTCACTGATCCCACGATCGATTGGTGGGTTGAGCCCGATTTTTAACTAGAAAGTCACTTTTTTACTGTTTACAGCGCTTTGAACACTTCGCGAACACTCCTCCACTGCCAGTACACGCACTACTCTCTGTCTCCCTCTCGAATGCTGAGGCAATCACAGAAGAGCTGGCTGAAGGGCGGGACTAATGGCAAACTGACCAACCACACGACGCCATGCAAATGAGCCTCTTCTTCCTCACGAGGGCTCCTCTCCTTTCGGCGATCGTTGAGCAGGCAAATTTAAACTGAAAAATGCACTTTTTTTTCCAACTGACTCCACGGCTGGAGCCCATTTCAACCATGTAACATTGCCATTAACTCTGCAGTCTCTAGCATTGCACAGAAAGCATTTCCAACATCCAGGGCATAATTTCTCTGTTGCTACCCCTAGTTTTCCACACTTTCCTTCACAGAAATTCATTTTCAAAGCATTTCAAACATTCAGGGCATAATTTCTCTGTTGCTACCCATAGTTTTCCACACTTTTCTTCACAGAACTTTATATTAAAACTGACTAAAATGCTGTAAACAATTTTTGATGCAGGACAAGGACACACACTTTAGCTTTACAGCTCCTTGGTAAACAGTTGGCATTTTTTAAACAGCAGCACAGGATTTACAGCACACAGCAACACACTAGGGAAATTGCTTTAACTTTTTTTGGGCTACCGACTGCCAGATATCCAAAACGCTAGCCTACTTGCCCAAGCACCTTCCTTCCCGAACAAATCCAAAGCGGTGCCTCCATTTTTGTAAGACGGGGGTCCCCACCCCTGCCTTTTTACTAAAACGACAGGTGGCATGCTGTTGGCATTTGGCAGCAATACCTGGTGGGGGACCTGGGTTCAGGGAAGGATGAGGTTACCTGGCACAAGGGACCTAGGTTAGGCTACTCTGCACAGGGGCACCCAAGTAAATCCAACTACAGGAAGCAATAACTGTAATGTCCAGAACCAGAATTGGGATTTTTCAGTGTGGCTTTATTTATTAACTAACTGAACATAAACAAAGCATTGCATGGTCCCACAAAGGGCTATGTTACTGTATGTGCAGATTAGAGGTTAACACAGTGGTCCATTTGAGGAATGAACACATTACTACAGTTGTCTGGCTTTGGACCCACCAGGCACTCAGCCCAGACTTTGCATGCGCTTTGGATACATAGCCCGACTGGCCCGGTTCCCCTGCTGGCCACTTGACTGACGGTCCACTTGAAGAATGAACCCAAACTTTACTTGGAAAGACATCCCATCAAACAAGGAGACTCCCAAACTGTGGCTTCCCACACCACTTAGAGTCTGTGACTCCTATAGAGATTTTCAAGTTGCAACTCACGTCTGGGTACCCACCCCATCACTGGCCAAGTGCATGAGGCAAGTAGCAAAACACAGAAGAAATCCATAGAGGTGGACCTGGTTACTAAAGATGGGGGGGGGTTCCCACCTCCAGCTCCCACAGCCCATACCCAGCCATTTCTCTGGACACACAGAAAACTTTAGGACTTTAAAATGTAGATTGAACGGTGGATGACCTGAAGCACCCCCTCTATAGCGAACTTTAAATCCATTTAAAACTTTAAACTGTTTGACTGCTCCATTTGTTTGTCCTAGTGTACATAGTCCTCCAAAATAGCAGTCCCCATTCATGTCCCAACTGAAGAAACCAATATGTTTGCCCCTTCAAATGGAGCCAAACACTCACCCATTCGTTGCAGGTGCCCCACAGGCAAAGTACTGTAACCTTTGCTGTTATACAAGAACAGACTAAAATAAAACCAGGCAGCTTCCTTCCATGGTGGGAGAAGGGGATTGCCCCTGGAACCCATGGAGAACTTTTCCTCCCCCCCCAGAGGGAGGGGGTACCGAGACCAGGGGAGCAGTCTCCGCCACTTTAAAAAAGATAAAACACAGGAACACTTCCTTTTTCTTAGCGAGAGATCAAACAGCAGACTGATGCTTCCTTCTTGCTTGAGGACAAATGGAAGACTCACTTTGAAATTTCCCAAAGTTCTAAACTCACTCCCTGAGCTGTAGATTCCAATGTGGCTCATGCAGCTGCGACAGTTCTATAGTGATGTCATCTCTCAAGTCTCAGCTGTGACTGAGGACAGAGTGAGACAGTGTGAAACCCATTTAACTGGAGTTTCACAAGCTGCCTTCCCTGCCTACCACTAGGTCTTACTGGGATTCTAGTAACCGCGGGTAACAAAGGGGTTACATTTGCACAATGTGTGCACTGTCCACACTTAAAATTGCCTTGTGGAGGTTGTGGTAGCCACTCACTATAAGTTGGTTCCACTGGCAAAACTGCATGTACTAGTGAGCCTCTTAGATTTCTACCTCTCCCGTACGTAATCCTTGGCAGGCTGTTTTCATGCTGTCAGGCTTCTTGTCTTCTTTCAAAACTTCCCACTGTTTTGTTACAATGTTCCCAATGCAATATGCTTGAGGAAAATACTTTGTAGCAAAATGGGTGGTTGTTCTCTTTGATTTAGTTTTTTTTCATGTCTCTTTGAATAAGTTCTTCTCTATTTGTTTTTTGCAAATTAATATGTTTCATTAATATGTTCCTATCTGTAATAGCGAGCTTTAAATATCTAAGGAATACAAAGCCCCGACAGGCAGCGGTCACGATCCAGCCATAGCACCTCTACGGTGCAAGGAGCCTGATCCACCCACCCCCCAAAGAGATAGATAAGGTACGATGCTTGAAAAATTGCCACAATTTCTCTGGGCTGTGTGATTGCTGAACCGGATCATCACTTGCAATTTGCTGTTTTCAATTTTGGCGCCTTTTCAGGGTAGCGCTATTGGCTCCACGCCTGTGTAGAGCTCCCTGATTGGCTGGTCTCACTCACCAGAGACAGGAGCACCCGAGACGTGTGGCTTAATGTAAGCCTGCATCCCTGTACTCGGCTCCTAATTTATATATTTTAATTTAGCCTGTTCTGCTCGGCCAGTGTAAAGTAACTTACCATTCCCCCTCGCTGCAGTTTCTCTCCAACTGTATGTGCACTGATACGGTGCTAGCTCTGCAAACTTCCTCTTGATTTTCATCCCACCCCCCTCCCCCTCCCAGGCCTCCTTTAAATGCACACAGTCTTCGCCCACTCCTATCTGATGTTTCAATTTATTGGTTACTTACTGTCAACAACTGGAATTCCTCCCATCCCCTTTTTGCAATTAAGCCTTCTAGCAGCTTAATCTCATTCTGTCTTGCTGAGGCATACCATTTTGGTACTTTAGGTTTGCTTATTGCTGACTAGCATATCCTGTCTTGCTAAGGCAGTTGATTTAGGTCAGGTGATCTCTCTAGTACTTAGTCTGCTCCAGAGTAGTAGCTAAGAAATTTGCTTCAAAGCCTCTCTGTCCCTAGTACTACTCTATAGTCAGGTGAACTCTTTTCTTATTAGCCTGACTAGGAACTGTACTTAAGGATTACTGCTTCAGGCTCCACTGCCTATGGTAGTATTCTGCAGGGATTAAGAAATTCTCCTCTATTGAGAATCCCTTCTCTTGCCTGCACTTGTAGTGCCCATTGGGTGATAGTCTCATAATGAGGGCATATTACCTGCTTTTGTGCTTGTCTCTGCTCATCTTACATGTATTGGACCCGAATGTGAACCAAAAAATAACTCCTAGAGTGGAGAATGGCTCTCTTTTTACATTGTCTGACTGGGACTTTTCCTATCAAGTAGAAGAACTTGTATGTGCTCTAACTTCCCCTAGCCCGCTGCTGGTCCTTCACCTGCACCAGCATACAGAAACTCTCCTAGAGCCTGCCCACAGGGCTACACCACCTCCTGCATACTCCCGCCTACTCCCATTGACTCTCTCGGTCAGGGTATTATTGTATGCAGCATCAGGAAAACTGGGAACTAGCCTCGGAACTCCCTATACTGCCGCAGACAAATCACGTAACCGAAAGAAGACTCAGCTACCCACACTTCTCCTAGAGACTCTGCAGGAAACTCTTGTTCCTGCTTTTACTATGCTCAGGAAATGTTGAGCTTAATCCAGGCCCTCTGACACCCATGGAATCCCCAGCAGAGCTACAAAGCCTCAAGGGGCTTACATTCTTGCATGTTAATGTATGTAGCCTATTAAAAAAAAGCACTTCTGTTCAGGCCTGGGTATGTCATACTGCTCCAGATGTTCTGGTGATTACAGAGTCCTGGCTTCAAATGGCAACCAGTAACAACGAAGTTAACATCCTCTCCTACTCTTTGTTCAAAGCCGACAGGCAAGCCAGAGGTGGTGGGGTAGCTATTTACATCAAGGATAAATTCCCTGCCTCCATAATTGGCTCAACCTCTGTCCCAAAAGAATTCAAAAGCTTGTCATTAAAGATTGAAATCACCACCGGTGTCTCATTATGTATAATAGGATGCTACAGACCCCCATCAGCTGGACTACAGTTGTTAAAACATCTTGGAAACATCCTGGGTTCAGCATCTTCAGATTGTATCATACTAGGGGACTTCAACTTAGACTGGCTCTCCAGTGCATCCACCCCACTTAAAATGTTCTGTGATTCCCTTGGGTTGTCACAGCCAATAAATGATTCTACTCATCCTAACAAGCTCAACTCTAATAACAGTACTCTCTTGGATATCATTTTAGTTAACAAACCCCATTTATTCTTCCATGCTGGTGACTTTTTCTCTGATATTAGCTACCATTGCTTCATTGTGTGTGTAAGATCCACTCTTAAATCCACAACTGCACCAAAATTCTCCTTTAAAAGGTGCATATGCAGCTTTGATCTCCATGGGTATATATCAGACCTAAGAGACTCCATGCAATGGCAGGACTTCTATCTAGCCAAGTCCCTGACTACGGCTTATGATATTTTCTCAGAAATTGTGCTAGGGGATCTCAACAAGTATGCTCCCATAGTAGAAGTTGGTGCCAGAAACAAATCCTGTCAGTGGTTTACAGAAGACCTGAAAGATGCTTTATAGAGTAGGGATGTACTCTGGAGAACTGCTAGGAAAACTAATTTAATAAATGACTGGAATTCTTTCTGGAGGGCGAGGAACCTCTGCACCAAAATGGTCAGAGAAGACAAAGCTAATTTCTACCACTCTCAGCTGGAGAGCTCCTCAAGAAATGCCTCCAAATTTTGGAGGACTATCAAAGACATTGAAGGTCACACCACTGTAAATTCCCTACCTACTAAATTATTGATTGACAATACTGTCATCTCCAACAGACCGTCTATCCTCGATGCTCTCAATAATCATTTTGCCTCTACAGAGCTAGCCTTTGACTCCTCTCCCGTGAATATCCTCAGCCAACAACTTAGATTGGATACACAAGAAAAACCCATCCCAAGTCCATCCCTCTCTCTGCAGCCTACCTCCCTGAAAGAAGTCAAAAATCTTCTCCTTCAGCTGGACACTAGGAAAAGTGCTGGGGCCGACCTTATTGACCCGTACTTCTTCTTTTTGTTTTTTTTTGGGTTACTCACGCCAGGTATCCACCCTGGTCACGGCCCCCTGAGGTCCTCTACGTCGACCGATTCCCCCGATCACCCCTGGCTTACCCCTCCAGAGGATGGGGCCGTGGAGCCAGCACCCATATCACAGCCCGCGGTCCTTATAACTGGTTGGGGGAATCGGCGACCTGAGAGGAACCCCCGGGGAGGGCTTCATAGAGGTGGAGACCCATTTTGTATGTTATGTCCCCTGGAGAGCCGATGTGTAATGACGTCAGAGCACTTACGTGCAGACGTCTGCCGGCTTCTCCCCCCTGTCAAATGTGCACGCTGTTGGACACCCAGCCTCCGCTGGAGGTTGCTGCAGTGGCGCATGCATCCCTCACCCACCCTGAAGGAAGGAGAGCTGTCATAGGATGCTCAATCCCTCCTTCCCCCTGCCAGCCCATGGTGGCCCGAGTCCGTTCCTGAACCCGGGTCGCTGGCGTGGCGCGAGGTGTGGCGTCCCGCGCCTCAACCCTCAGCACCACCGGGCCGGCCTGACCTGTACTTCTTAAAGGTCGGCTACCATGTTCTCGCAGTCCCAATTACTCATCTCTTCAACTTATCCTTGTCCCAGGGTGACCTACCGCCCATTTGGAAAAATGCACTTGTGGTTCCTTTGTTTAAGTCAGGAGATCCTAGTGACTTCAATAACTACAGGCCAATCTCCTTACTTCCAGTCCTGTCAAAGATGCTGGAGAAAATAGTGAACTCCCTGCTTCGGAAGTACCTGGAATCAGAAAAATTGCTCAACCTGTTACCACAATCCGGTTTTAGAGCACAGCACAGTACAATCTCTGCTCTAGCCAAGGTGACAAATGACTGGCAGCTTGAATTAGACAAAAAAAACTTTGTCTGCACAGTTTTCTTGGACCTAAGCAAGGCGTTCGATACCGTTGATCACAGACTGCCTCTGTTGTCCCTCCGGAACTTTGGTTTGGATTTCCTATCCCTTAAATGGTTCTCCAACTACCTGTCAGGACAACTTCAACAAGTAAAGGCAGAAGGGGAAGTTTCTCCACCAAAACCCCTATTGATGGGTGTACCACAAGGTTCCATTCTTGGTCCCTTGCTCTTCACCATTTATATTAACAACGTAGATGCCCCCATCAAAGAAGCACAAATATACCTGTTCGCGGATGATACGGTACTCTATGCTAGTAGCCCCACACCCGAAGTGGCCTATAAAGCCCTTCAGAATGAATTTAATCTGCTGCAGCATCAACTTATAAACCAGAAACTGCTCTTAAATGCAAAAAAAACAAACAAATCAATGTTCCTCTCACCCCTTCAAAATGCAATAAATCCTGCAATTGCTGGGGCACTCCCACAGATCACTACCATTCTAGGTGAGTGGTTGGACTACATACCAAAGTTCAAGTACCTGGGGGTCTGGTAAGACCATAGACTTACTTTCACAGATCACTTAGAAGAACTAGGAAAGAAACTTAGACAAAGACTTGGTCTGTTCTTTAGGATTAATAATCTCCTCACAAGAGACGCTAAACTGAAACTGGTTCAAACTACCTTTCTTTCCCTGTTGGATTATGCAGACTTTCTATATAGTCAGGAACCTGCAGGTACCCTAGCCAAACTCGATACGCTTTATCACAGAGCCATAAGATTTATCATGGGTCTTCCATACTCAACCCACCACTGTGCATTGTACACGGCAGTGGGATGGTCATCCCTTGCTTACAGACGGCAAAAAAATGCTGCAGTTTGGACATACAAAGCTATCTGAAATAAACTGCCCCAGTATATCTCTATCTGTTTACCTTTGTGCACTCTGGGGAAGTATGCCCTGAGAAGCACCTCATACATCCACCTTTATGTTTACAAAGCAAAATCTCGCATTGGCAGAGCAGCCATCAGCTTTGTGCTCCCTCAACTGTGGAATAAGCTGCAAAAAACTTTGAAATTAACTCACTCCATCAGTCTAGTTGCTTTTAAATCTCTATACCTACATCATAATAAGGAGTCCTGTGCCTGTCTACCCTAAATAGTGACTCCTGTAAGTCCAAGCACACTCTAATTACTACCATTAAAAGACTGATCACATCTATAATCGACTCTTCCCTCTCCACTTTTTCTACCCCATATCTGTCCCTTCCACATTCCTTTGATCCTCGTTCCAGCTCTAAATTCTCCATACCGTATCACTATATATCTTTTTATATTAGGTTTTGTGTTCGGTGCACCTATGTATATTTCTTTACTTTTATGAAAAATTGTGTCCTACCCAAAACTAGCTGTATCTTCTGTTCCAAACATATACTACTGTCAATGCTACCTGCTGATACTTTGTATATACTGTATTATTGTATCTCACTTTATTTGTATTATTACTATTTTCTTGTGTGTTGCATCCCATGTATATTGTCCCTTGTTCCTTGTTAACAAACCCAGGTCCACCTCGAAAATAAGCTTGTTCAACGGTGATCGCATGGTTAAATAAAGACTTTGATTGATTGATTGATTTCATATCAGCTGCTGAGGATGGCAGCTATCAGCTCTAAGAACAGTATTTTTAGAGATAGGCTTCCTGTACAGTTTCATTTTTAGACAATTGCCTTCTTTGAAAATGGCTAAATCCCAAAAATGAATTTCTGGTTTATCCCATTCAAAAGTGAACTTGAGGTGTGCACTTGTGCTGTTAACGTGTTCCATGAAAAAGACTAATTCACGCTCAGTACCTGTCTGGATCATAAAAAAATCATGCATAAAACACTTCCAAGCTTTTATACGTCCATTCAGAAGCCATCCTCATTTGGACTTGACGACAAGGAGTCTATATTTGATTGGGAGAAAGTTCTAAACAAAGGAAGCTTTGATCTTATCATCCTAATAATAAAAAAAAGCTAAAAAAGAGTGTAACAAATTAACAGCCAAGATAATGGGATTAGAAACTAAACTGAATGTGAGTTATACTCCCTAACAATTTACAGAATTAAGAAAACAAAATGAATGCATAGACTGAGAAATTTAAAGCAGACCTCAGATCATACAAAGCAAACATGAGTGAGATGTGGTATATTATACAGATGGTACAATATAGCAAAGGCATGGGAAGAGGAAGAAATGTAATTACAAAGCATTTGCTCAAAGAAATGAAGATGGGAATATCCCCTCGGCAATGGAGAGTGAGGCATTTGATAGTGAGAGCACTACAAAAAAATAAACAAAACCATTTTTAGGCACAAATCTGCAACAAGTTGGACACACAAATCAAACACAAGGAATACAAAGCCTAAGAGGATGGCGGGGAGAAAGAGGAGGGAGAGGGAACAGGGGAGGTAGAGGGTGAATACAGTGAGTTCAGTGGGGCCAAGTACACAGGTCCCCAAGGAAGAGGAAACCCCAACTGGAGGTTACTAATCTTACTGATAATATATTCACAAAAAATCACATTTCAGTACTCTAGAAAGGACTATCCTATGCACCTACAAACACACCAGATAATTTTCATATAGAAGAGGATTTGCACAAGTTTTTTTAACTCTCTAGTTAAAAGATTTCTATAGCGATCAACATCCGTTCCACAGCCGTACATGAATTGCAAATGAAACTAATACAGCTATAACATACAAACCCTCTAACCTGCAATAAGTCTTTGTTGTACCCAGTTACATATGATCTAGCTTTGATTACTTACATGAGTTGTGTTGAAAGAGAAGTAGATGAGTTCCTTAACAGCCCATATAGGAACATGATGCAGAATATAGCAAGTGATGAGAGAATCTTTACATCAACTTGAAAATTTGACTGATATAGTCATTTGTCCCACTGATAAAGGGAGAGATATTGAGATTTGGGGATGTACTGATTACGTCAAGGAGGCTAACTAGCAACTCAGTAATGACAACTTTTTTTTCTTATATAGGTTTTTATTCTCCTTCATTCGGGGGGGGGCAGCTGCATCAGCCTGGTCCCCAGCCTCCCCAGGCTGGCTCTCACTCTCTCCCAGCAAGCGCCTGGTCTCAAGTCTCCCCATGAGTTCCCCTCTCATGGCAGGGTTTAGGAGGGAGGGGCTATCTTCCCACCAGTACAGCAAGTCTAAGGCAAACCAGTTCACTCACTGGGCAGCAGTGCAGTCACAGAGATGCATGGGCTGGGCTTCATGAAGCCCCCTAACATCCATTTTTCCACTTTTCTGTCCCAACCCCCTGCAGAGTGTAGGACTCACGCATGGAGGCACACCCACCCTATGTTCCCCACAGTTCCCTCCCATACTCTGTCTCCCTGAGATGTTCTACCTGCAGGCCTCCAACTGGGGGCAGCCAAGGCTGGGATGAAAAACCACCCCTCCCTGGGAGAGGAGAGCAGTCCCTCGGAAGCTCAGTCCTCTCCCTCCCCGATGACCCGAGTCTGCTCCCAAATCCAGGCCATCAGCATGGCAGGAGGTGAGGTGCTGTACAGCAACTTAGCCTTCTACACCATTGAGTTGGCCAAATGCCGGCAACTTTTATCGGAAACTTCAAAATGACCCCACCTTCAGATAAAATAATGTATACATGAAATAGTAACTGAGGCTTTAAATAACAGTTGGATAACAAAAAAAGATGTTGAATTTCTTATAGTGGAATATCTAAAGAGACTAGTTCTATATTTATTGCCAAAGTTTCATAAAAATCGAGTTCCTGTGCTGTGCCAGGAAAGCCAATTGTGTCCTCTATTAGCTCTGCAGTTGAACCTTTGTTAAAATATGTGGATCAGTATACTCAAAAAATACGATCCGGTCTAAAGTCATGTGTTAAAGACACAAATCATAGGTGTACATTGCTCAATAATTTTGGGATTTCAGAGAATGATTGTTTGGTTTGCATAGATGTGGAGAGCCTGTACACAAATATTCCATATGGGAGGGGAGGGCTAAATGCAATCGCTAAGGCTGTCTCAGGTCGTCCTGAAAAATGTTGTGCTCCCTACTGATTTCATTGTGAATTGCGAAAGAATAGTATTGGAATCTAACTTTTTCATTTTCAATAGTAAGTTTTATACACAGATCAAAGGAACACACATGTGTACGACATATCCACCAACGTGGGAGGCTAATTTTATTTACAATAATCAAAACATGTGTTTTATGGACTTATCAAGCTTGGAAGCGTTTTATAGATGATTGTTTTATGATCTGGGCAGGTACTGAGAATAAACTAATTCTTTTCATGGAACATGTTAACAGCACAAGCACAGACATCAAGTTTACTTTTGAATGGGATAGAATTAGATAAAAGAGAGAGATTCGTTTTTTGGATTTAACCATTTTCAAAGAATGCTAGCATCTAAAAATTAAACTGTACAGGAAGCCTATCTCTAAAAATACTGTTCTTAGAGCTGATAGCTGCTGCCCTCAGCTGTTGATACCAAATATTTCAAAACAGCAGTTTTTAGGAATTTGAAGGACATGTACAAATGATGTAGACTTCGAGAGATGCTGTGCTGATACAACTTAAAGATTCAAAGATCGTCAATACAGAACGGAACATATTAATGAAGTGTATTAATTGACAAAAAATACAGAGAAGAACTTATTCAAGGGAGACATGAAAGAATAATAAATCAAAGAGAAGACCCACCCACTTTTGTTTCACAGTATTTTCCTCAAGCACATCGCATTGAGAACATTGTCACAAAACAGTGGGACATTTTGAAAGGAGACAAGAAGTTTGGCAATTTGAACAAATAGCCTGCCAAGGATTACATACTGGAGAGGTAGAAATGGGAGAGGATCATTAGTACGTGTAGTTTTGCTGAAACAAGCAACTGATAGTGAATGGCTACTGAATCCTCTGCAAGGCAACTAGGAAAGCTGTTGTCATTCTAGCCTCCCACCCTTGCAAGGTTTACCCTCTGGTTAAGCCTTTTAAGTATGGTGTAGCATTTTTCTTGCACCACAACATACTTTATTTTAATTGCAAAAAGCCAACGACCCGGAAGTATGGTGGACGCTAGTGGGGCTCCATTATCTGTAAAGGTGTGGCACCGCACTGTGCACTTCAATACATTTGCACTGAAGCGCACTGTGTGGCACCACACCTTTACAGATAATGGAGCCCCACTAGTGTCCACCACACTTCCAGGTCACAGACTTTTTGTAATTAAAATAAAGTATGTTGTGGCTCAAGAAAAATGCTGCAACATACTTAAAAGGCTCAACCGGAGGGTAAGTCTTGCGGGGTTGGAGTCTAGAATGATGACAGCTTTCCTGTGTGGAGAGTGCACACATTATGTGAACACCTATAGCACTGACTCCTTTGTACTTCCAAGAAACAGAAGGAGATATAAAATCATAGCACAGAGGGATTGGTATATATACTTACTAGTCCATGTAGAATCCTATATGTTGGTCAGACAAAGAGAGTATTAAAAGTGAGAGTGGGTGAACATAAAACAGCAATTTGCACAAAAATGAGGATTATGCTATGGCAAAACACTTTAAAGAAGCAAACCACTCCTTAGTTGCAGTGCTGAAATATATAGGAACTGAGAAAGTGGACTCGGATGTCAGAGGTAGTGATATAACAACAAAACGTTGTTTGCCCCTTCCTGGACAAACGTCCTTCCTAGCCATATAACTGATGAAATAAGGCTTGGCCCTTATAAATCCAAGCTAAGGGAATACCTTCGGGCCTCAAACCGATGTGGCTGCCCTTGACACCTGATCTGACTTTGCCGCTTTCAAACAAACTATTATTGGGTCCCTGTACTTAACAAAAAAAAAAAACCCCTATGAAACTATATGACCAACAGCCTATTACAGAACCTTCTGTAACGTTTCTGGCTGTGCTAATGTATCTAAACTGCTGTTAGCCATCTACTGAACAACTATGTAACCTCTTGAATGTTATTTGTAATTGTGCTGTAATTTCTGTATTTCAAGTGCTGTCACAGTACCTTTTATGTATGACGTGGAACCTTTGTAAATGAGTCTCTGACTCAAAGGTCTTTTCTAAATACTTCAATAAATAAATAAATAAATAAACGTGAAGCCTTCTGGATCACCTCTCTTGACAATGTTGCACCAAATGGACTGAATGCATGTGTTCTGAAAGGACTTATTAATGAGTATACCCTTGCTGTTTTTTATATCTGCATTTTATATGTGATCTATAATCTGTGCAGTCAATAGGTGTTTGTTCAGGTGTTTATGAAGTGAATGTGGTTCATGCGCTTTGCTATTGTCTCTGATGTATTTATACTATTTATTCTATTTCTTGGTATTTCTATTTATTGGTGCTTCTATCTATAGGTGATTTCAAGCTCTGCCCATTTTAGTGTACATTATCTAGCACTTGTAGCATGCATTAGCTTTTATAGAGCTTTTCTCTTGCACAGTTTGTACTATTGTCTATGTGTACTGTCTCTTTACATGTGGCGTTTTTAAGGGTTGCCTATAAACATGCTTGTCACTTTGAGGAAGATGTCATTGTGATATTGAAATGTAAGTGATGTGTGTTTTCTGAGCATCAGGAAGTGCTATGGTTGACAGTAATAAATTAAAAGTTAAAAGTTTAAGCTTTATCACACATAAGTGACCATGCTAGCTACAGCTGTTATACATGGATATTGCTCTGGAATGATTTGTTCTGCTGCTTCATTGAAGTGAAGTCAAATGAAGAATAAAACAGATGGCATGATATTATGGTAAGCCATTTTTTCTTGAGTGCAGACCTTTCCGTTATGGCAGGTGTGGCCTTTTAATCGAACAGAACCCTGGTATGTGCACCTTGCTGCTTGGCCTTCTCATAAGTTTTAGAGCTACTATCTTTGTGATGAGTTGATCAGTATGGCTATCTGTATTCCTTAGTGCCCAGTGAAGACCGACCCTGGGAACTAGCATTCGAGAATAAAACTCTCCCTGTCCCTGACCCTTGATGACATCAAGTCCTTGGCCTGTTTGTCAAAAACTCTTTTTATGTTGATGAGCCTGCACCAGGTCCGGACTTGGGTTTGCATATTACAAGCTGGTCAAAACTGGAATTGACCTCTCCTATTGTCATGAAGAGTCAGGATGTGGATTCAAAGCTCATCTACCCTCTTGGCCATTTTGCAATGAACAGCAGGGCTTTACTATATACCAGCAATTCCTGTTCTCTTCCCAGGAGTCCTGACTTTCACCCATACACACAAGATATGAAATACCTCTGCACTAGGGTTGACGAAACCCTTTGTTACCTGGTAGAAGCATACCCCATCTTTCCCACACTGAGGATTAGGAGGAAGAAAAACTATATATATACAGAAAAACATTTATGTCTGAGACCAGTGGTGTCCAATACATTGGCCACTGGCCACATGTGGCCAATTGCACGTAAACATGTGGCCAATTTAGGTGCATGGAGTACCAACAACAAAACATGTTAAAAATGGCAGAAAACTCACATGACATTACAAACATGGTATTTTGAATTCCTGATGCTTGCATGAAGTGTCAAGCTAAGGCGCTAAGTGAATTCTCTGGCAGTGACGATTTTGAATATCAGCACTACTGCAGCTGGCTGCAAAATTTGCTCCATAAGTTCCCCAAAAAAGTTTTCTGTTTTGGTAGACTTGAGATCGCATTCTAGTTTCTGAGAGATCCATTCCAATCTGATGTCCGAAATGCATGTGACTTTGCTGAACTACTTTCCAAAGACAGGCGTGGAATTGAAATGGACTTGTTTTCGCTGCAAACATCAAAATTCAGCAGAAGAGAATGAGATTTGCTGTGGCTTAGAAGGTATTTTTGGATGGCGACTAACCAGTACTCAGAAACATAGTTACCAAACTTCTATCCATGTTTGGCTCAACTTACATGTGTGAGGCAACATTTTTGGCTATTATTTCCTGAAGTCAAAGTACAGGTCACAGCTTCTGGACTTCAGCTTGAAAGCGGAGCTGCGTTGTGCAGTGTCTGATTGGTTTGTGCAAGAATTTTGAAAACTGGTGCAAGATAAAGACTGCAAAGTTTCTCACTAAAAATATGTCCCTACTGTAGAAAAGTGTTACCGTTACTGCTTGTACTGTTTTACTTAGTAAATTTACTATTACACTGGACTTTGTCTGCTGTTTGAATCTTTTTCTGTGTTGTGTGGCCAATCTGGTGCTTCATTGGCCACATTTTGGCCAAATAAGACTCTGTATTGAACTGCACCTTTGCACTATGGCTGAGGAAACCCTTTGTGACCTGGTAGAAATATACCCCATCTTTCCCACACTGAGTAATAGGGAGAAAAAATATATATACAGAAAAGAATCTACGTCTTAGACCTTTGTTACAATAAATAAAAGCTCTAATCGGCAAAGTCAAGATTGGGTCTTCAAAGAGCACCTTTCTTGGTGCTCCAAACAAGAGAGAGGAAGTTCCCTTACCTGCATTTCTTTTTCTCTGGCTCTGCCCCCATGCTCAGATGTTTTGTAATGTCCCTTTAGAGAAAGTGTGGGGGCCTGCTCCATTCAACTGCATAGCGCATCTTTTTGAATGCATTTTTACTGAATTTAAATGGGCTTTTGCTGAAAATTGAAGCTGCGGTTTAACAAACAAGGCTCTTCTAAGTTGAACTCTGGCTTTGATTTTTTCCAAAAGCCCATTTAAATTCAGTAAAAAAGCATTCCAAAAGATGCTTCATGCAGTTGAAAGGAGCATGCACCCATGTTTTTCCTATAGGGACATCACAAAACATCTGATTGTGTGTGTGCAGCCAGAGATAACAGAGTAGAAGGGACAGGACTTGAGGAGGTTTTATGAAACAAAATAAGTGGGGTAAGTTGTGGAGAAACTTGCAGAATTTGTGTTTTTCTTTTTGTCTGTAAAGTAAATTGAAAGCACAGTAGTCCACATTTTAAGGGCCTTAAACTAGAGCTGTGTTTTTGCCCTGAAGTTTGAGGGCTAGGTGAGAATTGTTTGGCCTGATTGTTTGGCTTGGGGTCTCTGCTAGGTGATACCTTAAAAGGAATAGTGACAATTTCAAAAGAATAGCGTGGTGGTTCCTAAGGTAGTTCTTCCTCACGCTAGACGCAGGAGCGGCAGAGGGCAGAACACAGGGTTTGGGCTCAACTGCTTTATTTTTCTGTGATTGAAATTGTATTTTGCATGGTATATATTTTTGTTAAATTGTTGTGCAGGTTGTCTTGCTGAAAGGAAGGTAAACATTCACTGAGGTGGTGGGTCAGAGTTGTAGCTGATTGTTTCATGAGGACACGGGTGCCCCTCACCCCCACCACCCCAAGTGCATAATTTCTTTTATACCAGGGGTTCTGACATCACTTCCCCAAAAGGGCAAAGGACATACACCTATCATATCCTTAACAGCCCAGCACACTGCATAGGGGGTAAATGCACGCACGCACACATGAACAAAAAAGAAAAAAAAAATTAAACAGGAAGGGAGAGAGATATGTGGGGAGTGGTGCAATGCACTGGCCAGGGGGTGGCAGTCTTCCAGGAAACATTCTGGAGCATGCAATGCTGCCCTATTTGCAAGCACCTCTTTGGTCTGAGGGAGGAGGTTGCCAGTCTCCATGCCAACCTGATGAAGATTTAGGAAACCTCCTTCCCCACCCAGGGACCACCAGGGCCACTGCTGCTGTCTCAGAGGTTGCCAAGAAAGATGAGTGGTTGGACCATGGTGGGCTCAGGGAGGGTGAGGGTGGTGGAACAGAGGCACATCCCTCCAGTTGTACAACTCCATAATTCATAGACTATTCTGGCAGATTGTGGTTCCTCTGTGGAGGCAACCACAGTGGAGACCAAGGAAGATGCTGGGAACCTCCACAAAGGAGACTCACAGAAGTGTGGCACAGGACCCCACAGGGGAAGGAAACAACTCTTGGTAGGGGACTCAATCGTTAGGGGGTTAGAACTGGGGGAGGGAGGGGAGAGGGCGGTAAGGTACTTGCCAGGTGTCATGGCTTGGAAGGACCGGAAGTGAATCCTCAGGATCGAGGGAGCAGCTGTACATGAGAGGGAGCTGGACATCATCATCCACCTAGGGACAAATGACCTGTCTGGGAATGGAATCAGAGCAGTGCAGGAGGAGTTTGTGGAGTTGGGAAGGGGCCTTAGACAAGTAGCATGCACGTAACCTTCTTGAAGGTGCTGCCCGTCTATGGCATGGGTGAGGCTAGGGTGCTCTGCACTATGGGATTCAATGAATGGTTGAAAAACTGGTGCAGAGCTCAGGGTTTTGGCTTCATTGGGAACTGTAGATCCACCTGGAGGGATACAGGTCTATGCTGGTGTGATGGTCTGCCTCTGTCCAGGAGGGGCACATCCAAGAGCAGGGTCATTCTTGATGCCCTACAGGGGGCATGCCTCAGACAGCTAGTGTTGGAACCCACTCGGGAGGGAGCAATCTTAGACCTGGTACTCTCAAATGGGAAGGAGAAAGGATCTCAGATTTAGAAGTGGGTGGCCGTCTGAGAACAAGTGACCACCAAACAGTGTGGTTAACAATAAACACAGCCATAGAGTCAAGCCATACAAAAACAAGAATATTGGACTTTAGGAAGGCTGACTTTGGGAAAATGACAGAGTGCCTCAGAAAAGCACTAGCAAATGGGCAAGAAGGAGGGGTGGAGGAACAATGGGGAATAATCAAAATGGCCATCGCAGAGGCAACAAGCCTTTGTGTGATGCAAATCAACAAAACAAAATGAAGGAAAAAAACACTATGGTTCTCAAAAGAGGTGGCAGGGATGGTTAAGGAGAAAAAGATAACATTCAGGAAATATAAGGAAACACAGAAGGAGTAGGGCAGAGAAATTTATCAGTTAAAGCAGAGGGAGGCAGGGAAGGCAATCAGAATAGCAAAGGCACAAACTGAGGAAAAGACAGCCAACTCTGTTAAGAAGGGGGATAAAACCTGTTATAGGTACATTAGGGAGTGAAGAAAGACCAAGGTAGGGAGACAGAGACTTAATAAAGGGGAGGGAATGTGGGCAGAGGGTGACAGTGAAAAAGCAGGGATACTAAATGAATATTTCTGCTCAGTATTCACAACAGAAGAGGAGGGGGAGGTACCTAAATCAAACAAGAGAGAAACTCTAAATAGGGGGGTCGATACCAATCCATTCACAGAAGAAAGGGTTTTGAAAGAACTCTTGAAACTGAGGGTGGACAAAGCAATGGGACCTGATGGGATTCACCCAAGAATTCTAAAAGAACTAAGGGTAGAACTAGTAACACCACTAACTTCTCTCTTTAACAAATCATGGGAGGATGGGGTGGTACCTGAGGACTGGAGGAGGGCAAATGTGATTCCACTTCACAAAAGTAGGAGCAGGGCAGAGGCAGGGAACTACAGACCAGTTAGTTTGACTTCAGTGGTAGGGAAAATGATGGAATCACTTCTGAAGGAAATAATTGTTGAGTACCTAGAGGCCAGTGGGACACAGGGCCCAAGGCAGCATGGTTTCATAGCAGGAAGGTCATGCTGTATCAAACAAACCTAATAGATTTCTTTGACTGCGTGACCAAAGTAGTAGACCAGGGAGGGGATGTGGATATGGCCTACCTAGATTTTAGCAAGGCATTTGACACAGTCCCACACAAAAGATTAATATACAAGTTAGCCAGCCTTGGAGTGGGTCCCAAGGTGGTAGCCTGGATACAAAACTGGCTGGACAACAGGACGCAAACAGTAATAGTAAACAGAGTACACAGTGAAGAAAAGAAGGTAACTAGTGGGGTGCTGCAGGGTTCGGTACTGGGACCGGTCCTCTTTAATGTCTTTATAAATGACATTGGAGAGAACCCAGAAGGAAAGGTATGTCTCTTTGCAGATGACACAAAGATCTGCAAACAGGGTTGATACACAAGGTGGGGTGGAAAGAATGAAAAGGGACTTGGTAAGGTTGGAAGAATGGTCAAATACGTGTCAGCTCAGATTCAATGCAAAGAAGTGCAAGGTAATGCATCTGGGAAACCAAACCCCAAGGGAAGAGTACACAATTGGGGGGTGAGTTAATAACAACAACAAAAATAGAAAGAGACCTAGGAATAATTATATCAGATGATCTAAAGGTGGGCAAGCAATGTGAGAAGGCAGTAAGGAAGGCTGAGGGGATACTGGGATGCATAGGGAGAGGCATCAACAGTAGAAAACAAGAAGTTGTTATCCCTCTGTACAGATAGTTAGTGAGACCCAATCTGGAGTACTGCGTGCAATTCTCTGGAGACCCCATCTCCACAAAGACATAGAGTGGAGGCTGTTCAGAGGAGGGCAACCAAAATGGTGCAGGGTCTGCACTAGAGGACATACGAGGAGAAACTAAAGCAGCTTAATATGTATACCCTTGAGGAAAGGAGGAGGAGGAGGAGGGGGACAGGATAGAAACTTTCGAGTATCTCAAGGGAATTAACAAAGTCCAAGAGGGTAGTATCTTTCAGAAGAAGAAATTTGCAAGAACAAGGGGGCACAATTTGAAGATAGAGAGGGGACGGCTCAGAGGTAATGTTAGAAAGTATTTTTTTACAGAGAGGGTTGTGGATGCATGGAACAGCCTTGGGAAATGGGCAGACTAGGTGGGCCAAGCGGTCCTTATCTGCCATGGAATTCTATGTTTCTATGTTTCTAGGGGAACCAGGATCCTAGGTGATAGGTTTAAATGCTTCATTGGGAAGCATTTAAACTAGTCAAGGGGGAAAGCACTGAAAATGAGCAGGGAAATCCCAGCCCCCCCAACAAAACAGGGTAGTTAGTGAGGTAAACAACAAAGTAAAGACATTGATAGGGAGCAGGACAGGGGTAAATGGAGAAAAAGGCAAAGGCAATAAAGACAGGGATGGGGCTTAAAGGGGAAGGCCATCAAAAAATGGAGCGCGATGAATACCAATGCCTGTAGTCTGGGCAACAAGCTCCCTGAACTAGTGCCCTTGATGGAAGGGGGACACCTGGATATTGGGAAGTCACAGAAACATGGTACACAGAGAACCATGACTGGTATGTCAACATACCAGAGTATACAATCTACAGGAGGGACAGTGAAGGTAAAAGAGCTTTCTATGTAAGGGAAGGGATCAAAGCAAAAGAACTAAAGGATAGACAGGGAGGAGAGGCACTGTGGGTCACCCTGGACACAGGAAATGGCAGCACAACCTGCACGGGGGTTGTATACAGACCCCTGTCTCAGGGGGAGGAAATGGACAAGGAAATGATAGAAGGCATCCTTAGAATGGCAGAAAAAGGGGAGATATCCTTGATGGGGGACCTGAATATGTCAGATGTTAACTGAAGCACCTTTGCTGCAGCCACATCCAAGATCAGGGTCATTCTCGATGCCCTACAGGGGGGCATACTTCAGACAGCTACTGTTGGAACCCACTCAGGAGGGAGCAATCTTAGACCTGGTACTCTCAAATGGGGACGGAGAGAGGATCTCAGATTTAGAAGTGGGCAGCTTTCTGGGAACAAGCAACCACCAGACAGTGTGGTTCACGATAAACACAGCCACAGAGTCAAGCCATACAAAAGTGAGGATATTGGACTTTAGGAGGGCTGACTTTGGCAAAATGGGAGAGTGCCTCAGAAAAGCACTAGCAAATGGGCAAGAAGGAGGAATGGAGGAACAATGAGGAAAACCAAAATCTGCCATCACAGAGGCAGCAAGCCTTTGTGTGAAGCAGATCAAACAAAATTAAGGAACAAACCACTATTGTTCTCAAAAGAGGTGATGGGGAAGGTTAGGGAGAAAAAGATAGCATTCAGAAAGTATAAGGAAACACAGAAGGAGCAGGACAGAGAACTGTACCAGTTAAAGCAGAAGGAAACAGGGAAGACAGGCAGAATAGCAAAGGCCCAAACTGAGGAAAAGATAGCCAACTCAATTAAGAAGGGGAATAAAACCTTTATAGGTACATAAGGGAGTGAAAAAAGACCAAGGGAGGGATAGTGAGGCTTAATAAAGGGGAGGGAGGTGGGCAGAGGGTGACAGTGAAAAAGCAGGGATACTGAACCAATACTTCTGCTTAGTATTCACAAAAGAAGAGGAGGGAGAGGTACCTAAGCCAAATAATAGAAGCACCCTGTATAGGGGGTCGATACCAGACCATTCACAGAAGAAAGGGTCATGAAAGAACTCCTGAACTTAAGGCCGGCCTGGTGGCACTGAGGGTTGAGGCGCTGCATGCTACACCTCATAACACGCCGACGACCCGGGTTCGGGAGGGACTCGGTCATCGATTGCCGGGAGGGAGAAGGACGAGCACCAAAGGCAGTCCTCCTTCTCTGGGGAGGGAAAGCATAGTCTCGCTGCGATACCACCACCTGTTGGGGAACCTCAGGGTGGTCGGGTGCCGCTGGGGAGACACTCTGGCGCAAGGCAGACGCTAGCAGGGGACCGGCTTTGATGTGCGTCTCTATGCATGCCGGTAGCCTTGTCCCCATTGCATGCCAACGTTAGGGGAAGGGATCCACCAGAACACCAGGAAATACCCTGCCCTGGTCTAGGCGATGAGCCTCAGCGTTGGTCCCGAGGCAGCACCTGAGAAGCAGACTCTGCTGTACGCGCTCCCAGACAATGCTCAGGGGGAGATATGGGGGTCTCTGCCACCCTGCCCAGAGGGTAATCCAAGGCCCTGAAGGTATGTGGGTAGCATTAGCACTCTGGGGCAGACTCCTTGGGGGCCTTCAGATTGGGACCTACGAGGGGAGCTCTGAGAGAATGATCAGTGGCAGTAGTAGGAGGATAAAGAAACAGTAAAAAAAAAAAAAAGAAAGAAAAAACTCCTAAAACTCAAGGTGGACAAAGCAATGGGGCCTGATGGGATTCACCCCAGAAGTCTAAAAGAACTAAGGGGAGAACTAGTGACACCATGGACTACCCTTTTTAACAAATCATGGGAGGATGGTGTGATATCTGAGGATTGGAGGAGGGCGGATATAATTCCCCTTCACAAAAATGGGAGCAAGGCAGAGGCAGGAAACTGCAGACCTGTTAGTTTGACCTCAGTGGTAAGGAAAATTATGGAATCACTCCTGAAAGGAAGAATTGTTGAGAACCTAGAGGCCAGTAGGGCACAGGACCCAAGGCAGCATGGATTCACAGCAGGAAAGTCATGTTGGATGAATTTAATAGATTTCTTTGACTGGGTGACCAAAGTAGTAAACCAAGAAGGGGCTGAGGACATGGCCTACTTAGACTTTAGCAAGGCATCAGTCCCACACAAAAGATTAATAAACAAGTTAGCGAGCCTGGGAGTGGGTCCCAAAGTGGTAGCCTGGGTAAAAAATTGGTTGGACAACAGGACGCAGAGGGTAATAGTAAATGGAGTCCACTCTGAAGAAAGGGGGGTTACTAGCGGGGTACTGCAGGGTTCAGTACTGGGACTAGTCCTCTTTAATATCTTTATAAGTGACATTGTGGAGGGACTGGAAGGAAAATATGCCTCTTTGCAGACGACACAAAGATCTGCAACAGAGTTGATACACAAGGGGGGTGGAAAGGATGAGAAGGGACTTGGCAAGGTTAGAGGAGTGGTCAAAAGTATGGCAGCTTAGATTTGGCGCAGCACTGGCCCTAGCTATCCTGGGGCCCTGTGTGAACCTCCTTGCTGGGGCCCCATATCTGAATTCGTGACCCTCCCCAAAAAGATCCCTATCATTACCATGACCTCATATATCTTCATTTTCACTACTTTTGTGTCATGTTTGCACTTTACTTAAATTAGAACATGGAGCATCAGAAAGAAAGGAGGCAACTGGGCAGCTGTGGCTTTTGGGACCCCTTTGTTCTTGGGGCCCTGTGCGAATGCACAGTTTGCACCATGCTAAGGCAGTCTCTGATTTAATACAAAGAAGTACAAAGTAATGCACCTGGGAAACAAAAACCCAGGGGAAGAGTACACAGTGGGAGGGGGGTACTAACAGCAACAAAAATGGAAAGTAACAGGGGGTAGTCATATCAGATGACCTAAAGGTAGGCAAGCAATGTGAGAAGGCAGTAAGGAAGGTTGGGGGGATACTGGGATGCATAGGGACAGGCACCACCAGTAGAAAACAGGAAGTTGTTATCCCTCTGTACAGACAGTTGGTGAGACCCCATCTGGAGTACTGCGTGCAGTTCTGGAGACCCCATCTCTGCAAGGACATAGACAGGATGGAGGCAGTCCAGATAAGGGAAACTAAAATGGTGCAGGGTCTACACTGGAAGCCATATGAAGAGAGACTAAATGAGCTTAATATGTATACCCTTGAGGAAAGGAGGGAGAGGGGGAACATGATAGAAACTTTCAAGTACCTCAAGGGAATCAACAAAGTCCAAGAGGGTAGCATCTTTCAGAAAAAGAGATGTGCAAGAACAAGGGGGCACAATCTGAAGATAGAGGGGGGACAACTCAGAGGCAACCTGCGGAAGTATTTTTTCTTGGAAATGTGACAGACATAAGGCAATTCTAGTGGGATGTAGGAGGAAGTAGGCTGTTGGTTAACTATGATCTGCAACTTATCCAGTAGATAGGGAAATAGGCAGACTGGGTGGGCCAAGCGGTCCTTATCTACCATCAGGGTCTATGTTTCCAGTGTAGGCCCCAGAGGCACTATGCTGCAAACAGACAGTGCCGTCCATGAGTCACATTCAAAGTCCTCAGTGATGAACAAATCAGGGGTTGGTGCCAGCTCAACAGGGCCTTGCTTATGCAGCTGTGTGAGCTGCTGCATGACCAGCTCAGGACATACATCAACTGAAGCCATGCAGTGCCCATAGAGCTCAAGGTGACAGCAGCACTGTGTTTCGTGGCCACCAGAACTTTCCAGGTACTGTGGGTGAACTTAAGTACTACAAAAATAGCAGAAAGTGTATTCTGCCATTGACTGGAATGGGTGATACACAGTTTTGCTCATATTTTTATAGTACTTAGGGTCTCAATATTTTGTTTGTTACTCTATTGCAAATCCTACACTGGGCTTGTTAGAGGCATTGACTTCCTGCATGTACTGTAACCAAGCAGGGGCTAGTAACCCAGTGGTGACACCGATACCTGCACTGCTACAGCATAGGTCCTCCTCTCTTGTTTGTATCGTGATTTTGCTACTGGGACCATGTGGCTGCAGACACTTATGGCCAAGTCAGTATTGGACTATTTTTAACAAGTGACTAGAGGATTAGTCTCCAGCCACATTTTAAAGCCTGTGAAGCTGCTGAACAGTGAGCACACATTAAGGAGTCGTTTATAGAGCTAAGCAGCTGATTAATAACTACACTTGAAATGAGTGGGGCAGATAACTGAACCTCAGCAGCAAGATATGAAGTGGCCTGCCTAGAAGACACTGCCAAACTTAACAGTAGAAAAGGACAAGCCTTTGAAATATTTGAAATGTTTGCCGAGACCAGCCCCCTCAGCAAACCAGTGTCATCAGGACACTGCCTGCTGATTTGCCAGCCACAGACTGGCCCCTGCAGCACCGCTGGTCTTTGGGCTGACACCCCTCACACCCCTGTTTAGCAACTCTCTTATCAACAAGTTTGTTTGTGCTTGCTGGCTCAACGAACTTGAAAAGGAAGCTAAATATAACCAATGAAAACAGCTCTCCAAACTGAGGTAACATTTAAAACACCTCTTTACAAAGCTTGAATGCCTTTTATGCATGGAAATTAATATTACTTATAACATCACATCATTAGAAAATCAAGCTCCTAGAGGCCTGAGGCTTGGAAAGATTCCCTCAGGTGGACTTGAACATTTTAGAAATAGGCAGCAGTGGAAAAAGATGGCAACTGACTGTGCAAAGGGCTTCATTCAGTTATTAAAGAGGACACTGAAAAATATGAGGAATTGAAAATACACATAGCAGCACTTAAAGAGCAGCTGACGCCTTTAGAAGCACTTTAACAATTCATAATATTTAGACACAGTTCATCTTATATTTCACATTAGTTCTGTATTTCTCCTCCCCAGGATTTATTACTAAGGTCAGTTGCATGAAGACAATATATTTGCTTCTAAAGAGTTTATCTAGTCCTGTTGCTTTCTCCCTACTAGAGGTCATAATGCACTGCTTGAGACATCACAGTTACTCCCACAGCAACAGATTATGATATCACAAGAGAAGATTATAATTTGAAGTAGGGAGTAAGCTACAGAGGCAGATGAACTCTAAGGGATAAAGATCATGTATTCATGCATATTTCATCAGTAATAAATAAACAGGAGAAGAAATCTATAGAATATATATAGAATCAAAGCTGAATTGTGCCTAATTACAATTGTTTTTCAAACTTTTCTTTGAGATGCCAGCAGCTCTTTAAAGATCAACTGCAGATATATTATAAATATATAAACTTTACTCCTTTTCCCTAATATAAGGACAACCAGGCCTTATTTATTACGCATGAAAGGAAGACATTTCCATTTGTCATGTACAGGTACTATTTTAATGCTCTCCTATTTTATTGTTTCACAGAAAATCCCTCAGACATTTTTATGTTTGTTTGCATGCATGCGAAAGAAACATTATGTGGCAGCTTAGGAGAGAAGCGGGTTGTGGAGATGCGGCACTGTGGCGGCCAATGCCTGCGCTTCATTTGCAGTGTTCAGTGGTGGAACCGGGGATGAGGATATCAAGTCCATGGGTGGGAAAACCCTCAGGTTTATTTCTGGGAGGAATCCCGCTCATGGCATCTGGTCAGGTGCGTAACCTTGGTGTTATATTTGACGAGGGCTTGACCCTGAGGGCACAGGTGTCAGCCGTAGTCAAATCATCCTTTTTTCATCTAAGGAATATAGCATGGGTGAAACACTTGATTCCATCAGAGGATCTTCCTACCCTGGTCCACGCCTTTGTTGTCAATTGTCTTGATTACTGCAATGCCCTTTATCTAGGGCTGCCGGGAATGGATATCTGCCGCTTACAGCTGGTGCAAAATGCGGCAGCTAGGTTGTTGACTGGAAGCCCGAGGTCCAACCATATAACACCTGTGTTTTGCGAATTGCACTGGCTGGCTATACAGTGGCAGATCACTTTCAAGGTCATGCTGATGACCTATAAAGCCCTACATGATTTGTGACCCCGCTACCTGAAAGAACTCCTGACTTCTTACTGTCCCTCCCGCTCCCTCCGATCCTCTGGTGAGGGATTGCTGGAGATTCCCAGGGTAACCTTAAAAACATCTGGTGGAAGAACATTTGCCTTTATGGCCCCTACCCTGTGGAATTCTCTACCTTACCAGATACGCAATAGCCTGACTGTGGAGAGCTTTAAAAAAGCTTTAAAGACCTTCCTTTTTAACCAAGCATTTTTAGTGACTTGAATTGTGTTGGACTGTGTTTTGAATTTAAATGTTGTTTATAATTATGGCTTTTAATATTGTACGGAGGATATTGTAAAGGCGCCCTGAGCTTTGGAAGGGCGCCTTATAGAAATAAATATTTACTTACTTACTTACCCAATGCAGACCCAGGCCTGGATATTCGGACTGCGACAGGCTGTGGTGCAAGCCTGGGTGCAGTGCAACTTGGCTGCACAGGGCGTGATGGCGATATCTCAACGGGATGGCCATGGCACAGCATCGGTGAATATCGCATCTGGCCACCACACTGCACATGGTGCAGTGGCACTGCACCAGCACAAGTGGCCAGAGTGGAGCAGGGGGATGCGCTAGCGCAAGTTCCGTTGTGCTATGCGCAACAACCGCGATATTCAAAAGTGCACATGCAAATGGGGCCATGATGTATGCAAGGCACAAATGGGGCCATTTGCATGTCATTATGGCCCCATTTGCATGCAGGTGCGCCGATTCCCGGCGACTTGCGCCTGGCACCCTGCCAGGCAGCAGCCATTTGGGACCGACGCCCACTGCACAGCGAGGCAATGTGCCCCACAGCCCGATCGCGGGCTTAAGTAAAAATAAATCGCATCCTATATCCCTGGTGGTCCAGTGGACTGCTGTCAGCCCAGTTGCAGGCATTTGTAATAATAAAATGAAGTCCTATATCCCTGGTGGTCCAGTGGACCGCTCGCAGCCCGATCGCGGGCATTTGTATTAAAATAATGAAGTCCAATAGCCCTGGTGGTCCAGTGGACTGCTCGCAGCCCAATTGCAGGCATTTGTATTAAAAATAATGAAGTCCAATAGCCCTGGTGGTCCAGCGGTAGCCCACTCCCCCACCACCACTGTGCCCCACCACCTCTCCCCTCCCGGTCCAGCGGCGGTGGCAGCACCCTCCCGCCTGCTGCCCGCAGGTCGCCGACTGACACCAGAGGTGGTTGTACACATTAGTCCACAGCATGAGCCGGGCGTGCAGCCGTGCATTGCTACACATTCCAGATATGTGGAATGGATCCATTCACATCTGGACTGTGTAGCAAGCACGGGCTGCATGCCCATTCGCCTCCACTGTGGACCACATGGGTACAGCCCACTTACAGTGTCAGTCGGTGGGCGGTGGCGGTGCTGCCGCCTACCGCTGACCGGGGAGGGGCAGTGGGGCACAGTGGGCAGTGGGGAGGGGGGTACCACTGGACCACCAGGGCTATTGGACTTCATTATTTTTAATACAAATGCCCGCAATCGGGCTGCGAGCAGTCCACTGGCCCACCAGGGCTATTGGACATCATTATTTTAATACAAATGCCTGCGATCGGGCTGCAAGCAGTCCACTCGACCACCAGGGGTATAGGACTTTGTTGTTTTATGCCTAAGCCTGTGATCGGGCTGCGAGCGGTCCACTGGACCACCAGGGATATTGGACGTGATATATTATATACTAATGCCCGCGATCGGGCTGACAGCGGTCCACTGGACCACCAGGGATATTGGATGTGATATATTATATACTTAAGCTCGCGATCGGGCTGACAGTGGTCCACTGGACCACCAGGGATATTGGATGTGATATATTATATACTTAAGCTCGCGATTGGGCTGACAGCAGTCCGCTGGACCACCAGGGAGATAGGACGTTATTATCTTAAACAGATGCCCACAATCGGGCATGGGGGGCGCTGCCATGGAGGTGCAGCCAGAGCTCGGGTGGCCACCCACAGGTGGCAGCTGCCGTGTTGCGCCCTGCAGTATGGCAGCTCACCTGTTGGCGGCCAGCCATTGTTCCTTTTTTTTTTGGCTCACCTGTGTGCGGTGCAAGAAGGGGTTGTGCATGCATGTACTCAGCACATCCCGGGCTGAATATCAGGATGTGCGGAGTATGCATGGGCACACCCCCCCACCTGCGCCGCATATATTACTGATGTGCTCTGGCGCATCGGGATTTGTGCCAGGCACAACCCCCGTTTGGATATCATGCCAGGGTGCATCAGTGGGTTGCGTATGGTGCAACACTGTTGCGCCAAGCGCAACCCTTTTGAATATCTGGGCCCCAGTGTCCTGATGACACTGATTCTGCAGAAGTGCCATTAAGTTGAAATGATTTCACTGCTGGAATCACGGGCTGCCTCGTCATTGCAGCATCAGCCATTCTGCTGCAATGAGGGAGTGACCCATCATTGCAGGGCGGTACCTTGCCTGGTGTAACATTCCTGTCAACATTGTGGTGGCATGAAAGCCAAAGAGGGTGCCCAATCCCCCTGTCAGCATGTCCCCGACCCAGTTCATTTGCTGACGGGGGAGCCCACTCCCTGTTGGCATAATGCCCCCCATTTGTTGTGTGCCGAGGGGGTGCCTAATCCCCATTGGCTTCAGTCCTCCCCTTCCCCAAAATGCAGGTGGCACACTGGGAGCCCACCCCAGTGTCCAAAAAACAAACTTGAAAAAAAAAAACTTCCCGCGACGTCCTTAGTTTAATTTGTGTCCCTCAAACAAAGAAAATGGTCCCTCGCGGTCTCTCGTGCCCCCTCTCCCAACCTTCACCCACCCTCTGTGCACCCCACCTCCCCACACACACCCTCATCTCCTACTTACCTCTGATGATCTTTGGTGGACCGGGAACACATCTGCACTCTTCAAAGCCGACCACGAACTGAAGAAATGCCGGTAAGCTGTATAATGGCATAAATAGGGTTTTTTCAACTTATGTGGATATCGTGGCCATTTTTTTGACTTTTGGCACCAAATTTTCAACATGGGTTATTGGGACCCCTCCTCATGAATTCAGTCACTGTCATGGTGTTATTTGGCCCTGAAAGGTGATTTTGCGGTCACTGCATGGAATCACCTTTTGGGACTGATTAACGAAACGACAGTGCAACTGTTCATGAGGTGGGCTCTCAAAAAGTCTATGTTGCAAATTTGGTGAAAAAAATCCAAAAAATGACTGTTTTACCAGTGTGCGTTGCACAGTTTCCATGCACACTCGTAACTTTGCAAATTTGTAATATTTTCACTCCAGATTTTCAACACTGGCATTTTTGCATGCCTCCTTATGAACAGTACAGCTGTCATTTTTCACATCCTGGCCAAGATGTGTTTTCGCACTTCCGGTGCAGAATTGCACGGTCGCTGTGGGAAATCAGTGTTCAGGACAGATTAAGAAAATCACAGTGACACTGTTCATGAGCAGAGGTCCTAAAATGCCTATGTTGAAAATTTAGTGATGAAAGTCCATAAAATTACTGTGGTACAAGTGTGTGTTGTGCAGTTTCCATGCGCCCTCATAATTTCGCGGATTTGTAATATTTTCATTCCAGATTTTCAACATTGGCATTTTTTCACATCTCCTTATGAACAATACAGCTGTCATTTTTCATATCCTGCCCGAAATATACATTTACACATTTGGCGTAGAATAGCTTGGTCACTGTGGGAAATCAATGTTCAGGACAGATTAAGAAAATCATAGTGATGGTGTCATGAGCAGAGGTCACAAAATGCCTATGTTGAAAATTTGGTGAAATAATTCCACTAAATGAATGTGTTACGTGCATGCGTTGCGTGGTTTCTACGTATGCTCAGAAGTTCGAGCATTTTTAATATTTTCACTACAGATTTTCAACATAGCCCTCTCTTAGGACCTCCCTATGAATGGTACAACTGTCATTCTTCATATCCTGCCCGATCTGTGTTTTTGTACATCTAGCACAGAATGGCATGGTTGCTGTGGGAACTCAAGGTTCGGGACACATTAACAAAATCACAGTGCCACTGTTCATGAGAAGAGGTCCCAAATGCGTTCATGAGGTGGGAGTCACAAAAAGGCCATGCTGAAAATTTTTAGTGCAAATACCAACAAACACCCAGGGAGTTAGGGTTTCTAACCATAACGTCCCACCCTGTATAGACTAACAGGCATCAGGGGTGTGCCTTTGGATTGCCAACTGTAATGCTCATGCCATTCCACCCCCACTCCCCCACACTGCAGCCAGTGACAGGCATCGAGATGTACCTTGGCCTCTTCGGCCCCAGCGTTCACCCCATTCTCCTATACTGCACCCATTTCAGCGTATGTCCTTATGGAATGTGTGACTTTAAAGCCGAACACCCCAAGGCACACCTCAACACTTGTCAGTGTCTGCAGGATAGGGTGAGGTGAAATGGCATGAACGTTATGGGCGATGACCCAAACACATACCCCAATGCCTGTTTATCTCTGCAGGGTGGAGGTGGGGTTGGCGTGACGTTCAGTACATCACTGCCATTCCTATTCTGCATCCGTCTAACTCCTGCATTCCCAATGCTAATACCAGCAAGCAAACATTCGGCATTGACAAATGCTTGTTAAACCAGCTGGCAGAGTCTTGGGTGAGGCTCATTTCATTTAGGCAACAATGACATAATTTTCCTCAAGGTCCTGGCAGCTCAGTACACACACACACACACACACACACACACACACACACACACACACACACACACACACACACTCACGTACTTCAGATTGCAAAATGGTAACAACTCATGTTTACTTTCAACTGTCTGAGTATCTTTGCATATTGAATTTTATCAATACAGCATTACAGATAAATATTTAGTTACTTTCACAGATTAATCAGTAAGTTTTAGGGACAATACTTTAAAATGAGGAAGCTGTTGGGGCTTCATTCAGGCAGGAAGAGAACAAAAGGAAACAAAATGTTCATGTTACGAGCCTTTCATGTTGTTTTTTGGGGGAGGGGGTGTTGCTACTGAGCACCAAGTGTTGATCAGCTTTGGGAAATTGACAGACATTTACTCATGGTGCTTTACTGGAATAATTTGATTAGTACAGGCCACCACCAGAAAACTGGAAGCAAAGACTGATTTTTGAATGTCATAATATGGTGTACTGAGCTGCCAGGACCTTAAGGAAAATGATGCCATTGTTGCTTGAATAGAATCAGCACTCACCCAAGATTCTGCCAGCTGGTCTGAAAATGTCTGTGGGATTTTCTGTGAAATCTTCAAAAAAGACAGGCAGTAAAACAATATCTGAACATGAGAAATGACTGTTCTTGCACATTACTTGCAATATATATGGAGTGGTTGTTCTCATGGTGAGCAAATAAAATACTGTAAAAGCATTTTAAAAACACTGCAATTAATCTTTAAAGAAGAATTAAGCAAATACAGATATAGTGAATTTGAAAATTTGGAATTTTTTATTGAAATGTTTCACCAGGAAGGCACACTGAGCAACAAGTCGCTCGTCTCCCGGTGTGACCGAGGGGGGGGGAGGGGGAGAGATACAACTGGAATGAGACATTAAACATTCAAGCTACAAGATCAACATTAACATACAGTTGTAAGGCAGGTGCTACAAACAGTGTTACAACAGTTAAGCATAACATGTAGAAAGAGTGGACAATAATAAGTGGTAGGTTAATAAGTAAACAAGTGCTTACATGAAAGGAAAGGGAGAGAGGGAGGTGGGGAGGGGAAGAGTCATGTCCCTGGAGATCACTTCAGGATGTGAGAAACCCTGCAAGGAGAATGGGGAGAGCAGAGAGAAGGGAATAAGGCAGAGTCCCAGAGAGACCCCTTAAGATGGTGGGGGAAGGGAGTAGATGAGAGACAAGCCCTTGGAGGGGTAGGTGAGGAACCCACGAGCATTTGGGGTCCTTTACATTCTGTGAGAGATCAAGGGAGGCCAGTAAGGGGGAGAAATTTGGGGGAAGGGGAGGAGGGCTAGAGATTTAGGGGTGGGTGTACACAAGGTAAAATGAAGGTGAGGGTAGAGGGGTAGGCTTTGTCCAGGGCTTAGAGGAGGGAATTAGGGAAGGACATGCCAGGAGCAGTTAGGTGCAAGGCAATTATTGAGGGCAGAGCTGCTGGAGTAGGTGGAGGATGAGTGTCGGATTTGGGGGAGGAGGAAATTCCAAATTTTTGGGAAGCGGTGAGAGTAACCAGATTAGCCGATTTGGGTGGATCTGGGGGCAACCAGGGTACGGGAGTTGGTTGATCTAAGGGAATGGGTGGGTTGGTGGGGGGTGTTATAAAGGAAAAGTTGAGGTAGGAAGGGAGCTCACCCAACCCATGCTTGGAGGTGAATTTAGCACAGTGGGAGAGTCACCTATTTATAAGAAAGGGGAAGGACAGGGCATGATAAAGATCGCAGTGATGGGTGTGAGGGGGACATCCAGGGCAGAGTGGCAGAAGGAATTGAAGTGGGGTGTCTAGTCTGGTCAGGGAGGACTTAGTGGCAGTACAACAGATTACATCACAGTAGTCAAAAATGGGCAGTGTCATCTTCTGAACAAGTTCACACCTAGCCGTAGAAGGGATGCAACTATAGTCCCTGAACAGGGCACCAAGCTTGGGGCGCAGTTTTTCTGGATGGCGTCAATATGTCCAGAGAAGTTTAGGTGTTGGTCCAACCAAACACCTAAGTACCTGAAGACTGAAGGATTAAGAATTAAATAAAAGAATTCAAAAGCATGAAATTGAAATTATAAAAAGAATACTAAACAAATTAGAACAAGACAGACAAGGCTACTTAGAGGAAGAATTTTTTCCTGGTGGAGGAGACAAAGGTCCATGAGCAGAGGCCATTCAAAAGCTAGAGCCATACAGCAAAGACATGAAAGCAGTACCCCCCGAACAACAAATAGAGATTGTACCTGTTGATTCAAATTAAATCTCTGACTCCAACCAAGCAGCCCCCAACACAGCAAAACAGCTGTTTGTTTTTATCCAGAAGCCATAGAAAGGCCCAAGCAGTGAAAAACAAAAACAAAAAATGCCACCCAAAAAGGGAAAAAACCCATGCTGGGCCAGGAAGGGCAGAGGGCAACCCGTACAACCTGAGGCATCCAAACAAGACACACACAAATGATAAATTTTACAGATCACAAATTAACTAAAAATCAATAGATTGCATTATTATCAAAAAGTGTGTCATTTTTGCACCACAGTCGCAACCTAAGTTTCCGATAAAATTGATATACACAACCTATTTTGTAAATTACATCTTGAAGATTATTTTTTGAGAAATTCACAAATTGATATGACAATGGAGCTGTTGATGGAAGAACTAAACGTGGCACCAGAAATAACACAGGCTGAACTAAAAGGGGAACTTTCTGACTTAGCAGAAGCTTTAACTGAAAATCTCCCAATCATCTATGAAAAAATAGTGCTTTGGGAAATTGACAAATTGCTTGAAACTGAACAACCCTTTGCCTGCAGGAATTTGAATGCAAAAGAGAAGAAAATCATTAGAAGAGTTTAAAAAAAAACCAAAAACTTTTCTAATGTAACCATCAAACCTGCAGGCAAAGGTGGGAATGTTGTGCTTTTGTCTACAGATTAGTAAACGAAATGTTACAAGATCAGGGCCAGGTTTCACAAAACTTTGCCCTGGTGTAAACATGGTTTTGCGCTGAGTTGGTATTCACAAAAGCCTGATTTGTGCGCTCAAACTGGGTTTGTGCTGGGGCAAAGTGTGGAGGGGGCTGCAATGCAAATGAGGGGAGGGGACGTGAATATCGGTGCTGTCCAATTCGCAATGTGTTTGCTCCATGCAAGGGCTTTTGCAGGGTCCCCTTGTGTGGAGCAAATACTGTTGACCGAGACCTTACCTTAATCCCATGTGGATCTATGACTAGTCATCGACAAAAATGTTGTTGAATGACCGGACAGTGAAACTGTCATGTCGACTGCTTTTTGCAGTCAGCATACAGTTTCCAAGTCACTAAATTGTTTTTCGGGGCTTCACCGAACCCCCACGTAATGGGTCTGTGCCCCTGCACCCCCAGTAAATATAATCAACTCTGAGTCAGAGCTGATTAGGAGAGGAGAGACCCCCTAAATACAGTACCGGGGTCCAGTACCAACACTACAGTGACCTGGTGCTGTAGTCACTGTAGTGTCAGTTGATATCGAGGTTTCGATGTCAGAGGTGTATACCATCCCACTCAACCCTACTGGTTGGTGGAGGTACTGTGGCAGCCCCTTCCCCTGCCTTATCGGTGGCCTGATATTAAAAATATAAGCTGTCCCTGGTGGTAGTGGCCCCCCCCCACCAATCTCCGATTGCCGGCTCAATATTAAAAATATAAGTTGTTCCTGGTGCTAGTAATTCCCCTCCACAATCGCTGGCCCAGTATAAAAAATTTCCCTGGTGTCCAGTGATCCCTTCCTCCACCCACACCCATGCCCAGTGTTGGGTAAGTTACTTTTTCTATTACTTTCTATTTCTTTTATAAACTTGTTCCAGGAAGCTCTGTGCAGTCACTAGCAAGGATGGAGAAGTACTAGAAAAAGTAATACACCTGACAGATACAGTTACTTATTTCTTTTTATACAGAAACAATACAAAAATAATAAATATGTATAACAGATGACATTTATTTGAAAGTAATAGGTTAGTTACTAGTCACTTTCAAATAAATGTATTCAGTTACAGTTATGTATTACTTGTGTATAAAATGAAATAAGTAACTGTAACTGTAAGGTGTATTACCTTTTCCAGTACTTCTCCATCCTTGCTAGTGACTGCACAGAGCTTTTTGGAACAAGTTTCCAAAAGTAATAGAAAGTAATAGAAAAAGTAACTTACCCAACACTGCCCATGCCTGATCTATAAATAATATCTCTCTGGTACTAGTGGTCCCTCCCCCACCTGCAGGGTGACACGCCCTGTCCTATAAATAAGAGGCATGCTCCCTACCTGTACATATGGTGGCCAGCCAAAGAGGTGCAAGGAGGGCTGTGCTGGTTACCATATGCTCCTGTGGCACTGCAGATATTGCAAAGGTGAGTGGGGGGTATGGCAGGTGCTGTGGGGGGGGGACCACTGGACACCAGGTAGTTTTTTTGTTTTACTCCAGGCTGGCAATCGGAGGGAGGGGGACACTATTAGGACCAGGATAGTTTTATTTCAGCTGGGCTGGCAATCAAGGGAGGGAGGGGGTCACCACAACCAGGAATAGTTTTATTTCAGCCGGGCTGGCAAGCAGAGGGGGGGAAGGTCACCACTAGGGCCAGGGATAGTTTTATTACAGCTGGAGCTGGTGATCAGTGGGGGATCACTAGCACCAAGGATGGTTTTATCTTACAGAATGAGCCAGCGATCAGCAGGGAGTGGGGGACTACTAGCACCAGAGTTGGTTTTATTTTACAGAATGAGACATCGGTAATCGAGGGGGGGGACCACTAGCACTAGGGTTGGTTTTATTCTACAGAACAGGCAAATGATCAGCGGGGGTGGGGGAGACCACTAGCACAAGGGATGGGTTTATTTTACAAAACAGGACAGCAATTGGTGGGGCGGGGGGACCACTAGCACAAGGGATAAAACATAGACACATAGAGTTTGACAGCAGATAAGGACCGCTTGGCCCACCTAGTCTGCCGATTTCTCTACCTAATGGATAAGCTGCAGATCCTAGTTAACCAACAGCCTACTTCTTCCTACCCCCCTCCTTTTATTTTACAGAACAGGACAGAGATTGTCAGGGAGGGGGACCACTAGCACTAGGAATGGTGTTATTTCAGCCAGGGCTGGTGATCAGTGGGGGAGAACCCCTAGCACCATGGATGATTTTATTTTACTGAATAGGCCAGCGATTTGCAAGGGGGGGACCACTAGCATGCGGGATTGTTTTATTTTACAGAACAGGTCAGCAATTGGTGTTGGGGGGGCACTAGTACCAGAGATGGTTTTACTTTAAGGAACAGGCCATCGATTGTATAGGGGAGATCACTAGCACTGGGGATGGTTTTATTTTATAGAACAAGCTGGCACTTTGTCGGGGGGGGATCACCAGCACCAGGGATGGTATTATGTTACAGAAAAGGCCAGCCATTGGCAAGGGGAAGCACTAGCACCAGGGATTGCTTTATTTTACAGAACGAGCTGGCGATCGGTGGGGAGAGGATCACTAGCACCAGGGACATGTATATGTGGTTAGGACTGAGCAATTGGGGGGGTGGCACCGCGCTAACCTATCTCACTACCCATGCAAATGGTCTCTTAGTGCCTTGCATGCCCAACAGGCTCATTTGCACGGGTCCCTTTGAATATTGGAAATAGCACTCCAGCGCTATCCATCCAGGTGGTGTACTTCAGGAGCCCTGTCGAGTGAGTACTAAGTGGCTTAGCACTGGGATGACATAACCCTATATTCAGTTGAATAGCACCAGTGCACTATTCCACTAAATATAGCATCTTCAGACACCCAGGCAAGCGTAAAGTGCAGTGCAAATTTTGGCACTCCGCTTTGTGTGCATTTGAATATCTGGCCCCCAGGTTTCCAAAACCTTCTTTTATTTCTCTTTTGACATTACCTTATAACGGTACAGTTCTGTACATATGCAGTTTCACCTTTTTCATCTCATCTGTTACAGCAAACATTTCAGGTAAGCACACATATTTTTTTTCAACTTTCTGCATTCTCAATTTCTGAACCACAACTTGACAGAAAATCAGCATTGACAGTCTCTTTCCAAATTTGTGCAACACTTTGAATTTAAATGGGTGTAGTGCCAGGTACCACCTTATGAGCCTGGGATTTTTATCCTTCATGTGATTAAGCCAATGGAGAGGACTGTGATCTGTTATAAGTACAAAGTCAGTTCCCAGCACATAAAACTTAAGGGACTCCATTGACCATTTTGCAACAAGACATTCTTTCTCAATAGTAGGGTATTTTTTCTCTCTGCCATGCAGTTTCCTACTGATATACAGAATGGAATGTTCTTTCCCATCTATACTCTGACTCAGGACTGCACCTGGGCCTCCCTCTGATGCATCTGTCTATAAAAGAAATTGTTTCTCAAAGTCTGGACTTCTCAAAGTCAGGGCTGAACATCATGCAGCCTTGATGGCCCAAAAAGCTTCCTCACACTCTGGGGACCATTTTACATTATTCAGGTACTGTTTCTTTGTGACTTCAGTGAGAGGAGTAGCTGAGTGGGCAAAGCTGGGAACAAGTCTCCTGAAGTAACTAGCCAGACCTAAAAATGGCCTGACACATTTCTTTGTTTTATGGACAGGACTGTTAGCTACAGCTTCTAGCCTGGAAATCTTCTGTCTTTGGTTCTCCACTTCCCAAAATATAACCCAACTATCTGGTTTCCTGCATGCCTAATGCACACTTGGTAGGATTAATGGTCAAACCTGCATTTTTGACAGATTTGATAACTGCTCGTAGGTGTTCCAAGTTGCTTTTCTAGCCTGGACAGTACACCACGACATCATCCAGGTAACCAGCACAATAACCAGTGTGAGGAGCTAGAATTACATCCATGTACTGCTGAAATGTAGCAGGTGTGCCATGCAAACCGACCGGCATGGTAGTGAACTGATAGAATCCAACTGGAGTGGAAAATGCAGTTTTGTCTCTGGATTCTTTAGCTAGGGGAATTTGCAGTAAGCCTTTATGAGACTGAGGGTACTAATTTATTTGGCACTTCCCAATCTGTCCATCATATCATCTATCCTGGGCATAGGATAGCTGTCAAATACAGGCACTTGATTAAGTTTCCTAAAACCAAAGCAGATTCTTATACCCCCTTCTTTTTTATTCACAGTCACCGTTGGTGATGATCAAGCACTTAGCACTTTTCAATACTTAAATGATATCCAACTCTTTCATTTTTTTAATTTCTTTAACCACATCTCTCTTAACCACTCTGGTAATCTGTATGACTTTTGTCTGATAGGGTGAACGTTCTCTATCACTATTACATGTGCAACCCCTTTTGCTCAGCCTGGCAGTGTAGAAAAAAGTACTTCTGAATGTCTTTACCAAGTTACGAATTTCAGCAGTTTGTTCTGTGAGTAAAGAAACATTCACTTTTACAGGATCAGTAGTTACAATTTGTTCCAGTCTGTCATAAGCTATGTCTATATCATCTTTAGCAGCTTCTGGTAATACTAACAAAGCAATTGTAACACCCAGGTTTCCCTTGGTTTACTAAGTCCCCATTAGAACAGGTTAGATTAGGTTGCTAGATAGGTTTGCTGGGCAGCTCAGGTCCATAGACCTACTGTAGTTCTCATGGCAACCTCTGTCAGTCAGCCTGACAGAGGCTCCAAGGGAATGGAACTCTCACAGCAGCATAAACCGCCTTAGAATCTTTGGCCTGGAATGCTGCTAGGGAGTGTTTTCTGCCTAGGGCAGATTGAAGTGGGACAGTAAAGAGAGAGTAATGCCTTCTGCCTGCTGTCAGAGGAGGAGTGAGGGGCTGGCTGGGGTGAGGTCACTTCTTCCCCCTGGCCTTGTCAGCCCCTGGAGTCAGTAAATGTGAATGGCATTGAGTGGTGATGATGGTCAGCTACGTTTCTGTGCCCTTGTGAAGGGTAAAGACTTCTGAGAGAAGTCTGAAGTCAGTAATCATGAGTAAGTGGAGGGTTTGTCCCTACCGTGAAAAGACTCAGAGTAAAGTGTTGCCCAGTTTGGGAACTATGTAATTGCCCATTGAGCTCAGGGAATTCCTTTTGGTATTTCAGGCACTGAGGGAGGTCAGGCTCAGTACAAGGGCACGTCCTCAGTATGGATATGAAGGATAAAGAAAGAGATGCCCCACAGTCCAGGGATGACCCCCCATGTGCCCTATCTGGCAGAGGAGGAGCAAGGTCTCTAGAAGCTTAGAATAAGCTCCACTGAAATTGCTTCCAGTGCAGTTAAAGAGACAAAAGATGTCCAGTGAGAGTGAGATCCTGTGTGTGTAACAGTGGTATTAGGGGAAGTCCAGAGGTTTTCTGCCCCAGAGAAATGCCAGCTGCAAAGTGATTTGTGTCCATAGCCCAGAAGAGGGATGGATAGGAGAAATATAATTTGTGCCCCTAAGGAAAGGTGATGGGGTTCAAACCTGTAACGTGCAAATTACTTGTGAAGAAAAGATGAACTGTGTACCTGTTTTCACTGCACCTGCAGACCCTGTGGGCAAATGTTTCTGCCAGTTTCAGCTTGTCACAGTAAACCTACTACTTGACCCTGTTACCATTTGTGGACAGTTTACCTGAAAATGGTATGCTAACATTGGTTACTTTCTCACATACTTTATGCACCATACTCCAAATATTGTTAATGAATGTACAGCTCCAACGCATGTGCATGAGATCTGCATGTTTCAACTGACACCTCAACAAGGGCCATCCTGTAAATAATGCATTTCTTCTAAGCGTTTAGGGGAATAATAGTAATACTGTGGAATTTTAAATTGTGTAGTCCTACCTTAGACATCTCTGCTACTCAGATACACATTTCTCCAGGTTTTCAACCATTCCTCTTCCATCGGCATCTTTCCCAGTTCTGTTTCCCACTTCAATTTGGATGCTTGTGAAGGGGAAACAGCGTTTTCAATGTTAGTTATGTATTTATAACATATACCAGCTCCTTTTTTAAATGATGCTAACCGCACCAGTTGATCCCATTCATTGTGTTTAAGGAGAGTAAAATCTGGTGTTAGAATAGAATTCTGCAATGCCTTCCTGAGCTGCAGATAGCTTGCAAATTGAAACTTCTGCAACTTAAATATATTCCTTACTTCTGCAAATGAGAGCAGAGCTTGACTTTCTCCGTTTATTAGATCCCCTATGTTTGTTATACCTGCCTTTAACCAATCCCCTTCATGTAAAGGCCTCCCACCATATCCTATTTTTGTATTGTTCCAAATTGTAATAAGTTGAGTGGGAAAGCATGTAAAACCAAGAATGTTCTTAAGTTCTTCAATCATGTGAAGCAAAGAAGCTATACAGGGGTTATCTTTTATTTGCCTCAGAACCTTAATAAATAGCATATCAGAAAGTTTGAATGGGGAGACACGCGTTTTCTCCACTGTCATCCACATTGGAGTATCAATTCCATTTTCCTCAACAATGTATTTAGCAGCTTGTTTAAATAAAAAGGAGATATGATATTTTTTTCCAATTTGGTATGGCAAAGCCTCCTTCAGTCCACAGGCTTCTAAGTTTCTGAATAGATCATCTAGGCGGCTTGGACACCCATAGAAATATCCTCATCAAACTTTCTATTCGCTCAAATATATTGTTATTAATTTTTGGCGGGATACTCTGAAAGAGGTAAAAAAGTCTTGGGGCTACCATCATTTCAATGGCATTAATTTTGCCCCATAAAGACAGATGTAAGTCTTGCCATTTTAAAAGATCACATTCCAAAGTTTTTAACAAAGGTGAAATATTTAACTCTATTACTTTACCTATATCCTTGACTATTGTGAGTCCAAGATAAGTAATTTGAGTTTTAAATTGTTCCATTGGATCCGCTCCCGCTACCCCTACCATTTTTATAGATTGAGGATCGAATGCTAAAATTTGTGTTTTATTCCAGTTTAAGCTCAACCCAGAAATCTGCGAGAAATTTTCTAATAACTTATTCAGGGTATTAAATGAATCCTCAGAGTTAACAGATGAAATTAACAAATCATCAGCGTATGCACAAAACTTTATTAGATACACCATTTGTTTTAATCCCACGCACTCTCTTCTTTTCTGTGATTTTTCTAATCAGTGGTTCTATGGCTAAAATGAATAAATATAAGGATAAAGACAACCCTGTCTGGATCCACTGAAAAGGTTGAACTGTTCTGATATTAGGCCGTTTGTTATCACCCTGGCTGTGGGTCTATTATATGAAGTCCTAATCCAAGAAATCATATTCTCCCCTACATTCATATGTGCTAAAACCAAGAACAGATATTTCCATTACAGGGAATCAAAGGCCTTGCAAAAGTCCAAAGCCACTATGGCAGCAGGAATATTTGATTTAGAAGCCAACCAGATAACATTTAACAGCCTTCTAACATTATCTACCCCGGACCTACCTGGAACAAACCCAACTTGTTCTTTGTCTAGTAATATAACTAGATGCATTTTAAGCCTAGTTGCTAGAATCTTTGAGAGGATTTTGTAATCCACATTCAAAAGTGAAATGGTTCTGTAATTTTCACATGTCAATCAGTCTTTACCCTGTTTTAAAATAAGGGTGATGTAGGCCTCTCTCATAGAATCAGGTAGAGCATTTCTGACTGGTATCTCTTTAATCATTTCTAAATGATATCTACGGGGCTGTTCAGCCAGACATTTATAAAATTCTGCCAGCAATCCATCCAGGCCTGGTATCTTGTTAGAAGGTAGCTCCTTTATGGCTAGAGCCACTTCCTCCATGCATATAGGTCTGCTCATGCCTTCTCTTTCAACATCTGACAAAGTTGATATTTTGACTGATTTGAGATACTCCTCTATAATATTATCCGGAGCATCCTCAGAGCTTTGGTATAACTTTCAGTAGAAGTCTCTAAATTCATTATGTATTTCTTTGTTAGTAATCACAACAGAATTTAGAGTGTTTCTGATACCTGCAATAACATTTTGACTTTGTCTTATTTCAAGTTTATATGCCAATAACTTGCCTCCTTTCTCACCCATTTCGCAATATGTCTGTCTTGTTCTAAAGAATGCATACTCAGCTGCAGCGGAGTAAACCGTATTTATCTCATATTTTAAACTGGTAATTTTAAATAATAATTGCTCATCTGAATTATTTAGACTTTTGAAATCCTGCTCAAGCAAGTGTAATTATTTCTCTTTTTCTGCTAAGTCCCTCTGAGATTCCTTTTTCCGAAAAGATGAAAAACTTATTATTCTACTTCTAATGAAAGCCTTAAAGGCATCCCACAAACATGCATAGGAAACTTTCTTATTATCATTGTTTTGGAAATAGCTTTCAAGTTCTTTACCCAAACACAATTTAAAATCAGTGTCATTTGAAAGCAAGTTATTCATCTTCCATCTCCTAGACTTCTCTTGCCCTCCCCCAATAGAGACTTATAGCTTTAAAAGTGCATGATCTAAAATAATGATATCATTTAAACAGACACTGTTGATACCCCCATCAAGTTTTTAGAAAGCATTAAATAATCAATCCTACTGTAAGAGTTATGCCTAGCTGAATAAAAGGAATAATCTCTGTCTGTAGGGTGAGCAAGTCTCCAGGTATCTACTAAGTTTAAATCCTCAATCATTTTGTGACAGGAGAATTGGGATTTGGAGTTATCCCCAAGTGCGGAGATTCTGTTCCTGTCAAGAATAGGGTCCATTACTTCGTTGAAATCCCCACCCAGTATAATGTCATGGTCCTTAATGGAGCCAATCCTGGTAGAGATGTGGTCAAAAAAAATATGCCTCTGGGTATTGGGGGGCATATAAGTTTCCAATGACTATCTTGCATCCATCAATAGAACCTTTTAAAATCTGGACTCTACCTTCTGTGTCTGCATAATGATCAGATTTAATAAAATTAACTCCTTTCTGTATCAGTATCACCATGCCTCTCTGTTTTGAGTTGAATACACTGTATTCCACTGAGGCAACCCAGGATCTAGCTAACTTTGCAGCTTCTAAAGGTAATAAATCAGTTTCTTGAAGTAGCGCAATATCAATCTTGTTTTTAACTAAATATGATAGTATATTTTTACACTTAATGGGAGACCCTAATCCCTTCACATTCCAAGAACAAATATTCAGGCTATTCATAGTCATTTCTAGTAACTGCACAGCTTATATGTCACCAGGAACATTAAATATTAAGGTCCAACAAAGAAATGTTATTAAATATAGGTTAAGAGTAACAGTTCTAAATAAGTTTTAGCAGAATCTAAATAAAATATTTATTGTGATCTTAATTCCAAGCCAAAAATATGTAACACTCCTAGCAAATATTGTGTTTTTGTAGAATGTTTAAAAATACTTAGTAAAGTCTGGATTACTTTCTGCAACTGGTTTCTAAATAGGAACCTCTCAACGCAGATGTAGAAAATAATAAACTACTATATACGACTCAGTACTTAAATTCAATCAACTTTGTCAGACTTATTTAGCAACAGAAAAATAATGGTAAAGTTCAACAACTAATCTGTATATACAGGTATTGTTTAAATAGATACAGTATGATTAAGATGAATAAATTAGTAGATGAATCACCTCTAAGTTTCTGTCTTGCACCAGCAAACTGAATTAAATTAAATTCCAGTCTAATATAATGATTTTGTTCAATGTGCCAGCAAATGACTAAACGACTGATTTATGAAGATACAGTAGGTTGTAGGCTACTGTGTGGTCAGGAGAATACACCAGACTAGAGCCCAAGGTGTCACTGACTAGGGTTTCAAAACGCTATTGGTTTTGCAAGGTGCAAGTTTTCCTTCCCATAAGCTAAAACTTTGCATCAGACAATTGCCCTCAATATAGTAAATGTATCAACTCACTCTGATTAGATTGCAATGTTCAATCCCAAGGCATAGGTTAAACTATATTTAAAGTAATTATGCTTATAAGAAGTCAGGACCAACATTAATAAGGATAGTACTGAGATATAAGATTACAAATAAGAAATATTATGAAATAGTTCATGGATAATAATAAAGGAGATTATCAGAAATAAGTTTTAAGAGAAGGTAGAATGGGATATGTCCATCTTGCCTAATTAATGTGCTCTGTGCCTCTGTATGCACCCTGTACAGTGTTCCATTATTCAGACCTCTACATCAACGTATCTGCATGTTAGAGTTATTAATGAGTAAATCAAAGCAATATCAAATATAAACTTCTCTTAGCTGATATACTGTACTCAATCCATTCATGCATTTGCCCCATTTGCAAACCAGTGGTCTAAATTTAGGTAGCACCTAATGGATGAATAGGTTTGGCATGGTGACAATTACCACACTTCAGAGCTGTTAAGGTTGAATATGAAGCAGTCCCAAAGAGAAATCAGAATGTATCCATTAAAAGGGAGACTTACAACATTCAACATCAGCCCAGAATCTTATATACACAATCCTTTACAAATTAGCTAACTATTTCTCATTTAAAAAGTTATTAGTGCAACAAGTACCTGGATTGCTATTTAATCAGGCACACATGGCTTGCCAAATCACAACAACAAAGGGAGTATAGCTCTTTTGTGATATTTTAACATGCAGTATTCAGTAAATAGATGAATTTCAGACCTTCAAATTTACAGTTCTTCTGCGTTTTTCTCCAAGTTGTTGATTCCATGTACTGTATCTTGGAGTAAAAAGGAAGATGTAATCGTTCACACCCAAAATAAAACCCACAGGGATATATTCTGAATCCCCTTGATCATTACGTGATGATCGCTATGCCAGTGTCACACTGGAAGTGCAGCACATGAAGAGCTTGTTGTTCCCAGAGGAAGTGTGTCTAGCGCATTTTGCCTCTTTAATTCATTAGTTCCCTTTACATGAGGTGTGCCTGTAGTGCTAGATTTGCTGGTGGCATCCATTTAACATTTTTCCATTTCCTGTCTTTCATCTAGTTCCAGAGAAGCCCTGGCTGAAGAGAAATAGTTACTCTCCCTACTGCGACCTCTCTTTTTAGGATTGTGTTGCAGATTGGCAGGTCAAGGAATGTTGGATGAGCGGGTCGGCTGCCTGGATTTTCTTTGTATAACATTCTCCAAGGTATGCTGTTTAGACTCCTGCAGGGCCTCTGAATATAAATGAGAGATTGTGGACTTAGGTCACAGTGTGGGTGAACTTTCATTAGTATCATTAGCTCAAGCCGAGTCGCAAGGTCAAGATTTGCTTGGTGCAGCTCTAATGTCAGAGCCTTGGTGATCTGCTCTGTGCTGACCTCGCGCATCTTTTGAAAGCTGACAGTTAGACTGGTTAACAACAGAAGTGAAAAAATGCATGTCTTCATATTGTTGTATGAATCTCCACACTTCATTAACAGTTGCACATTTAACCATTTGCCCATTGGCTTCTTGTATAACCAGCGAGGCAGGATATTTGAGGTAGTATTTTAAGTCCAAATCCCTCAACTGTTGCTTGATCTCATCAAACTCCTTCCATTTTGTGACCACCTCCACAGAAAAGTCCTGAAATATCAAAATTCGCTCTCCCCTCCATTTCAAAATCTTTCTCTTCCTGGATAATTTCATAACATCTTCCTTCACTATAAAAATAGGCAATTATGGGCCTTGGTCTCTGCCCAATAATTTTAGGTCCCAAGGATCTATGGGCCTACTCTATTTCTAGGGGCCATGGCCACTGAAAGCCTAGTAAGTCTGGTAAAAATTCTTGGAGGAATGCGATCATGTTATTTCCTTCAACTCCTTCAGGTACCCCTAATATTCTAACGTTATTGAGACAACCTCTATTCTCTAGGTCATCAACCTTCTGAGTTAAGAAAGAAATCTGTTCTGACTGTTTTTGATTTAACTGCTCCAAGTAGCCCACTGCTGAAGTAAGTTTGTTAATTTTTGAACTGTTATTTACTATATGGGCACCCATTTCTTCATTTTGTTTTAACAGAGAGGTAGAAGCTATTTTGGCTTCAGACTGACCCAGCTTGATTTTGGCCAACATTTCTTTAATTTGTAAGATATCTTCTTTCGTGGCAAAGCTATCATATGTTTCTATATATTCCTCCTCAAGTTGTTTTATGGGACACGGCAAGCAGGGTGAGCGAGGCCTCCCTTTTGACATGACAGCTCAGCACCGTATTCTCCGTGAAGGCTCAATAAAATCTGAGTGGAGAAAAGGGTTTCAAGTTAACAATTAAGAAGCAAAAAAGATTAAAAGATTACCAGTCACTTGCCTGTATTTCTCCCTGTTAGCAATGTTGGTTTTAGGGTGTAACATTTTTAAACAGTGGCAAAAAAATCACTGAAAAAGGGAAGGGTTTAATTGGAGCTCACACACTCGCGTCCATCTCCTTTTAGCGCCTGCGTATGATCTTGGTAGAATTTTTCAGATCAGGGGTCTCAGTTTCATAGTTAACTGTACCAGAATGTCTAGACACTTTCTAAGGCCCCTGCCACTTCATTAACAGTTTGTTTTCTGTAGTGGGTAACAGTAACAAGAGAGAAGGGGTGGGTTACACAAAGGCGGGGTCTCGTTCCATGGAATTGGGGTGGTTGCCTCAAGAAATAGCCTGGGGTGATGAATTTGGTGGTGGTGTACCCACCAGAGTAAGTGCTGACAGTAAATGTAAAGAGCTATCCCAGCTGCAATCTGAGCTGCAAAGAAAAAAGAGTTAAAGTTTGCAGTTTTAAATTACTCTCAGAGTCAGAATGCACTGGGGGGGTGTGCGTGTCTGTCTGTCTGTGTGTAATGTGCGTGTGTGCCCCTGCCCTAATTTGCATGATGTTCAGTGACTGGCCCAAGTCACTAAGCCCTGCCCCCTGGACTCTGTGCTGTGCGTGAGGGGATGGAAGCAGTGTGTTGTGTAGAGGAGCTCATATTGCTGCTAAGAGGAGATGAAGGCTTTGGGCCTGTGAAGAACTGATTCAAAAGTTGACAGTTTGGCAGTATTTTCATTCATTTGGAGTGGGTGATGGGACATCCCTGAAGCGCGGGCAGCCATCTGTCTGTTGATGCGCTTGAAAGTGATCCAAGTGGTTGGCCACCATAGCTGAGACTGCTGCAAAGGTGAAGTGGTACTTGGTGTCGAATGACAGGTCTATTGGCAGTGTAAAGAATTTGAAAATCAAGCTGGACTGTGAATATATTGAATCAAAAGCACTTCTGAGATTTTTATAGGCAGCTAAAAGAATTGCAAAGTTAAAGAAAACAAATTGGCATGCTTGTAAATTGGGCAAAGGGCAGGGGATGAAGGAAAAAAGTAGTTATCATGAGGAAATGCAGGTTGAAGCAGATACAGGATTCCTTCCCTTGGAGTTAGAAAAAATGTTGGAGAAAGTGGTGTCAGGCAGTAGCAGGAAAGGACTCGGGGACAAGATGGGAGGCCTAGGAATGGCTTATGTGAATTTGAGCTCAGAGAGAAAAGCTTCGAGCTCAGTGGAGCCTTGTGAGCAAGGAATTTCACAGTGGCATGTTAATTGTGGGAATATTCAGTAAAATGGACTGTGCGCCCTTCATGATGGAGGCTGTAATGAGGGGTTTGAGGGGGCAGAAGGAAGGGCCCATCGGCAGTATGCCTGACACAGGTGGTACCTTGCCCACATCACCTTTGAGAACTACAGTGACACTGAGGTTGTGGGCTGGTACCACCTGAATAGGGCCATTCTGAGGCAGCTCTGAGAGCTGTGCAGTGAGGAGATGCAGGTACCCACCAGACAAAGCCACGCCATGTCCGTGGAGATGAAGGTGACCGCCATCATGTGCCTGCTCGCCACGGGCACCTTCCAGAGACCAACAGGGGACACCACAGGCATCACCCAGTCAGCCACATCCTGCCTCCTCACACAGTTCCTCAATGTTCTGCTGCCATGTGCTTCAGAATACATCCATTTCCCCAGCACACAGGAGGAGTGTACAGCAACCATGCAGGACTTCTACAGGGTGGCATGTATGCCTGGCATGACTGGGGCTATTGATTGCACCCAAGTGGCTATCTGCATGCCATCTGGGCCTGAGGGCATGGCATACATCAATCGGAATGGGAGCCCAACTGCCAACTGCCAGGTGGTGTGTGATGCCATGGGATGCATCACCAATGTCTGTGCCGCACACCCTGGGAGTGCACATGACATGTTCATCTAGCACAGCTCTGCACTGTGCCACAAGTTTGAACATGGGGACATCCCCACGGGCCACCTAGTGGGTGAGTATGGCACAGGCAAGGGGCGATGGGCAGAGCAGACCTGGGGATGGGGGTGGGCAGGGTGTGCAGGGTGGCGTGGGTGCCAGGGACAGGCAAGGGGTGCAGCATAGAATAGCAGAGTTCTAACCATATCAATCTCCACACAGGTGACAGTGTGTATCCACTGAGGCCCTGGCTGCTCACCCTCTGCCGGCGCCCGTCATCCCCAGCAGAGGAACGGTACAATGAGGCACACGTCAGCATGAGCAACATCATCGAGCATGTCTTGGCATCCTGCTCCTTGTCCTCCTCATGTGCTGACATGTTGCTGCCTGTGGACATGGACAGCACAGTGTGGCAGTGGCAGCATCTCCCCGGTCCATCCCACCATGCAGTGCTGTCATCTTCCAGTGAGCTGCAGTGGCACGCACAACTTACCTATCAAGGTTGCAATACCGGTCCATGGCCTGTGCTGTTCCGTGATGTTTATATGGCACAACGTGTGCAAATGAGGTTTGGCGCAACAGTAATGACATGCTAATGCACCCACTGCACCACGCATTGGCTGATGAGCTCATTTGCATGTGGTGTCTGAATATCGCGATATTGCGCTGTGCACAATGGGATTGTGCTGGAGCAAGTCGTGACAGTGTAATACACATGCATGCACTGGCAACACAGTGCACATGCGCATCACGGCATCATGGCATCAATCGCACACCATGCGCGAACAGCACGATGCAGTGGCATTGTGCATGGGCCAGCTACACGCATGGCTGCACATGGGGTGCCGTGCTCTATCATGCACGTGCGCAATGCCGGTCAACCCCTGACCCCTGGGTCAGACCTCTGACCCTGTGATCCTGTGTAGCTACGCCCATGCCATGCAACTTCAGGACTGTGCAATGTGCGTGCACTGTGCATGCTCCCCTGCATCACGTGGCAGGTGCATGGTGTGGACTCATGCGCCTCCTGCTGCCATATTCACCGCTGAATGCTTTCAGTTGAACATGGCACAGGCAAGATGGAGGAGGGCCCAAAACTGGTCACCTGTCAAGTTGGTCAACTTAGTGGCCTGTGTTGAGCCCCACACCTCCTAGCTTTTTGGGCAGGTGCCCCTGAAGCAGGCCAGGGGCACCATGTGGCAGAACATCGCCACAAGCCTGGAGCACGGGACAGGGATGCCCAGGACTGGGGAACAATTTCACCACCACTATGGGGACCTCATGCAGTGGGACCCAGAGTGTCTGAGGAGGCTACAAACACATGCCAGGTGAGGGGCCATGCCACAGCCAGGTAAGTCATCCCATGTTGCATGTCTGCCCTGGTGCTGTACTGTGGCATTGGCTTGGCTGCATGCCATGCCCTGCAGAGGGGTACACTGTCATCGTGCGCATCATGGGGTGGCATTGCCAGATTCCGCTTGTGTTGCAATGCAGCCATGCAGCCATGCAGGAAGTGTTGGGCAGGGGCACACCCTGGGCACAGGGGTGGGGGGCAGCTGCTGTGGTCAGTTCCTGATGTCTTCTTTCCATTCCCAGGATCTGAGGACCATCGGAGGGCCCAGGCTGCAGCAGTGCAGCAGGCTGCAGCGGGATGTGCTGGAGCAGGACTGGCACCAGCAGGGCTGCAGAGGGCAGGTAGGCACTGTCTTGGTCCTTCGCACTGTGCATGGGATGGTGGTGGGGGGAGTGGGTGTGGGCATGGCCTCCTGTGCCATGTGCCATGGCAGCTGTGTATCGCACTATGTGTGGTGCATGCCACTGTGGTGCATCCATTGGACATGTGTGCCGGCTGTTGGTGGGGTGGGCATGCACCCGGCTGCCACTGTTGTTGCTGTGGTGCTGCCAGTGCACTGTGCCATGTGACTGTCATTGCGCAGTCGGGTGGCCATTGTGTGGCAGAGACCACCTCTGTGCAATGTCATGGTGCGCCAAGTTGCTGGCTGGCACTGGCCCACCCCCCTGTGGGTGGCCATTTATTGGCCCTCCAATGGCTTGTGTTCCTGCTGCCCATTGCGTACTGTGGGTGGGCATGGTTACTTGGGACATTGCACTGATCACCTGTCCTGTCCCTTGTTATAGGTGTTCGATAGCGAAGACCACCACGATCCATGATGTCCAGACTACTGTGACAGACCCTTCTGGTCACCTCCATGATGGTGGAGGTGGTCGTCCAGGTCAGATGGATGCTGGTGGCAGAATGGAGGCAGTGTCAGTGCACCAGGGCAGCCAGATAGGGCCGCCATTAGTTTCCCCTGCTGTACTCCCCCTTTGGCCCCCCCCACTGTACAGTCCCTGATCCCTGTCCCCTTCTCTCACTTTACATACCCTTTCCCAGCCCCTGGTTGTTGTATATAGTTCCATTCAAATATATATTTTCTGACTTACCTGCCTGTGTCTGTGTCTGCTTTGCAGGTGGCATGTGGAACCATGCTGTAGTGGCCCAGTGTCTGTCCATATGGTGTGCATGTGCAGGGGCACATGCTGTGCTTCCGTGGTTCACTGCTGTGTGCTGTGTGCTGTGGTGTGTCCCACTGTGGTGGTGTCCATCCCCTGGGTCAGTGGCTGTGCCTTGGGGTGCCCTTGGGCCGGCTGTTGGGGTGTGTGGCGGTTGCATGTGTGGTGATGGCACACAGCTATGGTCTTTGGTCAGGTGCTGTCCACACGCTGTGTTGAGGCCCTTGCTTGGCGTTGTGTGGCCTGTCCCATGTGGTTTGCCATGCTACCTGCCACTCAGCATGTTCTGTGCCTATTGTGTGGGCTTCCTGTGTGTCTGTGTGGCATGTGTGTGCTTGGCTGCATGGTCCTGGGTGTGGCCTGCTATGGTCTGGGTGGGGGGGGCATGGCCAGTGGTCTGCCCACCCCTGGAGCTGGAATGTGTAAGTGGGGGAGGCATGGGGATGGAGCCCCCAACAAGGGGGGTCAAAAAGTATGATCGGTGACATTGCCGATTGGCGCCCTAATTGCCCGGTGACTAATTGCCCAGCTCCAGATTGCAGGCACGTTCCGGTGGTGATAAATGGGGTGCAGTCTAGGGAGAGGGGGTGACCATTGGGGTGCTGTAGGGATTGGTCCTGGGGCCAGTCCTGTTCAATGTCTTCATTAGTAACATTGCAGAATGGCTGAAGGGAATTTTTTCACCAAATTTTCAACATAGCCATTTTAAGACCTCTGCTCAAGAACAGTGTCACTGTGATTTTCTTAATCTGTCCCAAACATTGATTGCGCACACCGACTGCGCCATTGTGCGGTACATGCATGGAAACACATTTTGGGTGATGTGAAAAATGACAGCTGTACTGCTCATAAGCAAGGCCACTGATTTACAGTGATTAAAACAATGAAATTCCATTTTAAAGACTCCAGATTCCGGAACTGCTCCGGTGATTGTTACTCTAATTTCCGGATTTTACCCGGATTCTGCTATCATTCTTTTAGTATGTGCATAAATAATCAGAATTAAACAAGGATTAATATACAGAGCATTAAACAAAGCAAAGTGAAAATAATACAGGAAGGAATTAAAAGAAAAACACAAGTTTTGTAGATTTACTGATCTAATATAAAATGCCAGATTCCATGAAATCTTTGTTTTTACTGGTCTTCAGGCAGCCCTAATTCCGGAAGTTTACCAGATTTTCCAGTAAAAACTGAAAAACAGTGACCTTGCTCATAAGTAGGTGTAGTAAAATGGCAGTGTTAAAAATCTGGGAGTGCACATATTAAACATTCGCAAAATTACGAGCGTGCGTAGGAACTGCTCAACGCACGCTCGTAAAACAGCAATTTTTAGGAATTTTTTCACCAGATTTTCAACATAGCCATTTTAAGACCTCTGCACATGAACAGTGTCACTTTAATTTTCTTAATGTGTCCCATACATTGAGTTTGCACACCGACTGCACCATTGTGCGCTACATGCACAGAAACACATTTTGGGCAAGATGTGAGAAATGACAGCTGTACTGCTCATAAGGAGGTGTGGTAAAATGGCAATGTTGAAAATCTGGAGTGAAAATATTGAAAATTTGCACACTTACGAGCGTGCGTAGGAACAGCGCAACACATGCTCGTAAAACAATAATTTTTGGGGAATGTTTTCACCAAATTTTTTAACATAGCCATTTTAACACCTCTGTTTATGAACAGTGTCACTGTGATTTTCTTAATCTGTCCTGAACATTGATTTTGCACACCGACTGCGCCATCCTGCGCTACATGCACGGAAACACATTTTGGGTGAGATGTGAGAAATGACAGCTGTACTGCTCATAAGTTCAAGTTCAAGTTTATTGCAGGAAAGACTCTGTTGAGCAGGCTCATTCACAAGGAGGTCCTGAGGCATATACACATACAGTTCGCAATTACATAGACAGGAGATATAAAATGTAGAACAACAAAGAAAAAAAATATATATAATACAAGAGGTATACACAATAGAAGTCCTTATGCTACTGTACATATGCAGTACATTCCAGCTTTAACCATAAGAAGGTGTGGTAAAATGGTAATGTTGAAAATCTGGAGTGAACATATTGAAAATTCACGAACTTACAAGCGTGAGTAGGAACAGCACAATGCATGCTCTTAAAACTGTCATTTTGGGGAATTTTTTCACCAAATTTTCAACATAGGGTTTTGGGTGTACCACATGATTCAGACACTGTCATTTACAAATCGTCCCCTAAAGGTGGTTCCATGCAGTGGCCGCGGAAATCACCTTGGGGCCGATTAATGCCATGACAGTGACAAAATTCATGAGGTGGGGTCCTAAAAACCCCATGTTGAAAATTTGGTGAAAAAATTCCCCAAAATGCCCGAGATATGTAGTAAAGTTGAAAAAAACATATTTATTCCATTATACAGCTTACCGGCATTTCCTCAGTTCGCGGTCGGCTTTGAAGAGTGCAGACATGTTCCCGGTCCACTGAAGATCATCGCACCGGACTCCAGAGGTAAGTATGGGGTGAGGTGGGGTTATAGGGAGGTAGATGCACAGAGGGTGGGCGTGGTGGGGAGGGGGTCAGGACATCTGTGAGGGAAGGTTTTCTTCTTTTAGGTGTTTTTTTTTTTTACTTGGATGACGCTGGACTTGTGCCACGCTGGGATGAGCTCCCAGTATGGCAGCTGGAAGGCTGTTTGGGGGTGGGGGAAGTGGAGACGATGGGATATTGGTCACCCCTGTCGGCCATAGGACCTGTTGCCACACTGGGGTGGGCTCCCAGCATGGCACCCGATAGTCTTGGGGGGTGGGAACAGAGGAGCCGACGGGAGATTGGGTACCCTATCGGCCATACAGACTGCTGCCATGCTGGAGTGGGCTCCTAGCGTGGGACCTAGAACTCTGTTGGGGGGAGTGCAGCACAGCCTACGGGGAATTGGGCACCCCCGTCGGCTATACAGTGTGTGTGGGGGGGAAGCATGAGCACGCAGTATGCGTGTGTGTGTGGGGGGAGCGTGCATGAGCATGTGATTTTATCGCTGCTCACTGAAGCGTAGCTCTCCCTTTCAACTGTATGGCCACTGCATTTTCAACTGCTGTCATAGACAGCTGCAGCGTTGATTGGAGAGCTGCGGCCGGGCCTGCAAACACACTGACTGAATTGGAAGAGGGCTGCCACACCTCCAAAAACTCGGATGATGGCACTATGTTTCTTGCACATGCATGCAAGCAACATAAAAATAAAGTCTTTGGGTGCAGATTTGTTACCCCTTTCACAGTTTTTATCAGATCTGGAGTTAAACCGGGAAAAAGAGGGTCATTTAATGAGGAGTTCTCTGAATCGGGTGAAGACTTCTTGAGGATTGTGAACTGAGTTGTACTTCAGGGACCAGAATCTCTGCCTGTAGGTCTCTCCAGATATGTCAAATTTTTTTAAGGATTCTTCTTTCCTCAAGGTCATATTTTTCTGACTGTGCAGTGTCCATACTGCTGTAGGCAAGTTGGACTTTACCTGTCAAATAAGGTACCAGTCTGACTGCCCATTGCTGTTCTGTCCAGTGGCAGGCTGTGACTACCCTTTCAAACATTGTCAGGTATGCTTTGATATCATCTGAGGGACACAGCTTTGTAAGTTTAATGTATTTTAAGCTGTTTGCATTTTGTTGATCTTCTGGATCTGTACCAGATCCTCCAGTTTTGTTGTTGCATCTCTTCTCTTCTGTTTCTCTAGACACCATCTCTTTTTCTCTTTGTTTCTCAGACTCTCTTTGTTGTATAGTCCACCATTTGAAGAAGGTAGTCATGCTTTCAGGTTCTGTCTCTGCCTGTTCTTCTTCTTCCATCACTGGTGCCGGCTGTACAGTCTCAGTTTGGACTTTTGTTTCTGCTTGTAGGTTGGCTGCCATTCTTTTGGTAATCACTCCTAGACTTGCTGCTGCAGGATCCATACCTTTCTGCTGTGCTTCCCTTGTACCAAGTCTAGTACCCACACATAAAACTCCTAGCTTAGATTATGTGTGGTATAAATCCCACGGCTAACATCAACTGTTATTGAGATATAGGTCAGGAAGCATAGGCAAACCAGGAGAAGTTATAAAATTTGCAAGTATCATTTTATTATTATCCATAACAATAAAATAAAAAAGAAAATTGTGCAGGATAGCTCTTGATACAGGCAGTTCAAACAAACAGAAGTCCTTAATCTGAGAGTCTCTTTAGAATCCCCATCTATCTCCTACTCTCTAAACAGAACAGATAAGATGTTTCTTTCCTGGCAAGTAAATTTTGCATCCTGTTCTTGTAAATTACACCACCTCTGTTCCAGGAAATGTATTATAACTTTTCAATTTATTTCCTGTGAGCAGCCTGAAGGGTACATTAGTCTTCTTAACAAATGCAACCAATTGACAGCCTGTCCTAGGGTTGATTTCCTGCTGATAGTTCTGCAAACAACTTTGTGGAGGTCAAAATGCACTTCAGGGTTATCCCCTTGTATTCCTGATAAACCAAAATAGTTTTCTGCAGTGATTTCAACAATATTATTTTATTATATATGTTTGCAAACCAAGGGATCTCAGTTTCACAGAAAGATTCACATGTATTTTAACCAGAGAGAAGCAAGTGAAAAAATAAAGAACAGAAACAGCAAGTGAAGGAAGGGGGAAATTGTGAGACCATCAGAGTTGCCAGTTTCTAGGTGCCACAAGGAAAAATTGATTGTGCAGTCAGACAGGCAAAAGATAGACAAGTGACAGAATAGAAGAGTAAAGAATAGGTCCTTGCTTTTAACTCTCTCTGCATAACAAATGGAACAGGGTCTTACTCAACCCTGTCACACACATACACCCCACCATACCTATCCCCTCTGCAACCCCAACAACAGTCAGGGAAATTTATTGTAATAACCAAGGAATGATTACTCAGTCATCAATAAACCTTTTTATACAAGAAACCCATGACTTTCCCTACAATCACAATCCCCCCAAGCCCACAACCTTTCACTGCACACCAGTCAGAGTTAAAATCTTCCCCATCTTCATCTCAATTCCCTTTTTCCTATATAACACCATGTAAATACCTAGCATTGGACATCTACATATTAGAGGGTCATTATTTTGTGCGTACATTTTAGACATTAAGATCATTAGTGATGGCATATTAACATTCCATTAAGACAGACTGAAAGTGTTAGAACTGTTTTAGTATTATTGTTTACGACTTATATTATATTCTACTATATACTATCTTATGGGTATACTTTTCAACTTTGTACTGGTTACACATGTATAAAACAGGGTATCATGGGTCATAGGTTAGAAAATACTTTAATTTTAATAATAATGCAGAAAGAAAGGAATACTTCTATTTTAGAACCTATACGACATCTAAATAAGCCAAGAGGGATCTATATAATGTCTTGTGGGACTAGGAGAGAGGTCATCCTCACCATAAGAATAACACCACAGAAAACAAAATGGATAAAGCTTCATTGATCTTATCGCTTAACATCAGTGGGATGCATAGTCCCATTAAGCGATCACGACTGATACAGTTCATAAAGAGGGATAAACCAGAGGTTATCTTTTTACAAGAAACTCATCTCTCGGCATCTGAACAGGATAAACTTCAAAAATGGGGATTCTCAACAGCTGTGGCCTCTTCGCATGGCTCAGGAAGGAGAAGAGGGATGGCCATACTTGTTCGCAGGGGGCTACCATTTGATTTACAAGAAATGGTGCTGGATACGGAGCCATAGTGACAAGAAAACTTCATGCAAATGCTGTCACCCTGGCATCAGTCTAGTTCACCCTGGTAACATCTAAAATAGTGGCACATAAGTTTTTTTCACAACTCCTAGGGGTTCTCCAGGGGCAGTTATTGATGGGTGGGGACTTGAATACTACTTTAAACACTACAATAGATGTATCTAATTACATGCCACATCGAGTTAACCCCCTACAAAAATATCTGAGGAGAACCATTCCCTCCCTGGGCTTTATTGACATCTGGCACCACTGTTTCCCCTCATCCAGGGAATACACCTACATGGCTCCTGGCTCAGGGATGGCATCAAGGCTTGATTATATGCTCACTACAGCTGAGCATCTTGTATCACTTCAGGATGTTTGGCACAGTGTGACTTTCTGATCACACCCTGGTCTATGCAAAATTTAGACTGGGAGATGAGCACAAGACAGAATTTTGGCGATTGAACTTAGTACATCTTAGGGACCCGGAGTTCTGTCAGTTGATCCAGGAAGCTGTCCCTCAGACCGTCAGAGAGAATTCTGGCTTGGGAGTGTCATCCATGATACTCTGGGATACAATAAAGATGGTCTTATGGGGGGAGATAGTGGTCTACTCCTCTAAAAGACAGAAAGAGCATGAGACCCACATTTTACAGTATCAGGATTCATTAAAAACATTGCAGTCCTTCCATGCCCAAGGAGATCGAACAGTGAAACAACAGATATTGCTGACAAAACAAAAGCTGCAAAAATTAATGAGCCAGAAAATAGAGCAACAGCTATTATATTTGAAACACACCTCCCATGAGGGGGAACCCAGGGAAACGAGGAATCTCGCTCGCAGGCTCTGGATGCATAAGGCTAAGGCCTGTGTTGCAAGCCTACTTGATCCTGGGACAGGGAAGCTGGCTACCCACCTTACGGAAATACGTCAAATTATGGCCAATTATTATCAAGCATTATATAAGGCAGGAACCCATACTCCTATTTCACAAATAGAAAACTACCTACACAAGCTACGACTCCCTAAAATAACCACTTTTCAGAAGGAGGCGTTGAGGACCCCGATAACCAGGGGGGTAACTGGAGAGGGTAATGAAGAAGACCAAAACCTTGAAAGCACTGGGTCCTGATGGCTATCCGCTTGAATTTTATAAAACATTTAAGGATTTATTATTACCGCCCTTATTGTCGGCATCACATGAAGTGCAGGAGGGTGACCCCCTCCCCCTTCATGGCAATATGCTATTATAGGCGCCATCCCCAAACTGGACAAGGACACCAAACATCCCTCATCTTATCGTCCAATCTCTATGTTAAATTCTGATTACAAATTGCACATGTCTGCTTTAGCACACAGATTTGAAATTATACTCCCCATTTTAATTGACTCAGATCAAGCTGGTTTTATTAAGAGTTGAAAGGCACGGAATATGCAGGTCAGAGATCTAGTCCTCTGGTGCTCCTGGGGCTTGATGCTGAGAAGGCATTCAACAGGGTCACCTGGCCTTTTCTGTGGGCAACCTTGTACCAGTTTGGATTCCCAGGGGAAATAATAACACAACTTCAAAACATTTACGGTACTCCCCAGGCCAATATAAAATTGGATGGTTCCCTATCTGACCCCTTCACCCTACAAAGGGGGACACGCCAGGGTTGCCCCCTATTCCCCCTACTTTTTGCCTTGTACCTCAAGCCCTTGGCTCAGGTGATAAGAACCCACCCAGAGATTGAAGGAATACCCATGGGAGGTAAATCATGTAAAATCTCACTTTTCGCTGACAATATCATCCTGTTATTAACATCGCCAGAGACAGTGATTCCTTAAGTATGGGAACAGCTTACTTGTTTTGGGGAGTTGGCAGGGTACAGGGTTAATCAACAAAAACAGAGGTTCTGCTATGCGACTATGCCCCCCTTCCTCTTTAAAATCGAGGTACCCCTTTAAGCGGTATAAGCAGACCATGAGGTATCTAGGCACCAAACTAAAGAAAAACCTGATTCATACTGAAATGGCCAATTTTGAACCATTAACACAACAACTTATAGAGGACACTACTAAATGGACACATATCCCCTTAATCTTTTTGGCGTGAGTGGAAACAAACAGAATATATTTCCATGCATATTATTCTTCCTGCAAACATTACCAATTATGCCTAGCCGAGGCTATTTTCAGGCCTGGGATAGGTTTATCTCTCATTTTACTTGGAAGGGCAGACCCCCTAGGATCTGTAATTCTCTGCTCCAACTTCCTAGGGAGCAGGGAGGCCTAAACCTACCTAACCTCCAACAATATGCCATGACATCTCAATTGAAAACCCCTTTTTGTTGGCTAACCCTAATTATGATGCTCCATGGAAGCAGTTTGAATCCCATTGGAGTGATTTGTTTAATCTTACAGACTACCTCTTTGGATACCCCACTAAGTGTGAACCTCTCTCCAGATTTCCACACTGCACAGCTGAGACCTTTAGGCAATGGCTAACCTTAACACGCAAATATCTCAGCTTAGCAGAAGACCTATACATCCGATCATTAGCTGCAAATACCTCTTCCCCACACTAATAAAATGGATAGGGCCCTAACACAGTGGTATCGCTATGGACTGAAGCACATATCCCAGTTAGGAGGCCCTATGGGCATCCACTCATTCATACAGCTACAGTCCCTCTTTAAACTACCACAGACATTTTTCCATAAATACCTGCAGCTAAAAACATACCTCCAACCCTTAGAGAAACCGTCATTAATTATAATGGTAATACAATCTCAAATGCAAGGGACCTTCACAGAGCATTTCATAAGCCATATATATGAAGCTTTACATGAGAAGCCTAGGGATTCAACGGAATCCATAAGGTCCACATGATCGGGGGTGCTGAGGACCGATATCCCAGTATCAAATTGGAAGGCAGTTTCTATGTTGATGTTCAGAGCTTCTAGCTCGCACTATTGGAAGGAGTATACATGGAAATTGTGAAGTCAGTTCTTCCGCACCCCAGCCATTGTGGCGAAATTCACTGGGGACCCCTTGGGGAAATGCTGGAGGGAATGTGGTGCCACACATGCTGATCAAACACACATACTATGGGAGTGTTGGCATTTGACCTCCTACTGGCAAGAAATCATTCAAAAAATCATAAAAATCTATGGCTGCCCGGAGCTTTTCACACCTACCTATATCCTAACTTCCTAACTGCCACTACCCCTCAGGGAGTAAACACTGAAAAGAACATATATATATATATATATATATATATATATATATATATATATATATATATATATACATACAAACTATTAATATTGGCGGCTAAAAAAGTTATAACTAGGCTGTGGGGCACCACAAAATCCCCCATCAAGGAGTCTTGGTGTAGCCTAACCAGAGAGATCTATGCACTGGAAAGACTGTCAGCCAGGCTGAAGGACAAAGTGGAAGTCTTTTGACACTAGATGGTGCAAATGGGTTATGTTTCAACTGGCCAATTACTCTGATTTTGTTTCTTGAGCTAATGATGTGGAGCGAATCCCCATGGACTGGGGACATTAAAGACTGGACCAATGGATGACCTTTCTTCTTCTCTTCTGTCCCACACACGGTCTTCTCCTGAGAAATATATTATTTTGCAAAGAATTGAAGCTATTTGTAATGTATGGTAAGCGCCTATTAACCACCATAATCAGCAGACACACAACTTTGTTATGCACTGTTTAGAATTTTAAAAAGTTGTTAACCACACTTCGGAACTTCCAAACAATGGCATAACAAAAAAGAATGCACCAGAGTGCCATAATTCTCACACACAGAATGCAAACAATGTTTTTTTGACCATACACTATAAAAGATGATGGCTGTGGATTGGGTGACAACCACGCTGAAATCACCTCTCGTGGTTGCTAGGGCTACAGTAAACCTCTCGAGTTGCGCTCTCGAGGTTTACCATGTTGTCCTAGCAACCACTCGAGGTGATTACAGCGTGGTTATCACCCAATCCCCATCCATTATCCTTTATGTTATTTGTAGGAGTAAATATATTAGCAATACCACTTAGGCTAACTTTTATATATAGTGGATACCCTGAAGTTTCTCTTGGGAGGGCTTATTAATTTAATTGAATTTAATTTAAGGTATGGAACCTATAACAGACTGGATAAGTAAATAAATACAATGGTACAATTTGGAATTTGTAAAAGAAAGTTAGAAGCTATAGTAAGATATCCTGGAACTATGTAATATAATCACTATGTATTGATTACTAAATGACCATGATACCAAATAAAAATAATAATATAAAAAAAGGATCATTAGCGATAGCAGGTATCCTCTAAAATAAGTGATAAGATTTTTAATCTAAAAACTTCCTAAGCAAGGAGATCAGTTATAATTATGAATTACAAAGTACTTTTAGCAGTTAAGTTAAGAAATAACTTGACTTAGTTTTTAGATGATAATAATGTATGTTTCTTACTTTCCCCTAGATTCCAAGAAGGCTGTCATTATGTCTGCATGGGATCACAGATCCCCTTTTACACAACAGTGTGCTATAGTTTGGCTTAAAGTGATTTAGTCACATTTCGCAAATGCCTGTTTCACATAGTATGCCACTGCCACCCATGCTTCAAATGTTGAAGCTGCAATTTGTTTTGTAAAAAAATCTATCATAGTCACTTCTTTTGTATGTTTTTGTTTCTGCCCACCATCCAGTTTTCTGCGTGTGGTCACACCCCCAGAATGATGTCATGCAAGAGAACTGTCAATGTTTTACCTACAGCAACAAAGAATTCTGTGTAAATTATAAAGGTGACTTAAATGTTCATTACTCAGAGGTGCAGTCTCTTAGTTTGGTAGTGGGGACTGCAGAATAGCACCTAATATGTAGACATATTACCTAGTTCTAGAGAAGCTTGAAGAAGCTAAGGACGTGTGCATATGTGCAGGCTAGGTGGGCCGTAGGCCCTTATCTGCTGTCAACATCTATGTATATATATGTAGCAAGGCATTGTGGGTATAGTACATAGCTGATTTTTCTGTCTTCCTCATCAAAGGGCAGTCTTCTATGTCAGTAGTGTTTACAGTAGTACAGTGTCTAGAAAAGTTTCTGGAAAACTGTTTTTGTGATGCAGATAGGCCAAAAAGATAATCTGCCAGTCTGTAAAGATGTTGTTTGACTGACTGCCTGCTGGTGAAGTGAGCGGTCTGAAGTGGCAGCTCCTGTCAGAATGTGGGAGGGTGATGATACTTTTCTATGTTTATGTTATAGGGCCTGAATGACTATAATTAGTTCAGGAGTGTAATTATGGGTCAGACTACTCTTCTTTTTCTTTGGTGTCCAGCTTCTCCTATAAGTCTAAAATTATAAAAGAAAAAGGATGTCTGCACTACCAAGACTGAACAACAGAGTTCTCTATTTCAACACAGTGCTTAAAAATTTTGTTTCCCTGGCATGATGTCATGCTTGGGAGTTGCAGTTCTGAGAAAACAAGCATTTGTCAATGCCGAATGTTTGCTTGCTGGTATTAGCATTGGAAATGCAGGAGTTAGACAGATGCAGAGTAGGAATGGTAGTGAAGTATTGAACTTCACGCCAACCCCACCTCCATCCTGCAGAGATGGACAGGCATTGGGGTACGCGTTTGGGCTATTGCCCATAACGTTCATGCCATTTCACCTCACCCTGTCCTGCAGACACTGACAAGTGTTGAGGCGTGCCCTGGGGTGTTTGGCTTTACAATCACCCCACTCCATAAGGACATACGCTGAAATGGGTGCAATATAGGAGAATGGGGTGAACTTTGGGGCAGAAGAGTCCAAGGCACACCTCAATGCCTGTCACTGGCTGCAGGATGGGGTGGGTGGGGGTGGAACAGCATGAGCATTACAGTCAGCAATCCAAAGGCACACCCCTGATGCCTGTCAGTCTGTACAGGGTGGGACGTTATGATTAGAAACCCTAACGCCCTGGGCGTTTGTTGGTATTTTGTACTACAAATTTTCAACATGGCCTTTCTATGACCCCCACCTCATGAAAGCATTTGAGACCTCTTCTCATGAACAGTGGCACTATGATTTTGTCAACGTGTCCCAAACTTTGAGTTCCACAGCGACCGGGTGCCTTTGTGTGCCAGATGTATGAAAACACAGATCAGGCAGGATGTGAAGAATGACAGCTGCACCATTCATAGGGAGCTGTGAATAGATAGATGGCAATGTTGAAAATCTGTAGTGAAAATATCAAAAATGCTCAAACTTTCGAGCGTACATGGAAACTGCGCAACGCATGTGCGTAACAGTCATTTACTGGAATTATTTCACCAAATTTTCAACACAGGCATTTTGCGACCACTGCTCATGAACACTGTCACTACGATTTTCTTAATCTGTCATGAACATTGATTTCCCACAGCAACCGAGCTGGCCTGCGCTGATGTGTAAATGCATATTTCGGGCAGGATGTGAAAAATGACTGCTGTACTGTTTATAAGGAGATCTGAAAAAATGGCACTGTTGAAAATCTGGAGTGAAAGTACTACAAATTTGCAAAGTTACGAGTGTAACCCCCCTGCAAATGGGGGTTCCCAAAAGACTTCCAGGAGCTTGCGTGAATGCTCCAAGCCTGAATGGTGTTTGGCGTTTAAGCCATTTATCAGTGAGTGTTTTTAGAGCCTCTGGTACTGTCTCTTTAAGAGCTGTCTGCTTGCAGACATAATTAGTTGTAAGGGGGACTGTGTGCTTCTCTGCTTGAGTACCACTCGAGCTGCTGCCAATTCACTCCATTTTTGCAGTCACTAGAGTGCAAGGGAACCTATCTGAAAGATGTAACTGTTTGCCAGAAATCATTTAGAGTAATAATGAAAATACAGTTTGTCTAACCTGCTTTCTTTGCAGTCAGAACTGTGTTTGCCTAGTTCCCCATTCTAGTTTTGAACTGCTGAGCTGGACCAATCAGTGTGGGTTAAGGTAGCTCTAAAATGGTGCCTTGGACGAATAAGAACTTGGACTCGTAATCTGAGCCAGCCACAAGAGGATTGTATGGGCAGTGACTCTGGGAGATGTAGTTTGGACTTCGGCGCCTTTTTGGACCAACAGGGGCAGTCTATCGTGAGTGACAGCCAATCCAGCCAAGAACTGGGAGGAACTCAAAGGAAGTGCCCGGTTTTGTCTGCTGGAGTTTCAGTTGAGCTCTGGCAGTGAAGAGGGAAGGATCCCTGTGCTTTTTCGGTGTGCAGTTTTAGTCGGGAAACGCGTGTAAGGCCCAGAGTTCTGGTCTGCAGCTTGTGTAACTGCTTGTTAGGACTGAATCCGTCCTGTGAGGAGAATCGAAGGATATCTGAAGAGTAGAAACCAGGCTCACCCTGTAGAAGACTGGAGAAATTGCTGAATGCTACTTCGGTCTGTCAGGAACTGAATCTGCTGTGTGTTCTCCGGGTATTGTGCAGTAATTGCGATCGGGATAGAGAAGCAGCCTGCCTGGTATAGTACTTTCTTTTTACCATATAAATGTGTGAGGAGGCTTGTGTAGCTCAAGTGAATCCTGCTGCCATTAAAGGACTTTTGCCTGTTACTGTTTACCATATAAATGTGTGAGGAGGCTTGTATAGCTCAAGTGAATCCTGCTGCCATTAAAGGACTTTTGCCTGTTGCAGTTTGCCATATAAATGTGTGAGGAGTCTCGTGGAACTCAAGAGTAGCCCTGCTGACGTTGAAGGACCCTATCTTGTTTGGAGGTCGTGAGTACTAATTCAGAGTCGCTCCCTGTTGAATTGCCACATTGAATCCAAATGGAATTACTGTACTGCTGACTGTTTAACTAATTTTTCTTTTCTCTGTGTGAAAGGGCCCCTACCAGCTGCCACGGTTTGGACTAGCCACTAGGGCTCGGGTACCCAGGGACAGTAACTGGTAGGGATAGGCCTGCACAGAGCCATAGGTAGATGAGTAAAGTGATAAGCTAATTAACCTGATTTCCCCTGTCCTTGTTATATCCCTAAATAAATCAGAGCTGCTTGTTTCAGCAAAGTTATACTGCCTGAGGTATTTGTCTATGTTAAAGTATTGTACTGTGATTGTTGCACTGTATCTGCTTATTTTACAGGGGTCCCAAAGCCTGAACCAGTCCTGGGGTAAGTGTATACTGTGAAGGTAATTCTGATATACTGTGTGGGCCACTAGTGGGAAGAAAGGGGTTGCAGTGTCCCAGAGGGCTGTGACCAAGTTAGTTTAACTATTGCAAACCCTGACCTCTGGGTGGAGGCACCCGCCATCGGATCCAGGCCCCTCAACCTGTTAGTGGCAAATCAGGCAGGGGTAGTAGCCCCTGGGATAGCGCCATCTAGGGGTTACACGAGGGTGCATGGAAACTGCACAACGCACGCTTGTAACGCAGTTATTTTATGGACGTTTGTCACCAAATTTTCAACATAGACATTATAGGACCTCTGCTCATGAACAGAGTCACTGTAATTTTATATATATTCGAACATATGAACTTACGAATCTGCCAGCAGAACAGACCAAACAGTCTATCTAAGTCTGCCCGAGTGTGAAGATAGCACCCTAGATTGCAGCTGCCTCAGCCTCCTCCCCCTTAGTTCCTCCCCTGCTTGTCCCAGCCCCTGCCCCCTGACTCTTCCTCTTGCTTTATCCCACTCCTTCTCAAAGCTATTGACTGTCCTACATGTTACCACCCCCTCTGGCAGTGCATTCCAACTAAACACCCCCCTCAGTGAAATAGTGCCTCCTCATTCCCTCTTGAAATGTCCCCCATCCAACCTTAGTCCGTGCCCCCTCCTCTCTCTTCCACTCCTCAGTTTAAACACCCCCTGGGTGCTAGGTTTATTTAACCCCTCAGGTATTTAAACACTTCAGTCATATCTTCCCATCCCTTCTCTCCTCCAGTGTGTACATGTTCAGCTCCTTCAGCCTAACTTCATATTCCTCTCCTTCCATCCCCTTTAACATTTTTGTTGCCTTCCTTTGCACCCCTCCAGTAACTTTATACCTCTCCTCAGGTATGGCCTCCAGTATTGCACATAGTACTCTAGGTGCGGTCTGACTAATGATCTGTAGAGAGATAGGATCACATCCCTGTGGCTGGATGAGAACCCCCTTGTGATGCACCCCAGCATCCTGTTTGCCTTCGCTGCTGCTCTCCTGCACTGGGCTGAGTTGTTCATGCTCCCAGTTACCAACACCCTAGGTCCTTCTCCTCCTCCTCCTCTGTGATCCCCAGCCTCACCCCCCCCAATCAGTAGTCCCTCTTCTGGTTCTTAGCCTCAAAGTGCATCACCTTACACTTCTTTGCATTGAATCCTAGCTGCCACTCCACTGACCATGTCTCTGGTTTGGTTAGGTCCTCCTGCAGTTTTTCCCATCTGTCCTTTTTGTCCACCACTGCCCCAATTTGGTATCATCTGCAAACAGACTAACCCTGCTCCCCACTCCGTGTTCTGTATCAGAGATAAAGAGCCCAAATAGCACTGGGCCCAGCACTGACCCCTGCGGCACCCCGCTTGTCACTACTCTTGGTGCTGAGAGCTCCCCCCACCACCACGCTCTGCACCCTCCCATGTAACCAGTTCTCTATCCATTTAATCAGCTTTTTTCCCACCCCCACTGCCATCAGCTTCCCCCCAGTCTCCCATAAGGCACTGTATCAAAGGCCTCACTGAAGTCCAAGTACAGGGCATGTACCGTACTGCATGGCTCCTGTCCAACTCCCTTGTCAGCCAGTCATAATACTCTATTAGGTTGGTTTGACAAGACCTCCCTGAGACGAACCTGTGTTGCCAGCCATCTTGGAGGCCATTACTTTCTAGGAATGCCACCAGTCCCTGTATCAGTATCGCCTCCATAAGCTTACCCATTATGGACGTGAGACTGACTGTCCGATAATTTCCTGGCTCCTCCCTAGGCCCACTCTTGTGTATGGGCACCACATGGGCCACCCTCCAGTCCTGGGACACACAACCCATTTCCAGGGAGGTGTTGAACAGATCTGCCAGTGGCTCAGCCAACAGCTCCACCATCTCCCTTAGCACTCTGAGGTGGATGCCATCGGGACCTGGTGCCTTGTCCACCCTTAGTGCCCTCAGCCCATCTAGCACCCTACTCCCTGTGATCACTTTGTCCGCACCTGCTCCCCTCTTTCCCCACCCCCCCAGCCCATGGTGGTAATGGATCATCCCCTGTCCTTAGTGCAAATGGAGCAGAACTCATTTAGAATTTCCACTTGCTCCTTTCCCTTTTCCACCCAATCAGCTCCCCGTTTTATCCTCACAATATGTTCCTTGCACTTCCTCTTTTCCGTGTCATACCTAAAAATGTCCTTTTCCCCTCCCTTTATGCCCTGTGCCAACCTTAATTCCCTGGAGGCCTTAGCTTTTTTCACCCTCCTGGCCACCTCCCTTGACCAACTCCCATAAACCTCCTTATCCTCTCTCTTCCCTGTTCTCCTGTACTTCCAGTATGCAGCCCTCTTTTCCCTCACCCCTTGCAGCACTTCCTTGTTCAGCCAACATGGTTTCTTGGCTCTACTCTTTTTACTCCTGGCCCTGGTGCAGGCTACTGTGGCCTCTGTTAGTCCAGTCTTTATGACTCCCTACTTTTGTTCTGCAACCATCCCCGGCATTATATCCTGGAGTCTCCCTCACAGTAGTGCTCCCATCCTCCCAAAGTCCACCCTACTAAAGTCCACCACCTTAGTGCCCGTGCCTCCTGTCTCCCTTCCCAGCATGAGAATGGGCTACACTGTTTGGTGGTCACTACCCGCTAGTGGATCCTCCACCCTTACCTCCCTCACCACCTCCCCATTTGCCCGTACTAGGTCCAGAGTGCTACCAAACCTTGTAGGCCCACTTACCAATTGCGTCAGAAGGCCGTCCTGGAATGCATCCAGGAGCACCTGATCCCTGGTACTGCTAGTGCCCGGGGTGCTCCAGTCAACCCCTGGTAGGTTTAAAATCCCCCACTATCACCACACTCCCCCTTCTACACACCCTCCTTATCTGCTCTGCCAACTCCCTATCCAGTTCTCCGGATTGGGCTGGTGGTCTGTACACCACTCCCAGCCTCAGCTTTCTGCCCTTGGAGTCCAGGAGCTGCACCCAAAGCACCTCTGTCCTCTCCACTTCTCCCTCGTCCCTTATGCATTTGATTCCTTCCCTCACATAGAGTGCAACCGCCCCTTCCAACCCCCTGGTCCCTTCTGTATATCCCGTATCCTGGGATTGCCAAGTCCCAATCATGGTACTCTGCGACCCAGGTCTCTGTCACTGCAGCAGTGTCCACCTTCCCCTCTGAAAGGAGTGCCTGAAGCTCTGCTATTTGTTCCCCAGGCTTCTTGTGTTGAGAGAGACCACCTTCCACCCATACCCCTTCTTCTCCTCACTTTTCTCCTTGGCCTGTGTCCCTCCTCCTAGTAGTCCGCACCCTTTTTCCTCATTATTGTTACTGGGTGGTGGTGCCTTCTGTATTACACTCAGATCACTCTGCCTGCCCCCTCCCGGGGTTACTACACCTCCGCCTTTACCTATGTTTAGGGGGGTTATTAGGCTCCCCTGTCCAGACCTTTCTACCAACCTCAGTCTTTTGGCCACCCCCCACTAGTTTTAATCCACCTTAGTAGATATATACCCCTCTAATCCCACCTTTTATACTCCCCTTCCTGCTCAAGTGTAGCCTGTCCACTGCATACAAGTCACTACTGCCCCAGACTCTACCCGAGTTAGACACTAACCCATAATTTTTGGTGTGGCACCAATCCTTCAGCCACTCGTTGAACTCCTGGATCCTAACCTTCCTCCCGATGTGTGCACATGGCACTGGGAGTACCTCCGAGAATGCCACTGACTCCCCCACCCCCTCACACTGCCTGCCCAACTCCTAGAATCTCCCCCTCACTACTTCCACAATCTCCCCCGCCAAGTCATTTGTACCCACATGCAACACTAAATGAGGTTTCTTCCTCCCCCTAGCTGCTAATTTGAGCAGTGCCTGCCCTGCCCTCCTGAAGTCAACCTGGGGATAGTTTCAACTGATGAAATACGGCTGTGCCTTTCCTCTCTTCCACCCCATCTCATCCCTTTCAGTATAGAATCCCCCAGGATGAGTATTCCCCTGTCCCTTACCCCCTTTCCTTTCTAATGCCCCTTCCACCACCCCAGTATTCGTTCTTCCTTGCCCCTTACCCCCACCAGCTGCACCCTCTGTGACTTCTGTATATGCACCCCCTACTTCTGCCTCACCCCCTTTTCTCTGCCTTATTCCTCCCATCCCACTTGAACCCCTTCCTAGCCTGACTACTTCCTACTGGGCTTTCCATGTCGACCTCCCCTCCTCCCCTGCTGATTTCCAACCCCTCTTCTATCCCCGTTGTTGTCAATTTAGAGCCCCCATTCCCTTCAACCCCAATAGTGATACCCCCCATCCTTCCCCCTTCCAGTAGACTTCTCCCCTTCAGTCACCCCTCCTTCCTTAGTAGCCCTCTTCTACTCTTTTGTCCTCGCTATCTCTTCCCCTATCTGTTGCCATCCCTCTCATGTCCCGCTTGTCCTCCCCCCTCTTCAGTATCATCCTGTTCTCCCTCTCTCAACCATAACAGAGGCTCGAATCTATTCCTAGTCGATACCCCTCCTACATATCTTCCCCCTATCGGTTCCCCGTCTCCTACTTATTCCCATATGCCCTCCCTGGTCCCTCCCTACCCACAGCCATCTGCTCTCTCCCCTGGTACTCCTCGTGGTCTCTTCCTCCTCCATCAGGAGGCCCCCCTTGCCTTGGGCACCCCATCCCTTCTCCTCTCTTTTCTGCTAGTGCCTCTGATACTGGGGTCGGGTTCAGTCCCTAGTTGTTCTTCCCCCATCCCCCCTTGCCATCCCTTACTCCCCTCCCCCAGCCAGGATGCCTACCATACTCATCTGCCCTGCCACTTAGACTCCTCCCTAACCTCCACAGTTCCTCCCTCAAACTAGCCAGTTGTCTATAGACCATACACCGCCCCCTCCAAGCTCAGTCCAGGATCATGAGGGACCCACACCCTGTACAACCCACCACCCTTCCAAAGATGCCCACCCTATTGACATGTGGCACCTGTCCCATTTTGGCCCCATCTTATGTTACAGGCTCTTACTGCCAGGTTCTTTACCCTACTACAACTGTTAGGCCCTATTTACTCAAATTCCTGTTCCCCCCACACTAGTCCCCCTACTGCCCCTTGCCGACTGGGTTAATTCAGTCTCAAATCTCATCCGTTAGATACTGTATTACTGTAGCAATCCTAAAGCCTCCTTGTCCGTTTTTCACTCCTCAGCTACCATATTTTTTGTTCTCAGCCCTCATAGTTTCACTTAGCCCAGTTAGAAATTGTATTGCACTACAAGTATTACTCAGCTCAGTTAGAGAAATAAACAGAACAAATAAATATGTATTGTTATAACAATCCTAACAGTATAGCTCAGTACTTAGCTCAGTTAGAGAAATAAACAGGACAACCAACTCTGTATTATTACAGCAATCGTAAAAGTATCCAATCATTGCTTTGTTTCCACCTCAGAGACCCTGCTGTAATATAGGACCACACATGACCCTGGGCGGTCTGGTGGGCAATTCTAAAGTCCTGACAGAGCTCCGTTGAACTCGCTCACTCCCTCTCTCTCACTCACTCACTCGTTCTGTTTCTCCTGGAGCTGCAGGCTGCTCTTTTGTACTGGGCTCCTGCCTGCATTGGTGCCTTTTTCTGCCCACAAAGAAATGTGGAGCATTTCTGACAGAGCTCCACTGAGCTCGCTCACTCCCCCTCTCTCACTTGCTCATTCTGTTTCTCCTGGTGCTGCAGACTGCCCTTTTGTACTGGACTCTTGCCTGCATTGGTGCCTTTTTCTGCCCACAAAGAAATCTGCAGCGGTCCCGACAGAGCTGCACTGAGCTCGCTCACTCCCCCTCTGTCACTCGCTCATTCTGTTTCTTCCAGTGCTGCAGGCTGCCCTTTTGTACTGGGCTCCTGCCTGCATTGGTACCTTTTTCTGCCCACAAAGAAATCTGCAGCAGTCCTGATAGAGCTCCGTTGACCTCGCTCACTCCTCCTCTCTCACTCGCTCATTCTGTTTCTCCCAGCGCTGCAGGCTGCCCTTTTGTACTGGGCTCCTGCCTGCATTGGTACCTTTTTCTGCCCACAAAGAAATCCATAGCAGTCCCAAAAGAGCTCCATTGAACTCACTCAGTCCCCCTCTCTCATTTGCTCATTCTTAATCTGTCCCAGACACTGATTTCCCACAGTGACCGAGCTATTCTACGCTGGAAGTGTGAAAATACATTTCAGCCAGGATGTGAAAAATGACAGCTGTACTGTTCATAAGGAGGTGTGAGAAAATACCAGTTTTGAAAATATGGCATGAAAATGTTACAAATTTGCGAAGTTATGAGCGTATGTGGAAACTGCGCATTGCACGCGTGTAACACAGTCATTTAGTGGAATTATTTCACCAAATTTTCAACATAGGCATTTTGTGACCTCTGCGCATGAACACTGTCACTACCATTTTCTTAATATGTCCCGAACATTAATTTCCCACAGCGACCATGCTATTTTGCACTAGATGCGTAAATGCATATTTCGGGCAGGATATGAAAAATGACAGCTATACTGTTCATAAGGAAGTGTGAAAAAATGGCAATGTTGAAAATCTGGAGTGAAAATATTACAAATGTGCAAAATTACGAGGATGCGTGGAAACTGCGCAATGTACGCTCATAACACAGTCATTTCATGGACTTTTGTCACTAAATTTTCAACATAGGGATTTTAGCACCTCTGCTCATGAACAGTCACTGTGATTTACTTAATCAGTCCCAAACACTTACTTCCCACAGCGAGAATGTGAAAAATTACAGCTGTACTGTTCATAAGGAGGTGTGAAAAAATGCCAGTGTTGACAATCTGGAGTAAAAATACTACAAAGTTGCAAAGTTACGAGGGTGCATGGAAACTGCACAATGCAAGTTTGTAAAACAGTTATTTTATGGTTGTTAGTCACCAAATTTTCAACATGGGCATTTTAGGACCTCTGCTCATGAACAGAGTCACTGTGATTGTCTTAATCTGTCCCAAACACTTACTTCCCACAATGACCACGCTATTCTGAGCTGGAAGTGCGAAAACACATTTCAGCCAGGATGTGAAACATGACAGCTGTACTGTTCATAAGGAGGTCTGAAAAAATGCCAATGTTGAAAATCTGGAGTGAAAATATTACAAATTCGCAAAGTTACTAGTGTGCATGGAAACTACGCAATGCAGGCTCGTAAAATAGTCATTTTTTGGATTTTTTTCACCAAATTTGCAACACAGGCTTTTTGAGAGTCCACCTCATGAACAGTCACACTGTCGTTTCATTTATCAGTCCTGAAAGGTGATTCCGCGCAGTGACCACGAAATCACCTTTCAGGACCGAATAACGGCATGGCAGTGACTATATTCATGAGGAGGGGTCTCAATAACCCCATTGAGGCAAAAGTCCAAAAAATTGCTGAGCTATCCAGATAAGTTGAAAAAACTCTATTTATGCCATTATGCAGCTTACCGGCATTTCTTCCGTTCGTGGTCAGCTTTGAAGAGTGCAGATGTGTTCCCAGTCCACTGAAGAATGTCGCGCTGGGCTCCGGAGGTAAGTATGGGGTGGGGGTGTGTGGGGAGGAGGGTGCACAGTGGGTGGGTGCAGGTTGTGAGAGGGGGCACAAAAGACCATGAGGGACTGCTTTCTTTTTTCAGGGGCAAAAAATAATAAAAAGGACATCTTGGGAAGGTTTTTTTTTCAGACTTCATTTGTGCACACTGGGGTGGGCTTCCAGTGTGAAGCCTGCATTTTGGGGAAGGGGAGGACTTAAGCCAATGGGGATTGGGCACCCCGTAGACAAATAAAGACTGTTTGGGGGGGCATGATGCCAAGGGGGATTGGGCACCCCCTCAGCACACAACAAATGGGGAGGGGTGTACATTATGCTGACAGAGAGTGGACTCCCCCATCGACAACTGAACTGATTGGGGTCATGCCGACAGGGGGATTGGGCACCCCCATCAGTCGGCTTTCATGGGGCTCTGAGGAAGCCTCCGCTATGTTTAGGGAAATGCCAGGGGGAAATGTTACACCAGGCAAGGTACCGCCCTGCAATGACGGATCGCTCCCTCATTGCAGCAGAATTGCTGATGCTGCAATGAAGAGGCAGCCACTCATTGCAGCGGCCAAATCGTTTCAAGCTGGTGGCACTTTTGTAGAACCAGTGTCATCAAGACACTGGGTCTGCATTGGGTGCACACTGACAAGTCTACAAATGTAGTGCTAGCATTGGCGGCCACACTGCCGCACCTCCACAACCCGCTTCTGTCCTAAGCTGCCGCATAATGTTTCTTGCGCATGCACACAAGCCAACATATAAAGAGGCAGGGTTATGCAAATGAAGCACAGCACAGAAATAAAAGCATTATTTTCATGGAAAACAGCACTTTTTGGCAGTTTGAATGATAGGAGATTGATTCACAACTGCTACAGTTTACTATTCTCATTTGCTATGACAAACATGACAAAATCATTTTTCAGGGAGATCGCATCATGAATAGGCAGCTGACCTCTCGTTGGAATAATAGTATAGCATTGGTGAATACTACTGCTATGTACTTGCTTTAGCTAATCTTTGCTGTTCTTTTCTTTTACTGTTTTTGTATATTTTATGTGTAAATAGTGGTTATGGGAATCCATTCACAAAATAATTTAAATTAAACATTTGTATCTGTTCTTTTTAGGTGAATGGCCTTGAACCTCCCCAGAGCCACTTTCACCAGTAACAAAATTACTTGTAAATCACTGACCAATCAGGTCAGTGGTATAATGGGAGTGGTTTTGGTAGTAGGAGCCCACCCCGTGATGAAGCTCTTTATGAGTGAAGTACTGGGGCACCTACTCATGTCGAAATCTGTGTACTACCCGGTCAAGTCGATGGAAGATGGAAGTTGATGGAAGAATACTATTTTTGCAGAACTTAAGTTCTCAAAAGTTTTCACTTTATTCTTGCAAATCCTACACTGGGTAAGCAGCTTGTTAGAGTGTGCTGACTTCCTGCATATACTGTAACTGAGCTGGGGCTAGCAACCTCATGGTAGCACCGATACCTGCACTGCTAGAGCGCAGGTCCACCTCTCTTGTTTGCAGCGTGTTTATTGAGCTGGTATTGTGGTTGGTGATGGTAGAGGGCAGCGTGTGATGATAGCTTTGGCAATAAGCAGGATAGTGTCTTCAGAGCTCTTTATGTGGGGTGCTTAAATGACTAACTTTAAAAGAAAGAAATATTTTATCACTATTACCATATGAAGCAGGGGGATTACAATGATTCTGGACAGCTTGTCAGGAAGGGGAGGGGGGTTATACAGATTCTTTGACCTTTTTTTTTACTTTGGTGAGTACTTGATTGCAGGGCAGCCATTTTACATGTCAGCATGTCAGGCTGGCAGAGAAGTGAATAGCTCTAGGGGTGGGGCTGAGTCTTGTTTGCCTGGAGCTACTTTGAGCAGGGCTTTTGTATTGGAATAATGGCCCAGCTATAAGTACCTTTCAGCCAATCACGTTTCAGCATTCTTGCTATCCATTTCATAATGTAGAGTAACGTGCATACCTGTGTGCTCACCATGGCAGCATGCAAGCACAGTGTACTGTGTATCACCACCCATGCAGTGCAGTGCCCATACACCCCAGCACTGCACACATCACCCCCCCATTATCACTGATCACAAAGTAGACAACATGCAGGCGACACAGTAGATGATTACCCCACAGATGGCCCACCACCAGGATACCTGGATACTACTATGTGGCCTGCACCCATTATGTAACACATCTAACAGTCAGGGTCAGGCCAGGGTACTGGGGGCCCAACTGCAAAGGTAATACAGTGGTCAACTAGGAAAATCAGTAGGGGAGAGGACACATGGAAATGTCAAGGCATCCTGGTGGGCTGGTCCAACCCTACAAACAGGTACACCATTGCAGACAGGGCATGCAGCAGTGATGTCCCACATGTGTGTTGTCCTGTGGACCATGCAGGATGCATGCCTAGGGCTGCAGTAGGATGCATACACAGACCACAGATCTGTGCAGTACATCCTGTGCCTGCACAATTTGCTTGTCTGGCCAAGGCCCACATCACCTCCTTTCCCACAGGTGTAACTCCCCTGCAAATGGGGGTTCACAAAAGTCTTCCAGGAGCTTGCCTGAATGCTCCAAGTCTGGGCAGTGTTCGGTGTCTGAGCTGCTTAAATGTGGTTCCAAGTGAGTGCTATCTGAGCCTCCATGTACTGTCTCTTTAAGAGCTGTGTGCTTGCAGACTTAATTAATTTGTATGGGGAGACTGTGTATTTACTGCTCAAATCCCGCCCGAGCTGTTGCCAATTCACTCCGTTTCTGCCGTTGCTACATATGCAGAGGGAGCCTTGTTGAATATATAACTGTTTGCCAGAAATCATTTAGAGTGACTGAGAAAATGTAGTTTATCTAACCTGTCTTTATTTCAGCACGAACTGTTTCAGTGTAGCTCTTTCATTTTGGTCCTAAATTGCTGACTTGGACCAATCAGGATGACAGGGAGGCCTTAAAATGGAGCCAGTGGATGAATTGGAACTTGGACTCTCAATTTTGAGCCAGCCACAATGAGATTGTATGAGCAGTGACTCTGGGAAATGTAGTTTTGACCTTGGTGCCTTCTTTCACCAACAGAGGGAGTCTTATTGTGAGTGACAGCCGAACCAGCCAACAGAATGGTGTGGAGCTAAAGGATAGCCCTGCTCTGTGACTGGAAAGATCAGATCAGTTATGACAGTGAAGAGAGAAGGAGCTCTGTGCTTCTGCGGTGTATAGTTTCACGCAGGAAGCGCGTGTGAGGCCCTGAGGTGCGGCCTGCAGCCATTGTAAGCGCTAGTTCAGACTGAATCCGACTTGTGAGGAGAAAGAAGGAAGTCTGAAAGGTAGAAACCAGGCTAACCTGTAGAAGACTGGAGAAATTGCTGAATTGCGCTCAGTCTGTCAGGAACTGAAGCTGCTGTGAGTGCTTCCAGGTATTTTGCAGTAATTGTGATTGGGATCTAGGAGCAGCCTGCCTGGTATAGTACTTTCCTTTTACATATGAATGTGCGTAGTGCTTGTGGGGAATCGGCTTTCCAATCCTCTGTGCTGTTTGCTGTGTGTTGAAGCTGGAAGCAAACCCCAGCTTGTCTCGGACTAAATCCGTTTGCTATCTACTGCAGTGGGGTCCAGTCACAAGGACCTTGTCTCCATGTCCTGTTGTTCTGGCAACGCAGAAGAACATCCACCATCCAGTTCTCAGCTTGGGTATTGTGAGTACAAATCAAAGTATTCTCCTGTAGCCTGTTTTCAATTACAAGTGTGTCATCTAATTATTGTTGTTTCACTTCTTCATGGACTGAGCCATCCAGCTCCAGATTACAATTAGGTGTTGTGCATATATTTTCTTCTACAGGGCCCTGTTCAACTGCACCTGCCAGCCAACCCCGGGCAATGGAGCTGGCTAGCCCCCCTCCAACCGGGGTAACCAGAGTGTGACTGTATGTGTGCACAGTACTGTGGTTTAATTCTGCCAATTAATCTGACCCCCCCCCGTGTTTTATTCCTGCTAAATAAACCAGATTTGATGTTGTTAAATTTTAAACTGTCTGAAGTGTCAGCACCTATGAACAATGTGTACATGTGGGGTATTGGGACTGTAACTTCTGTGCATTGTGTGAGCCACTAGAGGGAATAAAAGGGGTCTCAGTGTCCCAGAGGGCTGTGACCAAGCTAGTCTAACCACTACAAACCTTGACCTCTGGGTGGAGGCATCCGCCATAGAACCTAGGCCCCTCAACCTGTCAGTAGTCAAGCAGTCAGGGGTAGTAGCCCTTGGGATAGCGCCACCTGGGGGTTACATCTTGGAGGCTCACCACTGGGATTTTGTGTCCTCTAGCGGCTACATTTACGAACCACTGTTAAAAAAATAAATGGGTACCCTGACAGAAGTGGCTGTGCACTGGTTGGTGGAGTGGTGTACTGGGGAAGAGATCGACCCCCAAAATGCTATGCTTATCCTGGACATCCCCCCCCAGGTATCAATACGAACACTGTACAGAGAGTACTTTCCAAGGTGGAAGGTTTACAAAACCCTGTGGTGGTGGGTCGACATGCTGATCTGCTCACCCACACTTTCATGGCCCTAGTAGAGTATAAGGACCCCATAGATAGCTCCAAAGTGCCACAGACTATTACCCCAGAGGGAGCCCTCACTGTCTGGAGAGTGATAACTAAGGACAATAGAGACCCGGGGGGAATGAACCCCCCACTATCTGAAACTTTTGAGGAGAAATTTGCTAAATTGTTGCTGGAGGAAGAGAAAACTGTGGAGGATTTAAAGAAACTATTATTGCCACCTGAGAACGTTCCTCCACCAACACCCTCACCCCCTCCAGCACCTGTTATTGCCCCTCCTTCTGTGCCAGTGCTAGCCCCTATGTCTGTACCTGCCAATAGTCATGACTCTTACCGCAGGTTGAAACTTTTCTCCGGCACCCTCCCCACTCCACAAGGGGAGGATTACTGGGAGACCTGGATAGACTATGTTGCCCCTCAAGTGCTAGAATGGCAATGTTCGGAAGCAGAAAAGTGAAAGAGGTTAAGTGAGAGCTTCCAAGGTCCTGCCCTGGCTACCATTCATGCCAAACGGGCCAGTAACCCTGAAGCGACTGCACAGGACTATCTTGAGGACTTGGAGAATGTGTATGGGAGCCCAGATTCCGATGAGGACCTGTGGTGGAGAGTAAGAAATGCACAACAGTACCAAGGAGAGTTGTTGTCTGTGTATGTATCTCAGCTGGAAAAATTGCCTCAGAAAGGGTAGTTTGCCAGCGATTGAATTGGACCGAACCAGGCTGGACAGGATCCTTAAGTCTACCCCTTCTCAGAACTGCTGTTGCTTAAGGTACGCCTGGCCCAGTGACTGGAATCCCCCTCCTATGATGAGCTAATGAGAGAAATTTGAGGGTTGAAAAAGGTGACCCCAGGAGGGACTTGCACCAATAGCTGCTGCTACGACCCGAGTGACTGAGGGTGACCCATCAAGTGAAGTTCAGGGGGCAGAGGTTGGCAGTTAATGAGTGCTCTGAGAAGGAAAAGGGTGTGCCACCATTGGGGTGAACTGCTGAGAAAGTTCAGGGAAATAAAAACAGTCTCTTTATGAAGGCTGCTCCTGCAAGTACAGGCCCCGACCCTCATCCGACTGCATCTGCTATGGGGGTGGGGGTACCCACCCATGCATCTCCTGCTGACAACAGCTCAAAACTCGATGTCTTGACCATGGACATGGGGAAATTGATGAGATGTCTCCAAATGCTTATCACGTTGCAGACAGAGATGGCACCAAGGTTTTCTGTTGGAAGTACCCTCGCCCCGGCTCCCAGTGTGATGCCTCGGCCAGCTCAATCTCTGGAAGGTATGTTTTGCTATAATTGTGGGAAGGATGGGCACATGAAGAGAGAATGCAGGTCCCCAAAAGACGCAGACAAAGTTGTATACAGGCTACAAGGAGAGCTTCGGAGGACAAATCAGTGGTTGAGAGGTACACAAAATGATTGCAGTGAGGATCCCAAAAATGCTAACTCATGTCCTTTTGTGGCAAGGTCAGTTGCCCAGGCCACTGCTACCGTCTCTCCGGACTGGTCCAGAATAGTGAATCCCTCCATGGAGACCACTGTAAAGGTGAATGGAGTGTCTACAAGAGCTGTATTAGACAGTGGCTCCCAGGTAACAATTATGTACCAAGACTGGTATCAGAAGCATTTGTCTGATGTGCCCTTACAACCATTGGAGGGGCTGCATGTCTGGGGGTTAAGTGAGAAGGCCTACCCCTACTCTGGGTATATCTGAATTTGGCTGTGTTTTCCCACCTCTGTGGCTGGAGTGGCAGAACAAGTAGAGACCCTGGCCTTAGTGTGTCCCCCTACTGGACTGTATGATGGGGTTCCTCTACTTATTGGGACGAATGCGCATATGTTTGGATGGTTGGTGCAGTTGTGTTATGAAAAACAGGGGCCAAGGACTAGTAGAGCTTTAAGAATTCCAGCCTTGATCAAGAAGGCCTATGAGGTACAGAGAGATGCTGAAAAAGTGGAACCAGAGGAACCAGTTGGAATTATCTGGAAGAAGGATCCTGAGTCTCTGATCCTGGTGCCAAATGCCCAGTGTACCCTACAGGGGGAAGTCCGTATCAGAAAGGATGTCAAGAATAAAATCCTCATGCTGGATGCACCAGGCAATGGGAAATTGCCAGAAGGACTGCTGGTCAAGCCAAGTATTTTGCCTGCCAGAGCCCATGCTTATGCCATAAGGGTAATGGTCCAAGTTCATAATGTGTCTGATAGAGAGATTCGAGTAAACAGAGGTTGCACCCTGGCTAATGTACATTGTGCAGATACTGCAGTGCTACCCAGTAACAAGTGTTTGGGGGAAAATGACAGAGTGACGCCCTACTTGTTTGATTTTGGGGACTCCCCGTTGCCAGCTGAATGGAAGATGAGAATCAGTAGAAAGCTTACCAGAGAAACCAGGTGTTTTCTTTAAAGGAATGGGTCATAGGATGTGTGCAAGGAGCTGAGCACCCACATCTGGCTGCATGATGAAAGGCCATTTCATGAGAGGTCTTGACACCTGGCCTCTGCTGACATAGATGATGTGAGATGGCATGTGCAAGAGATGCTAGCTCCTGGTGTACTACAAGAATCCAGAAGCCCCTATGCTTCCCCCATCATGGTAGTGAGAAAAAAAGAATGGGACAGTAAGGATGTGCATGGATTATCGCACTTTAAACTGGAGGACTATCCCTGATCAGTATACAATGCCCCCGCATTCAGGATGCTTTGGACTGCCTGAACGGTAGCAAGTGGTTCTCTGTGCTGGATCTTCGTAGTGGGTACTACCAGATCCCGATGGCCCCAGAAGACCATGAGAAGACAGCCTTTATCTGTCCGCTTGGCTTCCATGAATTCATGAGGGTGCCTCAAGGGATTTCAGGCACCTCAGACACTTTTCAATGACTGATGGAGTGTGCAGTGGGGGACATGAACTTATTAGAGTGCCTGGTATACCTAGATGATGTTATTGTGTTTGGCAGTTCACTGGAGGAACATGAGAGCAGATTATTCAAGGTGTTGGACCGACTGGAAGACTTTGGCCTGAAACTGTCCATCGATAAATGTCAGTTCTTCCAAACCTCTGTAAAGTATGTGGGGCATATAGTCTCCATCAAGGGAATAGAAACCGACCTAAGTAAAGTTGAGGCCTTGACCACCTGGCCACAGCCCCACAATCTAAAAGAACTGCAAAGATTCCTAGGATTCTGTGGCTACTATCGCCTTTTCATCAAGGATTATTCAAGAGTGATCCATCCTTTACTTAATCTTACTCAAGGTTACCCTCCTACCCACAAAAAATACAAGCTGTCAACTCCCCCTGAGACTGAGAGAGTGTATTTCCGTCCTAATGGAGTTTTTGGGGTGCGATGGACACCTGATTGTGAAGCTGCTTTTCATGAGATTATATATCAATTTACCCACGCTCCTGTCCTGGCCTATGCAGATCCAGTAAAACCCTATGTCCTACACACTGATGCTAGTTTTCAAGGTTTGGGGGCTGTGTTGTACCAGGAGCATGAGAATGGCCTGAGATCAGTGGCCTTTGCCAGCAGAAGCCTGACCCCTTCCGAAAAGAACTATCCTGTACATAAGTTAGAGTTCCTAGCTTTGAAGTGGGCCATTGTTGACCAATTCCACGAGTACTTGTATGGGGCTAAGAGACTAGTAAAAACTGACAATAATCCTTTGACCTATGTGCAGACTTCAGCTAAGTTGGATGCTACTGGCCATAGGTGACTCTCTGCATTATCTAAATACGACTATGCTGTTGAATACAGAGCAGGCCTGAACCACATAGATGCTGATGCTCTATCCTGGAGGGCTGTTTCTCAAAATGACTGGGTCAGACTGTCAGAACCTGATATTCGAGCACTCTGTCAGAAGTTTGACTGAGAGGAGCAAGTGGTCCCAGACCCAGTGAACTGTATGGTGGATTGTTTGGGACCCTCTGAGAATTGCATATCTGCTGCTTATTGCCACTTTTCCGCAATAGACATTGGTGCTCTGCCTCAGCTGGACAATGACAGTATTCAGCGGGCTCAATCCCGAGATCCCATGATCAAATCAGCTCTAGAGCCCTCTATGCAGGGAAAGATGTATCCAAGTTACGCTCCACTGATTTGAGAACTGCATTGTTATACAAGGAAGGTCCAAAGTTGAAACTGATTAATCGACTGTTATACAGAGAAACAGCAGACAGAGGGGGACAAATAGATAAACAACAGCTAGTTTTGTCTACTGCCTTTCGAGACTTGGTGCTGAGGTCCCTGCACAACCACATGGGGCACCTTGGCATAGACAGAACACTTGACTTGATAAGATCCAGATTCTATTGTCCTAAGATGGGGGCTGATGTTGAACGACACATTCGAACACTTGTAGTCACTGTCTACAGAGGAAAGCTTTGCCCCAGAGGGCTGCCCCCCTAGTTAACATCACCACCAGCACCCCCATGGAGCTGGTCTGATTGACTTTCTGAGCCTGGAGCCAGATCAAAGAAATATCAGTAATGTGCTGGAGGTCACTGACCATTTTATGAGATATGTCCAAGCTTTCCCCACCAAGGACCAGAAGGCATCCACTGTGGCCAAAGTATTTATAGAACACTTTTTTGTTCACTATGGGGTGCCACAAAGAATCCATTCTGATCAAGGGAGGGAATTTGAGAGTTGTCTGATCAAAGAGATGCTTTCTCTGTGGGGAGTGCGAAAGTCCAGAACCACCTTACCACCCAGGGGACCCACAGCCTGAGCAGGTTCAACTGCACTTTGCTAGATATGCTAGGCACCCTTCACCCAAAGGACAAGCCTAGATGGAGCCAACAAATTAGCACCCTGGTACATGCCTACAATTGCACAAAAAGTGATGCCACTGGGTTCTCCCCCTATCGCCTGGTGTTTGGAAGAGAAGTCCGACTACTGGTAGATGTTTGTTTTGGAGTTTCTCCTGATGGGGTTCGAGCTGATAACCATTTACAGTATGTGCAAAAGTTAAAGGCCCAACTAAACCATGCGTACCAACTGGCTCAAACCATGGCTGCCAAAAGAAATCTGGCCACCAGGGAAAGGTATGATAAAAAAGTGAAAGCACTGGAACTCCATGAGGGAGATTGGGTGTTGCTAAGAAATCTGGGACTGCATGGCAAACACAAGATTGCTGACAGATGGCACCATCTCCCTCATATTGTGGTAGGCAAACTAAATGATCCGCCTGTGTACAAAGTAAGACCAGAGAATAACTCAAAAGATGTGAAAACAATGCATAGAAATCATTTACTGCCCATTGGACAAATCTTGAGCCCCCAGAAAATTCCCCCTCTGGACCAGTGACTAGAGCTGCTGCTAAGCAAAAATCAAGAAAGTCTGCACTCACAGAAGCTGAGTTAAAGTGTTCCCCTCCACAAGTCCCAGTTGAACATGACTGTCAGTCCATGTCAGAGGAAAGTGAGTGTGGCTTTGAGTACTACCTTTCTTATAAACTGAGTCAATTGTTTCGGGGCAATCCCCTAGTCAATCCTGGAGATGAAGCTGGGCCTTCTGGACTGTCTAAGCCCCCAGCTTTGTCCCTGGAGCCAATGCTCCCAGAAAGTGAAGTGCAAAGCATCAAGCCAGATGATATGGAATCATTGTGTATGGTTGAACTATTTGAGCTTTCAGAGGAGGAAGATGATAGACTGGGACAAACTGGTGATATACCAGAACAAGAAAAGTGTGTTGAGTGCCCTGATAGTTCACTGCCAGTGTCAGAAAACTCCCCATGTGAGCCAAGTGTTGTGGACTCTGATATTGCAAATCATGGAGCTGAAAGTGCGCCAGGTTCTAGCCTCTCTATCCCCAGGGAGACTCCTCTGACAAGTAAAGACAGTGCTAAAAGTGAGTTTAAAGTTCAGAGACTGTAACAGTTCCCCCTAGAAAGACTGGTCGAGCTGTAAAGCCTGTAATGCGCTTAAGCTATGATTCCCCTGGGAGGCCTGTGGACTTACCTCTCAATGTTGTCCATAAAGGACTGTATATGTCCCAGAGCTCATTGCCCAAACTGAGCATAAGTGCTACCTCCAAGTTAATTGTGTTGCCCTCTAGGTAAGGTGCCCCTGCCCCATCCAGTCCCAAGGTAGCTGATAGGGAAGGGCCCCCTCTCTTCAGGTTTCATGTGCAGGAGGTAATAACCTGAGTTACGGTATAATGTGTGTAAAATACTGTGTAAAAAGTGATGCACTGAAAAGTTTCAGAAATGTGTTTCTGGTAAAGTGATATGTTGACTGATGATTACATGTGATATTGTGCCTTATGTGATATTGATGTAAATGTATATGGTTGTATTGAAATTTATGGGTGTATTTACTTGACGCGGATGGCAAGTTTTTCCAGGCCAGGAAGAGTGTAACCCCCCCTGCAAATGGGGTTCCAAAAGTCTTCCAGGAGCTTTCCTGAATGCTCCAAGTTCATGTGTTTGGTGTCTGAGCTGTTTAAATGTGGTTCCAAGTGAGTGCTATTTAGCCTCCACGTACTGTCTCTTTAAGAGCTGTCTGCTTGCGAGACTTAATTAGTTGTATAGGGGACTGTGTATTTACTGCTCGAATCCTGCCCGAGCTGCTGCCAATTCACTCTGTTTCTGCCGTCGCTACATGTGCAGAGGGAGCCTTGTTGAAAGATATAACTGTCTGCCAGAAATCATTTAGAGTGACTGAGAAAATGTAGTTTGTCTAACCTGTCTTTATTTCAGCACAAACTGTTTCAGTGTAGCTCTTTCATTTTGGTCCTGAATTGTGGACTTGGACCAATCAGGATGATAGGGAGGCCTTAAAATGGAGCCTGTGGACTAATTGGAACTTGGACTATCAATTGTGAGCCAGCCACAAGGGGATTGTATGAACAGTGACTCTGGGAAATGTAGTTTTGACCTTGGTGCCTTTTTTCACCAACAGAGGGAGTCTGATTGTGAGTGACAGCAGAACCAGCCAACAGAATGGTGTGGAGCTAAAGGAAATGCCTGCTCTGTGACTGGAAAGATCAGATCATACATAGATACATAGATACATAGACAGTGTCGGCAGATAAGGGCCTATGGCCCACCTAGTCTGCCCATTTGAGCTTGTAAGTTCAGTTTGTTTTCCTAGAAGTCTGTTTCCCCTTACCCCTGCCCTCTAGAATTCCTTTATGTCTATCCCATGCATTCTTAAATCCCGTGATTGTTTCAGCCCCCGCCACTTCCTCTGGCAGGTGTTCCACTTAGTCCACCACCCGTTCTGTGAAGAAATTCTTTCTCATGTTTCCTCTGAATCGTCCTCCTCCAACTTCATCCCATGCCCTCTAGTTCTGAAACATCTTTTTCGCTTAAAAATAGTGTTTTCCTGCACCCTGTTCCTCCTGTAAGATACTTGTATGTCTCTATCTATCACCTCTCTCCCTCCTCTCCTCCAGGAGTACATGTTCAGTTCCTTCAACCTGTCTTCATGGGACTTGTGATGCAACCCATGCACCATCTTTGTTGCCTTCCTCTGAACCTTCTCTACCCTGTCTATGTCCTTACGTAGGTATGGTCTCCAGAACTGTACACTGTACTCCAGGTGGGGCCTCACTAGTGTCTTGTATAGCGGAATTATGACCTCCCTTTTCCTGCTGGTGATGCCCTGCCTATACATCCCAGCATCCTATTTGCTTTACCTGATGCCTTGTCACACTGTTTCCCTACCTGAGGTCATCAGATGACAACCTCAAGATCCCTTTCCTGCTTGGTGCATCCTATTCCTCACCCCCAACTGATATATTGTGCCAGGGTTTTGTGCCCCATATGCATTATCTTGCACTTCTTTGCATTGAATTTCAACTGCCAAACCCTTGACCATTCTTCAAGTTTCAGCAGGTCCCTTCTCATTCTGTCTACACCCTCTGGTGTGTCTACTCTGTTACAGAGCTTTGTGTCATCAGCGAACAGTGAAATTCTGCCTTCTAGATCCTGTGCAATGTCACTGATGAAGATGTTAGATAGGACCGGTCCAGCACTGATCCCTGTGGTACCCCACTGGTTACTCTTCCCTCTGTGGAGTGACAGCCATTTACCACCACCCTCTGTGTCCTGCCACCCAGCCAGTTACCTACCCACCACACTACTGTCCTGCCCACCCATATTCCCCAGTTTGTGTAATAGTCTTCTATGTGGCACAGTGTCAAGGCCTTGCTGAAGTCCAGATAGGCCATGTCCACTGCCCTCCTGATCCACCTCCTAGTCACCCAGTCAAAAATTCAATGAGGTTGGTCTGGCATGACCTCCCCTGGTGAAACCATGCTGCCTTGGGTCCTGTAGTCCATTGACAACCAGATGTTCCACCAATCTCTCCTTCAGTAGTGCTTCCATGATCTTTCCCACTACCGAGGTGAGGCTGACTGGTCTGTAGTTCCCTGCTTCCTCTTTGTTCCCACTTTTGTATAAGGGACTACATCTGCTGTCCTCCAGTCTTTGGGTAACTCCCTGTTTCCAGTGATTGGCTGAACAGGATAGCCAGAGGTTCAGCCACCACCTCTCTTAGTTCTTTAAGGACCCTGGGTGCACCCCATCTGGCCCCATTGCTTTATCAGCTCTTATTACTTCCAGTTCCTTCAGGACCCTTTCTCGTGTAAAGGGACTTGTGTCCATTTCTGCACCATTCTCACCCTTGTACTCCCTTCAGACCCATTACCCCCTCTTCCTTAGTAAAGACTGAGCAGAAATACCTGTTCAATATGTCAGCTTTATTGTTGTCATCCTCCATTGGCTCCCATCCTCCCCTTCAGTCTCACTATCCTCCCTTTGTCTTTCTTTTTTCACTTATGTACCTGTAAAGGTTTTGTCCCTTTACCCACTGATTTTGCAATGTGTTCTTCTGTCTGAGCTTTGGCTTCCCTTACTGACTTCCCTGCCTCCCTTTGTTTCTCCTGGTACTTCTCCTATCCCCTTCTGCCTGTGTCTTTTTGTATTGCCTGAATGCAATCTTTTGGCTTTCACTTTCTTTGCTACCTCTCTGGAAAACCATAATGGTCTCCTCTTCCTTTTCCTCTTACTAACCTGCTTAATGCATAATTCTGTTGTTCTTATAATCCCCATTTTAAATACTGCCCACTGTTCCTCAACCCCTGATTCCTGTCCCATTCTCCTTAATGCCTCTTTCAAGTATATCCCCATTTTCCCAAAGTCTGCCCCCCTAAAATCCAGGATACGTGTTTTTGTGTGGTTTGGTTCTGCTCTTTCTGTGATTTCAAACCACAATGACTGGTGGTCACTGTTACCCAGGTGCTCCCCACTGTTACCCCCATCACACTGTCCCTGTTTGTGAGCACAAGGTCCAGTATTGCCTTCTGCCGAGTTGGTTCCATGACCAGTTGCTTGAGGAAGGCACCCTGAAAGAGTCAGGATAAATCTGCTCCTAGTTGATGCTGCTGCTGGGATGCTCCAGTCCACGTCTGGTATATTGAAGTCTCCAACCAGTACTACCTCACCCTTGTCTGCCATCCTTTGGATGGCTAGCATCAACTCCTATCTGTTTCTTCCTCCTGGGCTGGTGGTCTATAGACCACACCTGTCGGATGGCTGGCCCCATTTTCCTTTCCAGCTTAACCCACAGTATCTCTCCCAATTTTGTTCCTCCTGGATCTGTGGCCCTTATGTCATTTTCACATACAGTGCCACTCCTCCTCCCTTCCTGCCTGCTCTGTCTCTTCTGAATATGTTGTAGCCAGGTATGGCCATCTCCCAGTCATGGTTATCATTACACCAGGTTTCAGTGATGGCCACAATGTCCAGGTCTGACTGTACCATGACAGCCTCAGATCTTCCATCTTGTTGCTAAGGCTCCTGGCATTTTGCACACATGGCTTTCCATGATTTGACCTCCTAGACTGCTTCACTGTTCTCCCAGCCCCTTCCTTGGTTGTCATTTATCCCTGGTTCTCCTTGCTGTTTGCCCTTCTGCTGAATTTTGCCCTTTTCTGCTTATCCACCTTTTGGACACTAATCTCCATCTTTTGCACACTGCTTTGCAGAGATAGCCACTCCTCTGGTTCACTGGTTCCACTACTAGCTGTGGGGGTGAGCAAGTGGGTACCGTCCTTGCTGGCCTGCCACCCCTTTGCTAGTTTAAATGCTTGTCAATGTAGCATTTAAACTTATCATTGAGTCTTGGATTCCCTCCAGGATGGATGCAGGCCGTCAGGCTTGAACAAACCTCCATCCCTCCAGGTGGATCCCCAGTCACCAATGAATCCAAACCCTTCCTCACAGCACCAGTTCTTCAACCATGAGTTAAAGTTCCTGGTGCATGCACTCCTATGCTCTCCCTTGCCTCTCACAGGTAGTACTTCTGAGAAAGTGACAGAAGTAGCTACTTGATCAGTTGTGACAGTGGAGAGAGAAGGAGCTCTGTGCTTCTGTGGTGTATAGTTTCGCGCGGGAAGCACATGTGAGACCCTGAGGTTCGGCCTGCAGCCGTTGTAAGCGCTAGTTTGGATTGAACCCGACTTGTGAGGAGAAAGAAGGAAGTCTGAAAGGTAGAAACCAGGCTAACCCTGTAGAAGACTGGAGAAATTGCTGAATCGCGCTCGGTCTCTCAGGAACTGAAGCTGCTGTGTGTGCTCCTGAGTATTTTGCAGTAATTGCGATTGGTATCTAGGAGCTGCCTGCCTGGTATAGTACTTTCCTTTTACATATGAATGTGCGTAGTGCTTGTGGGGAATCGCTATTTCCAATCCCCTGTGCTGTGTGCTGTGTGTTGAAGCTGGAAGCAAACCCCAGCTTCTCTTGGACTAAATCCGTTTGCTATCTGCTGCAGTGGGGTCCAGTCACGAAGACCTTGTCTCCATGCCCTGTTGTTCTGGCAACCCAGAAGAACATCCACCATCCGGTTCTCAGCTTTGGTATTGTGAGTACAAATCACGGTATTCCCCTGCAGCCTGTTTTCAATTACAAGTGTGTCATCTAATTATTGTTGTTTCACTTCTTCATGGAATGAGCAATCCAGCTCCGGATTACAATTGGGTGTTGTGCATATATTTTCTTCTACAGGGCCCTGTCCATCTGCACCTGCCAGCCAACCCCGGGCAATGGACCTGGCTAGCCCCCCCCCAACCTGGGTACCCAGAGTGTGACTTTTCAGACCCTGTATGTGTGCACAGTACTGTGATTTAATTCTGCCAATTAACCGGATCTCCCTCTCCCATGTTTTATTCCCCCTAAATAAACCAGATTTGATGTTGTTAAACTTTAAACTGTCTAAAGTGTCAGTACCTACATATCAAGCATTGTATTGGTTTGTGTATGTTGATTAACCTTATTTTACAGGGGGTTCCCAGAGACGAACCTCAGAATCAGTCTCAAGGGTAAGCGGTACTTTATGAATGAACAGTGTGTACATGTGGGGTATTGGGACTGTAACTACTGTGCATTGTGTGAGCCACTAGAGGGAATAAAAGGGGGTCTCAGTGTCCCAGAGGGCTGTGACCAAGCTAGTCTAACCACTACAAACCCTGACTTTTGGGTGGAGGCACCCGCCATAGAACCTAGGCCCCTCAACCTGTCAGTAGTCAAGCAGGCAGGGGTAGTAGCCCTTGGGATAGCTCCACCTGGGGGTTACACAGGCATGCAAACCTCAGCACTACTGGCGTATGTACACACACACACACACAAGCCCAAATGTGATGGGACTAACAAGGTCACTCACATGTCTGTGCTGGTCCAACCTGACTCTCATACTGACCTCCTAGGACACTATTCACCTCAACCTGGCACAAGGTGGAGCCCATCGTCTGCTATACAGGGGGTAGGAGCACCGCATTGCTGGGGCCACCACCTGTGGCCTGGAGGTTTTCGCAGGCCTGGGCTAGGACCTTTTTGGTCCTTCTTTTGAGTTCAGTTGTAATCTCAGCCCAGGCAGCCCATATCTTGTCTTTTGTCCCTCCTCTTACTGATGAGGCTCTCTTGTGCCATGTAAGCCTGGGCCAGGGCCAGGGCCAGGACCAGGACCTCCACCTCTGAAAATATGTGCTTTCTCTACCTCTCTGTGTCTTCCATAATATTTGTTGTAAGTGAGGAGGACAAACTGCACTGAGTGTTGAATACACACAGCAGAGCACAGAGCAAAGGTATAGTGGTGTGCAGGCTCCAGTGTCCCTGGCCAAGACATGTATGTGTTCCTGTATGGCTGGGCCCAACACACAGCTATCTGCCTGCTTAATAAAGCCCTTGGTCATGTGCAGATAAAGCAATAGTCTAGCTCTGATACAGCATAAACACAGTGTTATGATCACCCATATACCTATTGTAGGCTATTCTACAATAGACTTACATCTAGCCGCCTACAGTACCTCTGTGGAATCTGTGTGGTTCCCTTTGTTCCTTTTATATGCTACAGGTTCCTTTTCTATGCTCCAGGCACAATTAGGTATGCAAATGAGTGAATACGTTCAAGTAATGACTTGCTAATGTGTAAGTTATCCTATGATTTTAAAATTAGCTCAGTTTCATAGACTGTTTGAATATTGCAGCTTTGCCCCAAGTGCTAACGTATCAGCGCTAGTGCTGAGATGGTGTTAACACTGCATCTCCCATGTGGCACTGACAAGACATCACATATTGTTCTTGACGTCACGATACTGTGTCATCATGTGCGCTATAATGCCACACTATGGCATTGGGCATATTTATTTATTTAGTTTTTGATACATATGCACCATGCTGACATACAGCTCAGTTCCTGCTACTTGCGAATGGTCCACCCCCCACTGGAAACATGCATAGCACTGTGCTAATCATTGGTAGTGCAGTGCTATTGCCGAAATGTGTTGCACAAACTGCAGATCATATCCATCGAGCCAGGGACTTGTCACTAGCTTGGTGTGAAGGCTGGTAGTAGGAACCATTCTACAATGGCAGACAGAAGGAGGAGGAGGAGGAGGGCTGTTCTTCCAAGGTGCACCCAGTGGTTGGCCACAGCACTGGCCAACCTTCTTGGCCATCCTTCTGGACCTGGTGGTCACCAGGGAGGACCAGCTCATGGGTGAGGGGGCAGAGGCAGCAGAGAGGCCCAGGTGTGAAATCTGGGCTTCTGGCATGGTGCACTGGAGTGGTCAGAACAGGAGACCAGCGCAGGCACAGCTTTAATGACCTGTCCCATAGGGAGCCCAGGCACTTGCAGCAGCTCAGGACAGTGGTCCAGAGTGGCACTGTGCCATGGCCAGGTGAGTAGAGATGGCTGTATGAATGGCTGTTGTCTCTTATGTGTGCTACTGTTTCCATGATACTGTACATCTGGATTACTGTCCCTGAGGGAATGCGGACTGTACCTGTGTGTTCCTGTTGTGTTCCCTCTGCCTTATGGGACCTGCTCCTCTGTATAGCCCTACATAACCAATGCAGGTGTATGGAACTACTGTCTCGAAAGATGTCCCCAGTGCTCTGTAATAATACAGGACTGACTGTGGATCTTGGAGCCGTGCACTTGACATAACACTAAGGGTGTATGCTATCACAATGACATGTGCTCACTTTTGGTCTATGGGTGCTGTGTCAGGTTGGCTGAATATGTCACGTGACATAGCGTCTACAGGTAGCCAGGGTGGCAGGTGTACTGAACAGCAATTCACAGAGGCCATTGTTTGTTCCATGTGCACTGTCTCTGTTATGTATCGTGTGCTGGCATGCGTATGCAATGTCATAGAAACACAGAAGCATAGACTTTGATGGCAGATAAGGACAGCTTGGCCCACCTAGTCTGCCCATTTCCCTATGTACTGGTTAAGCTGCAGATCCTAGTTAACCAACAGCCTATTTCTTCCTACCCCCCCACAAGAATTGCCTTATGTCTGTCCCATGCATTCTTGAATTCTCCCACAGTTTTAGACCCCACAACCTCCTCAGGAAGGTATTTCCACGTGTCCACCACCCTCTCTGTGAAAAAATACTTCCTCACATTGCCCCTGAGCTGTCCCCCCCTCTACATGGTATACTGGAGTGGATATGCCACTCTAGGTCCTGCCATTGTGTTTGGCTACACCTATGATAGAGTATCCACCCCTACTGTTGTACAGGTATGCTTCCTGTGCCCCTGTTGGATGTGACCTAGGGTTACATGCATCCTACTATGTAATATGAGGTGTACATGGCATGTAGCTGACATGTATGGGTATGTTGGACGGGGTGGTGAGGATGGCTGGACAGGGGCACTACATGGTCCTTGCGTACACAGTACTAGGCCATAGCTCCAACACTGGTATGTAGCGTTGCGGCTGGGCCTGGGTCATGGCACACCTGTCTGTGTGGGGGTGCCATGGCTGTGCCCAATGGTAAGAGATGGCCCTGTGCACAGAAACATAGACTTTGACAACAGTTAAAGACCACTTGGCCCACCCAGTCTGCTCATTTCCCTACCTATACGATAAGCTGCAGATCCTAGTTAACCAACAGCCTTCTTCTTCCTACCCCCCACCAGAATTGCCTTATGTCTGTCCCATGCATTCTTGAATCCCCCTACTGTTGTTGACCCCACGACCTCCTCAGGAAGGCCATTCCATGCGTCTACCACCACCCTCTCCATGAAAAAATACTTACTCACGTTGCCCTTGAGCCACCCTCCATCTTCAAATTGTGCCCCCTTGTTCTTGCACATCTCTTTTTCTGAAAGATGCTATCTTCTTGGACTTTGTTGATTCCCTTGAGGTACTTGAACATTTTTATCATGTCCCCCCTCTCCCTCCTTACCTCGAGGATACACATATTAAGTTCCTTTAGTCTCTCTTCATGTGGCTTCTGGTGTAGACCCTGCACCATTTTAGTTTCCCTCCTCTGGACAGCCTCCACCCTGTCTATGTCTTAGGAGGTGGGGTCTCCAGAAGTGCATGCAGTACTCCAGATGGGGTCTCACCAACTGTCTGTACAGAGGGATAACAACTTCCTGTTTTCTACTGGTGATGCCTCTCCCTATGCATCTCAGTATCCTCCCAGCCCTCCTTACTGCCTTCTCACATTGCTTGCCTACCTTTAGGTCATCTGATATGACTACCCCCAGGTCCCTTTCCATTTTTGTTGTTGTCAGTACCTCCCCCCATATTGTGTACTCTTCCCTGGATTTTGTTTCCCAAGTGCATTACTTTGCACTTCTTTGCACTGAATCTAAGCTGCCATACTTTTGACCATTCCTCCAACCTTACCAAGTCCTTTTTCATCCTTTCTACCCCCCTTGTGTATCAACCCAGTTGCAGATCTTTGTGTCATCTGCAAAGAGGCATACTTTTCCTTCCAGTCCCTCCGTAATGTCACTTGTACGGTCCTGTCCCTCCCCAGCATGCACACGTGGCTGCTGTTGCACAGTACCAGTATACAGATGTGTGTACTGTTTAGGGTTTATGGTAATGTGCCATGTTTTCCACTGCATGGTACTGATCACATTTCCTTTGTCTTCCTCCACAGACACCAGGACCCAATAGGACCAAGCCATGGCCTGAGAGCAGGAGCAGGGCAGCCAGGATCAGCAGAGGTGGGAGGATATGCCCAGCTGTGATTGGGCCTGGCATGGCCAGACCATGGAAGGATGCTCCATGGACACACATCCACGTAAGTACTCTGCATTATGTGTGTCACCATGTGGGTTGCATGTCTACACTATGCTGCATGCTTCTGCTATTGGAGGAGGATATCCATGTGTGTCTCGCCAGGTTACATGCATGCATGTGTAGGCAGCACATATGCAGCTATTAATGGGGACACTTACCTGGCCCTTGGAGAATTGTCTCACCACTGATACTAGGTGTGTCATGGTCTGTGCAGTCTACTGTTTTGTTCCTCATTGTGACAGGCATGCTGCCCTGTGCCTGTGTACTGTGCCTTGGCATGCATTACACCATGCAGTGTCATGCCTCCTGTGCAACAGACCTGGTATACCCGGATGTTGGCAGTAATGTTCCTAGCCCCAGGTGGCACACCTGTCTTTGTCAGTCAGGTCAGTTGTGCAACATGGTCAGGACTAGGTATGCGTACCTCTCTGGTGGAGGTAGGCATGGGCCACTGTTGTACCAGTACACACCTGTGACATGCTGAGTGTGCCATAACACGCCAGTGGCAGTCTGGCTGCATCTATGCAATCTCCAGTGCTGTATGCACTGGATGTCATGCCATTGCATCTCACCAGAGCCAGCTTTATGTGCAAGGCTCCCTGTTCTCTGCAGCATAGTAGACCTAACTTCTGCGGCAGGGACTATGAAGTTCTGTATTACCATTAGGCCTACTTCTGCAGCGGTGAGCAAAGTTCTGCAGCACATAAACAAGGTTATTAGTGCATGTATACAATTCCAAAACTGATTTTCTTTTATTAATAAAATCACATGGTACATGTCTGGCATAAGTACAACATACATTATTATGATTTGCAGGTCATCCCCTCCTCCTCCTTCCTTCTTGGTGATACCCCTTCCTATGCACCACAGCATTGCAGTAGCCCTTCTGACTGCCTTGACACACTGCCTGGCCACCTTCAGATCATCTCATATGACTACCCCAGGTCTCTTTTCTGCTTGGTCTTTGTCAGTATTATACTAATGTTTTAAGGAATCCAAGCAATATTAAACAGTCGATAACACACAGCAGATGTTCTACTACTCCACATTTACTACAGGGTAAGCAATATATTGACCGCAATCATGTCTTACTTATGGAGATAAGCTGACCCTGTCAGGAATAATTTAAGGTGTGAATGACCAGGAGCAAGAAATTTTCCATACAGCTATAAATTGAAATAGAATTAGAATTTAAAAATGGTGTTAGCCATCCACAGAGTTCCCTTCTCATAGGGCTCTAGTCAACATCCACAGCATTCAAACTTTCCGAAACCATGTGCTAAACAAGAATAGTCAGACACAACACCAATGGAACCTCTATAGTCAAAGTTTCAGGAGTTCTCAAACTTTGGGTTTAACAGCTTAATAGATACAACAGTGCACTCTTTTTGAAAGGGTAACTAAAAGAAAAAGAAACCAATTTCAGACTTTTTGTAAAACTAGCAATGAAAATTCCTACTGAATGAATAGAAAACATTTGAAGATCATGTTTATGTGGGAGGCAGCAGATGATGCTCAACATATGTAGATTTGCACAACAAGCAGTCTGAAATTCATTGTTTTTTTTTAGTTAGCACCATATATGTAAAATCATTTTTCAGCTCTACTTTTATATGTAAAATTTATCCATGACCACTATATAAGTCTGTAAACTTTGAGTCTATTTCTGTAAAGAAGTAAGACTCAAGGAAACTCTGTAGAGTGAGTGGCTCAGCTGGGTAAGCCATTGCCCTTTGTGTCAAAGGTGCAATGTTCTATGCCCACAGTTGGAATTTTTTTTCTTTAGTCTTTACTGTTTATTTTTTTTAATTATCATTCAGTACTCATAATAAATAAATAAAAAAAAAATCCCCAAGTCTGGGAATGCATTCCGGAGTGAGCGGTTTAAGCGGCTGTGTGGACAGGCTGCACCACTCACTCCCACGCACCAGACCCTGCGGGCATCTTTTTACTTTTATCAGTTGAGCGCCCCTTGACTTGCAGCCCCTCTCCAACACGTCTTGCATCGGTGCTGAGAGTGGCTGTGTGGATGCAGAAGCCAAGCATCTTTTTTGGTTGGGGCAGTGCTGCAACACTCCACAGGAGGAACAAAGTCAGTCATGTAAAAATGGCTTATGTTTCTAAGTGAGGCAAAGTTTCCCTTCCCCTGGGGGAAGAAAATGGCAGCACTCTCTCTCCTCCACTCCAGACCAAAAGGCTGCAATGCTCTCTGCTCTCTTGCCCTCCAACTTAGTAAAAGAAAAGCTTTCTCCTCCCCCACTTACCTAATGGCAGTAATACTCTCTCCTCCCCCAGTCTACATAATGGCAGCTATAATCCTTCCTCTCCTCTCTTCCCCAGACCTAATCGCAGCAATGCTCTCTTTCATCGCCATCCCGCTTAATGCTAGCAATGCTTTTTACAACCTCCCCCTACCCTAGACCTAATGAGATCCTGCACCTTCAACAGCCTTGCCTGATCCCAGTTTTTAAAATCCAGTATAACCCACCCCGCCCAACTCAGCACCACTACCCACGCCAGGAAGGAAGAGGATGGTATTTGCAATGCTCTCCAAACAATGTTATCACAGAACATTAATGCACTGGGGTTGGCTGTCAGACTAGGGATGTTGAAGAGACAAGGCTGCCAGTTCCACAGAGCCAAAATTTGAACTACTCTAGATTTATTCTTTGGTAACCTTACCTGGTTATAAATGAATAAAAAAAAGCTGACTACTGTATTGAACAGTTATTGATGCTCTAAGAGTAAATCTACTTGTCACTCAGTGACATTTTTATTTGGAATGCAGTGAGCTTGAAATCTATCTTGCCCACCCTTGCATATTGTCTCAGAGCAACATATAAACATTTTAAAATGTTTCATCTGCAATCTCACTGTGACTTTCTCTGTTTTGTCTGTTTCCCTCTTCCCTTATTTAGTTTCCACATTTTACATAATCTTTATCTTCAGTTTTTCACTGTTTTACCTTGGCTTCATCTTCAGTCTATCCAGCAGTTTCTCATTCTTTTCCTGCCTCAACAATTTTATTTACATAGCTGTTCCTTTGCTTGAATTTTTTGTAATTTAAATTTTTCTCCCCCAGCACCAGGTTGACAGCCCCCAGCCTCATCCATAGCAACCTTTTGTGCTCTAAACCCTATAAGGATAGCAAATGAATCCCCCATCCAGCACTTTGCCCATTGCCATCTCATGATTTTAGAACAAGTCAAACCCAATGCCCATCTCAGCCACACCAACTTCCTAACCAGCCTTGAGAATGTCACTCAGTGGCCTTGTAGATTTAAATGTGTGTTGTTATCCAGCTCAACACTGTACAGTGATCCTTCCTCCCTCAAAAGTATTGTAAGGTCTCCTCTTTTACATTACTCTGCCCCTCATAAAACAAGAGATATCAATCTTGCATATCTTCGGGCCAAAGTCAATCCACCCAGAGCTTCCATTGAGTCACTCAGTTTATTAGCACCTTTTTTGGTCCAATACTGTTGGACAATCCACTGCCTCTTCCTATTACTGCTGGGCCCAAGTGTGGGATTCATGCCCCAGTATCACTTTGTGTGGGCCCCAGAAAACACTACTGGGATAAGAAACAAGCATTCTGGCCCACTAGCAGTGACAGGAAAAGGCAATGGATCATCATACAACCTTTGACCAAAAAGGGTGCAATATTAAAAATAGGGTGACTCAATGGGGGCTCATAAGGCTGGGTGGGGATGGTTTGAGAGGCTGAGATGGTTGGGGGGTAAATTTTAGCTTTTATAAGCTACAAGCAAGCCAAGGAATTAGTGGAAAAGAGTGGTGTATGTCTCTGTCTAAATTACTGGGGCAATTTCTGTTCAATTTCTGTGGCCAAACCAAAATTCTGCTGCCAGATCCAAATTCTGCAGCAGGTCTTAATTTCTTCAGCAATCACCACATGCCACAGAACTGCAGAAAACAGGGGTCCTCGCTTATGTGGAATTGGAGTCAATGGCAGGGGGAGGCAATAATGGGCGCTGAATGTACCTTACCATATTTGATTCACATTTTGATGCATAGTCAGTAGTGTCTATCCAACACATTGATCTCCAGAATATGATTATTCCATGGTACATGAGTAGTGCCATGCATACACTACAACACAACTGGATCTTCACAGGGCCAATGTCTTGCACTGGCTCTGTATGAGGAGAAACCCTCTATCTGTAGGGTGGGACCAGTGTCTGCTGGGATGGAGGATGCCTCTAGGTAGCTCTGCATGTTACACCAGTGTTGTATTGACCACGGTACTGTGTTAGGTGCCCACTGGTGTACAACAGCGCTGTACTTGTGCATTACTCTGCCTGCTGCAAACAGTACTGCATGACAATCCTCTCCGTATACAGCTGTGCTGTGTTTACTACGTGTGTGTGTGTGCCTGCCCTGGCCACCGATCAAGGTGGCTCATGAATGTCTGTTGTCCTGAATACCTTTGTTGGCTTATGTAGTGGATGCCTGATCTGCAGGGTGCTGTATGTGTCCATGTGTGTGTGTGTGTGTGTGTGTGTCTGTGCATGTACAACTCCTAGCCACTTGATCTATAACACTGCCTATCATGCTCTGACTTGGCGCTGCTGTTGCATGTGCCGCGTTTCCACATCTGAAATGCCTGCCGGTGTCATGTGTCCCTTGCACAGCTCAGTCATGCTCCTTTGCAGCATGGCACACTCACTGTATGTGCAGTCCTCTACTGTTCAGGTACACAGTGCTGTCTCTGGAATGCAGTGCACATTCCACTGCAGCTGTGTGACTCCCTCCACTTATGTGCAGCATGGTAGCCCATATGTCAGCTGGTTGTACTTCTGTTTATGCAGGACTCATGGGTCCCTCATCCTGTGTACCCAACCAGCTGAGTTCAATGTATTTGTTTTTGTAGGTGCCCAGAGTGTAGGGTGCCATCATTCATGAGGGCTGGGAAGACTTGCTGCACCGCCAGGCCCACCTGCTGAAGCTGATAGTGTGGCAGTGGGTGAATGCACCCCCGTAGTGGATGGCCTGCCAATGGCCATCACAAGGGAACTATGCCAGCAGCCATTACTGCCACCACCACCACCTGCAGCCCCGCGATGGGGCCCTGGACTTTCCTAAACCGGACGGGTACCCTGACCTGGTACCCTTTGTTTATTTTATTCATGGGTGTGAGCCCTGTGGTTTTGTTATATTTACGGGTGAGAACCCTTGTTTTTTTCATTAATGGGCAGGTGCCCTTTTCTTTTGTTTGGTCCCCCATTGTACAGGCAGTTGCCCTTTTCTTTTGCTTCTCCCACTCCCCCTTTTATACAGGTGGGTGCTTTTTTTTTTGTACCAGGAGGGTGCCCTTGTTTTGTTTGTTTTTTTAATAGTGGGTGCCCTTATTATTATTTATTTATTTATTTGACTTTTGGTAACCGGGTAAGCCTGCTGAGACTGATTGTCATTTTTTCAGGGGTGACCCAGGGGAGGATGCAATGGGAGGTACAAAACAAGCATAGAACAAAAGTAGAGAAATGTATAAAGGCATGTAATGATATAATATAAAGAAGGGCATGTTAGGACCGCAGGTGGGAGGGAGTTCCAAAGAGAGTGTCCCGAGAAGGGGAAGGCTCTCTAACAAACTGCTAGACAGGGTTTAGAGTTTGCTAGCGGAGGGAGGCCGGCAGACCTTAAGGACCTATTTGCAATTTTGCATTGGATAAGGGTTTTTAGACAGGGAGGGGTGTACAAGTGGACCAGTTTAAAGATCAGACACAAGGTGGAATATTGCAGTCTAGCTTCGAAGGAAGGTCAACCAACAGAGGCAAGGGCAGAGCAGTGGTGCTCCCTGGAGCTTGTACCAAGAGCGAAGCATCCAGTTCTGTGGTATACCTGTTTTAGCCAGGAAGGGTGGAGATCTGGGTGGAGTGGAGAATAGGAGCTCCATGAGAGGTGAGAGGAGGATGGTACAGCAAGGTGGGTGGAGGGAGTTAGGTAGGAATGGAGGTGATAAAGGAGGCCTATTTTCTAGTGTAGGGTCCTAACAACATTGGTGACATGTGCATCAAAGCTGAGGTTGGAATCTAAGGTGATACCTAGGTATTTAAATGATTGCACCAGTTCAAGAGGATCACCACTGGGGGAGTTTTTTTTAATTTTTTTATTTTGTTCTTTTGGTAACCAGGTAAGGCTCACTAGGCACAAGTGCCTGTTTTCAGGGGTGACCTGGAAACACTGGGGTGGTTAAGTGGCTTGCTCAGAGTCACACAATATGCAAGTGGAGGTTGTGGGAATCAAGTCCAGGTCTGCTGGATGTAGCAAGCTCATTCACAGCTCGTCACTCTAACCTCTAGCCTATACTGCCAGCCCCAGTTAATCATGGGGGGGGGGCTAGTTACCTTAGGAGTACAGTGATAGAAGAGCATAGCCTTAGTTTTCTTGGTGTTGAGTACTAGGAGATTGTTGAGAAACCATGCTACAAAGCTCCAGGAAATCCAGTTGTAACTGGTGGTTCAGCCAGGTTTGGAGGTCTGGTCAGAGGAGGACTTGTACAGTATGGTATCATCGACGTACAGCTGGTCCAATGCACCACTGCAGTGCTGCGGTAGTTCATTAATAAACAATGAAAACAGGAGGGGACCAAGGATAGACCCCTGGGGGACCCCATCCATTATGGCGCTGAAAGGAGACATGTGTACGGCCATTGCGGTAACTGGAAAACCAGTTTAGAGATAAAGAGTCAAGACCTAATAATAGCAATTGCTGGAGTACTAGATTATGGTTAACAGGGTCAAACGTCTTTGTTAAATTGACAGATATTGCACCGGTAACTAAGCCTTTATCCATGAAACTGAGGATGTCAGAAGTAACCTTGATGAGGGCAGTGTGGGTACTATGGGATTTATGAAAACCATGCTGATTATTGGAGAGAGAGCTATTAAGCTCCAGGTGGAAGTGTATGATTTTCTCCTGAGTTTTAGCAAGGGGGAAGAGGATGGAAATGGGCAGGTAGTTCTTGAAAGCAGAGTTAGGGCCACTCTTGTGGATGGGGACCACTATTGCAGTTTTCCACTTACTATGTACAGTGCCTGACTGGAAGGACTTATTGAACAGGTCACACACAGGGGAGGCAATGGCAGGAGAACCAGTTTTTAAGAAACAGGGCTCCAGGGAGTCAAATCCTTGTGTGCTGTTGTCCTGTTGTCCTTGACACACCTAAGGAGACGTATGACTTCTTTCTGGGCGGTCAATTTGAGATGGAAAGTAGAGGTATTAATAATGGTAGGGGGGAGGGGGGAGGAAGGCCGCATGCAGAGAGGGTGGATTTATGCTTTGATAAGTCAGTGAAGGCTTGGTTGAACTCGGAGGCAATAGTGTTTGGGTTGGTGACCTCAGAACCGTTAAGGTGCATGGTGTTCAGCAGGGAGGATTTTCCCTTTAGCAGGGAGTTAATCTGACCCCAGAATTCTTTAGGGTTAGGGAGATGGTTAGTTTGCTGAGTTCAGAAGTAGGAGCATTTAGCTGAGAGTAGCTTGTTTTTGCATAGATTTCTCAGGTATCTGTAAGTCTGCCAGTGAGAAGTCAGGACAGAACTATTATTCGCCTTCCAGGCAACATTCTGCATAGCCATGAGACCTCAAAGTTCCTTGGATAGTCATGGTACACCGGTGCCCTTGGATCTGCACATGACTATGGGGCATGGAGGCTGACTATGGAGTTGAAGGTACTGGTGAAGTATTCTAAGGCCGAGTCAACATTAGGTAGATGGCTGATCAGAGACCAGTCAGCCTGGGAGAGGGAGGCTATGAAGAAAGGCTTGAGGGCTAACCTTGGACATATCTCTGGATAGCAAGACCTTTGGGGGTGGATTAGGAAAATTATTCCTCCATACACAGAATGTGGGGGAGTGGTGACTCAGTGTATCAGGGAGTATACCAGCAATTCTAATGTGAAGGGGGTTGTCAGTGAGGACCAAGTCAAGGAGTGTTTGGAGACCTGATTTGTTATTGTGACTTGTAGGTTCACAGATAAGTCGCGATAGATGAATGTCTGCCAGGGCATTACGGACAGGCCCCAATCCAGATCCCAGCCAATTACAGTTGAAGTCATCACAAAGCACTAAGTCTGTAGGTGGGAGACAGGACTAGGATGTAGGGAGGGATCTAGAAGGAGCACTAATTGGGCGATAATGATTAACTTCTTTACTTGACCAAGAACTACAGTTATATAGATGGTCTCCACTCTGGGGTGCAGGGAGCCAGCTCCGACACAGTCAGAGTGGAGTGAGTGTAAAAGAGCACACCACCACCACCAAAGATGTTGCAGCCGCCAGCTCCGACACAGTCAGAGTGGAGCGAATGTAGAAGAGCACACCACCACCACCAAAGGCGTTGTAGCCGGGGATAGAAATCTCATGGTTGAGGATGGAGGGTTAAAGCTAGGACTCAGAGATGGCCAGCACGTCTGGGTTGTAATGGCAGATCTAGGCTTCTAGCTCAGGGTGTTTGGGTCTTTGACTATGGACATTCATGTAGGCAACTCGCAGTCCTTTAGTATTGCTCCACTCAGGAACAGGTAAGGCAAGGGAGGAGGATGCCCCCTTCTCCTGATGGGCAGGTGCCCTTGTTATTTTGTCCCTCTCTTCTCATGATGGGCAGGTACCCTTGTTATTTTGTTTCCCCCCTTTTTCTCCAGATGGGCAGTTGTCCTTATTCCTTTTTTCTCTCCCTCCCTCCCCGCCATTTTCCTATGGGCAGTTGCCCTTGTTTTGTGTGTGTTTGTCTTTTGGTTGTGCTCATGTGCCATTGACCATTGTAAATAGTAAAGCTGATTTCTGACACCTATGCTGCTATGTTGTGTGCCTTTCATTGGTACCCTTCTCTCACACTCATAGCCCACCCTGGCACAGTGCCTGTGTTCAGTGCTATACTCAGTGTTATATTCAGTACTGTGCAACTGCATTGTGCTGCATCAGTACTATACTGCACTGCACCAGAGTTATGCATTTGCATTGTGCTGCATCAGCACTATACAGCGCTGCACCAGTGTCATGCATTTGCATTGTGCTGCATCAGCACTGTGCTGCACTGTACCAGCGTCATGCATTTGCACTGTGCATGTATACTGCGCTGAAGCCCAATATGCAAAGGTTTAGCACTGAGACAATTTGTCTGAATAGCCCGGTGGCAGTCTACTGGCAACTGGCACTAGCACAAGCACTGGCACAGCTGGTTTAATATGGGGCCCTAAAGGTTTATAAAATTCACTCCTGAATCCATTTGTCCCTAGGCATTTGTTCACCTTAAAGAGATCCACCAAGATATAACTACAAGCCCCTGCACCATATATATAGGTGCCTTACCGCCCGAGGATCCCCATATTGTGCATATTACCGAAAAGTGCTCAGTAGATAAAATGTAATTTCCTTTGTAAAATCCTACACACGGGGTCCCAAGGACTTCCTGTTTTTTTTCTGCTGGCCACGCTCCACCCCCATGCTCCCAGACGTGATGACGAGATGACAGTGGAGCGTGGGGTCACGCTCCATTATACTCAATGGGTGGTGACTTTTCAACCTGTTTTTTACTAATATAATGGCCACTTGGCAATGAAACGTGGGCACCAGTCGACTAACAAGGGCCTTGTTAGACAACCAGTGCCCATGTTTCATTGCCAAGTGGCCATTATATTAGTAAAAACAGATCAAAAAGTTGCCACCCATTGAGTATAATGGAGCTTGCCCCTGCGCCCTCACTGGCATCTCGTCATCACATCCGTGAGTGTGGGGGCAGAGTGTGGGCAGCACTTATGACCGGGAAGTGCTTGGGACCCAGTATACAGGATTTTATGAAGGAAATTACATTTTATCTACTAAACACTTTTCAGGGATATGCACAATATTGGGATCCTTTGGTGCCAAGGCACTTATATATATATGGTGCAGGGGCTCATCATGGTGAATCACTTTAAGCTTCACAATTGCTTGTGCTGGCCCGGTGGCACAGAGGGCTGAGGCACTGGATGTCTCACCTCACGGCATGCCGGCGACCCAGGTTCGGGAGCGAGCCTGGGTCGTTGGAGGTCAGCACGGGGGGGGCGGGCGGACCTGGATAGAGCGGCGGTCAGGCAGCTCTCCTCTCTGGGGGGGGGTGGAGTGGCATCCCTCGCTCATGGCTACCCCCTGGTGGAGGCCGAGGGGCTGTGCAAACAGGGTACTGGTGATAGGCCAATGGGGCGGGTGGAAGGAGGGCCGTTACCGGGGCTGTAAGGCACATGCGTGCCTCCACAGGCATGCGACCTTCTCCTGGGGTCCTCAGGAAAAATGGGGAGAAAATGGGAAAAAATAGCGGCTGGATGGTGACTGACTCTCTGCAGGCACCGCTCCCGGACCGGGCGTAAGGTAAGCCCTGGTAATTCTGGGGGACAGAGCTGGGGGAGCCGGTCAGATGGGGGCTGTACGGGGAGGAGAATAAATAGAAATGCTAAAAAAAAAAAAAAAAGAAAAAATTGCTTGTAAGAATTCCTGAGCAGTGATTAGTGTCCTCAATGCTACGTTTTGTTCTGAGGGTAGTTCTGCAGTGGCAGAGGTGTCCAAAGGGCTGGCAGTATACCCTAGAGGTTAGAGCAACGAGCTGTGAATGAGCTTAGTACATCCAGGAGGCCTGACCTGGGTTTGAGTCTCACAACCTCCACTTGCATACTGTGTGACTCTGAGCAAGTCACTTAACCGCCCAGTGCTCCCAGGTTGCCCCTGAAAACAGGCACTTGTGCCTAGTGGGCCTTACCAAATACTAAAAAAAAAAAAAAGGCATTGATTTCCACAGTGATTACCAAGTCTCGTCTCTTGTGCAGAGTTATATTGTAGTTTTACAAGTGTAAGCACCCCTTTGGGAGCTTACTCGTTAAAGAGCTACTGATGCCTCAAAGAAAACTTAAAAAAACATAATAATTAGGTACAATTCTGCCTGCATTCCATTTATATTTTATATATTTCTCCTCCCCATTATTTATTACTAAGAACATTTGCATGAATATATGATCTGTATCCCTTAGAGTTCTTTTAGAATCCATTTTCCTCTATAGCTTACTCCCAACTTCAAGTCATAATTCTCTGTTGTGACATCACAATCTGTTGCCATGGGAGTAACTGTGATATCATAAGCAGTGCTCTATGACTTCAGGTAGGGAGAAAGCTGCAGGAATAGACAAACTCTTTGGGAGCAAAGATCCTGTGTTCATACAGATGACCTCAGTAATAAGAAATGGGGAGGAGGACTACAGTACTAATTGGAAATACAACCTGGATTGTGTCTAAATATTAGGTTTTGTTAAAGTTCTCCTGAACGTGTCACCAGTTCTTTAAATTCCTGTAGTTAAGCAGGAAAGCTTTGGTGCCTGTAGGTCTGGGGTGTTGGGACTCTCTGCGGCCAGCTGGGGGGCCCCATTCCTGCCTTCCTGGAGGCATAAGAAGGGTGGTTTTGACATCATAGAGAGGTCGGATGGGAGGAAGGAGAGAGCGAGGAGGGAGTTGGGGTGGGGGGTTTGGCCCACAAGTTCAGCCGGAAGGCCATGGCAGGCCGGGGTGGTTCGCTTGCCACCCCAGCCCTCCTCCCTCAAAGACCCATGATGGCTGTGCGGTGATTTGGGCCATAGTTAGCAGGGGAGCAGTGGATCACTGGTGTTTGGACCCATCGGTGCTGTTTTGGGAGCCAGAGATGCAGGAGATGAAATTGGAGTGCACCAAGTACCTTGTTATGGGTAAGCACTGATGGGGGCCCTGTTCTAGAAAATTTCTCACCTGTGGGCGAGTGCAGTCTGGGAGCTGGGTAGTTTTCTGTGGCCAGGCCTGCTATGGCAGAGAGGGCTTGGGGTGCGATCCAGAGGTGGCAGCCTGGATCGTTGGGGGTGTAGTGTGGCAGACTACCCCTTTTCCCCAGACCATGGAGCCACTGCAGTGTTGGGGCTTCCCAGTGTGTGCGGCCTGTGGAGGCACGAGGAGTCCTGTGTGGGGAGTGGCTGATTGGGACCTCAGGTGGGGTGGCAGTCTGCCTAGGTGCTCCATGTGGCATATCAGCCGGGTCCCCTGGGTAAAAGCAGTCCAGAAATTGGAATCGCTGCATTAGCGGAAAGTGCCTGAAGATCTGGGATGGCCAGGGGTTCGCATAACATCCTGGGGGATCCAGACTCAAGCATGTGGCATTAGTAACTGGGTGGCAGGAGGGTTTTCGGTAGTACCTTTCTTGCTAAAAATGAACATCGGTAACAAGAACATCTCAGTTTAATATGTTTTCCCCTCTGTAATGAAGTAACCCCTAGTCTGGAAGGCAAATGGAGAATGAGATTGGGACAGTAGAAATGTCTCATGCTGTCTCGGTGCTACCTCAGTCAGAGTGTGATTGAGACTGAGAGAGATTAAAACTAAGCCTGTTTGGGAAGAAATGAAGGAAGGAATATGAAATGGAAGTGCTGCTAATAGTACAGGTATCTCCGTGTGAGGCCTTTTTGGCCGAAAATTAACTGCTGCTGCCAGGAAACGTAGCCTTTTGGCTCAAGGGGATTACTGCATAGATTTAAGCCAATCTGTTGAAAGAGATTACATGCAGATTTATGATCAGATCCTATGTCTACAAGAGTGCTCCCACTGTTATCATGTATTATACAATGGCAAGAAAATTTCCTGGACTCTGATTGGTCAGTCTGGGGCTGAACCCATGATGTCATCCCAGCATAACATCACGGGTGTGATGTTATCCAGTATAACATCACGGTTCTAATCTCAGCACTATGAATCTCCTGACTGCTTACTTGGATATGTTTGTATTTCTCTTTGAATGATTGTTCGCATCTTCTTTGAAGAAACAAAAATATTTTTCCACACTAACAAAAACATTTTTAAAATATTTTTTTTTTTATTCTGTATAACAACAAACCATTGTATAATAGGAATAATGCCCTCCAGGGTGTGTGTGTCATGCTGGGATAATGTTACTTCTGGGGCGATTGGCCGCACTCGGCCTGTGGCCTTGTGCCCAATCACCCCAGGCGTGACGTTATCTCAGCACAACACACACTCTGTCGGGCATTATTCCTTTATCCCCACCTTCCATGGAGTGGTTTATCTGTAACCTCTAGGTGGCGCTATCCCAAGGGCTACTACCCCTGCCTGCTTGGCTAGTAGTAGGTTAAGGGGCCTGAGTTCTGAAACGGGTGCCTCCCCCCGGAGATCAGGGTTGGTAGTGGTCAAGCTAACCCGGACACAGCCCTCCGGGACACTGTAACCCCCCTCTTTCCTTACTAGTGGCCAGAACAATACACAATAATCACTTTCACAATACCCCTGATACACCACACAAGTACCCACACTGTTTGCACTTACCACCAGGGCTTTCCTCTGGCCCGGCCCTGGGGACCCCCTGTAAAGCAAGGTTATACTGCAAGCAAATAACAGCAGTACAGTATTCTTGCACAAACTGGAACCACAGTCAGGGTAAATGCAAAAAAGAGTTAGATCTGATTTATTTAAGGGACTTGAACAAGGGAGGGGCATAATCAGGTTAATTTGCTTAAAGGCTGTATCAATCAAACAGTTATGCATGCACTTCATGGTCCATAAACAGTCGCACACTCTGGGTACCCAGATGGAGAATGGTGAGCCAGCCAGGAACGTTGCAGCTGGTTGGGGCCCTGTGATGGAAGAAAACAACATGCACAACACACACTATTTGTAATCCGGAGCCGGAGGGCTCAGTTCGTGAAAAGAAAATAAAAATACAATCAGATGACACACTTTTAGATTAGGCTGTTGTTGCAGGGAGCTACCCTGATGATTACTCACGATACCCAAGACTGGACACAGGCTGGACGCAAATCGAGACAGCAGGTGGTTAATCTGGAGTGCCAGGAAAAGCAGGGCCCACATGAATCGCCAAGGCATCATTCCTGTTCAAGCGTGGAGCAGGGGGCAGATCCCCAAGCAGGTCTCTGGTCGATGATTTTCTCTGTGCAGTGGGTAATTTGGCTGGGCCAGTGTTGTAAGGTCCCAGCCAAATGGAGACAAATTCGGATACAGTCCAGCTGGATACAGTTTCCAGCAAGCAGAACACAGTTCACACAGCGGGGAACCAAATCACAACCCAATAACAACTCACAGCACATTTACATGTAAGGAACTTCTACTGTACCAGACAAACTGCTCTCCGGTCACGGTCGCAAAGTCTTTGCATAAACCGGGGGATTCAAAAGCAGCTGGAAATCCTGACAGGCTGACCGCATTCAACAAAATCTTCGGTCTTCTTCAGGTATGAGCCTGGTAAAAAATCAGTGGCTTACTTCGTTCTCACAAACTTGGATTTAGTCCAAAATAATTCTCTTCTCTCCCTCTCAGGGGCAGCAGGTAGGCATGCAGGTCAAAACTCAGGCCTTTCCACAGAGACTGTCTCTAGCTGTTCTTTCTTCAGCTCCCAACTTAGATCTGACTTAACTGCCAGCAAGCCTAGGATTTCCCCAAGATCCAAAAGGTTCGGTTGGCTGATTCATCTGTCAGTCACAACAGGAGCTCCCCCTTCAGGTGCAAAAAGGCATCAAAAGCCCAAAACTACAATTCCTACAGATTTTGACTCCAGACAGCTCCTGTAGTCCGGCTCCATTTTAGGTCCCACCAGTACTGATTGGTCCAATTTGGTAGTCCAGGACCAAGATAGTGGAGATAAACAAAACAGTCCTTGCTGCAAAGAAAGCAGGTTAGACAAACTACATTATCATTATGTGTGTTCATAGCTCAGTGCTTATGTTACATATATAGGAATGATGTAGATGGTTGATGGATACAGAAGCCACCATTTTTAGGTAGTAGTATAGAATGTTTGTGCTCAGGTACTTGGATGCTTGAATTGAGTTGTTTGATAATATTTGATGGTTTTGGCCTTTCTCTGTATCCCATCTGTAGGAAGGAAGCTTGGTTTAGAATTATGAAAGCCCCCCGGTGGGATAAGAGTGCCGCAGAAAGAGGAGGTGTCGGGGAGGATGGTGGGTGAGTGTGACTCGCTCTAAGCAGAGCCAGAGTCAGCTACTTCAATTAAATAGGCTGTGGGGAAGGAGCTCTTCCCCCACATAATCCCGGGCTACTTCCTACAATTATGTGTGTTCATAGCTCAGTGTTTATGTAACATATATAGGAATGATGTAGATGGTTGATGGATACAGAGGCCAGCATTATTAGGTAGCAGTGTAGAATGTTTGTGCTTAGGTGCTTGGATGCTTGAATTGAGTTGTTTGATAATATTTGATGGTTTTGGCCTTTCTCTGTATCCCACCTGTAGGAAGGAAGCTTGGTTTAGAATTATGAAAGCCCCAAAAGAATAAATTATCAACCATTGTCCTTTAACTGAATGGTGAAAAAGTCATGCATGACAACACTTAGTAATGATAGGAATAGACAATTACCTCCTCCAACTCCGGAGAGTGTGACCAGCAGCACTCAGGAGAGGAAAAACCCCCTTGGGGGGAAACCTCTGAGGACCCATGGCTACTGACCTGCCCGTCCTTCTGGGCATACTAAAGGAGAGAGATCCTAATTAAACCTAATTAATCAGCTGAATTTGAATTCAAATTTGTAGAATTGAATCCAGATAAACGAAGCTTAGAATTGAATGTAAATGTCCAGTGAAGTAATTTGCCCCTAATAAAGTCCGTGTCCGAGAATCCATATACAGTTCGGAATGATGGAGAGTGGATATGAAGAACCTTCTTCTGGACTTCCGTAGATAAAGGGGTATAATCCAGGAAATGTATGACGGTGGAGATGAAGTCGATGTCTGACAAATTCAATACAGGAGACCAGACGCAGATAGTTGCATCCAAACTTGACATCAACGAGGCAGGATGAATAGAAGTAGTACGACTTCCTGATTTCTAATAGAGGGCTTGAATAGTACGTGTCATGAAAGAAGGCTTGTAGGCCAGGCTACCGACTGATGAATCCAGTTCTGATAAGTGAAGTCTAGTCTTAGGAATTGATATGAAGACAATGGCTGTAGAGCTGAGCTGAAATAATGGCAAGCTGTAGAGGATAATCGGAGACACTGATGCGAGGTATGAAGCATCCAAGTAGTAGGATAAGGTGAGCCCAAAGTAAGCAAGTCAGGTGGACTGCTGATCCGAAGCGAGAGGTAGAAGGAGCAGGGATTGCACCCACGAAGGCAGATGAGAAGGAACAGGACGTGGCAATCAGCTCTTGAAGAAAGCTCAGCTTAACTGACAGCTGGTGAGGTAGGAGAAAGAGGCGGCTGATTCTGGGTATAGGAAGCGCAGTCAGACCCATGGAAGTCTGCCGATATAATAGAGCATGGCAGCTAGTCCCTCGGCAAGAAGCATTGCTTCCCATCAGCTGGAGAGGTAAGTAGAGAGGCGACTAGCTTCAGGTAACAGGAAATGTAGCCAGACCTATGGAGGTCCACCAGTAGGAATAGTGCATGGGATACCACCTCCAGGAGACGTATCTTGAGTCAGGTTAGAGCAGAGTAGTACTGCATTCGTAAGGCAGATGTAGAGAAGGGAAGAGTGCTGAGGACTGACGTATCCATTAGAGCAAGGATGGCAGGGATCGCATTGAAGAGACTGTGGCATGGAGACGGCAACTTGATGAGGAATAGCATACAAAACTGTATGCATGCAATGACTGAGGCAGCAATAACGGGACAAGACCCGAATAGGTGAGCATAAGATTCCTGGATGGAGATAACTGAAGAGGCTGAGTCAAATGGAGTAGCGTTGTCACAGTGTCCAAAAAGCAGTAGAGCACAATCAGGATAAGGTCTTTGTGAGAGGCACAACTAAGTGACCTGGAAAGGGTGAAGCAGCAGCAATTCCACATGGCAGAAGCAGCAAGACAAAGCATCCAAGAATAGAGGAGGAATGAAGAAACGGCCAGATGCGGATCCATAATAAGAAACTTCCAGCTGGCTGACCAGCATCAAGTAGGCGCATAGTAGAATGCGGGAATCTCCAGGCCCCAAGCCGGGTGAGGCGGAAGTAAAGCAGAAGCAGGTAAACTTCCCAGCCTGAAGGGCGAAGGCAAGTCGGAGAAGCAGGCGAGTAGCAGGCAACCTCCCAGCCAGATGGGCGAAGGCAGGTCGTTGAGGCAGGCAAGGAGTAAGTAAAGCTCCTAGCCCGATGGGCGAAAGCAGGTCATAGAAGCAGGCGATGAAGATGTAGTAGAATATAGGAACAAAGGACCTCCAGGCCCTGTAGGGGCATAAGGTCTGACGAAGCCGATGGCTAACTCCGGCCCCGCGGGGCAAGGCAGGTTGCAGAGCAGTCGTACAAGATGCAACGGAAATGTCGAACTGCAAGCAATGCAGGGTCATGTCCTGGCAGGTAGAGGTTGCAGGAAATACGTAAACAGAGGTAGATGGATGCCAGCTCAGGAGGAGCGCAGTAGAAGGTAATGGCAGATTAGTTGGGATGACCCCAAGTCCTGGGAGAGCGAAGCAGGTAATATGAGCAAGAAAGGGCATCTGCACAAAGTTGTAATAGTAAGCATGCTGAATGATGTAGACGTAGTAGCAGGGAAGCAGGGCAGTGTCTAAAGAAATAGATGACGAATGTCGAATTATCCAAATGGGAATCCATAGTGAGGAGCTCCTTGGCAGGCAGCCGCGGCAGCAGGTAGGCGAAAAACAGGATAAGCTGGAGGTGGAGAGAGAGCAACCTTGGAAGCTAATCTACGAAAAGCCTTTTTCTTAGGCAAGGAGGTAGGGTATTGAAACGTAGTACAGAAAGAATGCATTGCTACAAGGGAACCATATGCAGGTTGGTGACAGTCTTGGGAGTGTAAAGAGCTAGGCTTCCCACAGGCAAGCAGGTAAGCACGAAGAAGGCTGTAATTGGAATAGAAACCCAAGACCCTCAATGCTTAACTAAGGTGGCAGTACTGAAGCAGCAAAAGCTGAGCAGGTAAGCAGCACAAGACATGGTTCCAAAGATGGAGTGCAGGGGATGCATGGCATGGATAAGAAATAGAGTCTTACTTCCTCACATGTGCACAGTATGCAGTTGAATTCACCATACACATCACAGATATACCACCTTAAGGGAGTTTGCAGGCATTCCAGTAAAGTCCACAGCAGGGTCCAGCGTAACAGAAGTAAATGACAGGCAGTTGCAATGCTTCAGGGCTGAATTAGAAGGATTGTAGCAGAGGCACTACAGTTAGGCGTAAATTCCAGGTGATCAGCCTCCATACAAATAATTCCAGGACAGAACGAGGGTCAGGTGAGGCGATATGGAGCATAAAGAATTCTCCCATGGGCAAGGTTGAGTCTCAGGAACAACAAATCTATGTAAGAGAAAGCAAATACTCCTCCTGAAATGAACACTCACCCTCAGAATACTGAAATGGCGTGCATACTGCGCTAGATTGATCGACATAGAGTCGCCAGAGAGGAATCAGTTCGGCAGTTGACCGAGAAAGAGCAGGCAGCTGCACTGAGTTAGAGGCTGCAGATGACGGGCATGCAGTTCGCCTCGGTAGGCTGCAAGGACGAGTAGCAGCCACTGGTAGAGTGAAGTATGTGCACAAGCAGCCGGATCATAGTGGCAGTAGCGAGGGTGACCATGAAGGCGGTTGAGATAGTCGGGACAGTGATAGGCAGTATGGAATCCAGGCGATGGCTGTGCGACCGAGAAGAAACAGGAAGGAGCCAACTGCAGGAGAAGTGAGACAACGGCGACGAACTGGGCTGGTACCGGGCTGCTTGAAGGAGGAAAAGAGACCACCAGAAGGCAAGTGCACAGGCAAGCAAAGAGAGCATAGGCAGGGAATTAGTACAGAGCAGCGTGAGAGAACGAGCATACAGAACCTCCCCCCAAAGAAAAGAAAAAGCACACGGACAAAACGAACAGGAAGGGAGCCTTGGGAACCCACAGAAACAAATGAAACGAGGCAGAGCAGACAGTTGGGGGGACAACAAGAAGAGCTGCCACGGCCAGCAGCGGCAGGAGCAGCAGTGTGACTCGCTCTAAAAGCAGGCTGGGTCAGCTGCTTCAATTAAATGAGCTGTGGGGAGGAGCTCTTCCGGCTACTCCCCACAGTTATCACTCTAAATGATTTTCAGCAAATAGTTACATCTTTCAACAGAGCGCCCTCTCAGATTACTTATGACTGCAATCCAGGCAGCTCTTAAAGAGACAGTACACAGAGGCTATACAGGCACTCTCTGGCAATCACATTTAAACTGCTAAAACGCAGGACACCAGCCTGGCAGTGAGCATTTAGGCAAGCTCAAGGAAGACTTTTCGGAAACCCTCATTTGTGGGGGGGGTTACATATCAAATTAATCTTTACATTAAATCAGTTTTGCAATTTTGATTCCGGAGTGGACATTGGGTTTCCTTAATAACTGTTTCATGGTATGTGCCTTTAACAAACGTTGCCCCTGCAGCATTTCCCAATGTGCCTGTTCCCCGGAAAATGCAAAACCATCTCGCAACAATCAAGATCCAGGTAATGAGAATCTTTAATTTCTGGGCTGTATTTTTCTAGCTGAACAGTGCCCCCTTCCCAGGACATTCACCATCTTTATACCTCTAGATGCAGGGGAGAGGCTTGCACAGGCATTTGTCATACGAACATATGAAGAAGCCAGCAGAAGAAGGCCATTTGGTCTATCAAGTCTGCTCATATTGCAGGGTCTATGAGCTAATGTCCCTACCCTCCCTCCCTCCCATTCCTCCCATCCTCCCTACCCATTACCCTTCCCTCCCCTATGTCTATCCCAGCCTCTTAAAGCTGCCCACTGTCTTCAACGAGATTACCTCTTCAGGCAGTGCATTCCAAGTGTCCACTACCCTCTCTGTGAAGAAGTGCTTCCTGAGCTCCCTCCTAAACCTCCCTCCCTCCAGCTTAAGACTGTGCCCCCTCGTGTTATGGTTGCCACTCAGCTTAAAGAGACTCTCCTTAACAACCTTATTTATCCCTTTCAAGTGCTTGAAGGTCCCAGTCATGTCCCCTCTCTGTCTCTCCTGTCTTCCAGGGAGTACATATTCAGTGCCCTCAACCTCAACCAAGTAATAAGAGTTGATAAAGCAATGGGGCCAGATGGGATGCACCCCAGGGTCCTTAAAGAACTCAGAGAGGTGGTGGCTGAACCTCTGGCTATCCTGTTTAGCCGACCACTGGAAACAGGGGAGGTACCCAAAGACTGGAGGACAGCAGATGTAGTCCCCTTATACAAAAGTGGGAACAAAGAGGAAGTGGGGAACTACAGACCAGTCAGCCTCACTTCGGTAGTGGGGAAGATCATGGAAGCACTACTGAAGGAGAGATTGGTGGAACATCTGGTTGTCAGTGGACTGCAGGATCCAAGGCAGCATGGTTTCACCAGGGGGAAGTCATGTCAGACCAACCTCATTGAATTTTTTGACTGGGTGACTAGGGAGATGGATCGGGGAGGGCAGTGGACATGGCCTATCTGGACTTCAGCAAGACCTTTGACACTGTGCCACATAGAAGACTATTACACAAACTAGGGAATATGGGTGTGGGCAGGACAGTAGTTTGGTGGGTAGGTAACTGGCTGGGTGGCAGGACACAGAGGGTGGTGGTAAATGGCTGTCATGCCACAGAGGGAAGAGTGACCAGTGGGGTACCACAGGGATTAGTGCTGGGACCGGTCCTATTCAACATCTTCATCAGTGACATTGCGCAGGACCTAGAAGGCAGAATTTCACTGTTCCCTGATGACACAAAGCTCTGTAACAGAGTAGACACACCAGAGGGTGTAGACAGAATGAGAAGGACATGTAGAAACTTGAAGAATGGTCATGGGTTTGGCAGTTGAAATTCAATGCAAAGAAGTGCAGATAATGCATATGGGGCACAAAAACCCTGGCACAATATATCAGTTGGGGGTGAGGATATAGCATGCACCAAGCAGGAAAGGGATCTTGGGGTTATCATCTCTGATGACTTCAAGGTAGGAAACAGTGTGACAAGGCATCAGGTAAAGCAAATAGGATGCTGGGAGGCATAGGCAGGGGCATCACCAGCAGGAAAAGGGAGGTCATGATTCCACTATACAAGACACTAGTGAGGCCCCACCTGGAGTACAGTGTACAGTTCTGGAGACCTTACCTACGTAAGGACGTAGACAGGGTAGAGAAGGTTCAGAGGAAGGCAACAAAGATGGTACATGGATTGCATCACAAGTCCTATGAGGACAGGTTGAAGGAATTGAATATGTACTCCCTGGAGGAGAGGAGGGAGAGAGGGGACATGATAGAGACATACAAGTATCTTACAGAGAGGAACAGGGTGCTGGAATACACTATTTTTAAGCAAAAAAGATGTTCCAGAACTAGAGGGCATGGGATGAAGTTGGAGGGAGGACGATTCAGAGGAAATGTGAGGAAGAATTTCTTCACAAAACGGGTGGTGGACAAGTGGAACACCCTACCTGAGGAAGTGGTGGGGGCTGAAACAATCACAGGATTTAAGAATGCATGGGATAGACATAAAGGAATTCTGGAGGTCAGGGGTTAGGGGCAATAGAGTTCTAGGAAAATATAAACTGAAGTTACAAACTCAAATGGGCAGACAAGATGGGCCATAGGCCCTTATCTGCTGACACTGTCTATGTATCTACGTATCTACTGCATGTAACCTCTCCTCATATGCCTTACCCTGCTGACTGGCTATCATCTTTGTAGCCCTCCTCTGGACCTTCTCCAGCAGGTTAATGTCCTTTTTGAGGTGTGGGCACCAGTACTGAACTCCATACTCTAGATGCGGCCTTACCAATGACCTGTATAAGGGCTGTATAACCTCCTCTCTGCTACTGCTGATCCCCTTAGATATGCATCCCAGCATCTTGTTTGCCTTTGCTGCTGCTTTCATGCACTGCGTGGAGTGCTTCAGGTCACTAGTGATCATCACTCCCAGGTCCTTCTCCTCCTCTGACGCAGATACTTGAACTCCATCCAGGTAATACTCTGCCCTAGGATTCTTGGCTCCAATATGCATAACTTTGCATTTCTTGGCATTGAAGACAAGCTGCCATATCCTGGACCACCTCCCTAGCTTTTCCAGATCTTCCTGTAGGTCCTGTATCCCTTCAACTGTATTCACTCTCCCATAGAGTTTGGTGTCATCCACGAATAGGCACATTTTGCCCTTAATGCCATCTCCAATGTCATTGATAAAGACATTGAACAACACTGGCCCCAGCACCGAGCACTGCGGGACCCCACTGGCTACCTGTCTTGTGCCAGATAACTCTTCCCCCACAACCACCCTCTGGGTTCTGTCCTTCAGCCAGTTTTCCACCCATCTGGACATCTTTTCTCCAACCCCGAGATCCACCAACTTCCTGATCAACCTTTTGTGGGGCACAGCGTCAAAGGCCTTACTGAAACCAGGATAGAGGATGTCAACCACTTGGCCCCTGTCTACTGTCTTAGTGGCACAGTCAAAGAAGTCAATCAGAGTTGTTTGACTCAATCACCCCCCATGAACCCATGCTGCCTCGCATCCTGGAAACCATGTTTCTCTAGATATTCCACCAGCCTCTCCTTTAGTATGGTCTCCATGAGCTTGCCCACAATGGAGATCAGACTGACTGGTTTGTAATTCCCTGGGTCATCCTTGGAACTGCTTTTGTGTAGCGGCACTACATGTGCTGTTCTCCAGTACTATGCCTGTTTCTAGTGAACTATTAAATAGGTATTCCAGTGGCCCTGCCAGCTCCTCAGCCAGTTCCTTTATTACCCTTGGATGTACTCCATCTGGGCCTGGTGATTTGTCCACCTTCAATGCCAATAGCCCCTCCCTCACTCTATCCTCCACAATCACTACATCTGTGTCCCCCCCCTGCTCCACTTTTCCCTCCTGAAGGCACTGGTCCATCCTTCTCCCTGGTGAAGACGGAACAGATGTATTCATTTAGTATCTCTGCTTTTCCCCCCATTATCCTCCACCCACTCCACCCCTTTCCTAAGCCTAACAATCCCTTCCTTCTTGTCCCTTTTCTCACTTATATAGCAAAAGAAAGCCTTCTCCTTTTTAATTCCTTCAGCTATATGCAGCTCCTTCTGTGCCTTTGCTCACCTGACTTTCTTACTTGTATCACTAGCCAACCTTAGGTAATTTTCCCTATCCACCTCGCTCTTGGTCTTCCTGAATTTTCTATAGGCCAACCTCTTTTCCCTTACTGCCAGGGCAACCTCAGAACCGAACCAGATGGGTGCTTTGGCCCTTGTGTTCTTCCTCCTGAGTCTAATGCACTCATCTGTGGCAACCAGTATTCCTTCCTTAATGATGGACCACCTTTGTTCCACCCCCATATCTGCTCTGATGCCCACCAGATGGCTCCTTGGCACTTTGCCAATTTTCCTGAAGTCCGCCCTCCTGTAATCCAAGATTTTGCTCTTACTCGGGATGCGTTTTCTGCCCTTATCCAACTGGAACCACACTGTGCAATGGTCACTTCCACCCAGTGGCTCTCTGACCATTATTTCCTGTACATGCTCCCCATTTGTGAGCACCAGATCAAGAATTGCCTCAGCTCTTGTTGGTTCAGTGATGCCCTGAGTCAGGAACCCACTCTGCAATCCTTCCAGGATCACCTGACTCCTAGCACATGTCGTGGATGGTATGCTCCGGTCCCCCTTTGGTAGGTTGAAGTCCCCCACAATTACCACCTCTCCTTTTCCTGCAGCTTCCAATATTTGTGAGCTCAGTTCCCTGTCCCTCTCCTCATCCTGATGGGGTGGTCTGTAAACCACCCTCAACCGTACCTTTCTCCCTCTATTGGACCTTAACCGAACCCATAATACCTCCACCTCCCGTTCCTCCGACTCCTCCCTCGTGCAAGTTATTCCTTCCCTGATATAAACTGCCACCCCTCCCCCTTCCCAACTACCTTGTCCCTCCTGTATAGTTTATATCCAGGGATCAAAAGGTCCCAGTTATGGTGTGATGTTGCCCAAGTCTCAGTTACTACAACTATGTCCACCCTCCTGTATGCTAATAGTGCCTTCAGGTCTTCCATTTTGTTTCCAAGACTCTGTACATTCAAATACACCACCCTCCACATAGAATCTGACCTTCCTTCTCTTCCCTCTATTCTTCTATTCACATTTATCCCCTCTGTATGCACTCCTCCACGTACCCTTGTTATGTGTTCCTCACCCCCTCCACCCTTTGCTAACTGTGTTCTCGCCCCTTCCACCTCCTCCCTTCAGACCTCATCCATCAGTGTGGTGGTGGGGGGGTTCACTGACCTCCTCCTCCTCTCAGAGTCTGTGGGTCTGCACACTCACTGCTCCCCCCATCAGTAGTTTAAAGTAAGTGTAGTAGTTATATATTCCCCCAGTTTGTCCCCCGAGTACCCTCAAACCCTCCCTACTGACGTGTAGCCTGTCTAGAGAAAAGAGTGCTTTGTTTGATCAGGTTTCCTCCCAGTCCCCAATACAGATGAACATCTCCTTCCTGCACCAATTTTTCAGGCAGTCATTGAAATCCTCTATTCTTTTTTTTCCTGGCTGTGCTGGTCCTTGATACTGGTATCACCTCTGAGAAGGCCAGCAAACTTCCTTCCTTCCTACCTACCTGCAGATCTTCCCTAACTCCCTGAACCTACTTTGCACTACCTCCATCTCCTCCCCAGCTAGGTCGTTGGTTCCTAAATGTATAACTAAATTAGATTTTCCTCCAACCTCCCTTACTATTTTCCCTATGTTTTTTTTTTTTCACTCTTCTGTTTATAGCCCTCCAGCCTGGAACTCTCTCGGGCCACTGCACTCACTGACTTGCTCTACTGCCCTGTGTTCCCTGGCCATCTTCAAGTTTGTTTCGGTTCCCCGGGTTGGGGGACTGCAACCCGGGGAGACTAAGGGGGCAGTGGCGGGGAACCAGCATTGGGCGTGTGGCAGTGGCTCTGGCAGGGCTGTTGCCTATCCAGGGCTGGAGGGGTATTTCTTGTAAGCCCGAGACCCCCTCCACTCGTGCGAAGTGTACGTCTGATGCTACGATGCACGGCAAACCTACTTGCATCAGCCTCGCTCCTTACATGCAGCCCGGCAGCTCGTGGTGCCCTCCGGTCTCCACCGGGGGTCGCCAGAGTGCCACACAACCCATGCTCTCCCACCCAGAGAGGAGAGCAACCCAGTGGGCGCTCGATCCATTTCCCTTCCCTAGCGATCCCTGACTCCCAAGTTCGCTCTCAAACTCGGGTCATCGACGTGGCGCGAGGTGTGGTGTCCAGTGCCTCAATCCTCAGCGCCACTGGGCCGGACCTTGTTTTCCTTATTGTTGTACTCACCTTCCCAGCTGTCATCCCTGGCATACAAACCACCCTCCTGCTTGCATTTGGGTTCCCTTTCCTTCCCCAGTGACTATCCCAATTATGGAGTCCCCTATTATTGCCACCCTTCCATCCCCTGCATCCATGCTTCCTGTCCTTCCTTTCTTACCTTCAATACTAGCTGCTTACCCACCTAACTGCTCCCTCTGCACCAAGGTTAACTTATTTCCACATCCACAATTTATCCTAACTCTTTTTCCATCTCACAATCTGCCCCTCCCTTTGACTATCTGTATCTGCTTTCAGTTTTCCCTCCCCTTCCCTCTTCCTTTCCTTTTCTCTCCCCCCCTTCCTCCACTCCGTTTTGCCTGCCTCCTCTTCCCTGCCCACACTGATTAGTTTCCTCCCCTCATGTTTGTCCTGCAGTTGCCATTTGCCCCATTTTGAGATTTTGGACTTTTATAATTTTGCGGCTTTCAAGCACCCTGCATAGTATTATTGCCTGAGAAATCTCAAGTGTTGTTCTGTTTTGTAAAATAGAAGTTCTTTCAATTCCTTTTTTAGCTATCTCCAGTTATTTTTTTCCTTCCACTATTCTTTTACATTTTGTTGGGCCTCTAGAAGTCTAATTGCCCCATCAAGTTCCTTTTGTCTATGTTGTCTTTCTTTTTCCTTAAATTGGAGAGTAGATTGCCTCTAAGAACCGATTTGGTATTATCCCCTAACATTTCCTGGGGGTGCGGAAGGGGCAGAATCCTTATCGTTCTCTTGGATTGCTTTTTCAGTTCTTATACTACATTTTGTTTTACTCTTTTCATCTTTTAGCAAGGAGACTTTGGGCAGGGTTTTGAAAAGTGAATTTTTGCCACAAACGCTGGGTGCTTCAACGATATGGTGCGCTGGACTTGTGGCAGACAAATAGGATTTTCCATTCTGTGCATCATATTGCTGCCTTCTAGACCACTTTCCTGTGGTCTAGCATGCATCAATGCTGAGATCTCTGTGAACAGCTTGTGGTCAAACTTTGCCACAAGCTGTCGTAAGGTGGTCCAAGTGTTGCAACTACATCTGAGGTGAGAAAATCAAGTGCAGATTGACATTTGACCTTTGTGCAGCTGTGGCACTTCAAGGGTTTGATGCAAAGCTTGACGTGGGCCCTGCGTCAACCTTTGAAAATCTGACCCATTTAGTCTCCAAAAGGTGAGGGATTCCATTGAATGGCAATGTTCGGTACAGCTGCATCTCCCTGAGCTCCGTGGTGGCCTCCTTTCCTCAGATTCATTACTGAGATTTTTTTTTCATATTTGCAGTGGCTTTGTTATTATAGATAGCTAGAAATAATTCTGACAATAAATATTAATTTCCGACTTCATCCACGGCTGATTTATTTAAAACACTAATACAGTTCTGCTGACTCTATCCCTTCACATCATAGCTGTGGGCTAAAGTACGATAGCTGTTGACAAGCACTTCTGATGAAAGGAGAACCTCCCTACTCATCAACCGCATAGGGTAAAAGAAATTTTCAACAAGGTTTGCTGTTATCGCATTATCATATCAGTTCTGGTCACTCACAACACCACAGTTTTATTCTTTGGAGGCTCAATAAAAAGCAGATAGTAAGAGATGGATCCTGATGACAGCTTGGTCACTATGAGAGAGGAATCTAATGCCTTAAAGTGTCCTCTACCCGACTCTGGCAGCAGCTCGGATGATCAGGATAAAAATGCACCTAAAAAATATCCAGCACTGCTCCCTTAACAGTTAATCATTTTGACTTAATAATGTCTGAGATCACACGACTAAGCATTAAGGTCTCAGACATGCACACTGACTTAAAAGATGTTAAACAGGAACTAGCTTCTCACAAACTGCATATTCCTGATGTAGAAACTAGAATTAGCAGCCTAGAGGACACAGTGAATAAGGACCATGCAGATAGAATTTCAGATAATCGGAGGATAACCAAAATAGAAGTCAAGCCAGAGGATCTTGAAACTCAGAACAGGAGAAATAATCTGAGAGTATTCGGTCTCAGGGAAGGCATCGAAGGGGCTGATCCAGTAGCTTTTGCCAGCACTTTTCTCACAAAGATAGCAGGTCCTCCAACTGACACTAAGTTTTATGTTCTGGAGAGGGCACATAGATCCTTATAGCCTAAACCAAACACTGGTGAGCGACCTAGATAATTTGTTATGAGATTTCTTAACTTTCAACAGAAAATTCACATTCAAAGAGTACTCGGGGACAAAACCAACATCAACTTTGAAGGCTGTAAGATGAAGGTGTTTAATGACTTAGCCCTTGAAACCATGCAAAAGTGAGATGCCTTCTTTCCTATCAAAAAATGTCTGAGAGAAGCTGGGTTAAAGTACAGCTTATTTTTACCAACCCTGCTGAAAGTATGGTCTACTGAAGGTACTAGGGAATATAATGGATACACAGCTGCCAAAACAGGATTAAACGCTGACTTTCCTGCTTTGTTTAAAAATTTTGACTTACAAAGTTAGAGTGATTGTGCCTTACATGTTTCTTTTTAATAGAATATGAAGGGATGCTGCCTACAATTGGGATATGCCTCACTCTTCCTCCTTTAAAAAAAAAGGGGAATGGGTCCAGTGGAATTTTTTGAATAAGCATGGTTAAGCATTACAGGCCTTACAGTACGCAACTACATGGCTGTAGTTATAGCTGATTTTTTTTCCCCAATTGTTTAACCAGGTGAGACACACTAAGCTGAAAGCTTGTTTACAGGTGCAACCTGGGAGCACAGGGAAGTTAAGTGACTTGCTCAGGGTCACACAGTATGCAAGTGGGGGCTGTGGGATTCAAACCCAGGTCTCCAGATTTGCAGCTCAGAGCCTTAAACCACTGTGCTATACTGCCTCCCTATTGATTAATAGGTCTCCATGTGTCATAGCTACAGATTGCATTTGCTTGTGGTTTCTTTACCTTTAACCTTTCCTGCCTTGTGAGTACTGATATAAGGAGAGTGCGGGGGGGGAGAAAAGGGAATAAAAAAGTAAAAAAAGAGAGGGGGCTTTTGCCTCGATTATGCTGGTTACAATCTATATGGTGAAAACTGAGCAGTGGTCGGGCTCTACACATGAATTATGGTAGCTGTGAATTGGCTCATTGCTGCTACGGGCTGCTGATCAGAGTTCAGGGCATCACAGTAACAATGCTTAATTTCTTCCCCCAGATTTTGTTATTTGGATATGGAAGAGCGATTGCTGAATGATGCATATACCTGGATTTTTTCTCTACTTAGTAGTCTAAGATGAGGCAGTCAATAATATTTTAAAAATAGAACTTTACTATGACATGTGATGGAGCGTGCTCACTGCTTTTTATGTGGAAATTGGGTTCAAGACGAGAGATTAGTATTGCAGCATTGATTAGCCTACATACAATGTGCAAATTGATTAAACTCCAATTTTTTTTTCCTCTTTGCTGTTCTCTTGCCTATCTGTGCAGCTCTTAGGGCTGGGGAAGGGAGAGGTTGCTTCTCTTGATGCACAGTCTATGATTATAAACAGGGGGACTGTTAAATAGACTTTGACTTTGATGGCAGATAAGGACCACTTGGCCCACCTAGTCTGCCCATTTCCTTACCTACTGGATAAGCTGCAGATTCTAGTTAACCAACAGCCTACTTCCTGCAACCCCCCAACTATAATTGCCTTATGTCTATCCCATGTATGTTTGAATTCCCCCACTGTTTGAGACCCAACGACCTCCTCAGGAAGGCGATTCCATGTATCCACCACTTGATCTGTCATTGCTGAAATACACCCAAGAGAAGAAAATCAACCATGTTTTTTTCTCTATCTGCATCCAGTCATGTTAAAGTCCTGTGGATGTCCCAACGATCATTCTGTGGAATTCTGCCATTTCTCGTGACTCTGCCAGAGGATGGTGCTCGTGAAGTGTTTCCTCGTGGCAGATCTGAGGCGCGCATGTACGTCCTCCTTATTTGATCTTTCCACCTGTTTAGAGGTGCCTTTTGGGAGATTTTCGACAGCCTCCTGTTTGGTGCTGCATCCTTTGCATAATAATTGGGTTTATCCCTTGAATCTATTAGACATGCACGCAATTAATAGCTACATGGAAATGTTTGCTGTTTTTCAATCACTCAGCTATTACTTCACAGATTTCACTATTGAGATATGGTGGGGGGGGGGTCTTATTGAAGGGAATTTTTTTTCTTAAAGAAGTGTGAAATTTTATTATGCCTGTGATTTTTAAGAGTGGTCCTATCCGAAGGAAAAATACTGTGTAGTTGGAGACATGGGGTTTATAGCGTCTTACTGACTGGAAGGTAAGCTGGAAAACAAACATTTTTTTTTAGCTGGGGGAAAAAGAAACTGTGCTTCTGTATTACATAAATACAAACATTTCTATTGACAAAAGGATCTATACAGCAAAACAACCCAGTCTCCAGTGCATCTTACAATGTTTTATAGGCTATAGGAGTAGAGAAGGGGGACACATATGAATACCTGTTATGGGTACATGAGAAGGAGGAGACATAAATAAAGCTTGACAGTCTAGTATTCTGAGATGGTGGGAGGGGAAGAAGGGGGGATGGGGGAGGAAAGACAAAGGGAAAGGTGAAAGAAGGAAAACAAAAAAATGTTAAGGTTGTGGTACATATATTTTACTAAGTCGCAGTTTCAGCTGAGGCAAGGGGGGAGGGCAGAACCTGAACGTGTACATTCCGGAACATCCTGGTTGGTAGTTCTAATGTTCCTAGCTATCATTACTAGAATATTTTCAATATTCAGTATTGCTCAGGCACAGATTGTTAAACTTTTTCAATATTATTTTCATCCACTTTATAATGCATCACTCCTTATTGAGTTCGTCGTGGCACGCAGGCGCAGACGAACTCATTGCTATAAGGTGCTCTACAGTGGTGTGCCCAATGGAGAGCACCGTTGCTAGGGGCAGGTGAGTGGAAGGTAAATCAGTCGGCAGGCTGGTGTTGACTCTGTTTCAGCTGTTCCGGCTGGAGTTGGACAATTTTTCAAAGGATGTGGCTGCACCAATAGTGGCGTGGCTCGGTCCTTTGAAGTTGCTTTCCTGCATGCACTACATTCCTGGTTGCACGTTCACACTGCTGTAGCTTACAGCAATGTGAATGCGCTGAGCCCAGGACTTCCGCATGCCCCTTCACAGTTAAAAAAGAAGAAGAAACCGATGAGGGTGCCCAATCCACCTGTCGGCATGCCCCCTCCCAGTTCATTTTGCCGACGGGGAGCCCACTCCCCATCGGCATAATGTCCCCCATCCCAAATTTGTTGTGTGCCGAGGTGGTGCCCAATCCCCCTCGGCTCTTGCCCCCCAGCACTTACATGTGCCGATGGGGGTGTCCAATCCCCCTGTCAGCATGGCCCCTCCCAGTTCATTTTGCTGACGAGGGAGCCCACTCCCCATCGGCACAATGCACCCCCAATTTCTTGTGTGCCAAGGGGGGTGCCCACTTCCCCCTCAGCTCTTGTCCCCCCCAAAACTCTGTATGTGCAGATGGGGGTGCCCAATACCCGTAGGCTACAGCCCCCCCAAACACTCAGGTGGCATGCTGGGAGCCCACCCCAGCATGCTAAATGTCCCTGTAAAAAAGAAAACCTTTCCTGCGAGGTTTAAAAAAAAAATTTAAACCTGTAAACTAGAAAATGGTCCAATGTTGAGTGCGGTGGCCCCTCCCCCAACCTGCGCCCACCCTCTGCGCACCCCTCCTTATCACATCCCCGCCTCACCCCATACTTACTGTACCTCCGGAGCCTGGTGTGATGATCTTTGGTGGACCAGGCACACGTCTGCACTCTTCAAAGCTGACCGCAAACTGAAGAAATGCCGATAAGCTGTATAATGGCATAAATAGGATTTGTTTCAACTTTGGTGCATGTCTCAGCTATTTTTGAGAATTTTGGCAGCACGTTTTCAACATGGGGTTCTTGGGACCTCACCTCATGAATTCAATCACTGTCATCTGGTTAATTGGTCCCAAAAGGTGATTTCGCAGTCACTGCGTGGAATTACCTATCGGGACCTATTAACAAAATGACAGTGTCACTGTTCATGAGGTGGGCTTCCCAAAAGCCTGTGTTGAAAATTTGGTGACAAAATTCCAAGAAAGTTTTATGACCATGCGTTGTGCAGTTTCAACGCATACTCGTAACGTAGCGAATATGTAATATTTTCACTCCAGATTTTCAACATTGGTATTTTTTCACACCTCCTCATAAACAGTACAGCTGTCATTTTCAACAGACTGACTGAAATGCATTTTCACACTTCCAGCACAGAATAGCGTGGTCGCTGTGGGAAATCAGTGTTTGGGACATATTATGAAAATCACAGTGACACTGTTCATGAGCAGAGGTTTCAAAATACCTATGTTGAAAATTTGGTGACAAAAGTCCATATAATGACTGTGTTATGAGCATGTGTTGGGCAGTTTCCATGCACACACGTAACTACGAGAATCTGTAATATTTTCACTCCAGATTTTCAACACTGGCATTTATGTATACCTCCTTATGAGCAGTACAGCTGTCATTTTTTACATCCTGGCTGAAATGTGTTTTTGCACTTCCGGCACAGAATAGTGCGGTTGCTGTGGGAAATCAGTGTTCGGGACATATTAAGCAAATTACAGTGACACTGTTCATGAGCGGAGGTCCCAAAATGCCTATGTTGAATATTTGGTGACAAAAGTCCATAAAATGACTATTTTATGAGCATGTGTTGCGCAGTTTACTCGCACACTCGTAACGTTGAAGATTTGTAATATTTTCACTCAAGAGTTTCAACATTGTCAGTTTTGCACACCTCCATATGAACAGTACAGCTGTCATTGTTCACATCTTGCCCAAAATGTGTTTTCGCACATCTGGCGCACAGTTGCGTTGTCGCTGTGGGAAATCAACGTTCGGGACAGAGTAAGAAAATCATAGTGACAGTGTTCATGTGTAGAGGTCACAAAATGCCTAAGTTGACATTTTGGTGAAATTATTCCACTAAATGACTGCTACGAGTGTGCGTTGTGTAGTTTCCATGCACACTCGTATGCTCGAGCATTTTTGATATTTTCACTCCAGATGTTCAGCACTGCCTTCTCTTTACACCTCCCTATGAATGGTACAGCTGTAATTTTTCACATCCTGCCCGAACTGTGTTTTCGCACATCTGGCACAGAATGGTGCAGTCACTGTGAGAAATCAACGTTCGGGACAGATTAACAAATTCACAGTACCACTGTTTATGAGCAAAGGTCCCAAATGCTTTCAGGAGGTGGGGGTCACAAAAGGCCATGCTGAAAATGTGTAGTGCAAATACCAGCAAATGCGTGGGGCATTGGGGTTTCTAACCATAAGGTCCCCCACCCAGTGCTCTTATCTTCTTTGACCCGCAGACATATCATCGCTCTTCAAAGCCAGATCATGAATTGAGGAAACAGGTATGCACTTCACTGTATTTCAACAGGAATGTGAACTTGGTGGCATGTTCTTTCTGCTGGGAACTATAGCCCTGCCAATCAATGCGTACCAACAGCAGTCCCAATGATGAACTCCGGCATTGACAAATGCTTGTTTTATTTGCTACTTATTCTAGACTGATTTATTCTGCACTTCTTCCCCGCCTTATATCATGATCTGTCTTTGCTTCAAATATTGGACTTAAACCCCAACCATTGCCTATGGCATCTGTCATGTTTCTCCCTTAGAACAGTCCTTCCTCCCTAGACCAGCATATCCAACCCTCTCCTATCTCATCTGACCTTCCTTTCCCACTCCCTAGATCCCCTTTCCCTTCCCACCCCACTTGCCAGGCCATGTCTGCAGTACTTCTCAAAGGACTCTTACGTCTCAATCTTCTTCGCACTTTGACGCTAGAGGAACTGCCACTCCTGCTCACTATGACTCCTCCAATGATGTTTACTTTATAAACTTTAGTTCATTACCTTACATCTATATATCTGTATCTATGCAATTGTATTTAAATGGCACTACCTCCTGTTGAACCTATTGCTATGTTCTGGTGGAAGTATCTTGTTACATTTGATGGCTATATGTTATTATGTTGTTATTATTACTATGTAATTGTTATGTATGTTCACTCAACCTTGCCCCAGGTCCATCTTGTAAATGAACTTGTCTCAATGATGTTCCACCTGGCAAAATAAAGATTTTGATTGACTGATTGATAAACACCCATTCTCCTTTCTAGCTTTCACTCTCTTTGTTATTTCTCTAAGGGAAGGTGATCTGGAGATATATGTCACTACTCAAAACTGGGGTTGGTGTGGATGGGGAGGAGGGGAGGGGAGGGTGACCCTACAGGGGGACCTGGAGGCTCTGGAAAGATGGTCTAGAAAGTGGAAGCTGAGGTTCAATGCAGGGAAATGCAAGGTACTGCACCTGGGGGCCAGAAACCCGGGCCAAGTGCACACCCTGGGGGGGGGTGCTACAAGTCTCGATGGCTGAGAGGGACCTGGGGGTGGTGGTGGATGTCAAGATGAACAACTCGGAGACTTGTAGGAGGGCAGCAGCCAAGGCCAACAGGATACTGGGATGCATCGCTAGGGGGATCACCTCCAGAAGGAGGGAAGTGATACTCCCTCTATATAACTGCTTGGTGAGGCCACACCTTGAGTACTGCATGCAGTTTTGGAGGCCACACTTAAAGAGGGACATTAAACTCCTGGGGAGGGTCCAGAGGAGGGCAACCAAAATGATTTGGGGCTTGGGGGACAGGACCTATGGGAGAGGCTCGAAGAGCTAAATATGTACACATTGGAAGAGAGAAGGGACCGGAGGGACATGATAGAGGTCTTCAGGTACATGAAGGGGGTAAATGGGGAGGAGCAGTCAGGGTGCTTCGAAGGAAGGAGGAGGGGGCAACTAGAAGGCATGGGTGGAATCTGGAGGGGGGAAGATTCAGGGGAGAAAGGAGGAGGTGCTACTTCACTGAGAGGGTGGGGAGCCATGTAATGCGCTGCCCAGGGGGCTGGTGGAGGCAGAGATGGTGGAGGGGTTCAAGAGGGGGTGGGACAGGTACAGGGGAAGGGTTCTGGAAGCAAAATCCAATGCAGCAAGAATATCTTGAACTGGGAAGGGAGAAGCCATAGAAGGCGAGGGGGGCAGCAAGGTCAGCTCCCAGAGTGGGGGCTGACCAAACGAGCAGACACGAAAGACCATTAGGCCTATTCTGCTGGCATTTTAGTATGTTAGTAATCTCTACTTAGATGTTGGTTTTACCTGTTTTAATGCTTTTTCTAAATGAGATAATTTATGGTAGCAAACGACAAATTAAAGATTGTTATTTGGAATGTCAGAGGTCTGAATAATAAAATGAAAAGGCACTCTGTTTTGAGACACCTTAAGAAACTAGACACTTCAATAGCTCTCTTACAAGAAACACACCTTAGGAAAGAACACTATGATTTGATGCAGAGAGATTGGGTAGGGCAAATCTTTGGGGCTGGAGACAGCTCAAATAAAGCAAGGGTACCGATCTTATTTAAAAGGGGACTTCAGTTTCATATGGGAACAGTCATAGAAGACATGTTGGGACATTTTATTATCATTAATAGCAGACTGGGAGAGGAATACTTCTCATTCATTAATGTATATGGCCCTAACGCTATGTCTCATGATGTATTTAATATACTTTTTCTAAAGTTAGCAATTTACTAGATAACACTACTATAATTGCAGGAAACATGAATAGCACATTAGATCCTGTGCTGGATAGGTCTACCTTTCGACCGAAAGTCCAGGGCAGAAAAGGATCTCAGTGATCTTATAGAGAATCTGGGACTAGTTGATGCATGGAGATTTCTTAATCCTAATGTAAAAGAATAAACTTTTTTGTGTCAGTATAATAATTCAGGTTCTAGACTAGATCATTTATATAATCCTGGCACTTTTATCCCCAGGATTATTAAAACGGCTATTGAGCCACAAATAGTTTCAGATCACTCCCCCGTGTCTCTATTATTTTGTACTTTAGATAATCCACATAGAACATGAAGATGGAAACTTAATAATTTCTTTTTAGAGAATAATCACTTAGTTGATACGATCAAAAACAGCATAGAGGAGTTTCTTGCCTTCAATGATCCTAGGGATACATCCTGGAATAACGCTTGGGACTGCCTCAAGTGCTGCTTACGGGGTGTCTTGATACAAGAGGCAGCCAATTTCAAGAAAAAAAAACAAGCAAAAGCAACACGTGGTACTAGAAAAAAATTATAGAAATGGAAATAACTTTGATTAGTTCTAGTACACCTGAAGAGTGGGCAGCATGGTCTAAACTCAAGGTAGAATATAATGATTCTCTTAGAAGTGAGGCCATCTTTGCAATCAGAAAAGCTAAATTAAATTACGTAGACTCAGGACCTAAAGCATCAAAGATTCTAGCTATACGTCTCACTCAAAATAATAATATCACCAGCATTAAAGCCATCAGATGTAAGCATTCAGGTAACATTTTGGTAGGTCATTCTCAAATAAATGAGGAATTTAAAAAATTCTATAAGGACCTTTACCAGAGTGAAGAGGGGAACACAAGTATTTCATTAGCTGAATTTAGTAAAGATCTTGACATTCCTAGAGTTCCAGAAACATTACAGGAGGGACTGGGAGCACCCGTTAAAAAAGAAAAGATACTAGTAGCTATCAAACAGCTCAAAAAAAATAAGGTGTCAGGTCCCGATGGCTTTTCTGCCAATTTATATAATACATTTGATTCAAAGCTTGCTCTTATTTTAGTAGAAGTTTTTAATCAAGCCTTAGCAGATGGCAGGCTTTCACAAGAAATGACCAAAGGCCTGATAACTTTAATACATAAGCAGGGCAAAGATCCCTTGCAATGTGGAAGCTTCAGGTCAATATCTTTAATAAATTCTGATGTTAAGATTATCGCTAAAGTATTGGCGAACAGGTTGGAGACAGTAACCCCTTTCCTGATAACCAAACAACAGACGGGATTCATGAAGCGAAGGAATGCAGCAGACAATACGAGGAAATTATTTCCTGTCTTGCAAGCAGCTAGTAATCAATCACCTCCATGTGGTCTGGTATCACTGATGCTGAAAAGGCATTTGATTGAGTTGCTTGGTCTCATATATTTAACTCCCTCAAACTGTATGGCTTTCCTGACTCTTATCTAAAGTGGGTAAAACTTATGTACCAGAACTCTTCTTCTGCAGTAGTAACTAATGGGGTCATATCATCTTTCTTTGAAGTAGGGAGGGGCACCAGACAGGGGTGCCTTTTGTCACCTTTATTATTTAATCTCACTGTTGACCCTTTAATAAGAAAATTAATCCATGCTATCAACATTAAAGGTATTAAAGTGGGACAAAACGAACAATTAGTGGCAGCCTATGCAGAAGATATTCTTTTAATGATCTCTGAACGTTCTATTTCTCTACACCATGTTTTTACAATAATTAATGGCTTTGGGGATCTCTCAGGTTATAAACTGAATAAAGAGAAAATAACATTTTTATCTGTCAATAAATACTGTGTTAAAGAGGATATCAACAAGGCCGGGATTACTTGGACCAAAGAGTATATAGAATATTTAGGGATCCATATCTATAAATGTATTAATAAGACTCTCTAAGAACTCAACAAGAATTAGACAGAAACTCACAGAAGACCTTTACAGATGGAATAAGTTACCCCTGGGATTATGGGGGAGGCTACAATCTGTTAAAATGAATCTATTGCCCAGAATACTCTTGGCGGGATATTCAGACTGTGCCACAAAGAAGCGCACTAGCAGGAGCAGGTGCAAGTGCAGTGCGCCCCAGCGCAACACGTGCAATATTCAAACACAGCGCAGGCCAAGGTGCGCTTGCACAACACAGCTAAATATTGCACCAACTGCGCCATGGCGCATCCAGGGATACACAGTGGAGCAGGGCCGATGCGCAGTAGCATAACCAGGGCTGCGCAGTGGAGCAGGGCTGATGCACAGTAGCACAACCAAGGATGCGCAGGGACAGGATACAGGGGTGCACCACCCATGGAAGCCATGAGCAGAGGAGCATGCAGCAGGCCAGACAGCACCCCCAGGCACCCCATGAACTGCACAACCAGTGGTGAGCTGGATGGACCACCAGCCCATGAACACCAGCACTGAATCCACAGCTGGGGTACAGTGCTCCAGAACATCCCCCTGGCAAGCAGTGACCGCAACACAAGGAGGGCCGGCCACCCAGTGCTACCCCATCCCATCAATGCAGAGCACACCCTGTACAACGATCCCCAGACAACCGGCCCAGAAGCAGTGGCCAACAATGCATGGCACCGAATGCATGCCACCACCCCCACCATGACAATGCAACCCTGTGCACCATGGAGCCATGCATGGCAGTCCCACTGTGAGCACCCCGCAGCGGGCAGCACCAGCCACTGATGCAACAACTGCAGACACAATGCCCCCCTGCACGGCCCCCCCATGGCACAGCAGAGAATTCGACCCTGCGTCAGCACCCGAGGGATGCCGCATGCAACAAGGCCTGCCCTGGACACCACCACCAGCAGGACAGCACCCTGCACACCCACACATGCACACACCCTGTAACAGCACTAGCCCCAACAGACAGCACAGCCACTCACTGTGGTGCATGGAGGCATGCGCCACACAGGATGTGACACAGGGCATGGACAAGCACCCACCCTGATCCAAGGGCACCCCGACACAGGGCCACAATAGCGGGGCAACAAATGCCGCTGGTGTGTGTGTCCACTGATGCTGTGTACCCACGGCCTGCACTCCACCATGGCACAGGTGAACCAGCCATCTGGTGCATGCACCGTGAAGCTGTCCACTGCCAGCATGCAGCCAGAGCACAGGTGACAGACAGTAGAACACAGACACCACAATAGACACCAGCGACAGCATGGAGGGGGGACAACAACAGCATAGCCCACAGTGTCACTCGAGGCAGACGTGCAACAAACCGGTGACAGGAGGCAAGCTGCCTTGGCGCTGTGCCCAGAGGGTGGCTGGCATGGATAGCCACCAGTGACATGCCAGCAGACCGTGTGTACCACAGACACAAGGGGTCCAGCTGCACGGGCCATGGACATACTGACAGGGGCGTCAGGGACACAGCGCATGCACCAAGGACCACTGCACACAGGCATCCAGTGAACAGGTAACAACACACATACCACAGACAGGGATTGAGTGCCCCACCCACACCATAAGCGGGGACCTGCAGGACAAACACACGTCCAAGCCTGCACCACCCCCGACGCCATGCACACCACTGCAGCAAAGCACTATATGCCCACTGGAAATCAGAGACCACCACAGTTGTCATATCAAACAAGTATATATTGAAGAGGTAAACTGTACAAACAACTCAACAAATCAAAAATATGTACAAAGTGGGGGGAGAAGGGCTACAAACCAGTTGGGGTGGGCATGGGGCAAGGGTGTACATCAGGGAGTGGGCCAAAGGGGTGTGAGAGACCGTCCGGGGGGGAATCCACATCACGTGCACTGTAGGCCCTAATGGCAGCTCCTCTCCTCACTCCGGTCCCTATGCACTGCCTATGCCTCCTACAGTTGCCACGCTCCATTCTCTGAAGCAGCTCCAGAGTAACCCAGGACAGCTGCAGTAGCTCCTGTATCTTCCGCTCCAGGGTAGTCCAGCATTGTCCACCTAGGACAAGGGAGCAGAGTCAATACGCGTGACTGACCAGGCCCCTGCAGCCCACCCAATGTGCTGCATACAGTCATGGGCTATGCCCCTGTCATGGCATGCAACCACCCACAGTATCCGTGCCCACAAGACCTGCCTACCCAGGCACCCATAGCCATGTGGAATGCTGCACACACCCACCGCCCATGTTCTGCACAGCACCAACATGGCCGTACAGTGACATGGCTATGTGGTGTGAAGGCAGTGGCACAGCCATGGACCCAGTGCATGCACAGCCCACCTGCGACACCCACCCACACATGCAGTGCCACAGAACAGTGCTGAGTGCACCGTGTGGCGTACACGGCAATGGGGCCAAGTACAGGTGGCCATGCCCCGCCACCACCCCTGCAACCCAGCATGCACAAATGTAAGGGGAAACATGGCACGCCGGCATCCTGGCCAGCAGGGCACTGCTGACCCATGGCTCCACCAATGTGCCCCGGCTGCAGGTCCTCGGCACCCACTCCGGCCTGCTGTCCCTGTCCTTGGGCCAAACGTGCCCTATGGTGATCCTCTGGGCCTAGGGTGCAAACATGGAGAGGGAAACATCCGTACAGATCAGTAACATAGCCCCCCCTGGTGTGTGCGTGCGCGCACAGCCCAGCCATGACCCACCCCACCACCACCACCCCCACTAGATGGCAGCTATCCCCCTGCAGTGTGGCCTGATGCACCGCGATACCCAGACAGATGGACACTACCAGTGATGGGATGGAGCACCTACCTAGCCGTGGCACGGCGCCTCACCGGGTGTGTGCCTGCAGATGCCCCAGGTGGTCAGGGTCCCACTGCTGGAGGTCGCCTTAGCGGTGGTGACACTGCTCCGCTGACCTGCTGCTCCCTGTCACCTCCTCCAGGCCCTCTGAGACCTCCTGCCACACTGCAGTCTGTGGCCTGTGGAGGGGTTCCTGCCCAAAGAGGGCACCAGCATGTGGCTCCACCAGGGTCATCAGGTTTGCCAGTTCAGTGGCACTCCAGACCTGTGCTCTGGTCCTATGCATGTTGCTGTCTCAAACGGCAACAAAATGGCACTCTGTAATGCACGTGCCCCATGTGCGGAGGCAGCGTGGTACTGCTCTGCCAGTTTCTATCGCGCTGTCACTGGACTGCGCGATAGGGATGCAGCCATGCAGACGCATGGCACCTAGGGGCAAAGGTCAACTGCAGGATCAAGGATCTGTCCGCGCACGGGGCGCCACAGTGTTATTGGGATGCCCTGCGTGTAGCACGGTAGGGTGCATGTGCGTGATGCCCTGCAGTGGCCTACTGCGCTGTGGCACCATGGCACGAGCGCCACATGGGCATATAGCGCACTAGTGCCAGAGGCACAGTGGTGGCCATGCTCTGCACTGCCTCCCACTCACAGCACATCAGCAGCGCTGCACACGTTGGCATCAGCACCCTGGGCATGTGCCGTGCGGTGCTGATTGCGCACATCACAGTGCTACGCCATAGCCTGAGCACGTTCACCTACATTGCGCAAGGCGCAACAGTGCGATATTCAGCCAGGTTATGCAAATCAGCTCATTAGCCATTCCACGGTGCATTCATTGCATTAGCATCCACTTACAGTTGTGCCTGCCCTCATTTGCATGTGTTGCGCTATATAAATGCGACCTGGGGCTGCAGAGGCCATGGTTCGGTATTGCAGTCCTTTGTGGTAGGTTGCATACTGTTGGGATGTGGGTACTGTGGTTTGGGAGGGCTGTATTGGACTGCACAGTCCAAGGTAACACCTGTCATTCCCACAGGCGCGAGCATGACCGAGTGTGAGGAAGAGGAGGAACAGGGAAGGGAGAGAAGGAGGAGGCCCAACTTCACCAGGTCTGAATCTGATGCCCTGTTCGAGGCATATCTGGACAAGGAACTGCTGCTTAGTGGACAGCGGGGAATGCCACAGGCTCGTGCTGTGGCATGGGGTGAGGTGGCAGTGCCGTGAACCAGCAGGGCAGCCACCAGCGGTCCATGCGGGAGTGCAAAAAGAAGGTAGGCACGGACAGGTGGCGGATCAAGGACAAGGTGGCTGCCATCAGGGCTGCACGTGCTGCCACTGGTGGGGGCCAGCCAGATCTACCCGCCTGATGCCACAGGAGGAGTGGGTGGCCAGCAGCATGTGGCGTAGTGCCATCATGGGCGGTCCTGGTGGTGGCTTCCAGACAGGTGGCAGCCCATCACTGCATGGTAGGTCCTGTGGTGTCAGTGTTTGGGTGGTGGAGGGGCATGCCACAGGGCAAGGCGGAGCCACTAACGCTAATGTGTTCCCTTACAGCTCCTGAGCGTCTACATGGGGCAGCGGTGGTGGGTGTGTTCACCGAGGGGGAGGCCCTGGACACGGAGGATCACCCATCCACCTTCACAGGTGTCCGAGGGACCGGCCAAGTGCATACCTGCATGTCTGTCCGGACTGATGTGGGTGATGTGGGGTGCAGACAAGGCCCTGCCTGTGTCCCAGTGTGACATCACCCCCAGTCCCCAGCATGCTAGGCCATGGATTTGGGCTGGATCCTGCTCCACTGATCATGGTCTGCACGTCCCGGACAGTGATACATGTGGGACACAGGATGGTCTCACAATAGGCAACCACACGGGCGTTACCGCGGGTGATGCCTCCGTGTCTGCCTGTGTAACAACCCAGCCCAGCTTGTGCCTGTATTCCCCAGTGGGGCAGCACTGGTGTGCATCCAGGATGGTGGGGCTGTTGCAGCTGCTGTGGCAGCGCCGGTATGCACTGGCGATCGGCAGCCAGAGGGGCAGTGCCAGCAGTTGGCCAATGGCAACGGGGGGACAGTGTCGGGGGGCGGTGGCAGTGCACCGTGTGTGGATGTGTCCTGGCATGGCTCTGGTGTGCAGCACCCAATGTCAAGGGGTGCTGGCCAGCAGGGCCAGGAACACACCACAAGGGAAGCATGCTGGACCAGCGGATGAACCTTGGATGAACACAGCCGTCTTCTCCAGGCTTCAGTAGATCAACAGATGTGGCTCGTGACAGTGGTGGATGCACTCAGTGTGGTTCTGCACCAGGCAGACAAGCAGCGCAGCAGGGACCACGGATTGCTCCTGGCAGAGATGGCCCGGCAGCGGGTGGATGTGACCGCTGCCATTGACAGGCAGACCACTGCAATGACAACTGTCATGGCTACACTGGGCACCCAGTTAGATGTCCAGCTGCTGCAGACACTGCACAGTGTCATGTCCGCCCCCCATTCCCGGCACTGTGCGACACCTGCTATGTTGACACCGGGTTCGGCTGTGGGCATACCGAGCATGCCTGGCGTGGGCATGTTCGGTGGGCTGCAGACCCCTGCACAAACCCGGTCACATTCATGCAGTGTCACCCCTGGGGGCCCGTCAGTGCCACCCCAAGAGGCCACTGGTCAGCCTGGCATGGCTGGCAGGTCTCGGTGGGGCTGCCCACGCATCTGTGGCAGCCGCGGTACTGTGCCGCATGACTGATCTGTCTCCCACTGTGGCCACTGTCTGCCACTGCCCTGTGTGCACTATGGTGTGCATTGTGCAATGCATGGGTAGGGTACCCAGCCCTGCACACACACGGTCCCTGTGCAAACCCTCCCAGCTGCTGGCCACTGTGGCGTGTACATGATGATGCCTGCATTGCGCTGTCCGCCAGTGTGCAATGGTGCCCAGCATCTGAAGCACACACAGTGACAGCCACTGAGCATGGTCATGTGTGGTCCTGTGTGGGGGTGAGGGTGGTTGTTGGGGTGGGCGTGCCATTTTCCCTTTGTGCATGTGTTGTGGTGTGTGTGCGTGTGTGTGCATGTGTCGTGTTCAGCCCTGCCCATCCATTCTGCCGTATGCGGTCCCTCACTCAGACCCATTCCCTAACTGCTGTCTGCCCCTAGTGTCCAGTCCTGCCTGTCTGTGGGCTGTGCCCTTGCCCTTGGTGGTTGCACATGGCCCCTTGACCTACCTGTGTTGTCCGAAGTGCTCCTCTGTAATGGTGTCCCGGTGCTGCTGTGCCATCCAGAACAGCCGGGGGTCTCGTCACCCAGGAGGTGGCTGCCCTTCACCAGCTGGACCGGCGTCCTCATTGTCCCCACCGCTGTCCCCCTCTTCAACCTCTAAGGCTATCCCACAGTCGGTGGCCATGTTGTGCAGGATATAGCAGGCCAGGAATAGCCCACAGGCCTTTGAGGGGCTGTACTGTAGGGCACCGCCTGATGTGTCCAGGCACCGGAACTGTGTCTTCAGCAGCAGGAACACCGGCTCAGTGACATTCCGTGTTGTGGTGTGTGCTTCATTGTACCGTAGCTGCGATGGGGTCGTGGGGCACCGGTATGGTGTGAGCAGCTAGGGCCATAGCGGGTAACCACTGTCACCTGTGTGTAGAGGGGGGACATTAGAATGGTAGTCTGCATCGCTATGCCATGGGCCATCATGGCTGGTACCCATTGCACCTCTGACAATGCACCCCCCACGTCTGCTCATGTCGTCCTGTGTGATATGCATACTCACCTACTAGATGGCTGGTGGGGATGTCCCCACTCTCAAACCTGTGGCACAGTGCAGACTGGTGCCAGATGAAGGCATCGTGTGCTCCCCCAGGGTGCATGGCACAGACATAGAAACATAGAATTTGATAGCAGATAAGGACCACTTGGCCCACCTAGTCTGCCAATTTTCCTACCTAACAGATAAGCTGCAGATCCTAGTTAACCAACAGCTTACTTCCTCCTACCCCCCCTCAGGACTGCCTTATGTCTGTCCCATGCATTCTTGAATTCCCCCACTGTTCTTGACTCCACGACCTCCTCAGGGAGGCTGTTCCATGCATCCACAACCCTCTCTGTGAAAAAATACTTCCTCACATTACCTCTGAGCTGTCCCCCCTCTATCTTCAAATTGTGCCCCCTTGTTCTTGCACATCTCTTTTTCTGAAAGATGCTACCCTCTTGGACTTTGTTGATTCCCTTGAGGTACTTGAAAGTTTCTATCATGTCCCCTCTCTCCCTTCTTTCCTCGAGGGTATACATATTAAGCTCCTTTAGTCTTTCTTCATATGTCTTCTGGTGCAGACCCTGCACCATTTTGGTTGCCCTCCTCTGGACAGCCTCCACTCTGTCTATGTGTTTGCGGAGATGGGGTCTCCAGAACTGCACACAGTACTCCAGATGGGGTCTCACCAACTGTCTGTACAGAGGGATAACAACTTCCTGTTTTCTACTATTGATGCCTCTTCCTATGCATCCCAGTATCCCCCAGCCTTCCTTACTGCCTTCTCACATTGCTTGCCCACCTTTAGGTCATCTGATATAATTATCCCCAGGTCCCTTTCCATTTTTACTGTTGTCAGTATCTCAACCCCCATTGTGCACGCTTCCCCTGGGTTTTTGTTTCCCATGTGCATTACCTTGCACTTCTTTGCATTGAATCTGAGCTGCCATACATTTGACCATTCCTCCAAACTTGCCAAGTCCCTTCTCATCCGTTCCACTCCATCTTGTGTATCAACCCTGTTGCAGATCTTTGTGTCATCTGCAAAGAGACATACTTTTCCTTCCAGTTCCTCTGCAATGTCACTTATAAAGACATTAAAAAGGACCTGTCCCAGTACTGAACCCTGCGGTACCCCACTAGTAACCCTCCTTTCTTCACTGTGTACTCCATTTACTACTACCCTTTGCGTCCTGTTGTCTAGCCAATTTTTATCCAGGCTACCACCTTGGGACCACTCCAAGGCTGGCTAACTTGTGTGTTAATCTTTGTGTGGGACTGTATCAAATGCCTTGCTTAAAATCTAGGTAGGCCATGTCCACAGCCCCTCCCTGGTCTACTACTTTGGTCACCCAGTCAAAGAAATCTATTAGATCTGCCTGACACGACCTTCCCATCGTGAATCCATGCTGCCTTGGGTCCTGTGCCCCACTGGCCTCTAGGTACCCAAAAATTATTTCCTTCAGAAGTGATTCCATCATTTTCCCTACCACTGAGGTCAAACTAACTGGTCTGTAGTTTCATGCCTCTGTCCTGCTCCCACTTTTGTGAAGAGGAATCACATCTGCCCTCCTCCAGTCCTCGGGTACCACCCCATCCTCCCATGATTTGTTAAAGAGGGTAGTCAGCAGTATCACTAGTTCTACCCTTAGTTCTTTTAGAATTCTTGGGTGAATCCCATCAAGCCCCATTGCTTTGTCCACCTTCAATTTTATTAGTTCTTTCAGAACCCTTTCTTCTGTAAATGGACTGGTATCGACCCCCGTCTTCAGAGTGTTTCTCTTGTTTGGTTTAGGTACCTCCCCCTCCTATTCCTTTGTGAATACTGAGCAGAAATATTCATTCAGTATCCCTGCTTTTTCACTGTCACCCTCTACCCACATTCCCTCCCTTTATTAAGCCTCAGTATCCTCCTTTGGTCTTTCTTCGCTCCCCTAATGTACCTATAAAGGTCTTATCCCCTTCTTAACAGAATTGGCTATCCTTTCCTCGGTTTGGGCCTTTGCTATTCTGACTGCCTTCCCAGCCTCTTTCTGCTTTAACTGATAAAGTTCTCTGTCCTGCTCCTTCTGTGTTTCCTTATATTTCCTGAATGCTATCCTTTCTTCTTAACCTTCCCTGCCACCTCTTTTGAGAACCATAGCGTTTTTTTCTTCGTTGTGTTTTATTGATTTGCTTTACACAAAGGCTTGTTGCCTCTGTGATGGCTGTTTTGATTACTCCCCATTGTTCCTCCACCCCTCCTTCTTGCCTGTTTGCTAGTGCTTTTCTGAGGCACTCTCTCATTTCCCAAAGTCATCCCTCCTAAAGTCCAATACTCTTGCTTTTGTGTGGCTTGATTGTATGGCTGTGTTTATCGTGAACCACACTGTTTGGTGGTCGCTTGTTCCAAGATGGCTACCCACTTCTAAATCTGAGATTCTTTCTCTGTCCCCATTTGAGAGTACCAGGTCTAAGATTGCTCCCTCCCGAGTGGGTTCCAATACTAGCTGTCTGAGGCATGCCCCCTGTAGGGCATCAAGAATGACCCTGCTCTTGGATGTGCCTGCAGCAAAGGTGCTCCATTTAACATCTGGCATATTCAGGTCCCCCATCAACAATATCTCCCTTTTTCTGCCATTCTAAGAAGCCTTCTATCATTTCCTTGTCCATTCCCCTCTCCTGAGATGGGGGTCTGTATACAACCCCATGCGGATTGTGGTGCCATTTCTGTCTCCAGGGTGACCCAGAGTGCCTCATCTGCTCCCTGTTTACTCTTTAGTTCTGTTGCTTTGATCCCTTCCTTTACATAGAGATACATTGGTTATACCCCTGGCATGCACCACCTGGTAGTTTATGCTTGGGTATCCCTTGCGGTTTATGTATGCCGCACCCCCCGGGCCAGGTGGCATGCGGATGCCTACATGGGTGCAGTCAATGGCCCTGAGCACATCAGGCAACCGTGCTACCCTGTGGAACTCCTGTATGTGTGCTGTGCACTCCGCCTGTGTGCTGGGGAAATGGATGTACTCTGCAGCATGTGTCAGCAGTGTGCTGAGGAATTGTGTGAGTAGGCATTACGTGTCCGACTGGGTTATGCCTGTTGTGTTCCCTGTTGGTCTCTGGAAGGTGTCCGTGGTGAGCAGGCACATGACGGCTATGACCTTTGTCTCCAGTGACAGCGCATGGCTCCGTCGTGTGGGTGCCTGCATCTCTTCACTGTACAGCTCACAGAGCTGCCTCAGTATCACCCGATTCAGGCGGTACCGGACCACAATCTCTGTATCAGAGTACTGTTCTAAGCTGGTGCGGACTCGGTACTGCCTGTTCTGGGCGTACCGCTGGCGGGCCCTTCCACGGCCGCATCTCCCTGCTGCCTGCCTTCTCACACCCCTCATTACCGCTTCCATCTGGAAGGTGGCACTGGCCGTGTCCCTGGCTGGTGTTTCCCCCCGGGCGGCTGTTCTCCTGTTCCCACCGCTGTCTGTTCCTGGTGCTTCCCCTACACCGGGTTCACCTCCAGCTGTTTGCCTGTGGCTGTCCTGCCTCTTGCCATTGCCCTCAGTCCACTATGGTACTCTCACACCCTCTTCCGCACACTGGCACGGGCACGCCCACTCCTACCCTCACTCTGGCACACTTCTAGTGGGCCCTATCCTACTCCTGCCCACTCCTGTGCCCTGCTTCCTGTATTTCCTCCCTGGCACTCTGTCTCCACGCTCCCACCTGTGGCTTTCCTGTGGCACATTCTTCCTCCCCTCTCTTGCTTCCTTTTATTTTGGCTCTTTTCCGCTGTCGCACAACTTCCACTTTCTCCGCTGTTGTACACGTCGCATGCTGTTGAATATTGCACTGTGCATGTTATTTATGGTTCCACCCCCTCCGGTTGCGCATGCATTCAGTACTGTTGTGCTCTGGCGCATTGCTTGTTGTGCTGCGCAGCCGCCTCTGTCTGAATATCACACAATGGCACATTTCCGCACTTGCGCTGGTGCATCCCTGTTGCGCATGGCGCATCCGCTCTGAATATCCCGCCCTCTATCTATTCATGATGATTCTCTGTAGTCTAACGAAAAAATGGATTCAGGGAATTACTGCCCAAGTGGCCCACTTTATATGGGGGTACAAAAGACACAGATTAGCATATACCAAAATGTGTAAAACTAAAACCAAAGGAGGTCTCAAGGCACCAGATTTCTATCTTTATTTTTTAGCTGCAAGAATAGTACAGTTAGCATTATGGCTTAAACTAGGATCAGAGCAAACATTCATACCAGACTGGGTTTGTATTGAACAAGAAATTATGAGTAAACAAGGTGTGGACATTAGATCATTATTTTTCTCAAAACAAATTGGCACTTATAAAAATAAAATTCTTGCAGACTCCTTCAAGCAGACTAAGCAAATATCATCTCTTCTGGGACTTAATTTGTCTCAAGCTAGGATCCAACCTATATGGTATAATCCAAATGTTTTGGTTAACGGGAAAACCCTTAATAATAGAAGTTGGTGGGATAAAGGTATTCACTCAGTACAAGACATTGCTATAAAATACTCTTTTCTTCTTTTATTATATTTGATAGAAACTTTTGGGATTTCTTCCTTAGAGGGGGGATTTTATTTGACTGTACAGCAGGCAACTAAAAATAAGATGGATTTATCAGTACAACTCAATGAAAACTCTTTATCTCTTCTTGAGTGCTTAAGGTTGTCGGTTTCCATTTCTACTCTTTATACATTGTTAGTGGAACTGATCAGGGGTTCGGCGACAGAGTCAATCAGATGGTGGTCCCAAACATTAGAAGCTCCCACGGAGCATTGGGATTGGGACAACATGTGGTCTTTGAATTTTAAAACATTCAGCACAGTAGATCTTAGGTTGATTCATTTCAAAGCATTACACAATTTATATTACACACCAGCACAGAGGCATAAGATGGATCTGTCTACTTCATCTGTCTGTCATAAATGTAAATCAGGTGCTGGCTCTTTACTGCATACGTTTTGGTCATGTTCCTGTATACAGCCATTATGGGTTGAAGTAGGAAAACTATTTCAGGATAGCCCCATAATTTTTAATCACATTCAATTGGATACCTGCATCTTGGGTCATTTCAGAACAGGTATATGCTGGACTAGAGAACAAAAATGTACCCTTCTCCTGATAGGTGTCTCTGTTAAACATATTAGACTGAAGCACTGGCTAGAAGTCACGTCACCATCCATACAGGAATGAAAAAATAATGTACTAGAAATCCTTAGAATGGAAAAGTTGGCTCTATCCTTAAGGGATAGCACACCCAAATTCTCTAAGCAATGGGATATTATTTATAAATTATTATCCTCAGATGTACTACCCTAAGCCATTAACTGATATGACTACACCTTTATTTGAATACAGACCTATAGTGAACATACATAGGGCCGGATATTCAAACAGTTGCACCCAGCACAAAACCATAGCGCTGGAATAGCGCTGGATTTGAGCGAGGCTGCAATATTCAAAAGCCCTATTAGCGCCGGCACTGAGTGGTAGCGCCCGGCTAACAGGTAATAATGTCTGAGGCGGGGATAGCAAAGCACCCATGAATGCCAGCAACGTTATATTCAAAGGTCTAGCACCACGCTACAGGGAATTACTTCCGACCTGTAGTGTGGTGCTTCATCCCACCGAAAAGGCTGGCGGTAATGCAGCGCCACCCTACCCAGTGATCCCTGACCCGGTAGACTCCTATATCAAAAGAATGACCTGGTGGTCTAGTGGTTGCCCCATCCCTAAAGAAATCCCAATCCATAAAATGTACATAAAGCATTGTCCCCAGTAGCCTAGTGGCCCCCACCCCTCACGACTCCCGACCTGTAAATGTACATAAAGCATTGTCCCGGTAGTCTAGTGGCCCCCCACCCCCAGCGACTCCCGACCCGTAAAATGTACATAAATCATTTTTCTCTGGTAGTCTACTGGCCCCCCAACCCTCTGCACCAATCCTGACCCGTGAAACCTACATAAATCATTTTTCCCTGGTAGTCTAGTGGTCCCACCACCCGGCAGTGATGCCCCTGCTCAGCAATACAATCCCCCACAAATAGGGCCGGTGACCGGCTCAGCCCTCCTCTCACCATCACGGCTGGCTGCCGACTGAGGAATGAATGAGCTCATTTGTACCGTCGGCGGCGTCCCCAAGTGGTGAAGAAGGCGAAACGATCGCCAACTCTGTTCGTGAGGATTATTAATGATGAGCATCACTGCTGGTAGGAGACCACTGAACATCGAGAAAAATATTATGTACATTTGACAGTTCAGAATTGGCGCGGGGGTGGGGGGACTGACTACCGGGACAATGCTTTATGTACATTTACGGGTCGAGAGTCGCGAATGGGCTACTACACTACCAGGGATAATGCTTTCTGTACATTTGGAGGTCAGGATTCTCACAGGGAGATGGGGATCACTAGACTACCAGGTCATTCTTTGATATAGGGGTCTACGGGGTCGGGAATCAGGGGGAGGCTGCGCGTACCGCTAGCCTTTCTCGGCGGTATTTAGCTACTGCACATGCGGTCACCGACACGCTTGTAGCGTGGTGCTAGACCTTGAATATGCCATGCTGCTGGCATTCATGGGCGCTCTGCTAACCCCGCCCCTGCATACTATTACCTATTAGCGTCGGCACTACCACTCAGTGCCGGCACTAATAGGGCTTTTGAATATTACAGCCTCATGCAAATCCAGCGCTATTCCAGCGCTATGGTTTTGCGTTGGGCGCAACTGTTTGAATATCTGGCCCAATAGCTGATGAAACTGAGGCAGCACTGGCTGCTATTGCAAAATATTTTTTCAGGGGTGGGAGGATAGGCTAATCTAAACAAACAGGATGGGTTTAGGAGGCTTACTGGAGTAAACTGCAAATTTCATTGATGTGGTGATCCCCACAACTCTCCCAGAGAGCTCCTATTCTCATTCTGTGATCCTTAGTTATTTGAATCACCAAGCTGTTTTTTTTTCACTATAATAGTGGAAGGTTTGCCCCATATGCTAGTAGAAATAAATGAAATGTACACATTTAGTGGTGAAATGTGAGTCTTACAAAATTACTGAGCAGTAATTGTGTTTCATTTTCTAATGGTATTTATCATCAGCCACAAACCGTGGTACCAGCGCATGCACAGTGAGCTTCGGGAATGTTCAATTAGAAAGTCACCTTGTGGCTACTCCCCTCACTTTGCTCCCTACTGCCACCAATGCTCAGATCTGAGTCCACTTGTATGTAGCCGCTCTCTTTCCCTGGGGTGGCATTAAACTGTGGCACGCTGGTCATTAAACAGAGCTTGGCTGTTCTGTCCTTCGGATGCAGGGCCCTCAGTTCATAGATGTACCTGTCCTTGGGTTTCAAATAGCACATGGCGAGTTCTTCCAAGGTGCTTCCTTTTGTAAGAATGACCTGCTGTCCATCAGAATATACAGTGCTTTATACAGTATTACTTGGCATTAGACCCTTGGGGGTTGGGGTCCTTGCCCTAAGCTCAGCAGCTCCAATGGCTTTTACCTTGCTGGGCACTCTCTCACTCATGGGTGCTGGCATTAAACCTAATTCCACAACCATTCCCACTTTACATTTAATTCTTCAGTGCATCCCTCAGCACCATTGAATCTCTGTTTGCAGCAGAAGGGTTAAGTAAACAGGGCACTCAAGCATCAAGTTGCACAGTGCACCCAACTCTGTTCGAGCACCACTTTGTCCACTCTGTGCCCTTTTAGGACACTGTCTAGCAAGATGCTCTGGCTGCTTATAAAACCAACAGTTATCATTTCTTTTATCTGAGAAATACCTTTTTGGTAACTTGGGGCTTCCTCCTTTCAGTGGAGGCAGTGAGGATTTTAGCTGCCCTAAGGCAGGCCTGCTCCTGACATAGTGATCCGAGAGCACAGCAGCTTGCAGTGCTGTTTTGGGATCTTGGTCCTCCTGCCAGGTTTTCAACTCTGCTGGGCAAGCCCAAAAGAACTGCTCTTTTTTTTTTTTTTAGACTCTCTTTCCTCTGGTCACCAGCCCCTGGGAACTCCCTCAGATGAAGCCCCCTGCAGCTTGTCCCACCTGCCAGAGACCCCCCAGACCAAAGTCCCCCCTGGAACTTCAGCCTTCACTCTCGACCTGCTTGAGCCCCCTGACTTGTACCCCCCGAGGTGGGGCCACCAACCACTTGCCTTTTGGCACACCTTGAAATCCAATCTGCAGGTGGAGTGAGGTCGGAGGATATTGGGGACCTGGTTGGTGGGATCCGGCGGTGGGCGTAGGGCTGCTGAGACTTGTCATTGTCATCCCAGGTGCCAGGGCATTTTTCTTGTTCTGCGTGATCATGATCCCCAGGGGTGCAGATGTGCAATGATGTCCAGCATGGGTGGGCACGCCCCTGCACCCTTCCTGTGGATGTCCACCATTGCCCCACCCCTACCTTGATGGGTACCCAGCTGTAGCACCCCCAGCTTCCACTGGGAGTCACTGATGCCAGGGGACACAGAGCCCACCCTACTCAGAAGAGGAGAGGAGAGCTGTCCTCCAGATGCTCTATCCTCTCCTCCCTGGCTGACCCCCAGCAGCCTGAGCTCGCTCCCAAGCCCAGGTTGCTGGCATGGTGCAAGTTGTGGCATCTGGCACCTCAAACCTCAGTGCCACCTGGCCGGCTTCTATAGCAGAGGTTGATGCAGGATACAATCCACTTGCCAATCGTCTGCTTTGCTGCCAGTCTTCCAGGTGTGGCTTCAGCGTAAGTTACAAAGAGCTGGAAACTTTCCCCTGAGCTCCAGCTGTGTGCTCTGTATAGTAAGTGAGTGCTCACCTCAGGTCCAACGTATGGAGCCTGTGCTCAGCCTCTGTGGTTGGATTGGTGAAGTACACCGGGAGATCGATCACCTGGTTAAGGTGAAACTCCAAAACAACCTTTGGGGGGAACTTCGGGTTAGGGGTAGAGGACAACCTTGTCCCTGTGGAACACCAAGTAAAGAGACTCCACTGTGAGCAAATGGAGTTCACTGATCCTTCTGGTGGAGATGATAGCCACCAAGAAGGCAGTCTTCCATGACAGGTTGGAAATGTGACACCTGTGGATTGGTTTGAATGGCTTGCCCATGAGCATTGCCAGTACCAGCAACAAGTCCCAAGGTGGTGGAGGGTCACACACCGGTGGGGACAGGCGCTCAAGGCCCTTAAAGAAGCATCCACCTGACCACCTTTTCCTGCATCACCATCAGCATACCTGCCTGTGCCTGGTATGCTCAGATGGCTGCCAGGTGCACCTTCAGGGTTGTGGACCTAAGGCCTGGTTGAGAGAGGGATCAAATGTAGTCCAGGATGTTAGCCATGGGGCAGGACAGGGGGTCCAGCTCCCTGCCCTGGCACCAAATGGAAAAGCGTTTCAATTTGCAGGCATACACTGGTGGGTTGACTCCCTCCAGGAGACTTCTACAGCCTGGAGAACCTCCTCGGAGAGACCCAACCCAGGAACCAGGATGTTAGGTGGAGGGACTGAAGGTCTGGGTGTAAGACCTTCCCACTGTGGCAGAAGAGCAGGTCCAAGCTTAGAAGCAAGCGTCATTGAGGCCTGCTGCTGAAGCTAAGGAGATATGGGTACCAGAACTGGCGCAGCCAGGCCAGGGCTACCAGGATCACCTGTGCATGTCCGTCCGCACCTTGACCAGCACCCAGTGGATCGGGGAAAGGGAAGGAAGGCACTGAAGAGGCCCAGAGCCCAAGGTCTCACAAAGACATCCCCCTGCAGTGTTCTGCACTGTGGAGGGCAGACAGAAAACAATCTCAGCTTTGCATTCTCCCAGGAGGTGAACAGGTTGACCAGGGGAGTGCCTTACTGGGAGAACAGCTTGTTTCCCACCTTGTGATGATGATACCACTTGTAAGATGTCTTGCCCACTTGGCTGATGGCATCCGCCAGCTAGTTGGAGGCTCTGGCCACATGAATCACCAGGTGATCAGCATCCATACTGTGCATGAGGGTCCAGGTATGGAGGGCTTCCCAGCACAGGTGGAGGGAATGCGTTCCGCTTTGTTTGTTGAGGCAGTACATGGTCATGATGTTGTCCATCTGGACCTGCACAACCTGACCCTGAACTGAAGGAGTGAACACCGTCAGTGCTAGCCTCACCACATGGAGATCCAACAGGTTGATGTGGTATTGGAAATCCTTGGGGGTCCAGAGCCTTTGGGATCTGTGGTCCCCCAAGTGGGCTCCCCATTCTACCAAAGACACGTCAGTCATTAGAAAGACTGTTGGCTCTGGGTGGACAAATGGGACTCCTTCCTGCAGGGATTCTGGGACTAGCCACCACTGCATGGTGTCCCACATCAACAGTGTCACCATGATCAATTGGTCCAGGTGACTGAGGCGCGAGACCATTGAAAAGCCAGCTCCCCCTGCAGGGGGTGCACCTGCCAGTGGGCCCACCACACCATGCTGGTGCAGGATGCCACGTACCCCAGCAGCCATAGGAAGTCCCAGGCAGGGCATGCGTGCCCAACCTGAAATGATCATGCAAAGGAGGTAAGATCCACTGCCCAGTCCACTGGGAGTCAGGCCTTGGCCTGGAGGGAGTCGAACTCTGCCCCGATGAAGTGTATGGTCTGAGAGGGGTTGAGTTCTGACTTGGCCAGGTCGGCAAGAAGAGCCAAGGTCAAGCAACTCTGGAGGGCCAGATCCCTGAACCACTCCACCACCTCCCAGGATGGACTGGTAATCAGCCAGTCATCCAGGTAAGGGCAAACCCGGACCCCACGATGCCTCAGGAATGCTGCTAGCACTTAAATGCACTAGGTGAAGACCCTGGGGACCAAGGAAAGGCCGCAAGGCATGACCCAGAACTCATACAGAACCTCCGCTGCATGGAACTGAAGGTACTGCCAGTGGAATGGATGGACTAGGATGTGAAAGAAGGCATCCTAGAGGTCCAGAGAGCAGAACCACATGGGATAATCTGGTTCAGAGTGACCATACTGAACTTGCGCCTCCTCAAGAACTGCTTCAGGTGATGCAGATCCAGTATGGGCTGTCACACCCCATCTATTTGGGGACCAGGAAGTCCCTGGACACAAAACCCTGGCCAGCCACGGTGTCTGGGACACAAATCACAGCTCCTTTCTCTAGGAGCTGGGCAATGTCCTCCCTGAGGGTGGACAACATGTCTGGGGAGGCCATAGATTCCCTTAAGGCGTGGGTCCAATACTGCAGGAGGGCCTCGAAGTTGAGAGGCAGACCTTGACCTACCATGTCCAGCACCCATTTATCTGTAGTAATAGTGAACCAGGTATGTCAAAAATGATGAAGCTGACTCCTCCATGGAAAGCTGAAGCAGAGGTGTGGCAGGAGGGAGGCAAACACCCCCCATCCCATCACTGAGCAGCTTTGGAGGAGGAGGATCCAGTGCCAGTTGCCAGAGGAGCACTGGTGCTCTGCCCTTTACACTTTTTGGAGCTCTGGATGGCCAACTTGGGCTTGGGTCACCAGACCTGGGACTGCCCTGACTGGGGCTGCTGTTGCTTAGGCTTCTGGGGCTGAAAGGGCTGAAATAAAAAGGCCTTCTTCTTTGTTTTCTGGCCCTTGGGGGTCCTTTTGCAAGGATGTAAGGATGTGATAGACTCCAGGGTGGCACTGGACTTCTCAGTCCTCATTAGGTGGCCCTCCACACCTGGCCCGAAGAGGTTGGTGCCCAATAATGGAACGTCCACCAGCTTATGCCGAGTATCTGCCATAAAGGTGGCGATCCAGAACCAGGCTCTGTGGCATACGGCTACTGCCGCTGCCACTGACTGGGCACAGGAGTCACCTATGTCCAGGGACACCTGGAGCTGATGCTTAGCCAGAGCATGGCCCTGGTCATGGTCATGGACCACCTTTACCACAAACTGCAAGTCCGTTGAAAGGTGAGGGATGACGTGGCCAAGGACTTACCCCTGAGTGCCTGGCAAAAATTGGCAATCATAATGGCAGAGCTTGCCTGCCTGAGGCCCAAGGAGGATGCAGCATACATCTTTTTTTTGGCAGTGTGGTCCAGCTTCAATTCCTTGTGTGTGTGGGGGGGCAGTTATCGACATCCCCAACATTGCCTGTGCGGTGAAAAATGGAGTCCACCACTAACCCCTCAGCTGAGGGGTGATCAGAGAATCCAGGAAGGGACCTGTTCAGGACCACATACTTACAGATCATGCGGGTGAAAGGGCTCAGGGCAAGAAGCTGGATGCTGCCACAACTCCAGGACCTGTATCTAGGATGGCTTCGCCACCAGGAAAGCCACCCCCGGTGAGTCATCCCTATCCAGAATCTCAGTCATAGGATACTTGGCCCTCTTCTGGACCAGCTCCAGTGATGTCCCCATAGATTGAAATATAAGCCAGAGCAAGGCCCCAAAAGACACCGGGCCTTGGTCAGGGGCAAGGTCCTCAGAGGGCTGTTAGTCAAAGCCAGGGGTCCTCAAAAAGTGCATAGAGGAGCTGTCCATATCTGATGACTCCTCAAATACTGCCCTCAGTGCCCAATCCCCATGAACCACTCTGTAGTCACCAGAGTGGGTAATCTGGACCCGAACGTTGGCCAGGGAGACCAGAGGATGGCCAAATAGCCTTGGACAGAGTCCTGTGTGACAGCTGCTTGGTTGGAGGCTCCACTAATAAGGGTGGAGAAGACAGAGAAGGTTCAGCTGGCCTAGGCTGAGCCAGAACCAGCCCCACCGGGGCAGACCACAAACACACTGGAGCCTGCTCTAGTGATTGACCCTGATCGAGGACCCACTGTTGCCAGAGAAGCTCTTCATACCACTAACAAAGCTTGCAGCAAAGCATTTCCTTGCCCAACGATGCAGAGTAGGAAGAGCATCAACAGCACTTCTAAGAGGGCTGAGAATGGGAATGGTCTGAGTCCCGAGACTGGAACTGAGATGAGTCCTTGACTCAGACTTCGACCAGTGATGGAAGATCACTGTTGAGGGGATGCAGGAGGAGGGGCCATGTAAACCATACAGACCAGGTCTGGTCATGAGACCCCAGAGGGGGAAATCTCCTGGGAGGAAACAGCAGGGTCAGCTGACCTCTCCTGTCCCTTCTGGGATTGGACTGAGAGGAATGGAATTTGTGAGAGAGAGTCATCCCCCAGCTTGTCTGACAACAGGTTGACCAGATCAGGAAAAATCTCAGGCGGCTGGTCGACCCGCGTCTTGGCCAGCAAGCCTGATGGGGACACCGAGAAGCCAGAAGCCTGCCCTTCAGCCCTGATGGTTTCAGCAGAAGCCAACTACTCGACAACCATAGAGTGGTTAAAGGAGTCCCGAGCACAGGTAAAATGAAACTGCTCACGGTCCCAAGACCTACAGCGGGACTTCTTAGACCGTGCCCGAGAAGAGCTATCCCTCAGTAAGGGCCTTCCCTGAGGGTTTGAAGGGAATTACACACATCCCTGAAGGACCCGGTGAAGGAGGCTCCCACAGAGGCGCCCACTGGGAGCAGCACCCGGGCAGAGGAAGAGACTGCTGCTGCCTGAGCTGCTACTTCCTCAAGGGTGGCAAGCTGCGAGGTGGAGTCCACTGCCACTGAAACTGCTTTGTGGGCATCCTTAGACCAGACTGGATGATCCCGCTCATCCAGCCGGCCAAGCAAAAAGTAGGCATATCTGTTCTCCAAGGAGGAGGGAAACAGGGTCTTGCACTGACTGCAGGCCTGCGGACCATGCTCCGTGCCCAGGCAATAAATGCATGAGGTGTGGAGGTCGGTGTGCAACATCTTCTGATTACAGGTCACACACCATTTAAACCTGAGGCCAGCTCAAGAACTGTTGCACTCCATGGAAGCAGAGATTGGAAGAATCTGCAAGAAATTGTAAAGTGACAAAGAAATTTGCCTGAAGATGAAGCCTCCCCAGACCTACAACACATGCAGAGAGCTGCGAATCAGGACACCTGACTCATCCAGCAAAAAGAAAGATCTGACATCACGGGGCAGTGCCGAGGAAGATATCACGCAGGTGGGTGGGAGGAACTTAGCTTGAAGACATTCCGACTGGATTTAAAGGGAAAGGAAGACTGCCAGAAATGTGGAAAGTGCACCATATCCACATCCCTGGAAACAAGAAATTCTCCAAGTACTATGAGAAGGTCTACACAACCATTAGACAGCCTTCTGCTGACCTCTACACTGAGTTCACAGAGGGAATCGCCTTACCCACTCTCAATCAATCAAAATCTTTATTTATGCAGGCGAACATCGTTGAGCAGAGCTCATTTGCAAGATGGACCTGGTAAGGAAAGGCTGTTACAAGTGAATATATATAATCAGTCAAGGTATTACATGTAGTTTTATAAATTACAAGCAACAGACAATAAACATGGATAGGCATACAGAGACATTATTTACAAATATGAAAACGATCAATCGATCAATATCTTTATTTATCCAAGCAGACATCAATGCACAAAGCGTATTTGCAAGATGGACCTGGGTGGAACATAGTCGACATAACAATATATAGTGATGCAATTGAATACAGATATATCATGGAAACAGGTCAACAAGAAACAATAGAACATGCAAGCATCAAGCAGTTCGAGGCAGTAGTGTAAAAGGGGGAGCCTATACATATATTCAACCAGGACACAGTGATGAGGGAGAGGAAAAGAAAAGATAGAGGAGGTAAAAGAAGAATCATGATTGGAGTGACATAGTAGAATGGGAAGCAGTAAGAGCAGCAGGAAGTCAGGGTAGAGGGGAGTGTAGGGAGGAAGAGATAACTAGGGGTGCAGGGAGGAGAACAGGTGGGGTGGGAGGAGGGTGTATGTAGGGGGTAGTGGTGGAGACTGTATGGGAAGTGAGAGAGAAGCAAAGGAAGGTGCATGGAGATAGTCTCAACTAGAAGGTACAAACAACTCTAACACCAGAACAGGCAGAGGACCTGGGGGTAGACCTTACCACGATGGAATCTCTGGGAGCCTTAACCTCATTCCCTAAAGGGAAAGCACCAGGCAAAGATTAATTTCCCCATGGCTTCTACATAACGTTTGCCAAGGAACTACCACCAATCCTAAAGGAAGTCTACACAGAGGCTCTGAAAGGGGAAATCTTTCCACAAACAATAAGATCTGAACTAACTACTGTTCTACCCAAACCAGGAAATGATCTTACATTATGTGCAAGTTATCGGCCAATAGCACTCCTCAATATCCTGCTCTCTTTTCAATATTCCTAAATGACCTACCCTCTGTCTGTTCCTCCACATCCATTTATATGTATGCTGATGCCATAGTTCTTTTTGCTTCTGGCTCCTCTTCCCGTGACCTCACCTCCCGACTACAGTTGGATTTTGACGACATTCAGGACTGGTTCAAGGTAAACCAACTGACTCTTAATGCCAAAAAAAACAGTCTCTATGACTTTTGGTACCTGTCAGAGGCCTGCCAAACTTACTTCTCCCCTATTTAATACCCTTGATGGTGTTAGACTTGATGTCTCCTCTTTGCTTTAGATTGCCCCTCTTGTACTCACCACTGCTTTCTTTACTCAGCTCTCTCTTTCCCTTGATGCTAGGCACCTTTCCCATTTTGCCTCTTTTTTGTCCAAATTCTGGTTTGGCACCCTTCTCCCTTATCACAGATCCCTTCTTTCCCTCCTCCTTCATCCTCCTACCCTCTTCGCAATGATACTTTACATTCTCTTAATATCCTGTCCAGAAAATCTATTGTTGGCCAATCTTTTTCTTATTGCTTTCCTAAACTTTGGTCCTTCCTTTCCCTTTCTATTTGATCTGCCGCTTCTACTTTCTCCCTAAAGTCTCTTCTTTCTGACTTTTTTCATCCTACCTGCAACTGCCTTTGACCCTTCCCCTTTTTCTCTATTCTCTAGTCTTGCTCTCTTCTTGCTGTTCTGTTATGTTTCTGCATATATTTGAGAGTGTTTTTATTTTCTAGTTGCCTTCATTTACTATTTTGCCTTTAATATTTATTATTCTGCTTGTATTACTATATTTTTGCATTTCACCTTGTTATTATATTGTTAACTATCTCCTTCTCCCCTCTTCCCCAGGACTTATCTGGCAACGAGCTGTTGTCAGCTCAGTATGTACTTCCTGGTTAAACTTTTAAATAAATAAATATTGATGCTAAAGTTTTAGCAAAAGTTCTGGCCAGTCATCTCCTGAACATCCTCTCCTCCTTGATAAACCTGATTCATGTTGGGCTGTCACATTATAGACAACACCAGGACGGTGACACACCTCTGCATAGCAGCCACACAACTGGACAACCTGGCACCCTCATCAGACTGGACACTAAAAAGGCTTTTAACTGGATGGAATGGCCTTACCAATTTTGGATTTTGGAGAAGTTTGGCATTCCCTCTGTCTACCTGACAATGGTGAAGCTCCTGTACACAGAGCCTACAGCGGCAATCAGCACCAGTGGCATCATCTCAGGAGACTTCCCATTTTAGGGAGGGATGCAGCAAGGCTGACCCATCCCCTTACCTGTTTAACCTAGCATTGGAGCCCCTCCTGTGGAAAATAATGTTTGAAGACCAGATACAGAACATAAAAGTAGCTTATGTGGAACAGAAACTACTGGCCTGCTCTTCTCAGTCGCAAATCCAGCCACCTCCTTGCCTCCCCTGTTCACCTTCTGATAAAATTTGGAGAAATATCCAGATACAAGCTCAACTCATCTAAATCGGAGATCCTCCCACTCAATAGAAAAACCTGCAAACAGGGTGTGGCACACCTCAACATGAGCTGGCAGCCAAAAGCAATCAAGTATCTGGGGATCAAAGAGTGCCCCAGACCTCAAGACACAGACCTTCCCAGATGGCACAAACTGCCCTTATCAGTGAGACAATGCATAGCCGCCACCAAGCTGAACATGCTTCCTAGAGTCCTGTTCACCATGTCCATGCCCCACACTACTATACCTATGAACTGAATCAAGAGTTTATAACACCTCATCGCAGAATTTATATGAGCACACAAAAAACCCAGATACTTCCTGCTAAGAGTAGCCAGACTCCTCAACAAAAGTGGGTTGCAGTTGCCAGATATACTACTCATCACTGGACCTCACAACTAACACATTTGAGTAAGTGGGTCAGAACAGGAGCAACTCCAGATCCCCATGAATACACCCCGATTGGGTAAAAATCTAAATGCAACTATGCCAGACCTGGGGGTTTGATGTGTTGGTATATGGGCCCCCCCACAGCACTGGCTGACACGCCAGTGGAAACCATCAATAAGATCATCACTCAGATGCTCACTACTACCAAAGTTTCCCTTAGCTGCTCACTTGATCAATCCATCCTCTTCAATGGCAACCACACCATCCACTGCACCAAGATAACCTTCCTCACCTGGAAGAGAGATGGATTAAAGTTGGTTCAAGAACTCATGGTGGAAGGCAAATTTATCCCATTTGAGGTGCTTCGAGCTGCACACAACCTGCCCCCCAGTGCTGCATATCAATATATTTCAATATAACACTCACTGAAAGCCCACTGGAGGGGGCAGATACCAAAAGAAAATTACTCTGCGTGGGAAAAAAGAACTTAAAACTCTCCTTCAAATGGACCCATCCATATCCCAATGGTACTTAGCACTGGTTGGGCAATTGCACGACGAGGCCACCAAAATGAAGACTTGATGGTCCAGGACCCTGTGCCAAGACACCAACTCCTGGGCCTGGCACAAAATTTGGAAATTCTCCAAGCGGGTGACATTAATCATAGACCTCACATTTTACAGTTTAAAATTTTCTCCAACCTACACTACACCCCTAAGAAACTGTACAAGATGGGCACTATCCCTACAGCAGCTTGCTACAAGTGCAACCATCTGGACGGCTCCCTTCTACACCTTTTGTGGGAATGTCCCCTTATACAGACATTTTGGTGTGAGATTAAATCCAGATTCAGCCCCCTTTTACAGCTGAATGACTTATTTGAACCAGACATTTAAATTGTGAGCAACATGGGCCAGTCCAGAATAACCTTAACCAGACAACATGTCATGGCTTTAATAACAAACACATCCAAATGCTAGATTTTAAAGCTCTGGCTTGATGAGTGATTTCCCCCAACCCCATATATGGTGACTAGCTGGCTGATGCAAAGGAATGTCTCCAACTGGAAAGACTTGCCCATGGCCTCCGCAGTGCACTGCAAGCTTACCTCAGAAAATTGTGTCCAATAGATACCCTCCTTACCAATCCTAACAAAGGAGAATAACCTAACCCACCCCATATAATGTCCCATACTTTCCCATGTCTTTCTCTGTTCTACCAGTGAATTTAAGCAGACACCTTTTGCAACTAGTATCACTACATCCTTGCACTGATTGATTAATGTCACACTTTACCTGTTATAAATTAAATCCATAACCTGGGACCACATTAGCCTATTTTCTGAAAGTTATAACATAGCCATATCAAACATTAAAATGTTTTGTTATTTGTCTTCTAAATATTAGTTCACTATAGAAACCTCAAGTGTAACTATCAAGAGTAAGTGAGCTGAGGACCTATACCTCTTAAATGAGGCCCACCATAACCATTTCATGTCCATCCCTACAGCTGTGGGGTGTACAACCAGGACATTAGAACACTGGGGCTCTGAAGGAACTAATCCAATGACCCCCCCCCCGGAATAGAAGGACTTGGCCAAACCCTGCAAATATATCCATACTTAATGGTTTTGGGTTGCCTAACCAGTCTAGTAGTAGCCAGAGAAGGCCCATAAGTACTGCAATTATTAACTATAGACTCTGACAAAAAATGTCTCGAATTGGAAATGTCGTTAACTGTCTGTGATGTATTGCTTGTCAGTTGAAAAATGTCAATAAAATTTAAGCCTTAAAAAAAACAGGTTCTCTCTCTACCCACCTCTGGTCACTGTCCAGGTGGAAGTAAAGGATCCCGTGGCACTTACTGATGAAGAGTAGGGGAGTTTCCCTTGCTGTCATGGCCAACATTCCCCTGTCAATAAAATAGGTTCATGTAACCCACTCCCCAGGACACACCTGGAAGCAAGCTATTAGAGCTTAGTGTGCCTTTCCTGGTGGTCAAAAATTGTGAGTCAATAAATACATAAATACGTACTATACATATATACATGATGTTAAAGTGCAGGTAAAACAGTTTTATGCTGCAGGCAGTTCATACCGTGTTGTTGTCTGCTCTAGGAGCTATTTTGGCTATAAAATAATTTTTTTGGTTCTGTAGATAAAAAGTAACTTATCTCACAAAGCACAGCTCATAACTTCCTGATACGAATGAGCCACCATGAGCCCTGCTGCCCCGGCCCTAAAGACAGCATTATGATAATGCCTAGTGGGGAAATGGAGCAACAGGTGGTCTATGAAGCTACTATTGGGACCAGGGAGGCTGCCTACATGTTCCAATGTTATCTTTATAGGCATGTATACATTATGGGGCTTGTGTAAGTGTGTGTGTGTACATATATATATATATATGTGTGTGTGTAGCCCCTTTACAAATTGAGGTTTACTAAACTGTCTTCCTGGGCTCCTAAAAGGCCCACTGTCAGGTTGGTGTCCTGTCTGCAGTAGTTCTGTTTGTCTACATGAGAGTGTCTTAGTAAGCTTCTGTGCCTGTCTCTTTAAGAGAGCATCTAGCCTGTGCTTGGGAATCAGTCTGGGCTGGGTCCGAGTAATTAAGGCTCACGACCAGCCATACAGCCTATTATATTGCTCCATTCTGCAGTCACTGTTAGCGCAGAGGAAGCCCTGTTGGGAAATGTGATTATTTATTGTTTATCCATTGTAATAGTAATGTTAAAGAAGTGTGTCTAACCTGCTTTCATTTGCAGCCTTAAGATTTAAATAGGCGCCACCATTTTGGTTCTGGACTGCCAGTATTGGACCAATCGAATCTCTGGGGACCTAAAATGGAGACTATCCCCAGGGGTTGTATGGGAAAGAAATTCTGTAGTATTTGTAGTTTTAGAGGTTTGGTACCCAAATGGACCTGGAGGGGGAACCCTTTCCATAACAGGCAGTTCCCTAAGCCAACTGAACCTTGTGGATTACAGGGAAATGCCCAGAACTGCCTGAAGCAGTGTGTCAGTTGAGAGTGGAAGTTGGAGAGTGAACAGCTCGAGCTGTCGAGTGGCTTCTCATAGAAGGAATGTAGGAGAATCAGCGGCAAGGCTCAGTTGGCCTGCCTGCCACATTCTCTGGCCTAAAAGAGATTGCCTGTTGCAGAAGTTGGACTGCTCCAATTGCTGGCTTAGACCTGCAGCAGAGGAAAGAAAGTGTGTCAGTACTACTTGCAAGTGGGACCAAAGACTTGGTCCAGAAGTGATGGGCCTGCCTGAATGAGAGAAGATAGCCTCGGGTTGAAAGGTTTGCACAGTGAAGCTGTCATTAGCAAATGGACGGTATCCGAATTGTGTCTCAGAGAAATAACTGATTGAAGTGTGCTGAATGTTTCTTGTGGGTCACGATTTGGTTCCCCGAATCCTGTTATGCCAGCTGGAGGCTTTCCAGCAATACCTTTCTCAGTACTGTTCCTCCTGCTTGGGCCTTGCCATCTTGGACCAAGCCCCTGCCTGCATTCCAGAGATCATCTCAGCAAAAGACTGGCTTGGGGATTTGGCCCCCTGCTCAACACCATTGAACAGGTAGCAACCACTAGGAGGTGAGTCATGTAGGCCTTGCTTCCCCCAGCACACTGCATCAACACTATGAGGTCTTCATCTCGCCTGTCCTACATCCTGATCTGGGTTGTGTGAGTACAAATCAGGGTAGCTCCCTGCAACAACAGCTACAAATCATTGTATGATAGCTGATTGATCTGTTTTGGGTTATTACTAACGGACTGAGCTATCCTGCTTGGGATTACAAATATTTGGGTTGTGCACATGCTGTTTCTAAACGGTTGCAACTTTTATCAGTTTTGCATTGAGAATGTCAGAAAAACTAAGAAGAAAAACTGGTGATCCCAGTTTCAAACCATGTATTGAGTGTGGTGAAATTTTTCTAAGACATGAACATTTAAAGCAGAGTGAAATCTGCATACATGTCCTGAGAAAACTATTGAAAAATGCCTGGATAAGGCTAAAGAGAAAACTATCACTATTTAAGGGTTCCTTGAGCTCTGACCAGCTGACACCCTAAATTACTATGGGTGAAACCACAACAACAACTACTGTAACTGCTACCCCTGAGATGGGTATACAAGCAGTTCCTAAGAAGCTTACTGAACTGGCTAATTCCCTGGTTCTCTCAAAGAAATCAAAGAAAACTAAGCATTCAGAACCCACTGCTGGATAGCATTCGGGGACTTCTGTGTCTGCTATAGAGCCTGCCAACTCCTAGAGAAATTGCACAGGCCCTTAAGGTCATTCAGGCTTACAAGGGCTGTCTGCCTCTCAGCAGCAGACCCCTGCAAAGTAGTTTGTTTCCTCTGCTCAGTCTTCCTATTATTTAAGAGGAAGGATATGAAGGAAGGGGAACCTATTGAACCTGAGGCTTCCCCAGAACAGGAGTTTGGCTCTTCCCCACCAAGCATCTGAGGTTTATTCCTCACACTTCACATTTGTGAGCATCACCACCAGTGAAGTGATTGAGGATGAGGAGGAAGCTGAATACTTGGAAATGATGGGGCTGACACTCACTTAAAAAGCTTCTCCTTCCTGTAAATAAATTCTTCAAGAAAGATACTTTTAAAGATTTTACAACTGCCAAGCTCTGTTCCCCTGCTTGATAAGAAGCTGGATAAGAAATAGCTGGACAGGTAGGGAGCTGAATTTTTATTCTCCCATCCTGTCCACCAGGGAGTGGTACAAGTGGCAGCCTGTGACAAGGCAAAGGTACCCCTGGCATCCCATCCTCCTGACAAGGATTTCAGCATCAGGCAACCTTTCAAGCCTATGCTGCTCAATAACAAAAGTCACTGTAGCAGTCTGTCCTTGCCATGGCAGTCAAGGCTTAGACTCCCCCGTCAGATGATCTAGCTGAAACAGCTAAATCTGGTTTGGAAGCAGCCAGATACCAGTCTCAAATGGCTGCTGACACTAATGACACTGCCGCCAGATGGATGGCAAATACAGTGATTCAGAGGAGGTTTGCCTGGCTGCTAGCCACAAACCTCACTCAGAATACCCAAACCAAAGCTATGGATTTCCCAGTTGAGGGCAATTTCCTCTTTGGAGAAAAGACAGAGGCTTACATGAAAAAGGTGGATGAATATAAAACCACCTACAGAAGCAATTCTGCAAAAGAAAGGGCTTCCCTGTCCACTAAAACTTATGGAAGAGGCAGATAATTTCACAGCAAGCCTTTTTTATGTTGGCGCGCTTGCGCAGTCAACATCTTGCGGGAGTGCAGATTTGGAGGCGCGGTCACTGTTGGGCGAATGCACGGCACGCACCAGTAGGTGCGTCCCACATTCCCCAATTAGCCAGCAGCAGGGGCCGACATTCTGCCTAGCTAATGATGGAAGACATAAGAGAAAAGGTCCGCTGCAATGAGAGCGAAGCTCTCATGCAGTGTGACCACAACACGCTCCTCACGTGCAGGCAACATGGCGGCAGTGACTGCCTCTGTTGCCTGTCAACACCCCCATTTATTGTGTGCCGATGGGGGTGCCTAATCTCCCTTGGCATCATACGCCCCCCAACAGTTTTTCTTTGCTGACGGGGGCCCAATCCCCATCGGCATGTATCCCTCCCTCCCTTTGAATTTTGCCGACAGGGGAGCCCACTCCCTGTTGGCATAATGTGTCCCCTCCCATTTTTTGCTTGCCGAGGGGGTGCCCAATCCCCCTCGGCTCCTGTGGCCCCCCTGTTCCTTGTTTGCTGACAGGAGTGCCCAATCCCTGGTCGGCTAAAGCACCCACCCACACACACACACACTCAGGTGGCACACTGGGAGCCCACCCCAGCTTGCCAAAGCACCTATTAAAGCGAAAATGGTCCCCCGATGTCTTTTTTTTTCACCTGTAAAGCAAAAACGGTCCCTCGCACTCTTCCAGCCCCCCTACTGCACCCACACACTGTGCACCCTGCCTCCCCACATCCCCCACCCCATACTTACCTCCGTAGTCCGGCTCAGTGATCTTCGGTGGACTGGGAACATGTCTGCACTCTTCAAAGCTGGCCACGAACTGTGGAAATGCCAGTAAGCTGTATAATGGAATAAATAGAGGTTTTTCAACTTGAATGCATTGCTCGGGCATTTTTGGGAATTTTTACACCAAATTTTCAACATGGGGTTTTTGGGACCCCTCCTCATGAATTCTGGCACTGTCATATCGTTAATCGGTCCCAAAAGGTGATTTCACTGTCACTGCGCGGAATCACCTTTTGGGACTGATTAATGAGATGACAGTTCCACTGTTCATGAGGGGGCTCTCAAAAAGCCTATGTTGCAATTCAGGAAAATCCAAAATGGCTTTTTACAAATGAATGTTGCACAGCTGCTACGCAGGCTCGTAGCTTCGCGAATTCGCAATATTTTCATGCCAGATTTTCAACATTGTCATTTTTGTACACTTCCTTGTGAACAGTACAGCTGTAATTTTTCACATCCTGGCCGAAATGTTTTTCTGCACTTCCGGCGCACAATAGTGCGGTCGCTGTGGGAAATCAGTGTTCGGGCCAGATTATGAAAATGAACAGTGACACTGTTCATGAGCAGAGGTCCTAAAATGCCTATGTTGAAAATTTGGTGATGATACTCCATAAAATGACTGTGTTACGAGCGTGCGTTGGCAGATTGCATGCACACTCGTAACGTTGTGCATTTGTAATATTTTCACTCTGGATTGTCACCATTGGCATTTTTCCACACATCTTGGTGAACAGTACAGCTGTCATTTCACACATCCTGCCCAAAATGTGTTTTCGCACTTCCAGCACAGAATAGCACGGTCGCTGTGCGAAATCACTTTTTTGGACAGTTTGAGGAAATAACAGCGACACTGTACATGAGCAGAAATGCTAAAATGCCTATGTTGAAAATCTGGTGCCAAACGTCCATAAAATGACTGTGTTACAAGCGTGTGTTGCACATTTCCCACACACCCCTGTAACTCCGCAAATTTGCAATATTTACATGCCACATTTTCAACACTGGCAATTTTTTTACACCTCCTTATGAATTGTGCAGCTGTAGTTTTTCACATCCTGCCCAAAATGTTTTCCCGCACTGCACTACCAAAGTCAATGCCAGCGTGACAACATTTGGCATTGACAAATGCTTGTTTTATCAGGCCATGGCTGCACCTCAGTAACATCAGTACTCACAGCAGGGGTACTTCAGGGACAGGGGCATAAGGGGTTCCAGGCATGGTTCCCAATCCCAGGCCCAGCCTCAAACAAAGCAGACGTGTCTCGCCAGGTGCCTCCCCTCTACCTATAGGAGGCAGGCTAACTCACTTTTTCCAGTCTTGTTAAAAACAAACACACAAAAAACAAAACACCACAGACAAATGGATTATGGATACATAGATATATAGACACTGTCGGCAGATAAGGGCCTATGGCCCACCCAGTCTGCCCATTTGAGATTGTAAGTTCACTTTGTGTTTTCCTAGAAGTCTGTTGCCCCTTACCCCTGACCTCCAGAATTCCCTTATGTATATCCCAAGCATTCGTAAATCCTGTGATTGTTTTAGCCCCCACCACTTCCTCTGGCAGGGTGTTCCACTTGTCCACCATCCTTTCTGTGAAGAAATTCTTCTTCACGTTTCCTCTGAATCACCCTCCCTCCAACTTTATCCCATGCAAAAGAAAAGGCCCTACAAGAGCTCGAAAAGCTCAGGGTGAGCAAGGCAACGGGACCTGATGGCATACATCCCAGGGTACTAAAGGAGCTAAGGGTGGAACTAGCAGAGCCATTATCAGAACTGTTTAGTGAGTCTCTGAGCACAGGAGAGGTCCCAGAAGACTGGAGAAGGGCTCATGTGATCCCGCTCCATAAGAGTGGTAGCAGGGAGGAGGCAGGGAACTACAGACCAATCAGTCTTACCTCAGTAGTGGGCAAGATTATGGAGGCACTCCTTAAGGAAAGGATAGTGCAACACCTGGAATCCATAGGAGCACAGGATCCAAGACAGCATGGGTTTAAAAAAAGAGGGTCCTGTCAAACTAATCTCATAGTGCTCCCCCACTGTTACCGCATCACACTGTCCCTGTTTGTGAGTACAAGGTCCAGTATTGCCTTCTGCTGAGTTGGTTCCATGACCAGTTGCTTGAGGAAGGCACCTTGAAGGGAGGCCAGAATAAATCTGCTCCTGGTTGATGCTGCTGCTGGGAGGCTCCAGTCCACATCTGGAATGTTGAAATCTCCAACCAGCACCACCTCACCCTTGTCTGCCATCCTTTGGATGGCTAGCATCAGCTCCCTATCTGTTTCTTCCTCATGGGGTGGTGGTCTATAGAGCTCCCCATGTGGATGGCTGGCCCCATTTTCCTTTCCAGCTTAACCCACAGTATCTCGCCCCCATTTTGTTCCTCCTGGATCTCTGTGGCCTTTATGCCATCTTTCACATAAAGTGCCACTCCTCCTCCTCCTCCTCCCTTCCTACTTGCCCTGTCCCTTCTGAATATGCTGTAGCCAGGTATGGCCATCTCCCATTCGTGGTTATCATTAAACCAGGTTTCTGTGATGACCACAATGTACCGGTCTGACTGCACCATGACAGCCTCCAGATCTTCCATCTTGTTGCTAAGGCTCCTGGCATTGGCACACATAGCTTTCCATGATTTGAACTCCCTGTTCTATTCCAGTCCCCTCCCTGGTTGTCCTTTATCCCTGGGTCTCCCTGCTGTCTGCCCTTCTGTTGAATTTTGCCACCTTTCTGCCTATCCACCTCTTGGGTGCTTATTTCCATCTTTTGCACACTGCTTTGTTGAAATATCCACTCCTCCTGTTCACTGGTTCCACTGCTAGCTATGGGGGGTGGGCAATTAGGTGCCCTCCTTGCTGGCCTGCCACCCCCCTTGGCTAGTTTAAATGCTTGTCCATGTAGCATTTAAACTTATCATGGCATGCTTGGATTCCCCTCCAGGATGGATGCAGGTCATCAGGCTTGAACAGGCTTCCATCTCTCCAGGTGGGTCCCCAGTCACCATTGAATCCAAACCCTTCCTCACAGCACCAGTTCTTCAACCATGAGTTCAAGTTCCTGGTGCATGTGCCCCCACGATCTCCCATGCCTCTCACAGGTAGCAATTCCAAGAAGGTGACAGAAGTAGCTACTTGCTTGAGACCCCTCCTTAATTTCCTAAACTCTTCCTGAACTTTCTTGGGCTCCCCATTTGCCAGGTCATTAGCATCTAGGTGGATAATGACATCCAGCTCACCCTCCCGTCTTGGATGTAGTAAGTCAGGGATTGTCTCTGAGTTTCAAATTCCCTCCAGCAACAAAAGTTTTCAAACCATCTACAAATGTAGAGAGAAAACTCCTGGAAAAAGAAACGTCCTTACCACAAGGTAAAATGAGGAGTGGTGGCCTATCTTAGACTTCAGGGTACTAAACAGGTATCTGACAAAGCCAAAGTTCAAAATGGTGACTTTGGCATTGATTGTGCCACACTCCAAAAAGGGGAGTGGTTGGCATCACTGGACCTAAAAGATGCCTATTTTCACATCCCCATAAGGGAGTCTCACAGATAGTACCTCAGGTTCAGACTCACATCAGGCCACTACCAGTTTCAACCCAGCCTGTCAGTCTCACTTCAGCTCCAGGACTGTTCACAAAGTTCTTGGCAGTGGTTGTGGCACAGCTTTGAAGACAGGGTGTTACAGTTTTCCCATATGTAACCCCCAGGTGGTGCTATCCCAAGGGCTACTACCCCTGCCTGCTTGACTACGGACAGGTTGAGGGGCCTAGGTTCTATGGCAGGTGCCTCTACCCAGAGGTCAGTGTTTGTAATGGTTAGACTAGCTTGGTCACAGCCCTCTGGGACACTGAGACCCCCCCTTTTATTCCCTCTAGTGGCTCACACAGTACACAGGAGTTACAGCCCCAATACCCCACAAATACACACTGTTCACTCATAAAGTACCACTTACCCTCAAGACTGATTCTGCAGCACGTCTCTGAGGACCCCCTGTAAAATAAGGTTAAACAACATACACAGCAAGAAACAATACTGTTTCCATAAGTACCAACACCACAGACAGTATATAGTATAACAACAACAAATCTGATTTATTTAGGGGACAGTAACATGGGAGGGGGCAATCAGGTTGATTAGCAGAATTAAATCACAGTACTGTGCACATGTATATATAGGGTCCAAAATGTCACTCTCTGGGTACCCAGGATGGGGAGGGCTAGCCAGGTCCATTGCCCGGGGTTGGCCGGCACGTGCAGATGGATGGGGCCCTGTAGGAAGAAAATATATGCACAACACCCACTTGTAATCTGGAGCCGGATGGCTCAGTCCATGAAGAAGTGAAGCAACAATAATTAGATGACACACTTGTAATTGATAACAGTCTGCATGGGAATACCCTGATTTGTACTCACAATACCCAAGCTGAGAACTGGATGGTGGATGTTCTTCTGGATTGTTAGAAACAACAGGGCATGGAGACAAGGTCCTTGTGACTAGACCAAACAGCAGTTGATAGCAAACAGATTTAGTCCGAGACAAGCTGGGGTTTGCTTCCAAATTCAACACACAGCACACAGTACAGGGGATTGGAAATAGCGATTCCCCACAAGCACTATGCACATTCATATGTAAAAGGAAAGTACTATTCCAGGCAGGCTGCTCCTAGATTCTGATCGCACTTACTGCAAAATACCTGGGAGCAGACACAGCAGCTTCAGTTACTGACAGACCAAGTGCGATTCAGCAATTTCTCCAGTCTTCTACAGGGTGAGTCTGGTTTCCACACTTCTGGTGTTTCTTTCTCCTCACAACTCGGATTCTGTCCAAACTGGCACTCAGAACGGCTGCAGGCTGAAACTCAGGGCCTCACATGCACTTCCCGGGCTAAACTACACACCGCAGAAGCCCATAGCTCCTTCTCTCTTCACTGTCACAACTGATCTGACTTTCCAGTAACAGAGCAAGGCATTTCCCTTTGAGTTCCTCCCAGTTCAGTTGGCTGATTCAGCTGTCATTCACAATAGAACTCTCTCTGTTGGTGAAAAATGTGCCAAGGTCAAAACTACATTTCCCAGAGTCACTGTCCATACACTCCCCTTGTGGCTGGCTCAAAATTGAGAGTCCAAGTTCTGATTCGTCCACAGGCTCCATTTTAAGGTCTCCCTATCATCCTGATTGGTCCAAGTCAGCAATTCAGGACCAAAATGAAAGAGCTACACTGAAACAGTTCGTGCTGAAATGAAGACAGGTTAGACAAACTACATTTTCTCAGTCACTCTAAATGATTTCTGGCAAACAGTTATATCTTTTAACAAGGCTCCCTTTGCACATGTAGCGATGGCAGAAATGGAGTGAATTGACAGCAGCTCCCGCCATACAAACTAATTAAGTCTGCAAACAGACAGATCTTAAAGAGACGGCTCAGACACCGAACACCGTCCAGACTTGGAGCATTATACAGTTCCACCATGCACAGTGATTCCATGTCATCCAACTTGATACTTTGCACTTCACTTTCTGGGAGCATTGGCTCCAGGGACAAAGCTGGGGGCTTAGACAGTTCAGAAGGCCCAGCTTCCTCTCCATAATTGACTAGGGGGTTGCCCTGAAACAATTGACTCCGTTCGTGAGAGGGGTAGTACCCAAAGTTGCACTCACTTTCCTCTGACATGGATTGACAGTCATTTTCAACTGGGACCTGCTGTAAAGAATACTTTAACTCAGCACCGATAGGTGCAGACTTTCTTTGCCTTTGCTTAGCAGCAGCTCTAGTCACTGGTCCAGAGGGAGCACTTTCTGGGGGCTCAGACTCAATCAAGATTTGTCCAATGGGCAGTAAGTGATTTCTATGCATTGTCTTAACATCTTTTGAATTATTCTCAGGCCTTACCTTGTACACAGGCAGATCATCTAGTTTACCTACCACAATGTGAGGGAGACGGTGCCACCTATCAGCAATCTTGTGTTTACCATGCAGTCCCAGATTTCTTAGCAACACCCGATCTCCCTCCTGGAGTTCCAGTGCTTTCACTTTTTTATCATACCTTTCCTTGTTAGCCAGATTTCTTTTGGCAGCCATGGTTTGAGCCAGTTGGTATGCATGATTTAGTTGGGCCTTTAACTTTTGCACATACTGTAAATGGTTATCAGCTCAAACCCCATCAGGAGAAACTCCAAAACAAACATCTACCGGTAGTCAGGCTTCTCTTCCAAACATTAGGTGGTAGGGGGAGAACCCAGTGGCATCACTTTTGTTGCAGTTGTAGGCATGTACCAGGTGCTAATTTGTTGGCTTCATCTAGGCTTGTCCTTTGGGTGGAGGGTGCCTAGCATATCTAGCAAAGTGCGGTTGAAACGTTCAGGCTGTGGGTCCCCCTGGGGGTGGTAAGGGATGGTTCTGGACTTTCGCACTCCCCACAGAGAAAGCATCTCTTTGATCAGGCAACTCTCAAAGTCCCTTCCTTGATCAGAATGGATTCTTTGTGGTGCCTCATAGTGAACAAAAAAGTTTTCTATAAGTACTTTGGCCACAGTGGATGTCTTCTGGTCCTTGGTGGGGAAAACTTGGGCATATCTCGTAAAATGGTCAGTGACTGACAGCACATTACTGATATTTCTTTGATCTGGCTCCAAACTCAGGAAGTCAATACAGATCAGCTCCATGGGGGTGCTGGTGGTGATGTTCACTAGGGGGGCAGCCCTCTGGGGCAAAGCTTTCCTCTGTAAGCAGTGACTACAAGTTCAAATGTGTTGTTCAACATCAGCCCCCATCTTAGGCCAATAGAATCTGGATCTCACTAAGTCAAGTGTTCTGTCTATGCCAGGGTGCCCCATGTGGTTGTGTAGGGACCTCAGCACCAAGTCTCGAAAGGCGGTGGGCAAAACTAGCTGCTGTTTGTCTATTTGTCCCCCTCTGTCCACTGTTTCACTGTATAACAGTCGATTAATCAGCTTCAAGTTAGGACCTTCCTTGTATAACAATGCAGTTCTCAAATCAGTGGAGCGTAACTTGGATACATCCTTCCCTGCGTAGAGGGCTTCTAGAGCTGATTTGGTCATGGGATCTCGGGATTGAGTCCGCTGAATACTGTCATTGTCCAGCTGAGGCAGTGCACCAATGTCTATGGTGGAAAAGTGGCAATAAGCAGCAAGTATGCAATTCTCAGAGGGTCCCAAACAATCCACCACACAGTCCACTGCGTCTGTGGACATTTGTTCCTCCCTGTCAAACTTCTGGCAGAGTGCTTGAATATCAGGTTCTGACAGTCTGACCCAGTCATTCTGGGGAACAGGTCTCCGTGGGAGAGCATCAGCATCTATGTGGTTCAGACCTGCTCTGTATTCAACAGCATAGTCGTATGTAGATAATGCAGAAAGCCACCTATGGCCAGTAGCATCCAACTTAGCTGAAGTCTGCACATTGGTCAAAGGATTATTGTCAGTTTTTACTAGTATCTTAGCCCCATACAAGTACTCATGGAATTGGTCAACAATGGCCCACTTCAAAGCTAGGAACTTATGTACAGGATAGTTCTTTTCGGAAGGGGTCAGGCTTCTGCTGGCAAAGGCCACTGGTCTCAGGTCATTCTCGTGCTCCTGGTACAACACAGCCCCCAAACCTTGCAAGCTAGCATCAGTGTGTAGGACATATGGTTTTACTGGATCTGCATAGGCCAGGACAGGAGTGTGAGTAAATTGATATATAATCTCATGAAAAGCAGCTTCTCAATCAGGTGTCCATCTTGCCCCCAAAACTTTGTTAGGATGAAAATGCACTCTCTCAGTCTCAGGGGAAGTTGACCTTTTGTATTTTTTTGGGGTAGGAGGGTAACCCTGAGTAAGATTAAGTAAAGGACAGATCACTCTTGAATAGTCCTTGATGAAATGGCGATAGTAGCCGCAGAATCCCAGGAATCTTTGCAGTTCTTTTAGATTGTGGGGCTGTGGCTAGGTGGTCAGGGCCTCAACTTTACTCGGGTCTGTCTCTGTTCCCTCGGTGGAGACTATGTGTCCGACGTACTTTACAGATGTTTGGAAGAATTGACATTTATCAATGGACGGCTTCAGGCCAGAATCTTCCAGTCAGTCCAACACCTTGAACAATCTACTCTCATGTTCCTCCAGCGAGCTGCCAAACACAATAACATCGTCCAAGTACACTAGGCACTCTAATAGATTCATGTCCCCCACTGCACGCTCCCTCAATCGTTGAAAAGTGGCTGGGGCACCTGAAATCCCTTGCGGCATCCTCATGAACTCATAGAAACCAAGCGGGCAGATAAAGGCTGTCTTCTCACGGTCTCTGGGGCCATCGGGATCTGGTAGTACCCACTGTGAAGATCCAGCACAGAGAACCACTTGCTACCATTCAGGCAATCCAAAGCATCCTGAATGCGGGGCATTGTATACTGATCAGGGATAGTTCGCCGGTTTAAAGTGCAATAATCCATGCACATCCTTACTGTCCCATTCTTTTTTCTCACTACCATGATAGGGGAAACATATGGGCTTCTGGAGTCTTGTATTATGCCAGCAGCAAGCATCTCTTGCAGATGCTGTCTCACATCATCTATGTCAGCAGGTGCCAGGCGTTGAGACCTCTCACGAAATGGCCTTTCATCATGCAGCCGGATGTGGTGCTCAGCTCCTTGCACACGTCCTATGTCCCATTCCTTTAAAGAAAATACCTGGTCTCTCTGGGCAAGCTTTCTACTGATTCTCATCTTCCAGTCGGCTGACAACGGGGAGTCACCAAAATCAAACAAGTCGGGGGTCACTCGGTCATTCTCCCATGAACACTTGTGTAACCCCCAGGTGGCACTATCCCAAGGGCTACTACCCCTGCCTGACTGACTACTGACAGGTTGAGGGGCCTAGGTCCAATGGCGGGTGCCTCCACCCAGAGGTCAGGGTTAATACTGTCTGATATGACTTGGTCACAGCCATCTGGGACACTGCAACCCCCCTTTCTTCCCACTAGTGGCCCACACAATAGGTCAGAAGTACTTTCACAGTATACACTTACCCCCAGGACTGGCTTGGTCAGCTTGACTCTGGGGACCCCCTGTAAAACAAGATGATGTAATACAATAGCCACTGTACAATAATTCAACACAAACACATATCTTAGCCAGTGTAACTTTGCTGAAACAACCAGATCTGATTTATTTAAGGGATGGCAACATGGGCAGGAGGAAATCAGGTTAATTAGATCAATCACACTAATATTCACAGACACTGTGCACAATGTTAAGAGTCCCTAAACTGTCACTTTCACTGGGTACCCAGGATGGTGGGGGCTAGCCAGGATCGGTGTAGCTGGTTGGGGCCCTGTGATGGAAAAAACACTTGCACAATACCCAATTTGTACTGGCTCAGTTCATGTATCAAGAAAGAAAATCAGAAGAAACACTTGCATTTCAACGGTACAGCTGGCAGGGAGCTACCCTGATTTTCACTCACTACTTTGGGCTGGACTCCTTTCACACAGCAGGAGAACATGGTTCTGTGATCAGAACACACCCCACACATTTATATGTAAAAGAAGGTTACCATACCAGGCAGCTGCTCCATATCCTGTTTGCACTTACTGCCAACTGGGAGTTCGCGATGCAGCTTCACTCTCCTGACAGACTGAGCGCGATGAAGCAGTTTCTCCAGTCCTTTACAGGGTAAGCCTGGTTCCTGGCTACACAGCCTCCCCTTTCCTCCAAACACAGTGGATTCAGTCCAAATCGCCACGGCAAACACGCTGCCCGACTTTCGGCCTCCACACATGCTTCCCACGTGAAAACTCGGCAGCACAGAAGCCTGGAGCTCCTTCCCCAGTCACGGCCACAACAGATCTGCCTTCTCAGCCACTAGGCAGGGAATTACAGTCGAGCACCACCTGACCCAATTGTTGGGCTTCAGTTGCCAGTCACTCAAAGCTTCCTCCATTGGTGCAAAAAGGCGCCACAGTCCAGAACTTCACTTCCCAGAATTACTGGCTATATCCCCCATTGCTAACCGGCTCCCGAGAGAGTCCTGATCCTGGTTGGTCGCTCAGTACTCCATTTTAGGTGCCCCTCCCTCCTGGTTGGATCTAATCTGCAGTCCAGATCCAAAATGGAGGGGCAAAGTACACAAAGTCCCAGCTGCAAGGAAAGCAGGTTAGACAATCCACATTTTCATCACCACTCTAACAGATCACTAGCAAACAGTTGCTTCTTGGGTAGTGCTCACTCTGCCCACTTAGCAATGGCAGAAATGGAGCACTTAGTCAGCAACTCAAGCGGGACTTGAGCAAGGAACCACCAGCCCCCCCCCCCCTGTAAGCAGACAGCTCTTAAAGAGACAGTACCAGAGGCTCTAAAAGCACTCACAAATAGGCAGCTTTAAATGCCGAACACCACCCAGGCTGGGGCCTTTAGGTAAGCTATATGGGGACTTTTGGGAACCCCCATTTGCAGGGGGGGTTACACTCTTCCTAGCCTGAAAAGCTTGACGTCCGCATCAAGTAAATTCCTCTAAGTCAGTTTTAGGTAAAACACTTGAACTGTCCTGCTTTGTTTTCAAACAGCAATCAGCATATTAACCTCTGACAGATACATGTGCTCTATATTATGTATTCTACTACCAATCATTCAACAGTATGTATATATACAAATATTTCAACTCAAGACATTACTCCCTGCATCTGAAACCTGGATAAAGGGGCCCCGTCCCTGTCATCTACCTTGGGGTTGGAAATGGCAGGGGCACCATACTCAGAGGGCAAAACAAGTAATCTGGAGTTATCGCCCATGCTCAGTTTGGGCAGCGAGCTTGGGGTCACATACACTCCCTTATGGACCACATTAAGGGGCAGGTCCACAGGTCTACCCATGGACTCGTAACTTAGCCTTACTACTGGCCTCTCTTCTCGACCAGTTCTTCTGGGGGGAACGGGCACTGGTTCTGAATGGTTAGACTGATTTTCAGCACTGCCTGTACTAGCTAAGGGGGGGTCTCTATTGGGGCAGGTAGGCCAGAATTCGAGGCATTTTCAGCTCCATGGTCTACAATTTCTGAGTCCACACCTGGATCAACTATGGAGACTCCTGGTACTGGCAGGGAACTATTGGAGCACTCACACTGTCCGGGTTCTGGTGTATCACCAGCTTGCTCCAACATATTATTCCCTTCTTCGGACAAATCAAGCAGTTCACCCATGCACAATGATTCTACATCCTCTGATTTGATGCTTTGTATTTCACTTTCCAGGAGCATTGGCTCCAGGGACCAAGCTGGGGGTTTAGACAGTCCAGAAGGCCCAGCTTCATCTCCAGGATTGACTAGGGGATTGCCCCGAAACAGTTGACTCAATTCACAAGAAGGATAATATTCAAGATTACACTCACTGTCCTCTGACACAGACTGACAACCAGGTTCAATTGAAACTGGTGTAGGGGGCCACTTTAACTTAACTTCTGTAGGTGTAGTCTTTCTTGATATTTTCTTGGCAGCGGCTCTAATCACTGGTCCAGAGGGGGCATTGTCTGGGGGTTCAGCCTCTATCAAGATCTGTCCAATGGGCAGCAAATGATTTTGATGCTTAGTTTTCACATCTTTTGAATTATTCTCAGGCCGTACCTTGTACACTGGCAGATCATCTAGTTTGCCCACTACAATGTGAGGGAGATGATGCCATCTGTCAGCAATCTTATGCTTGCCATGCAGTCCTAAATTCCTCAGCAACACTCAGTCTCCTTCCCTGAGTTCCAGGGCTTTCACTTTTTTGTCATACCTTTCTTTATTGGCTAGATTTCTTTTGGCAGCCATGGTTTGAGCCAGCTGGTACGCATGGTTTAATTGAGCTTTTAAATTTTGCACATACTGTAAATGAGTAGCTGCCTGAACCCCATCGGGAGAAACTCCAAAGCAAACATCTACTGGCAATTTGGCTTCTCTTCCAAACATTAGTCGATAGGGGGAAAACCCAGTGGCATCACTTTTGGTGCAGTTGTATGCATGTACCAGTGTACTAATCTGTTGGCTCCATCTGGGCTTCTCTTTTGGTTGAAGGGTACCTAACATGTCAAGCAGAGTGCAATTGAACCGTTCAGGTTGGGGGTCTCCCTGGGGATGATAGGGGTGGTCCTTGACTTTCGCACCCCGCACAATAAAAGCATCTCTTTAATCAAACGACTCTCAAAATCCTGCCCTTGATCAGAATGGATTCTTTGAGGGGCCCCATAGTGAACAAAGACATTTTCTGTAAGTACTTTTGCCACAGTGGATGCCTTCTGATTCTTGGTGGGGAATGCTGGAGCATATCGAGTGAAATGGTCATTGACTACCAATACATTGCAAATATTTTTTTGATCTGGCTCTAGACTCAGGAAATCAATACGGACCAACTCCATGGGTGTGCTAGGGGTGATGTTAACCAGGGGGGCAGCCCTCTGAGTCAAAGCTTTCCACTGTAAACAATGACTACAAGTTCTAATGTGTTGTTCCACATCAGCCCCCATCTTAGGCCAATAGAATCTAGATCTCACTAAATCAAGCGTTCTGTCTATACCGAGGTGTCCCATGTGATTGTGTAGGGACCTCAGCACCAGCTCTCGAAAAGCAGCAGGCAAAACTAACTGTTGTTTGTCCAGTTGGCCCCCTTTGTCCATTGTCTCTCTGTACAACAATCCATTCCACATTCTCAATTTAGGGCCTTCTTTATATAGCAATGCAGTCCTCAAATCAGGGGAGCGTAATTTTGACACATCTTTCTGTGCTTGAATGGCTTCTAGAGCTGTTTTTATCATAGGATCTTGGGATTGAGCCTGCTAAATACTGTCATTATTGAACTGAGGCAAAGCACCAGTGTCCAATGCAGAAAAATGGCAATAAGCAGCAGGTATGCAAGTTTCAGAGGGCCCCAAGCAATCCACCATGCAGTCCACTGCGTCTGTGGACATCTTTTCCTCCCTGTCAAACTTTTGTCAGAGTGCTCGAATATCCGGTTCTGACAGTCGGACCCAGTTGTTGGAACGAACCGGTCTTCAGGAGACAGCATTAGCATCTATATGGTTCAGGCCTGCTCTGTACTCGATGGCATAATCGTAGGTGGACAAGGCAAAGAGCCACCTATGGCCCGTGGCATCCAACTTGGCTGAAGTCTGCACATAGGTCAAAGGATTATTGTCAGGTTTTACCAGTATCTTAGCTCCATACAAGTACTCATGAAATTGATCAACAATGGCCCACTTCAAAGCTAGGAATTCTAGTCTGTGCACTGGATAGTTCTTTTCTGATGGGGTCAGACTCCTGCTGGCAAAGGCCACTGGTCTCAGCCCTTTGGTGTTCTCCTGATACAACACAGCCCCCAACCCTTGCAAACTAGCATCAGTATGAAGGACATACGGTTGGGTAGGCTCAGCGTAGGCCAACATGGGAGCATGCGTAAGCTGATGTATGATTTCATGAAAAGCAGTCTCACAATCAGAAGTCCAGCGGGCCCCAAATACTTCATTTGGATGGAAATACCTTTTTTCAGTCTCAATAGGCACTGTTTTCTTGTACTTTTTGTGGGTTGGGGGATACCCTTGAGTAAGGTTAAGTAAAGGGCGGATCACTCGGGAATAGTCCTTGATAAAATGCCTATAATAACCACAGAAACCCAGGAATCTCCGCAGCTCCTTCAGATTTTTTAGCTGGAGCCAGGTGGTCAATGCCTCAGCTTTACTGGGGTCAATCTCTATGCCCTCGGTGGACACTATATGTCCCACATATTTTACTGATGTTTGAAAGAATTGACACTTATCAATGGACAATTTGAGGCCAAAATCTTCCAGTCGGTCCAACACCTTGAATAACCTGCTTTCATGTTCCTCCAGGGAGCTGCCAAACACAATGACATCATCCAGGTATACTAAACACTCTAGCAAGTTCATATCCCCCACTGCACATTCCATTAGGCGCTGGAAAGTGGCTGGAGCACCCGAAATCCCTTGAGGCATCCTCATAAACTCACAGAAACCAAGTGGGCAAATAAAGGCAGTCTTCTCACAGTCTTCGGGGGCCATCAGACTCTGGTAGTACCCACTGCGAAGGTCCAGCACCGACAACCACCTACTACCGTTCAAGCAGTCCAACACATCCTGAATACATGGCATGGTATACTGATCTGGAACGGTCCGCCGATTCAAAGTACAATAGTCCACACACATCCTGAGTGTTCCATTCTTTTTCCTCACTACCACGATAGGTGTAGCATAAGGGCTTCTGGATTCTTCTATTACCCCAGCCACAAGCATCTCTTGCAGATGTCATCTCACATCATCTATATTGGCAGGTGCCAGGCATCGAGACCTCTCACAAAATGGCCACTCATCATATAGCCGGATGCGGTGTTCGGCCCCTTGCACACATCCTATATCCCATTCCTTCAAAGAAAACGCCTGGTCTCTCTGGGCAAGCTTCTCACTGATCCTTTTCCTCCATTCTGCTGGCAACGGGGAGTCACCAAAATCAAACAGGTTAGGGGTCACTCTGTCACTCTTCCCCGAACTCTTGTTACTGGGCAGGATGGCAGTATCCGCACAGTGCACAGTGGCCAAGGTGCAGCCTCGATGGACTCGTATTTCCCTATCAGACACATTGTGAACTTGAACCATTACTCTTTTGGCAAAAACATGAGCTCTAGCAGGCAGGATACTGGGTTTGACTAGCAGCCCCTCAGGCAGTTTCCCATCCCCTGGTGCATCCAGCATTAATATTTTGTTCTCTACATCCTTCTTGATACGGACTTTTCCTTGTAGAACACATTACACATTTGGTGCTAGCAGCAAAGATTCTGGGTCCTCCTTCCAGACGATCCCCACCGGGTCCTCGGGTTCCAGTCTACCAGCATTCCTCTGTGCTTCATAGGCCCATTTAATTAAAGCCAGAATTCTGAGGGCTCTGCCAGTCTTGGACTTGTGCTTTTCAGAACACAACTGTGCTAATCGCCCAAACATATGAGCATTGGTTCCAATCAACAAAGGGACCCCATCATACAGTCCAGTGGGGGGGTCACTAAGGCTAGGGTCTCTACTTACTCTGCTACTCAGCCACTAGGCAGGGAATTACAATGGAGTGCCACCCGACCCAATTGGTGGCCTTCAGTTGCCTGTCACTCAAAGCTTCCTCCATTGGTGTAAAAAGGCGCCACAGTCCAGAACTTCACTTCCCAGAATTACTGGCTATATCCCCCATTTCTAGCCGGCTCCCAAGAGAGTCCTTATCCTGGTTGGTCACTCAATACTCCATTTTAGGTGCCCCTCCCTCCTGGTTGGATCTAATCTGCAGTCCAGATCCAAAATGGAAGGACAAAGCACACAAAGTCCCAGCTGCAAGGAAAGCAGGTTAGACAATCCACATTTTCATCACCACTCTAACAGATCACTAGCAAACAGTTGCCTTCTTGGGTAGTGCTCACTCTGCCCACTTAGCAACGGCAGAAATGGAGCACTTAGTCAGTAGCTCGAGAGGGACTCGAACAAGGAACGACCAGCCCCCCCCGTAAGCAGACAGCTCTTAAAGAGACAGTACCAGAGGCTCTAAAAGCACTCACAAATAGGCGGCTTAAATGCCAAATACCACCCAGGCTGGGGCCTTTAGGCAAGCTATTAGGGGACTTTTGGGAACCCCCATTTGCAGGGGGGTAACACCTGTTACTGGGTAGCACTGCAGTATCTGCACAATGTACATTAGCCAGGGTGCAACCTTTATTTACTCGACTCTCTCTATCAGACACATTATGAACTTGAACCATTACCCTTCTGGCATAGGCATGGGCTCTGGCAGGCAAAATACTTGGCTTGACCAGCAGTCCTTCCAGTAATTTCCCATCGCCTGGTGCATCCAGCATAAGGATTTTATTCTTGACATCCTTTCTGATATGGACTTTCCCCTATAAGGTACACTGGGCATTTGGCGCCAGGATCAGAGACTCAGGATCCTTCTTCCAGGCAATTCCAACCGATTCCTCTGGTTCCACTTTTTCAGCATCTCTCTGTGCCTCATAGGCCTTCTTGATCAAGGCCGGAATTCTTAAAGCTCTACCAGTCCTTGACCCCTGTTTTTCATAACACAACTGTGCCAACCTTCCAAACATATGCACATTCATCCCAATTAGTAGAGGAACCCCATCATACAGTCCAGTAGGGGGACACACTAGGGCCAGGGTCTCCACTTGCTCGGCCACTCCAGCCACAGAGGTAGGGAACGATAACCAAATTCGGATATAGCTGGAGTAGGGATAGACCTTCTCACTTAAACCCCAGACATGCAGTCCTTCCAATGGTTGTAAGGGTATGTCTGACAGATGCTTCTGATACAAATCCTGGAACATAATTGTCACTTGGGAGCCACTGTCCAATACAGCTCTTGTAGACACTCCATTCATCTTTACAGTGGTCTCCATAGAGGGACCCACCACCTTGGACCATTCCAGAGGGACAGCAGCAGGGGACTGGACAGAGGATTTAGCCACATAGGAATTGGAGTTAGAGTTTCTTGGGCCCTCTCAGTGGTCATTTCATGCACCCCTTAACCACTGATTTGTTCTCCGAAGCTCCCCTTGTAGCCGGCTCACCACTCTCTCTAAGTCTTTTTGTGACCAGCATTCCCTCTTCATATGGCCATCTCTTCCACAGTTGTGACACATGATAGACTCCTAGGTTATTCTTGGAGAGAACATTTCTTGAGGAAATAAAGGATTGGCAAGGGGTGGGGGTCCATTAGTGGCTGCAGATGGTGGGAAGGGGATAACGTGTCTCAGCAGTTCCTTCAGGGTGACAGTCAATTCTCTGATTTCACTCTGAGGGCTGTCCTTGTCATAGGATGTCTGGGGGGGGCACCCCTATCCCCATGGCAGTCACAGCCTGAGCAGAATTAGAATCTGGTCCCACAAGGGGAGTCCTTGCAGGGGCGCCTGCCTTCAACTCTTGGAACTCCTTCAGTAGTTCATTTTTCAAAAGTTGGACCCAGGGCGGGAAGTCCTTTTCCTTCTCAGAGCACCCATTAGCTGCCAATCTCTGCCCCTGAACTTCACTTGACGGGTCACCCTCAGTCACTTGGGTCGTAGCAGCAGCTATTGGTGCAATTCTCCCCCTGGTTCGCCTTTTCTCAACCCCTCGAATTTCTCTCATTAGCTCATCATAGGAGGGTAGGGATTCCAGTTGATTGGCCAGGTGTAACTGAAGCAACATTAGTTCTGAGAAGGGGGCAGACTTAAGGATCCTGTCTAGCCTGGTTCAGTCCAATTCAATTGCTGGCAAACTACCCTTTCTGAGGCATTCTTGCAACAATTTTTCCAGCCGAGATACATACACAGACAGCAACTCCCCTTGGTACTGTAGTACATTTTTTACTCTTCATCACAGGTCCTAATAGGAATCTGGGCTCCCATACACATTCTCCAAGCCTCAAGATAGTCCTGTGCAGTCGCTTCAGGGTTACTGGCCCGTTTGGCATGGATGGTAGCCAGGACAGGACCTCGGAGGCTCTCACTTAACCTCTTTCGCTTTTCTGCTTCCGAGCATTGCCATTCTAGCACTTGAGGGGCAACATAGTCTATCCAGGTCTCCCAGTCATCCTCCCCTTGGGGGGTTGGGAGGGTGACCGAGAAGATTCTCAACCTGTGGTAAGAATCATGACTAATGGCAGGTACAGACAGTGGGGCTAGCACTGGCACGGGCTCAGAAGGGGCAATAACAGGTGCTGGAGGGGGAAGGGGTGTTGGGGAGGAATGCCCCCAGGTGGTAACAATAGTTTCTTTAAGTTCTCCACAGATTTCCCTTCCTCCAGCAACAGTCTAGCAAATATTTCCTCAAAAGTTTCAGATAGTGGGGGAGGCTCATTCTCCCCGGGGTCTTTACTGTCTTTAGTTATCACTAACAGCTTTTCTTTAAACCCATCAGTACCAGGGGACCCACCCGGGGTGGCCGGACCACTACGTAAGTGAACAACCCTCCATCCCTTCTGGGAACCTTCGGGCAGAATCATAGGGGGTATATTCTCAGGGTCTATCGGGGAACTGCATGAGAGCAGCACCTACAGTGTCTGTTTAACTAAGTCAGCATATCGTCCCTTTACTTCAACTTTTCCCAAGCACTTAACATGTTCTGCAGTGGACACAATGCCGGCATTTTTAGTCCCTAAGGGGACATCCAGCAGTAGAATAGCCTTTTGGGGGTCTATTTCCTCAGCTTCGTACCACCCCATCAATTTGTGCACCATCAGCTTATGGGGAGCACTTTTTAGCTTGGGCATAGCAAGCCCCTCCATTTTCTCCTCTAAATTGAACATAATGGGGTAATTCCCTCACGTGGCCACTAGAGGATGCTAATTCCAGTGGTGCATCCAAGATGTAACCCCCAGGTGGTGCTATCCCAAGGGCTACTACCCTGCCTGCTTGACTACGGACAGGTTGAGGGGCCTAGGTTCTATGGCGGGTGCCTCCACCCACAGGTCAGGGTTTGTAGTGGTTAGACTAGCTTGGTCACAGCACTCTGGGACACTGAGACCCACTTTTATTCCCTCTAGTGGCTCACACGGTACACAGGAGGTACAGCCCCAATACCCCACGTATACACACTGTTCACTCATAAAGTACAACTTACCCTCGAGACTGATTCTGCAGCATGTCTCTGAGGACCCCATGTAAAATGCTGTTGCTCCACCTACTTGGGCTGTGTGGCTGGGTGTTTGTGTTTGTCTCTGTCAATAGTTTAGTTTTGTGGATTTTCATGTGTTTTGGCTTGGAGGAACTAGACCATTCTTGGATATATGATCTATGAAAGTTTCCTTGACTAAGAAACTGGAAAACATCACCAGCAGATATTGGGATTCTCATTATAAATCAACTTTTTGGACGCCATCACAATCAAAGTAAGTACAGCTAAGAAATTCTACAAGCTCTGACCTGGGAAGTGCAAACTGAATCCACATTTCCATCTACCTTGTTGCTAAAGGAACTGCATGTCTTTGAGAACCATTCACAACTATTTAAACAAAGGGAAGACACTGACAAAGGGTTTTAACTTCCTGCATATGCCCCAGGCCAGTGTTCCAGGAATTTAACACATCCTTTGTCTTGTTACCGTAGATCAAACATTTTACTGGTCATTTTCCTGTGGATTTGATTATTTGACATCATTTGGCAATGGGGCAAATCCTCCTCCTGGAGGCACACCACTGAAATTGATCTGTCCCTGCTCATGTGTGAGCCTTGGGTTTACCCATGTAAACCTCCTCCTGTCTTTTCTATCTCTCTTCATTTGTTATCCACTGTGCCAACTTCCTCTCTCCTCCTACCCCACGCAACCCCCCACTGTAAGCATCTTGACATCCTACTTTCATTATAGAACCATGGCAAATACCCTTTATTTCTATCTGAGGCACCCCATTACTAAGGACTGGGTGCAAATGACCGTCCTGGCTGGAAAAATCATATTTGAGCACCTGTCGTTAGCAACCCTCCTTTGTTGGGACCCTAGGCGACTGCACTGTATCCAAATCTGCAGCATGCCGAAGAAAGATGTTACATGGTATGAGCTACGGGAAATATCCCTCAAACTGCTGCTCCTCCTACTTCTCATGTCTGGTGGGATCCACCCAAACCCTGGCCCTGGCTCAAACATTAAGATAAAGCCTGCAAAAACTGAAAACGGGCTATCCATTGTTACCCTAAATATCTGCAGCCTCCTTCCTAAGCTGGCATCTCTTCAAGCCTTTATTGGACAACATAATCCTGACATACTTGTAATTGTTGAGACCTGGCTAACACCTAGCACTCCAGATCATGCAATCTTGCTCCAAGGCTACAACCTCTTCAGACTTGACCGGGTAAAAAGAAAGGGGGGGTGGATGTGTTATCTATATAAAGGACTACCTCTCGTGCCACCTTGCCAGTTTCTCCACAGAAAACACCCTAGTACAACTTCTCCCTGTCAAGCTTCTCCTTGGTGCCCATAACAAAGTGCTTACCGTGGCTGCAGTCTATATCCCCCCTAAAGACCCATGAGCCGGGCTCCAGTCTATCCTTGAATTTGCAAGATTACAACCTCCTGACTCTGAGCTCCTCCTTCGGTGATTTCAATATAAATTGGCTTGCCTCAGATATCGGACCCAGCAGGGATACTATCCTAGCAACCAACCTAACACAGATGGTCAACTCCTACTAGAAAAACTACAAGACTGGAACCAGCACTCTCATTGACTGGATTCTTGCTAATCGCCCGGACCGGACTAAAAACACCACCATTCTCTCCGACTCCCTCAGTGATCACTCCCCTGTGATCTGTATCTGGACAAATAAATTCCACAAACCACCTCCTAAAACCATCCTAAGTCAAATGCTACCGCACGAAACCTTGCTAAGCTAAAGACCTGCCTCCTACAACAAGACTGGTCCCCTATCTACAATACACTGGATGTGGACGCTGCCCTAGACTTCTTCATTAAAACTTTCAACACTGCCTGTGACACCTACGCACCTCTCAAAAAAACGTAAAATCAAAGCCCTCTCTAATCCGTGGCTAACAGCCAAACTACTGGCTCAGCTTAAAGCACGTGACCATCTTTGGGCTATAGCCAGGGCCACAAGCTCCATAACAGACTCACTGAACTATAAACAGGCGGCGCAACCTATGCACTTCACAAATCAGGCAAATGAAGAGCTCCTATTTCAAGAATGCTCTAGAAACCACCTGGGGTGACGGGAGATCCTTCTGGGACAATATACGTAATATTATGGGCAAACAGTCTAAATCCTCTCCCATGGCAATGAACATTGATGGCTCCACTACCCGTGACCCTAAGACTATGGCCGATGCCCTAAATAAAACCTTCACTGACCTCAGTGGTGTCCTCTCACCAGACTTCTTCCAGGACTTGTCAGTTCCAAAACTCGTATCCCAAACCACCTCGCCAGACAAACCGCTATTTCACTTTAAAATAGTTAAGACATATGAAGCCTACAGATACATAAAAAAGGCCTGCTCTAAATCTAGAAATAGCAGTGACACCATTGATCTAAAACCTCTGTCTCTCACCTTGGAAGAAGTGATTCACCCCCTCACCAAAATTTTCAACTTCTCCCTGTGCCAAAGTCAATTCCCCAACACATGGAAGGCCACTATAGTCACACCAGTGCATAAAGGGGGCGACAAATCCACACCAGGGAACTATCGGCCCATATCTATACTTCCACCCCTCTCCAAAGCTCTTGAATGGATCATGGCGGATCAACTATCAGGCTACCTGCAAAAGTACGATCTACTCTGCACTCAGCAACACGTATTTAGGAAAGGACACAGTACGTCGATGGCCCTACTTTTTTTTCTCTAGTGAAACTCACAAAGCCTTGGATAAGGGTTATTTAACCGGAGCTGTTTTCATAGACCTCACAAAGGCCTTTGACACTGTTCACCATAGCCTTCTAATCTCTCTTCTGCTCAACATTGGGCTAGCCGAGGGACCTGGAGCCTGGGTAAAAAGTTACCTGGCACAACGTTCTCAAACAGTAAAAATCTCTGAGGTTCTCTCTGACTCCAAACCGGTCCTCTCTGGTGTCCCCCAGGGCACAATTTTAGGTCCTCTCCTCTTCAGCCTATTTCTAAACTTGCTTCCCACATCCTGCCCTGAAAAAATAATACTCTATGCTGATGACACTGTAATTCTCTCCTCCCATAAGGATCCAAATCCACTACGACAGAGCTTGCAGCTTGCTTTCTCATGTGTTGAAAAGTGGTTCCTTGAGCACAAACTGGTCCTAAATCAAAAAAACAAAAGTCATGCTTTTCACCAGTCATCAAAACAGAAATAGGCATACTCCACTGTCATAAAACTTCTTGGAAATACACTAGAACAAGTGAACACCTTCAAATACCTTGGTATCACTTTTGACAAATGTCTTACTTTTGCAGCCCATATCGATAACACTGTAAAACAGTGCACCAACGCTGCTGAATTTTGTACCGGAACCGCTAATTTTTCAACCAAGCTGCCTTGAGGATTGCTGTTCAAAGCTCCATCATCTCAATCATAGACTATGGTCTAATTGTCTATGGCTCAGCTACTACCACTGCACTAAAGCGCATCTCAACAGCACTAAACAAAACCTGTCAACTCCTCACTGGAGCACAGAGACGGACTCACACTTGTGACCTCTACACGGAAACCGGTTGGTTGCATCTTTCCAATCGCCTCATGTATCTCACCTGCATGATGGCAAAAAAATCAATCTTGGGACTCACTCCTCCATGTATCTGGGACCTGCTCTGCCTGAACAATGGCACTCGTACCACCAGAAGATCTGACCACAACCTTTCCTTGTCCCTAGATGCGGACTGCTCAGGGACAAAGATCTTTTCATACCGTACTCTACCTGGTACAATGCCCCTTAACCTGCCCTCCCTATCCTCCACGACATTGGGAGCGTTCAAATCCATACTTTATGCTCACCTCACAGCCTCCAGCTCCTGTGACTGCTTTGACTAAAGTCTCATCCCACTGAGTGCACTTACATTTGTTTCACTCAACCACCATGGTCTCCTCTTTGACAAAGACAACCTGAGTACCACTAATCTGGTTCTGTCTGCTCCTAAACTTCTTATTTCTCCCTCTCTTCCCTCTCAAGCTCTCCAATCCTTATTCCATGCCCTTGACACTGCCTCTGAGTTCCTTTTTCTTTTCTGTACATAAATGTTACTGTTTAAGTTGTGGCCTTGTTAAATGGCTTACTGATTGTTTGTAACACTGTCTACTATGTTTTTGTACTTAATGACGTGGAACCTTTGTAAAAGAGCCTTGGCTCAAAGGTGTTAATTCCTAGAACAATAAACTTCAAAATAAGGTTAAACAACATACACAGCAAGATACAATACTGTTTCCATAAGTACCAAAACCACATACAGTATATAGTATAACAACAACAAATCTGATTTATTTAGGGGACAGTAACACAGGAGGGGGCAATCAGGTTGATTAGCAGAATTAAATCACAGTACTGTACACATGTATATATAGGGTCCAAAATGTCACTCTCTGGGTACCCAGGATGGGGAGGGCTAGCCAGGTCCATTGCTCGGGGTTGGCCAGCAGGTGCAGATGGATGGGGCCCTGTAGGAAGAAAATATATGCACAACACCCACTTGTAATCCGGAGCTGGATAGCTCAGTCCATGAAGAAGTGAAACAACAATAATTAGATGACACACTTGTAATTGATAACAGGCTGCAGGGGAATACCCTGATTTGTACTCACAATACCCAAGCTGAGAACTGGATGGTGGATGTTCTCCTGGATTGTCAGAAACAACAGGGCATGGAGACAAGGTCCTTGTGACTGGACAGTTGATAGCAAACGGATTTAGTACGAGACAAGCTGGGGTTTGCTTCCAGCTTCAACACACAGCACACAGCACAGGTGATTGGAAATAGCGATTCCCCACAAGCACTACACACATTCATATGTAAAAGGAAAGTACTATACCAGGCAGGCTGCTCCTTGATCCCGATTACAATTACTGCAAAATACCCGGGAGCACACACAGCAGCTTCAGTTCCTGACAGACCAAGCGCGATTCAACAATTTCTCCAGTCTTCTACAGAGTGATCCTGGTTTCCACACTTCTGGTGTTTCTTTTTCCTCACAACTTGGATTCAGTTCAAACTGGCACTCACAACGGCTGCAGGCCGAAACTCAGGGCCTCACAATCGCTTCCCGCGCTAAACTACACACCTCAGAAGCACATAGCTCCTTCTCTCTCTTCACTGTCACAACTGATCTGACATTCCAGTAACAGAGCAAGGCATTTCCCTTTGAGTTCCTCCCAGTTCGATTGGCTGAGTCAGCTGTCACTCACAATAGAACTCCCTCTGTTGATGAAAAAGGCGCCAAGGTCAAAACTACATTTCCCAGAGTCACTGCCCATACAATCCCCTTGTGGCTGGCTCAAAATTGAGAGTCCAAGTTCTGATTCGTCCACAGGCTCCATTTTAAGGTCTCCCTATCATCCTGATTGGTCCAAATCAGCAATTCAGGACCAAAATGAAAGCGCTACACTGAAACAGTTTGTGCTGAAATGAAGACAGATTAGACAAACTACATTTTCTCAGTCACTCTAAATGATTTCTGGCAAACAGTTATATCTTTCAACAAGGCTCCCTCTGCACATGTAGCAACAGCAGAAATGGAGCGAATTGACAGCAGCTCGAGCGGGATTCGAGCATTAAATACACAGTCCCCCCATACAAACTAATTAAGTCTACAAGCAGACAGCTTTTGAAGAGACAGTACGTGGAGGCTCAAACAGCACTCACTTGTAACCACATTTAAACAGCTCAGATGCTGAACACCGCCCAGACTTGGAGCATTCAGGCAAGCTCCTGGAAGACTTTTTGGAACCCCCATTTTCAGAGGGGTTACACCTACCTACACGACTGGCTGGTGGTTGCAACATCACCCCACATCTACATCTCACCCAGGGGCTCCTGGAGTCTCTAGATTTCCGGATAAATCTAAAAAAGTCTGTCCTTCAGCCTGCTCAGGCACTGAGTTCATGGGAGCAGAGATCAATATCCTGCACGGCAGGGCTTACCTGCCTCTGGACAGGGCAAGAAGTATTCCACTGATAGCTGGTTCACTCAGATTGAATAAACCAAGAACAATAAAGCAAAACAGTTTCTTCAGCTACTGAGCCACATGGCAGCTGCCACTGGCACAGTCCTGGAATCCAGGTTCCAGATGAGGGACATTCAAGTTCACCTCAGGGCACACTGGTGTCAGAGAAAGGATCTTCTCTATCAAAGCTAATTACAGTAACAAAAAACATTGTTACAGGCCCTCCAATGGTGGAAAGAGGAAACCAACCTAAGGGAAGGGGTTCCTTTTCAACAAGAGTCCCCATCAGTTGTTCTGACAACAGATGCATCTCTACTAGGGTTGGGCGCTCATCTGGTGGTTCACACCACCCAATGCACATGGCTATGTACAGAGTCACTCCTGCACGTAAACATGCTGGAGCTAAGAGCATTGTTACCGGCACTAAAGGCTTTCACACAACTAGTACAGGGAAAGGTGGTACAGGTCAGAACCAACAATACCACCGCAATGTACTGCATAAACAAGCAGGGAGGGACAAGGTCAAGCCTCCCCTGCACATAAGTTATGAAAATATGGAGTATAGCATATTCCATGGGGGTTTCCCTGTAGGCTATTCATCTGCCAGGCAAGAACAATACATTGGAAGATAACCTGAGTGAAATCAACCAGGCCCACCATGAATGGGCCTTGAACAGTCAGGTGGTGCAAGTGATCTTCAGGAGGTTGGGCACCCCAGAGGTAGACTTGTTTACGTCCCACCAGAACCGCCACCTGCCACAGTACTATTGCAGACCACCAGCTTGGGGAAAAATCCCCCTGGATGCTCTGGCTCTGAATTGGTCAGGGAAGCACCTGTATGCTTTTCATTCCTTCCCTCTGGTGTACAGGGTATTGCTCAAGCTCAGGTCCCAGTCAGCATCAATGATCTTGATAGCACCAGACTGGGCTAGGCAGCCATGGTACTCTCTGCTTTTCTCCATGTCTGTGGCCGAGCCAATACACCTTCATCAGAGACACAGTATACTAACCTCCAACCAGGGGAGGCTCCTGTACCTGAACCTCAAGTCACTCAGGCTCAAAGCAGGGCTCTTGAGAACCTAGAATATGCAGGCTTGCATCTTTCTGAAAGTGTCTTGGACATTTTAAGGGGTTACAGGAAGCCCTCCACTAAGAAAACCTATGCTGCAAAGTGGAAAAGGTTTTCTATTTGGTGTTCAACCAGAATAGTGATAACAGCACAGGCTGGTGTCCCAGCTGTGCTGGACTATCTTACCTATTTGCATTCACTGAGCTTGCAGTCCAGTACCTTAAAGGTTCACCTGACCATAGCATCTGCTTACATTTCAGTTGGACAGAATCTTTCTCTGGCCTCAGATCCTATCTTCAAAAGGTTCTTTAAAGGCCTGACCCATTTGCATCCCCCTCATAGGAACTGGTGCCAGCATGGGACCCAAATATGTGCATAACTAGGCTCATGGGTCCCCTTTTTGAGCCTATGTCTTCAGGTCATTTGAAATATGTCACATGAAAAACTGTTTTCATTGTGGTAATGATTTCTACCAGAAGAATCAGTGAGCTCCAGTCTCTCTGCATTGAATGGTGTAACCCCCACTACAAATGGGGGTTCCCAAAAAGTCTTTCTTGAGCTTGCCTAAATGCTCACTGCCAGGCTGGTGTCCTGCATTTTAGCAGTTTAAATGTGATTACCAGAGCATGTATAGCCTCTGTGTACTGTCTCTTTAAGAGCTGCCTAATTGCAGCTTAAGTAATCTGAGAGGGAGCTCTGTTGAAAGATGTAACTATTTACTGAAAATCATTTAGAGTGATAATGACAATGTAGTTTGTCTAACCTGCTTTCTTTGTAGCAAGGACTGTTTTGTTTGTCTGCACTATCTTGGTCCTGGACTGCAAATTGGACCAAACAGTACTGGTGGGACCTAAAATGTAGCTGGACTACAGGAGCTGTCTGAATTCAAAATCTGTAGGAACTGTAGTTTGAACTTTTTGCACCTTTTTTGCAACTGAAGGGGGAGCTCTTGCTTTGACTGACAGCCAAATCAGCCAACCAAATCTTTTGGATCTTGGGGAAGTTCCAGGCTGCTTGCAGTTTTCAGTTAGATCTAAGCTGAAAGCTGAACAAGAAGGAGCTGAAGTGATTCTGAACAGCAATCCTGAGTGGATTCGCATTGGAGAACTTTGAAAAGGCTAAGTTTTTGGCCTGCATGTTGGTGTGCTGCTCCAGAGAGGGAGAGAAGAGAATTATTTTGGACTAAATCCAAGTTTGCGTGACTAAAGTAAGCTGCTGAAGTGGGCCAGGCTCAACCTGAAGAAGACCAAAGATTTTGCTGAATGCGATCTGCTTGTCAGGAGTTCCAGCTACCCCTAAGCTCCCAGTGTGTACAGAGACTTTGCAATTGTGACCAGGGAGCACTTTGCCTGGTACATTAGAATTCCCTTACATGTAAATGTGCTATGAGCTGCTAGTGGGTAGTGAGTTAGTCCCCCTGGTGAACTGTGTCCTGCTTGCTGGAAGCTGTATCCAGCCCAAAACAGACTGCATCCGAATTTGTCTCCATGCAGTCTGGGCCTTGCCAGACTGGCCCAGCCAGACTACCCACTGCACAGAGAAGTCATCGATGAGAGACCTGCCTGGGGATAAGCTCCCTGCTCCACGCTTGAACAGGAATGACGCCTCTGTGACTCATGTGGGCCCTGCTTCTCCTGGCATTCCAGATCAACCACCTGCAGTCTCGATTTTCGTCCAGCCTGTGTCCAGTCTTGGGTATCGTGAGTAAATACCAGGGTAGCTCCCTGCAACAGCAGCTTAATCTGAGTGTGTCATCTGATTGTCTTGTTGTTTCGTTTCCTTTACGAACTGAGCCCTCTGGCTCCGGATTACAAATATTGTGTACTGTGCATGTTGTGTTTTCCATCACAGGGCCCCAACGAGCTGCAACCCCGGGCATCGGTCCTGGCTAGTCCATCTCTTCTCCACCTGGGTACCCAGAGGTGGACTGTGTGAGGGGACTCAAAGCGCATGCATAACTGCTTGATTGATATAACCTTTAAGCTAATTAACCTGATTTTGCCCCTCCCTTGTTCAAGTCCCCTGAATAAATCAGATGTAGCTTTTTCTGCATGTTATCTGACTGTGGTTCCAGTTTGTGCTCAAAGTACTGTACTGTTGCTATTTGCTGTGCATAACCTTGTTTTACAGGGGGTCCCCAGGGTCAAGCCAGAGGAACCAGCCCTGGTGGTAAATGCAAACAGTGTGGGTACTTGTGTGGTGTACCAGGGGTATTGTGAAAGTGATTATTGTACAGTGTTCAGGCCACTAGAGGGGAAAGAGGGGGGTTACAGTGTCCCGGAGGGCTGTGCCCAGGTTAGCTTGACCACTACCAACCCTGATCTCCAGGTGGAGGCACCCGTTTCAGAACTCAGGCCCCTTAACCTGCTACTAGCCAAGCAGGCAGGGGTAGTAGCCTGGCATAGCGCAACCTAAGTGTTACAATAAGACTACATTTCATTCCACAGAGACAAAGTCGTCCTAAGATCAAACAGGAAGTTTCTTCCTAAAGTGGTTTCTGAATTCCATCTGAATCAAACCATTACCTTACCTGTCTTTTTCACTGAACACTCTAGTTCTGGTGAAAGGAGACTCCATAGTCTGGATGTCAAAAGAGCTCTTAGCTACTACTTGACAGCCACTAAAGTCCATAGGCAGGACAGAATACAGCTGTTCCTGACCTATAAGGATGTGGGAAGGGATAACCCAGCATCAAAAAGGTCAGTTTCTCGTTGGATAGTACAGTGTATCCAGTTTTGTTACTCTAAGGTTTGAACGGATCCCCAACAGGGTTGAGCACCCATTCCACAAGGGGCACAGCTGTTACCATAGCAGCTGCCAGGGATGTTCCCGGGGTGGACATCTGTAAAGCAGCTACCTGGAAAACAGTACACACATTTACAAAGCATTACAGTCTGGATATTCAGTCCAGAGGTGATGCCAGGTTTGGCACAGCAGTCCAGCAGAGTCTGTTTCCAAAGTAGGTTCTGTGACCACATCCAAAGGTACTGCTTTTTAGTCTACAAGAGTTATGAATACCTGAGTATTACTGGGGTTAGACGAAACAAGCATTTGTCCATGCCGAATGTTGTCTTGCTGGCATTGGCATTGGTAGTGCAGGAGTTAGAGATGCAAAATAGGAATGGCAGTGAAGTATTGAACTGAAGCCAACGCCAGCCTCACCCTGCAGAGAGTGGCAGGCATTGAGGTGTGCCTTTGCGTCATCAGCTATAATACTCTTCCCATTCTACCTCACCCTACCCTGTAGACACTGACAAGTGTCGTGGTGTGCTTTGGGGTCTTTGGGTGTTACACTTATGCCATTCCATAAGGAAATATGCTGAGGCGGGTGCAGTATAGGAGAATGGGGTGAACTTTAGGGGCGAACACTCCAAGGCAGACCTCGATGCCTGTCACTGGCTGCAGGGTGGGGGTGGAATGGCGTGAGCATTACAGCCAATGCTCCCAAGTCACACCCCTGATGCCTGTCAGTCTCTACAAGGTGGGGAGTTACAGTTGGAAACCCTAACGCCATAGGCGTTTGTTGGTATTTTCACTCCAAATGTTCAACGCAGGCTTTTTGTGACCCCACCTCATGAAGAGCGGCACTATCAGTTTGTTAGCTGAAAGGTAGTTTTGCACAGCGGCTATGCCATTTGATGACACAGGGATGAAAGTACATTTTGGGCAGGATGTTAAAAATGACAACTGTATTGTTCATGAGGAGGTGTAAAAAAATTGCAACATTGAAAATCTGGAGTGAGCATGCATAGAAACTGCACAACACACGTCTGTAACCCAATTATGTTCAGGATTTTTTTAACCACTTTTTCAACATAGGCATTTTGGGACCTCCCCTCATGAACAGTGGCACTGTGATTTTGTTAATTTGTCCCAAAAGTTGATTTCCCACAGCGACCACGCCATTGTGCGCCACAGGTGCGAAAACACATTTTGGGCAGGATGTGAAAAATGACAGCTGTACTGTTCATAAGGAGGTGTGAAAAAATGCCAGTGTTGAAAATCTGGCATGAAGATATTGCAAATTTGTAAAGTTACAAGGGTGCGTAGAAACTGAGCAACGCATGCTTGTAACACAGTCATTTTATGGACGTTCGTCACCAAATTTTCAAAATAGACATTTTAGGACCTTTGCTCATGAACTGTCACTGGCATTTCCGAAAACTGTCACAAAAACTGATTTTGCACAGCGACCGCGCTATTGTGCTCCGGACGTGCGAAAACACATTTCGGCCAGGATATGTAAAATGACAGCTTTACTGTTCATAAGGAGGTGTGGGAAAATGCCAATTTTGAAAATCTGGAGTGAAAATATTACAAATTTACGAAGTTATGAGCGTGCGTGGAAGCTGCATAATGCACACTCATAAAACAGCCATATTTTGGATATTTTCCACCAAATTTGCAACATAGGCTTTTTGAGAGACCCCCTCATGAACAGTGGCACTGTCATTTCATTAATCAGTCCCGAAAGGTGATTCTGCGCAGTGACCATGAAATCACCTTTCTGAACTGAATAACACATGACAGTGACTGAATCTATGAGGAGGTGTCCCAATAACCCCATGTTGAAAATTTGGTGCCAAAATTCCCAAAAATGGCCAAGATATGCACCGAAGTTGAAAAAACACTATTTATGCCATTATACAGCTTACCGGCATTTCTTCAGTTCACGGTCAGCTTTGAAGAGTGCAGACATGTTCCCGGTCCACCGAAGATCGTCGCGCCAGACTCCGGAAATAAGTATGGGGTGAGAGGGTGGGAGGTGGGGTACTCAGAGGGTGGGCGCGGGGTGGGGAGACCGTGAGGGACTGTTTTCTTCTTTCACAGGTCTAAAAAAAAAACCATTGTGGGAGGGTTTTTGTATTTCAGGGGCATTTGGCATGCTGAGGTGGGCTCCCAGCATGCCACCTGACTGTTTTGTGGGGGTGGATGCTGTAGCTAATGAGGGATTGGGCACCCCCGTCGACACATACCTAAGGGGGGGGGATGAGAGCCGAAGGGGATTGGGCACCCCCCTCGCACACAACAAAAGCGGGTGTGGGGGACATTATGCCGACGAGGAGTGGGCTCCCCGATTGGCAAAAAAAAATGGGGAAGAGGGACTCACGCCAATGGGGATTGGGTCCCCCGTCTGCAAAGAAAGAATGTTTGGGGGGGGCGCATGATGCTAAGGAGGATTGGAAACCCCCTCGGCATACATTTTAAATGGGAGGGTGGCATTAGGCTGATGGGGAGTGGGCTCCCTGTCGGCAAGTGAAGTGGGTCTGGGCAGTCTGCAGGCACTGGATAGGCACGTCGGGAGGGTGTGTTATTGTGCCGCTGGACCTTTTGTTAGATCTGGTGGCCACCTGACGTATGCCTGGTGTCAGTGCCTGCAGCTGCCTTATTGGGGAATGAGGGATGCACCTTCTGATGCGTGCCCTGCATTCGCCCACAGTGACTGCACCTCCGAACCTGGTACTAATGCAATATGTTGGGTGGCACACACTCGTAAGCCAACATAAATATTACTCCCCGTAGTAATATTGTTTAGGGTCTATACTTGGACCACTCCTTTTCAGCCTGTTCATTTACTGCCTCCCTGAAGCCTGCTCGGCAAGCATTGTATTATATCAGATGATGTTATATCGGTCCCAGGCAGGGACCACTTGACCATCGAGGAAGGCCTTCTCGATAGTTTCCACAAACTTGAAACCTGGTTCTGTCATCACAAACTGCTACTAAACCATAAAAAAACCAAAAGCATGCTGTTCTCAATCCCTCAGAACAAAAGGAATTTTGGCCCCCTTCGAATTCTGAACCTAAAAGGTGACACACTAGAACAAGTCTCCTTGTTTAAATATCTGGGTGTTTACCTTGATGACACTCTCAATTTCTCCCACTACAGTGATCAAGTTGTCAAAACTGCCAACATGAAACTGGGCATCCTCCATAGAAACAAGCAATCGATGACACCTGCTGCACTCATATTAGCCACAGGCAGCACAGTATTATCATCCATTGATTATGAGTTACCGATATACATCGCAGGATCAGACACTGCCCTGAGCAGGATACAAACACTCACTAACAGGGCTTGTCATCTGGCACTTGGGGCAGATCGCTGGACTCACACCTATGCACTCTACTGTGAGACTGGCTGGCTCCCTCTGTACCTAAGAGCCCAATACCAAACATGCCTGGTTGTAAAAAAAAGTGCAACTAAGCATCATGCCGGAACCCATAAGCAGTCTGTTCAAGAAGGCAGTGCATACTAAGCAAACAAGAAATGCGACAAAAGGAGGACTTCAAGTCCCTTTCAAGCGCACATCCTTGGCTCAAAAATCCATTCCTTTTAAGGGTCCCAAATGGTTTAATGAACCACCTGACACACTGACAGGAGGCACAAAGCTGAGTCAGTTCAAAAGGGGGCTACGGTCCCATCTTAAGAATGTAACTACCTGTAACTGCGAAAGCGTATAATCAACAGATCCTCTTGCTTTTTCCCCGGCTTTCTTTCCTACCCCTCTCCCCCAATCCCCCGCTTTTTTTTGACTTACCACCCTCCTACACCACCTTACCCCTCCTCATTTCTCCCTACCTACACCGCCTCTAGTTTTTTGACATTGCCAGTCTGGTTGCTTACCACCTCCCCTTTCATCCCCCTAACATAACACGGCCATATTACTGACATGTTCATTATTTCCAGGCTATCCCTACCCTGCAACAATTGATGTAATGTACTTTATCTATTGCTAGGTGTACCTGAAACGAGCAAGTCTTGAACCTCAGGTGACATTATAATGATTTCATGATGCCTACCATGTGATCCCTGCTATCTATATTGTATTGCATAGTATTGTATTTGTATTGCTGTTTGTCCCTGATTTGGAACCTTTGAAAATGAATCTTTGACTCAAATGTATTACTCCTAATCAAAATAAATAAATTGTTTCTTCCCAGTGATACTTAGGTATTCAGAACTCCCCACCCTGCCTCCCCTTCTAGAACCAGTAGCCTCTGCACTCCTAAAAACACTGTGTTGTCAGGGGTATCTGTGCCACACACTGGCACATATGTTATGATTGTGTTCACTATTGTTGTTTCCCCTTTTCAGGTGATTCTGACATTCAGGGGTATTCTTTCATGTGTTATACCCTCCAGTTGGAGGCCTTTTTGGGTGTTAAGGGGGTTCCTACAATAATTATTATTATTATGATTAATATTGCAATTACCATTATGATTATTATTACACCCTTAGTCCTCGTGGGCTTGTCTTTCCAGGCTTTCAGGAAATCTGAGGGGTTTAGAACTAAGGCAGTTAGTAGAAGGCGGGATTTGAAAAAATAGCATGTGCAAAAGATTCCATCATTCTCATATGTTCCATCTCTCTGGCAGCTATATCTTGAAGGGACACTGCAAGAGTTCTGAATACCTGAGTATCACTGGGAAGAAACAATATTAATACGGTGAGTAATTTTTTCTTTTCTTCCTAAAGGGCCTCAACAACAGCTGCAATGCTGGCAACTCCGGGCAATGCTCCAGGCTAGCCTGTGTAAGATCTGGGTACCCAGGGTTGCAAGACTAATTATCATGGACTTGCAGTATATGCTGAACCAGCCTGAAGTAAATCAGAGTGCCAATCATTTGACTAAATTCATGCCCCTCCCTTGTTTATTTCCCCTGAATAAACCTGATCATCTGTTTCACATTTAACCTGGCTAGTGTGCATATTATTAGTTGGGTCAGAGTGAAAGATTTTGCATTGTGTATTGTTGACCTTATTTTCCATGGGGTCTCCAGGTCACTAGCAGCAGATCCAGCCCTGGTGGTAAGCGAAAGGGGTGTGAGCACATTCTTACTGTTATCCAGTGCATGCGAATGTTCTATGGTATTACTGTTTAGGCCACTAAAAGGGTTGGTGGATGGTTATAGCATCCTGGAGGGCTATACCAAAGCAGTCAAAGTACTCCAATATCATTCCTCCGGGTGGAGGCACCTGTTCACAGAACTCAGGCCCCTCAACCTGTGCATATCCCCACAGGCAGAGGTAGTAGCCCATAAGATAGCACCACCTAGAGGTTTTATATATATATATATATATATATATATATATATTATACTGGTGCAGTAGCACCAGTATAGTCAAGGTGAAAGGTAACTTCTATGTTAAACCCAAATATTTGAACCTTAATAAGTCTGGAACTGTTCAACAGATTTGCATCACATTTGGCATGCATAATCTTTATGGGTAGGTATCTTGACATGCCAAATGTCCTGTGAATCCATTGTGTGGTTTCTGAGATACAGAGTGTTGCAAAAACAGAAACATCTGTGTTTTTTGACATTTCTTTGTCCACCTGAATCTCAAAAATGGCTTTAGGTTGTGGTCTGAAATTTTCAGGGTAGAAAGCCTTTGGCTCACAGATGTGCATTTTGAAAGTTTGGTGAAAAAATATTAATCTGTTCAAAAGTTATTAAATTTTACATTTTCCCATTCTTTCCTATGGGACATTCTACATGTTGGGCATGAAAGATTTTAGTTTTGCACAAATTATACCTTGCGAAAAATACGGTCAATTTTTTCAAAAAGAAGGGCGGTATTTTGCACAAAGTATCTGGTTTGATCGCAGGGGCTTTGTAGCATCCGCCATTTTGTTTTCCTCTTAGCAAAGACCAACAAGTGTTGAAAATATGCAGAAAAATAATGTAATACAAAAAAAATCACAGCTTAGCTAATGGGGACCCATTTAGCTACATTCTGATGCTTTTTTTGTGTCTCAATACAGGTTTATTGAGCTCCTGAAATCTCAGGTGCTAGCTTAGTGAGAGGACCGCTTGTCTCCTGTTCTCTGCATGAGGACAGTGGTATTTTCATGACTTCTGCAGCCACAGCTGGAACTCATGCTACTGGCTGCAGAGTCAAGTTTGAGCTGCTCATTTTTGGCACCTCCTGTTTTAGTTGCCCTAGTGTCTGGCACCCCACCCTCCCATTACTGTTTTTTTATTTCGCCCCCTTAGCAGTGTGGGACACTGGGGAGTCCACTGCCAGTGTCCTAAAAAACTGTCTCCCTCTTCAACATGGTGGAACACTGGGGAGCCCACTCCCAGTGTCCCCATGTATCATCCCCCCACTTATGGGACACTGGGGAGCCCACTCCTAGTATTCCCATGTATTGACTCCCCACTTATTGGACACTGGGGAGCCGACTCCCAGTGTCCCCATGTATTGACTCCCCCACTTATGGGACGCTGGGGAGCCTACTCCCAGTGTCACCATGTATCAACCCATCTACTTATGGGACACTGGGGAGCCCAATCCCAGTGTCCCCAGATGTTTTTTTCCTGTAAAGAAGAAAACCGTCCCCTGAGTTTTTTTCTCACCTGAAAATAATTAAACAGCCCCTCGTCATACCCACTTTCTCCCTCCCCCAACCCCGACCCTCCCACTGAGGATCTGCCACCCCACACACCCCCTTACCCTATACTTACATCGGGGGGGTCATCCGCTCTCATCTTCTGTGGACTGGGACACGTCTGCACTCTTCATAGCCGAACTGCAAACTGAGGAATCAAGGTAAGCACTGTAAAATGATTGTCAGTGGCATTTTGAACTTCTGTTGATATCTCAGCCATTTTATGGCATTTTTGCACCAAATTTTCAACATGGGCATACTTGTCAACTGTACCACATTACGAGGAACGTTCCTCATTTTACTTCACAAAAGATCCCTGTTCCACATTGTGAGGACTTGTTCCACATTCAAAGTCAACATTTGAAAGCAAAAATCCATAGTAAATGATGCAAAAAATATTTTATTCAATTAATAACAGACTTTCTAAACATAAAGGCAACATTTTAACAGTGTTTTGAGCTTCTTAGGTAAAGATTTGATTAAGTGTTCCACATTTTGCTCATTTGTTCCACATTTTGACAGGCAATGTTTCACATTTGGGGTACAAAAGGTTGAGAAGTATGAACATGGACTTTTTGGGAACCCACCTCATGAACACTGTCACTGTCGTCTCGTTAATCATGCCCGTAAAGTGATTTCGTGGTTGCTGTGTGGAATCACCTTTGGGGACCTATTAATGAAATGACAGTGCCATTGTCCATGAGGTGGGATCCCAAAAAGCCCATGTTAATAACTTTGTGCAAAAATACCAAAAAAACGCCCGAGATATGCGCGGTCATTGAACTTTTCCTAAGCATGTGCATAACTTTGACAATTTTAAATATTTTCCCCCCAAATTTTCAGCATAGACATTTTTTTCACACCACCTCATGAACAGTACAGCTGTCATTTCTCACATCCTGCCCAAAATGTGTTTTTGCATGTGTGGTGCAGAATTGCGCAGTCATTGTGCGAAATCAGTGTTCTTGACCAATTAATGAAATGACAGTGCCACTGTTCATGAGTTGGGGTCCCCAAAAGCTCATGTTGAAAATTTGGTGAAAATAATTCCTAAAAATGGCTGACTTACTTGCGTTCATTGAAAGGTTTCTACGCAAGCCCGTAACCTTGGTCATTTTTAATATTTTGACTCCACATTTTCAACAGTGTCATTTTTTCACAGTACCACATGAACAATACAACTGCCATTTCCCAAATCATGTCCAAAATGTGTTTCTGCACCTCTGGCATGGAATGGCATTGCAGTTGCACATAATTATGTTTTGGCAGTTATTTTTAAATTTTCACTACTGGGTACATGTGCTGGGGGAATAAGATGGCTATACTGATAATTTCATCATGCATCTATGGAGGGATGGATGTGCAGGGTCTGAAGGACCCTGCTTTCCCACAGTAAAATAAGGAAAATCCCTGAGCATGGGAGCACAGGGCTCAAAGGGGCCTGCATGCATACTGTGACATAAAGATAGTTATGGAGGGTGAGAACGCCCTCCCACAGGGAAATAAGGGTAGAAGTAAACAATCTGAAAAAGTAAGGAAATTCATTGCAAAATCTTTGTTAATGCATCAGTTAGGGTGTTTACTACAACGACAAAAGCAGGGAAATGAAGTGTTAGTGTTTCCAACCCTATCACCCCATCCCCACCCTGCAGACACTGACAGTCATGGGGGTGTGTGCCTTGGAGTCATGGACCCTAATGCTCACCCCATCTTCATATACTGAACCCATCTGAGCTTATTTACTTAAGGAATGAGGTGAGCCTTGGGCTCCACGACCCCAAGGCACACCCCCGATGCCTGTCAGAGTCTGCAGGGTGGGGGGTGAGGTGTTAGGGTCTAACATCTAATATCTATGCTTTTGTCTCTGTAGTAAACACCCTAACTAATGCATTAACAAAAATTTTTGCAATAAAAATAGATATATACATATATATTCTTTGCAAAAAACTTCATTAATGCATCGGTTAGGGTTGAAGTGACAAAAGTAGGGAAATGAGGCATTAGCGTTGAGGCCCTAACCCCCCCATCCTACCACCCCACCCTCCAAAGACCAACAAGGCATGTGGTATGCCTTAGGGTCATCGGGCCTACTCGACAGGCAGAACCCTGCGCTCCCACTTACCTATAATTATAAAGGTGCAGCGCAGGCCTAGACACATTCCAAGTAACCCCTGTGCTGCAAATGGCGTAATATCTCAGTAACTGTAGCAACCTTGGAAAAAATTCCACTGCACTTGTAATCATGGACTGATAACCTGTACTTGTGCTCTAAGATGCATTTAGTGAAAAATCTGTATCTCGAAGCATTTTCAAGATATAGGCACTGAAAGGCGCCGTGTTCACTACAATGTTATCCTATGGGAAATTTCTCAACTTCGGAATGGCATAACTATGGAACCAATGCAAATATTTACACCAAACCAGCATAAGTCACATCTGTGGCATCTTTGTACCCTGCACATTTCAAGCAAAAAGTCTTAACCGTTTCTTAACAGTAAACTGGCAAAGTTTTTTAAAATCCTTATTCACGAACTGTCAAAATCCCTGTTTGGGAGCCAAATCCCCATTCGTGAGGTGCCCAAATCCCCGATCATGAGCAATTCCTGTTCGTGAGATAGGGCCATCTGGTCGTCATCTCATGAATAGGGATTTTGACAGCTCATGAACGGGGATTGGCTCACGACCGAGGATTTTGACAGCTCACTAATGGGGATTTTGGCAGCTCATGAACAGGAATTTTTTTTATAATCCTTGTTTGTGAGCTGTCAAAATTCGGTTTGCATGTAGAATCCCTGTTCGTGAGGTGTCCGAATCCCCATTTGTGAGGAATGCTTGTTCACGAGATTTGGCCATCTGGTTGTCATTTTACGAACAAGGATTTTGACAGCTCATGAACAAGGATTTCTCACTAGCAAGGATTGTAACACCTCACAAACAGGGATTTTGGCAGCTCACGAACAAGGATTTTTTGTTTCATTATCCTTGTTCATGAGTTGTTAAAATCCCCGTTTGCAAGCTGAATCCCCGTTCATGAGGTGTCACAATCCCCATTTGTGAGCCGATCCCCATTCGTGAGATAGGGTCATCTGGTCGTCATATCATGAACGGGGATTTTGACAGCTCACGAATGGGGATTTTGACACCTCATGAATGGGGATCAGAAGTGAGTCACAAACAGGGATTTTCAAACTTAAAAATTGCCATTTTTTGAGTAAACTAGATGGAAACAAAGCCATGTGTTTGTAGAGGGCATCACTCTGAACAAAACCCATACTTCAATCTCTACAGAAGACATCCCTGTGGCAAGTTGGCATGGGGATGGGGCAACAAGCTTCCTGAACTGGTGGCCTTGATGGAAGAGGGATGCCTGGATATCATGGCAGTTACAGAAACATGGTACACAGAGAACCATGACTGGGATGTTAACATACCAGGATACACAACCTACAGGAGGGACAGGGAGGGTAGAAGAGGGGAAGGAGTAGCTCTCTATGTGAGGGAGGGGATAAAAGCAATGGCACAAAAGAGTAATCAGGGAGGAGAGGAGGCACCCTGGGTCACCTTTGAGACTAGAAATGACACCACAATCCTCACAGGGGTTGTATACAGACCCCCATCTCAGGGGGAGGGAATGGACAAGGATATGATAGAAGGCATCCTTAGGATGGCAGAGAAAGGGGAGATACTGTTGATGGGGGACCTGAATATGCCAGATGTTAAATGGAGCACCTTTGCTGCAGCCACATCCAAGAGCAGGGCCATTCTCGATGCCCAACAGGGGGCATGCCTCTGACAGCTAATGTTGGAACCCACTCAGGAGGGAGCAATCTTAGACCTCATACTCTCAAATGGGGACAATGAGAGGATCTCAGATCTAGAAGTGGGTAACCATCTGGGAACAAGTGACCACCAGACAGTGTGGTTCACGATAAACTCAGCTGCAGAGTCAAACCATACAAAAGTGAAGGTACTGGACTTCACCAGGGCTGACTTTGGCAAATGGGAGAGTGCCTTAGAAAAGCACTAACAGACAGGCAAGAAGGAGGGGTAGAGCAACAATGGGGAAACATCAAAACTGCCATCACAGAGGCAACAAGCCATTGTGTGAAGCAAATAAACAAATCAAAATGAAAAGAAAAGAAAAGAAAAGCTACTATGGTTCTCAAAAAAGGTGGTGGGGAAGGTTAGGGAGAAGAAGATAGCATTTAGAAACTATAAGGAAACACAGAAGGAGCAGGACAGAGAACTGTACCAGTTAAAGCAGAAGGAAGCAGGAAAGCCAGTCAGAATAGTAAAGGCCCAAACTGAGGAAAAAAATGACCAATTCGGTTAAGAAGGGGGATTACATCTTTTATAGGTACATTAAGGAGCATAGAAAGACAAAGGGAGGGATAGTGAGGCTGAATAGAATGGACAGTGGATGGGCAGAGAGGAACAGTGAAAAAGCAGAGATACTGAACAAATACTTCTGCTCAGTATTCACAAAAGAGGAGAAGCGGGGGCATTTAATTCAGTTAACAGAAGCACTCTGGCTGGGCAGGGGTCGATCCCAGTCCTTTCACAGAAGAAAGGGTTCTGAAAGAACTCCTAAAACTGAAGGTGAACAAAGCAATGGGGCCTGATGGGATTCACCCCAGAATTCTAAAAGAATTAAGGGAGAACTAGTGACACTACTGACTACCCTTTTAACAAATCGTGGGAGGATGGGTGGTACCTGAGGACTGGAGGAGGTGGATGTGATTCCGCTCACAAAGTAGGAGCAAGACAGAGGCAGGAAACTACAGACCTGTCAGTTTGACCTCTGTGGTAGGGAAAGTGATGGAATCACTTCTGAAGGACAGAACTGTTGAGTACCTAGAGGCCAGTGGAGCACAGGACCCAAGGTGGCATGGGTTCACAGCAGAAAGGTCATGTCAGATGAATCTAATCAATTTCTTTGGGTGACCAAAGTAGTAGACCAGGGAGAGGCTATGGACATGGCCTACCGAGACTTTAGCAAGGCATTTGACACAGTCGCACAAAAAAGATTAATAAACAAATTAGCCAGCCTGGGAGTGGGTCCCAGGGTGGTAGCCTGGGTAAAACATTGGTTGAACAACAGGACACAGAAGGTAATCATAAATGGAGTCCACTCTGAAGAAAGGGGGGTTACTAGTAGGGTACCGCAGGGTTCAGTACTGGGTCCAGTTCTTCTTAATGTATTTATAAGTGACATTGCAGAGGGACTGGAAGGGAAAGTATGCCTCTTTGCAGATGACACAAAGATCTGCAACGGGGTTGATACACAAGGGGGCGTGGCAAGGATGAGAAGGAACTTGGCAAGGTTGGAGGAATGGTTAGAAGTATTGCAGCTTGGATTCAATGCAAAGAAGTGCAAAATAATGCACCTGGGAAACAAAAACCCAGGGGAAGAGTACACAGTGAGGGGGGGGTAGTAACAACAACAAAAATGGAAAGGGACCTGGGGATAATCTTATCACATGACCTTAAGGTTAGCAAGCAATGTGAGAAGGCAGTAGGGAGGGCTGGTGGGATACTGGGATGTATAGGGAGAGGCATCACCAGCAGAAAACAGGAAGTTGTTATCCCTCTGTACAGACAGTTGGTGAGATCACATCTGGAGTACTGCGTCCAGTTCTGGAGACCCCATCTCCGCAAGGACATAGACAGGATGGAGGCAGTCCAGAGGAGGGCAACTAAAATGGTGCAGGGTCTGCAAGAGAAGCCATATGAGAGACTAAAGGAGCTTAATATGTATTCCCTTGAGGAAGGGAGGGAGGGAAGGAGAGTGGGGACATGATAGAAACTTTTAAGTACCTCATTGGAATCAACAAAGTCCAAGAGGGTAGCATCTTTCCGAAAAACAAATGTGCAAGAACAAGGGGACACAATTTGAAGATAGAGGGGGGACGGTTCAGGAGCAATGTGAGGAAGTATTTTTTCAGAGAGTGTGGTGGATGCATGGAACCACCTTCCTGAGAAGGTTGTGGGTCTAAAACTGTGGAAGAATTCAAGCATGCATGGGACAGACATAAGGCAATTCTTGTGGGGGGGTAGGAAGAAATAGGCTGTTGGTTAAGTAGGATCTGCTGTTTATCCTGTAGGTAGGGAAATGGGAAGACTAGGTGGGCCAAGCGGTCCTTATCTGCCGTCAAAGTCTATGTTTCTATGTTTCTTAAGTTACAACGTTTTGTTTTGAAGAAAATTGAAAACAAGATGGCGACTCGCGAACAGGGATTTTTCATATGAACAGGGATCCCCATTCGTTAGCTGTCAAAATCCCCATTTGTGAGGCCAAATCCTTGTTTGCAACTGTGCAGCTATCCAAAAGACTGAACTGAGCATGCTCAGAACCAGAAATTGCAAAACTTGAATAACTTTGGAATGGATTAATAGTTTTTCACCATAACAAAGCTGGCTTGTTCTGTGGGGCAAGCTCTTTCTACCCTGAACATTTCAGGCCCAAGTTCCAAACTGTGTGTGCACGCAGCGCAACCAGGAAAAATCGGGGGAAAATGGGTGAAAAAAGTGAAAAAAACATTTGTTTCGCCATGCGTTGCACAAAATCTGCATATCTGATCGAAATGAAACTTGGCACATCAAGAGATCTGCCCCACAGGACAGTGCATACCAAATATTGTGCACATTGGTTGAACAGTTGTAAAGTTATTAAGGTGCAAAATATGGGGTTTAACATTAAACTGCCTACTCAACACTAACCATAGTGGCGCAGAATATATATATATATATATATATATATATATATATATATATTTATGCAAAGGGGGTGGAGATAAACAGAGTGTGATAAATCCATTTATCTGAGTAACTGTGTGTAACCCCCTTGCAAATGGGGGTTCCCAAAAGACTTCCAGGAGCTTGCTTGAATGCTCCAAGCCTGAATGGTGTTTGGCGTTTAAGCCATTTATCAGTGAGTGTTTTTAGAACCTCTGGTACTGTCTCTTTAAGAGCTGTCTGCTTGCAGACATAATTAGTTTTATGGGGACTGTGCGTCTCTGCTTGAGTACCACTCAACTGCTGCCAATTCACTCTATTTTGCAGTCACTAGGAGTGCAAAGGGAACCTATCTGAAAGATGTAACTGTTTGCCAGAAATCATGTAGAGTAATAATGAAAATACAGTTTGTCTAACCTGCTTTCTTTGCAGTCAGAACTGTGTCTGCCTAGTTCCCCATTCTGGTTTTGAACTGCTGAACTGGACCAATCAGTGTGGGTAAGCTAGCTCTAAAATGGTGCCTTGGACGAATCAGAACTTGGACTCATAATCTGAGCCAGCCACAAGAGGATTGCATGGGCAGTGACTCTGGGAGATGTAGTTTAGACTTAGGCGCCTTTTGGACCAACAGCAGCAGTCTATTGTGGTGACAGCCAATCCAGTCAAAAACTGGGAGGAACTCAAAGGAAGTGCCCGGTTTTGTCTGTTGGAGTTTCAGTTTAGATCTGGGAGTGAAGGGGAAAGAAACCCTGTGCTCCTTCAGTGCACAGTTTCAGTCAAAAAAAGTGTGTAAGGCCCAGAGTTTCCGGTCTGCAGCTTATGTAACTGCTTGTTAGGACTGAATCCGTCCTGTGAAAAGAATCGAAGGATCTCAGAAGAGTAGAAACCAGGCTCACCCTGTAGAAGACTGAAGAAATTGTTGAATTGCACTCGGTCTGTCAGGAACTGAATCTGCTGTGTGTTCTCCCGGGTATTGAGCAGTAATTGCGATCGGGATAGAGAAGCAGCCTGCCTGGTATAGTACTTTCTTTTTTTTTTACCATATAAATGTGTGAAGAGTCTCGTGGAGCTCAAAAGTAGCCCTGCTGACGTTGAAGGACCCTATCTTGTTTGGAGGTCGTGATACTAATTGGGTCGCCCCTGTTGAATTGCCACATTAAATCCAAATGGAATCACTGTACTGCTGACTGTTTAAGCTAATTTTTCTTTTCACTGTGTGAAAGGGCCCCTACCAGCTGCCACGGTTTGGACTAGCCACTAGGGCTTGGGTACCCAGGGACAGTAACTGGTAGGGATAGGCCTGCACAGAGCCATAGGTAGATAGTAAAGTGATAAGCTAATTAACCTGATTTCCCCTGTCCTTGTTATATCCCCTAAATAAATCAGAGCTGCTTGTTTCAGCAAAGTTATACTGCCTGAGGTATTTGTCTATGTTAAAGTACTGTACTGTGATTGTTGCACTGTATCTTATTTCAGGAGGTCCCAGTGCGGAACCAGACCTGGGGAAAGTGTATACTGTGAAGGTAATTCTATATATTGTGTGGGCCACTAGTGGGAAGAAGGGGGTTGCAGTGTCCCAGAGGGCTGTGACCAAGTTAGTTTAACTATTGCAAACCCTGACCTCTGGGTGGAGGCACCCGCCATTGGATCCAGGCCCCTCAACCTGGTAGTGGCAAATCAGGCAGGGGTAGTAGCCCCTGGGATAACGCCATCTAGGGGTTACATGTGTGTATAAATTTCATTTATACACACAGCTGCTACATCACACTCCATTTATCTACATAGTTGTTACATCACATGCCATTTATCTATATAAATTTATAAATATAAACGTTTAAGTACCTCAGTGGAATCAACAAAGTCCAAGAGGGTAGCATCTTTCCGAAAAACAAATGTGCAAGAACAAGGGGACACAATTTGAAGATAGAGGGGGGACAGCTCAGGGGCAATGTGAGGAAGTATTTTTTCACAGAGAGGGTGGTGGACGCATGGAACAGCCTTCCTGAGTAGGTTGTGGGGCCTAAAACTGTGCGAGAATTCAAGAATGCATGGGACAGAAATAAGGCAATTTTTATGGGGGTAGGAAGAAATAGGCTGTTGGTTAACTAGGATCTGCAGCTTATCCTCCAGGTAGGGAAATGGGCAGACTAGGTGGGCCAAGCGGTCCTTATCTGCTGTCAAAGTCTATGTTTCTATGTTATATAGTTTCTACACCACTGACCTGCCAGCCGGCACTGCATACAGCCACTTTCACACACACACACCACCCAATAAGACTGTCACTTTCACTTCCTGTTACCACAGCCTCTCTCCCACTTAACTGCTCATCAGACCCGTTCCCTGCATGCTTAACAAAAATGAATTTCGCCAGCCCCTGCGGTTTCCACAGTATCACACTGCTTCTCCAGTACCTTTGGATTGCAAGCTTCTCTCACCTCACAGCGAGCGGCTCCTCCTCCTCTGGCTCTCTCTGCTGACATGGCTCCCACTCGAGCTTGCTCTGCATTTCGGTACTCTGATCCCGCTTGCTGATGAGACTACTCCCAGGGTCCCAAACAAATACTGGCCACAATAAAATCATTATATTAAAAAACAAATGTGCCAGACAAAATATCTACAAAGACTCATTCTCTCGCTAAGTGAAGCCACCATTTTTTTTCAACATTTTTTGACAAAATCACTTCACCAGTCAACAAAAACCCAGTCACGCACTGCCAGCATCGTGATCTGGCATCCATGACAGTGACACAAACAAGAAGCAGAGCAGCTTTTTTTTTTAAACAACCCTGAACTTATAAAAATAAAGAAAAATGGAACATTTTAAAATAAAAATAAAGTATAACACATGATTTTCCCCTACTGCATAAATGAAATATGGGAGGGCGACTGTTGAGAAAGCATTTATCTTGTGAAGCTGCCATTGACCTCTCGTAACCATCACTTGTGGCTCTGCCACTCATGAGGTTACTTGAGGTCAATGGCAGCTTCACAAGATAAATACTTTATCACACGGTCACTCCCCCCCGCATATCCCATATGGGATATGTCATGGGTTGCCTGTAAATAAACAGTTTATTTTTTTCTCCAGGGTTTGACCTCTGTTGACCTCATGACTGGCAAAGGTCAAACCCTGGAGAAAAAAATAAATTATTTACAGGCAGCCCATGGCATGTGCCATTTATACCATGGGCATACAAATTGAGTGAGTTTTGTGTAAAGCATTGAGCTTCACTTTACAGAATGGAAACAACAGTTTAAAACTGAAACTGATGGATTGTTTTTCAGTTCCATGACAGCAGGCTGCGGCATCCTGTGCACGATGGAGGATAATGAAATTAGGTGATGCAAACAGTGATACACACAAAAATGGCAAGTATCTGATTGGCCAGTTCCCAATGTCAGCCGTGCACACACTGGAGTCTGAGACCTGAATGGAGCGTAGCATGGCATCTGACAGTAGACCCAAATGCAGGGATAACATGTACTGTTCTCAGATGTCCCAGAAGTCTCACACTGGATTCACAGACGGAGTCCATGACAGTCCGGTGATTACAACATGGTGGGTGTTGGTGTTTGTATTGTCACTCATCTCTGGCACACAAAACAAATGAGGTGGTCCACTGGTACAGAGGTAGTGCTACTGCTTGCGATGCCGATGACCTGAGTTTGGTAGTGAGCTCGGGAGTTGGAGGGCCAGCTGGGGGAGGGGAGAAGGAACGAGTATGCAAGTGACTGCTTTCCTCCTCTGGGCAGGGCTGGGATTGGTAACTGGTGCCAGCTTGGCTCCTCACGGCAGCTGGGGGTCAGTTCACTAGGACCGCACCTGGGGCGGAGGTGGGGCAGATGCCCGGTGTGCTGTGTACAGGAGCATGCACAGCTTGGCAATTGGCATCACCACATGCCACTTCCTCCACACCAGGGGAAGAAAAAGGGGAGGGACAAAACACCTACCAGCGGCAGGATGGTGCTCGACCCTAGCAGGCCCCACACCTGACTAGGTGGGCTCACATCGAAACATAGACTTTGACGGCAGATAAGGACCACTTGGCCCACCTAGTCTGCCCATTTCTCTACCTACAGGATAAGCTTCAGATCCTAGTTAACCAACAGCCTATTTCTTCCTACCCCCCACAAGAATTGCCTTATGTCTGTCCCATGCATTCTTGAATTCTCCCACAGTTTTAGACCCCGCAACCTCCTCAGGAAGGCTGTTCCATACGTCCACCACCCTCTCAGTGAAAAAATACTTCCGCACATTGCCCCTGAGCTGTCCCCCCTCTATCTTCAAATTGTGTCTCCTTGTTCTTGCACATCTCTTTTTCTGAAAGATGCTAACCTCTTGGACTTTGTTGATTCCACTGAGGTACTTAAAAGTTTCTATCATGTCCCCCCTTTCCCTCCTTTCCTAAAGGGTATACATATTAAGCTCCTTTAGTCTCTCCTCATATGGCTTCTCTTGCAGAGCCTTCACCATTTTAGTTGCCCTCCTCTGGACTGCCTCCATCCTGTCTATGTCCTTGAGGAGATGGAGTCTCCAGAACTGGACGCAGTACTCCAGATGTAGTCTCACCAACTGTCTGTACAGAGGGATAACAACTTCCTGTTTTCTGCTGGTGATGCCTCTCCCTATACATCCCAGTATCCCACCAGCCCTCCCTACTGCCTTCTCACATTGCTTGCTAACCTTAAGGTCATGTGATAAGATTACCCCCCGATCCCTTTCCATTTTTGTTGTTGTTACTATCTCCCCCCCCCATTGTGTAATCTTCCCCTGGGTTTTTGTTTCCCAGGTGCATTATTTTGCACTTCTTTGCATTGAATCCAAGCTGCCATACTTCTGACCATTCCTCCAACCTTGCCAAGTCTTTTTTCATCTTTTCTATGCTTCCTTGTGTATCAACCCTGCTGCAGATCTTTGTATCATCTGCAGAGGCACACTTTTCCTTCCAGTCCCTCTGCAATGTCACTTATAAAGACATTAAAAAGGACTGGACCCAATACTGAACCATGCGGTACCCCACTAGTAACCCCTCTTTCTTCAGAGTGGACTCTTTTACAATTACCTTCTGTGTCCTGTTGTCCAGCCAATGTTTTACCCAGGCTACCACCCTGGGACCCACTCCCAGGCTGGTTAATTTGATTATTAATCTTTTGTGTGGGACAGTGTCAAATGCTTTGCTAAAGTCTAGGTAGGCCATGTTCACAGCCCCTCCCTGATCTACTACTTTGGTCTCCCAGTCAAAGAAATCAGTTAGAGATGTCTGACATGACCTTCCCACTGTGAACCCATGGTGCTTTGGGTCTTGTGCCCCACTGGCCTCTAGGTACTCACAGTTCTGTCCTTCAGAAGTGATTCCATCACTTTCCCTACCACAGAGGTCAAACTGACAGGTCTGTAGTTTCCTGCCTTTGTCTTGCTCCCACTTTTGTGAAGGGGAGTCTCATCTGCCTTTCTCCAGTCCTCAGGTACTACACCATCCTCCCATGATCTGTTAAAAAGGGTAGTCAGTGGTGTCACTAGTTCTCCCCTTAATTCTTTTAGAATTCTGGGGTGAATCCCGTCAGGCCCCATGGCTTTGTCTACCTTCAGTTTTAGGAGTTCTTTCAGAACCCTTTCTTCTGTGAAAGGACTGGGATCGACCCCCTATCCAGAGTGTTTCTGTTAATTGGATTAGGCACCTCTCCCTCCTCCTCTTTTGTGAATACTGAGCAGAAGTATTTGTTCAGTATCCCTGCTTTTTCACTGTCCCTCTCTGCCCACCCACCGTCCTTTCTAGACAGCCTCACTATCCTTCCCTTTGTCTTTTTTATGCTCCATGATGTACCTATAAAGGTTTTATCCCCCTTCTTAACTGAGTTGGCTATCTTTTCCTCAGTTTGGGCCTTTGCTGTTCTGACTTTCCTCCCTGCTTCCTTCTACCTTAACTGGTACAGTTCTCTGTCCTGCTCCTTCTGTGTCTTCTTATACTTCCTAAATGCTATCTTTTTCTCCCTAACCTTCCCCACCACCTCTTTTGAGAACCATAGTGGCTTTTTCTTTCATTTTTATTCATTTGTTTTACACAAAGGCTTGTTGCCTCTGTGATGGCAGTTAGTTTTGATGTTTCCCCTCCTTCTAGCCTGTTTGCTAGTTCTTTTCTAAGGCACTCTCTCATCTTGCCAAAGTCAGCCCTCCTGAAGTCCAGTTCCCTCACTTTTGTATGAATTGACTCTGCAGCTGAGTTTATCGTGAACCACACTGTTTGGTGGTCAGTTGTTCCCAGATGGCTACCCACTTCTAGGTCTGAGATCCTCTCACTGTCCCCATTTGAGAGTAAGAGGTCTAAGATTGCTCCCTCCTGAGTGGGTCCCAACACTAGCTGTCAGAGGCATGCCCCCTGTAGGGCATCGAGAATGGCCCTGCTCTTGGATGTGGCTGCAGAAAAGGTGCTCCAGTTAACATCTGGTATATTCAGGTCCCCCACCAACAGTATCTCCCTTTTCTCTGCCATCCTAAGGATGCCTTCTATCATATTCTTGTCCATTCCCTCTCCCTGACATGGGGATCTGTATACAACCCTGTGCGGATTGTGGTGCCATTTCCAGTCTCTAAGGTGACCCACAGTGCCACCTCTCCTCCCTGTTTACTCTTTTATTCTATTGCGTTTATCCCTTCCCTTACATAGATAACTTTTCCTCCCCTTCTTCTCCCCCCTCCCTGTCTCTCCTGTAGGTTATGTATCCTGGTATGTTAACATCCCAGTCATGGTTTTCTGTGTACCATGTTTCTGTGACTGCTATGATATCCAGGCATCCCTCTTCCATCAAGGCCACAAGTTCAGGGAGGTTGTTGCCCAGACTATGGGCATTGGTACTCATTACCCTTAATTTCTTGATGGCCTTACCCCTTTTTGCCCCATCCCTGTCCTTATTGCCTTTGTCATTTTCTCCATTTACCCCTGCCTTATCCCTATTGACTTCTCCATCTTGGTGTTTACCTCACTTACTACCCTGATTTGGATCTTGTCCCCAGTGGGGGTTGGGGGACCCTGTTGGCCCCGTCAGGGAGGGGGAGCCCTGGGGGTACTGGCTGGCAAGTAAGTGCTAGTGGACACTGGGGTGACGAGGCTGGGGGGGGTCTGAGCTGAGGGATTGCCATCCAGTAGTGGGACTAAAAAGTCTAACAAAAAAAAATTGAGGTATGTTAATTTACCAGTCATTGCTGGTGTGGTTCATATTTATTCTTTTTTGTCTTCATTCTTACCATCTTATTTTCTGTTTTACTCAGGATCAGCATTATTGGGGGATACAACTGGGTGGGGGAATCACAACTTACATTATGAGTCCTTTGAGTTCAATATTGTTGAACAGTCCTTCCTTTTTTATCTAGCTCGTTGTGGCTATGTGGTGTACTGATGCTTTAATATGGTTAGCTAACTGGAATACTGATGAATAATTCACTTATAGTTTATAAAGTTTGCTAATGTGGCATCCTAATGCTTTAATATGATTAGCTAACTGGAATGCTAATGTATGATTCACTGATGTGTTCTAAAGTTTGATAAGCCAAGTCTCTGTTGTTCACATCTGTGGAGATCCTACAGGTCACAGATCTTCTCTGGGGTGACAACTTTATGTTTTTTTTTTTGTATTATATTTTTATTTAATTTTGTAAGTAAGAAAAACTCACAAACCTTAGCATGGACAGGAGGATAGCAAAAACATGCCAAAAAACATATAGCTAAAATTACAATAATTACATTAAGACACCTCCCCATGAGTAACAACATTGGATCGTGATACAACTTTCTGTTTAATACAATTAATGAACAAACTAAGGGATTCCAACAAATATTGGGAGGTCAGCCAGGTCAAATTCTGAAAGTCACGTATGTGGGCAAATGGGCCTGGTGGTCATCGAAGGCTTGGGGGGGAAATGACAAGTTTTATATGTTCATAAGGTGATAAATTTGACTCTGTTTAAATGTATGTTGTTTTGCCAGTTTTGGTGATGACTTGGGTTTATTCCTTGTGAAACACATTTGTTCTTTATCGGCAAGGGGCCTGTGAATGGGTTCTATAAGAGTGAACCTAGTTTTGAGAGAGAGAGAGAGATATCAGCATATCATATACACAAAGAGTTGTGGGGTTGAAGTTGTTTTTTTTTTTAATTCAATATACTTTATTAACATTTAACAATACCAGAAACACAATACAGGAAAACAGTAACCACAAAAGCATGAGAAGAAGAAAACAAAAAACCAAAACAAAACTACAACACCAACAAAAGTGAATTAGTATAAACTTTGACAGCAATAGAACTGGTAACAACAAAATATAATATAAGGTAAAATCAAGCAAATAACCCCATCACCACCAACCCGTTCGACCCCCACAGCCCATTAGTCTCTGCAATCCCCCCAGCGACCCATGGCACCGCACCAACCGAGCAAGCAAAAGAGAAGGCTAGTGATTGGGACCTCATAGGGAACAAGGTCCCCAAGAGGAATACTAGGTTTAGGTAGAGCTAATGGATAGGAGAGTGAAGAGTGAGCCCCATCTATTTTGAAAAAGGTGAGGACATTTCCTGCGGCTCGCAATGTGTTTCTCCAGCATCAAAGCCATCATCATTTCGGCCCGCCATTCCCTGACTGATCATCAAAGCCATCATCATTTCGGCCCGCCATTCCCTGACTGATCATCAAAGCCATCATCATTTCGGCCTGCCATTCCCTGACTGATGGCATCGCATCATCCAACTAGTGTCTCAAGATCACAGGTTTTGCCACTGCAGATACAAGCGACATATGGGCCTTATGCATGGGAATAACTCCCTCCGGAAAGTAACCAACAAGGCAAACAGTAGGTGAAAAGAGGTCCTGAAGTCCCAACAAAGGGTCCAGGGAAGCCAGAATAGCAGCCCAAAAGAGGGCAACTTTCATGCAATCCCACAGCACGTGTTTTAAACTGCCCTCCACCTGTTGACATCTGGTGCAAAGAGGCGATGAGAGCTTCCCCATCTGATACAATTTGCAGGCATAATAATAAAGGTTGTGCAAAATTTGGAACTGGACCAAACAATGTCTGTCCTGTTTATGTGAGGTTGAAGTCTGAAGGGAGAGAACTTAGCTGCAGGTTTGAGTTCTCTGAAGACAAGAGATATGTCAATCTAAGTTTTAACTTAGCTATCAGGAAGCTAAGTGTGCATTTTATGGTTTACCTCAATTTATTTTCCATGTTTTTTCCTGTAAGTGCTTTGGTTCTGTCTTAGCCAATGTGTAAATAAAGTGGTTACTATTTAACACAACATACAGACTGGTTGCGCATTTACATAAAAAGATTATAATGCGGAAAGTACGACCCAAGGCAGTACTAACACTCTTAAAGAAAATCAAGGCAAAGGGTTCAGCTGGCCCAGACGGCCTACACCCAAAACTGCTCAAAGAAGCTGCTCCTGCCATAACCTTACCAGTTACTTGGCTCATTGATAGGTCACTATTGAAAAGAGTAGTTCCTGATATGTGGAAGAAGGCATTTGTGGTTCCTTTCCACAAGGGTGGTCCAAGGGAACCCACTGGTAACTACAAGCCAATCTCTCTCCTATGCATATTAGCCAAGTTGCAGGAGAGGCTAGTATACTGTCAACTCTGCGACTACCTGGAGGCTAATCAGCTGCTGGCCTGCACCCAACATGGATTCCAGCAGAAACATGGGACGGACACCGCCCTCATCAGATTCACCACAGACATACTCAAAGCCCTTGACAATGGCAAACCAATGGGAACTGTCTTCATTGATTTAACCAAGGCCTTTGACTTGGTAGACCATTCCCTACTGGTGGACAAGCTTACTGTTTTTGGTCTTGACCATCACTCACTAAAGTGGTTCACAGACTACCTGTCTGACCATACCCAGCAGGTTAAGTGGAGGGGTGCCACATCTGAATCACTCCCCATCAAGGAGGGAGTACCCCAGGGCTCTATCTTGGGATCCCTCCTGTTCTCCCTATTTGTCAATGACCTGAGTAACCACTGCAGTGGCAGCTCTGTTGTCCAGTATGCAGCCGATGCAGCACTGTACAGAACTTCAGAATGCCTCATAAACCTAGGCTACCAGTTACAGTCCAATTTCAATCTTCTCGAACACTGGCTATTAGACCACAGGCTTATTCTTAACGTAAAAAAAAACAAAAGCTGTTCTGTTTGGGCCCCGAACCCTAGGACAAGACAGATGCCATCTGTTGCAACTGGGCACTGCGATGGGCTCTTCCATAGAAGTTATGAGGACCTTCAAGTACCTAGGTCTGACTTTGGATCAGGGCCTCTTGATGAAGCCCCAGGTGGACCAAATAACTAAAATGATTCACCAGAAACTAGGCCTACTATATCACCTAAATGGGCAACTGGTTCCTGAGACCAGGCTTGCCATTGCTCAGAGCATACACCTTCCAACATTAACCTATGCTGCTCAGATATTGCACTCTCTTGTGAAGCAAGAACAAAGCAGACTGCATACTCTATGCAACAAAATAGCTTGATCTGCCACAATGCCACATCTGAGGTGCCACCACTGTGAGATTCTGTCCTCCCTCAACTGGCCATTACTAAGCAGCAGGCTACAGTATCCCCTACTGTGCACTACATGCAACTTATAAATGGTACCCCACCTGTCGGCCTTGCTGACCTCTTGACCCCTAAGCACTCATGTAGGCAGGTCTGCACCACTGGTAGAAATCTCCTGGAGGAGTCAAGAACTAGGATAGTTGCTGGGAGCAAATCATTCACACATACAGCTCCTGTACTCTGGAACAAGCTCCCTAACAACCTACAAGAAGCTACCTCCTTGGATGCCTTCTGCAAAGGGCTCCAAAAGCACTTGCTGGTTAACAGCAAATGCACCTGCACTTGAATATCCACCCAGGTATCCACACGTGCTACCAGTCTTGTACAATGTTGGCAAATCTGTCTATCTCTGTTGTATACTAATGGAGTCTAGTCCTGTTGTGATTGTTTAGAGTGAGAGCTTCAATAAGTCTTGTCTACCCATGTCTATATAAATATGATGTAAAGTATGCCTGTTTGGAAATGTTAATCTGTAACCCCAATTGCGGAAACATTTATCTGTAACCTCAGCTCTATGTCTGTGTGAAATGTAGATTATTTGTAACTAATTCCGGGTCGCCCCTGAAAAAGGGACCTTCGGGGCTCAGCCGGCCTACCCGGTTACCAAAATTGAAATAAAGAAATAGTTTGTGAATCTTTGGGATAACCTTCATTCTGAAAAGGCATGCTAAATCTGGTTTAAGTAATCAGTAAGCATATTCCTTCCTGATACAGGAAAGGGAGTGGTGAGAAGTTTGATGAAAGTCAGAACCCACTCTTCACCTGGGGTTCAAGCATTTGGCCTTGGCTTAATCCAGGGGGACTGGTGACTGGGCTCAGAGAGTCCAGGTGCCCAGGGTGCACCTCCTTTGCACAATATTGACCGTAGATGCAAGGACATGGTGAGGGGTGGACACAGGTGGAGTTCTGCAACAGCTAGCTGTGACGGGGCACTGGTTGGGGTGTGGATGGGTGGGGTTGTCACAGGCTGTGACAGGTAAAATACCATGTTTCAAGTGCAATTACTGGGTCTAAGTAATACTCTGATTATGAAGGGGCCCCTTTTACATTAAATAGTTTAAGTTAATTAGACCAGTTCCTTAGAGTGTATCTATGAAGACTGCTAACTGAATTGTTACCCTCGGCTCATCTCTTTAACAAGCTAGAGTACTGTATTGTTTGTTTGGGGCTTGGATAGTCTAGAGGGTTCATAGCCAGGAGGCAATGTGGAGTATCACCTGGTGCCAGACTTAAACAGCATTGTCTAATGTGTTCTGGTGCCTGCCTCTGCTGTTCCTAGTTACTCACTTCCCTATCATTTATTTATTTAGTAATTTGTTTATTTCTGTATGCAGGTATTTATTTCTGTATGCATGTATTTATTACTGTATGCTGGTATTTATGTATGCAGGTATTTATTTCTGTGAGCAGGTATTTATTTATGTATGCAGGTATTTATTTCTGTATGTAGGTATTTATTTCTGTATGCAGGTATTTATTTATGCATGCAGGTATTTCTGTATGCAGGTATTTATTTCTGGATGCAGGTATTTATTAATGTATGTATTTATTTTTTTCTTTCATGAACTGCAGGTGATGTGTCTCGTAAGCTATTGTGTATGCTGTGGAATACAGCATACTATTATATTTCACTAACAAGTTAAGCAATGAACTAAAAGAAGAATAAATAAAACTGTAATAAGAACATTTATTCAAACTGTATTTTCTTTGTGCTCGTTTCTTTTTTGGGTACAGGGTCTGAACAATAATTGTACAGACTGGAGCATTGATTGGTAATATTGGTGGTGGTGGTGGTGGGGGGAATGTTGACTACCATTAACCATCATGTGTCTCCAGTGCATTATTTCTGTCAAATTTCTGCATATTTTATGTTGATGTATTTGATAACCTTTCATTATTGCTCTGACCATGTTAAAATATGACATACCATCTCCTTGGTGTGTGTGAGTGGGGGAGTATATATTAAATTCAATTATTATGTACTACTTCAAAAGGTGATTTTGTAAGTTGGAACAATTATGCATTCAGTTGTGCATTTTTCCACTGTACTTTTTTTTCTTAGTTGTGTTCTCTGTGATGTGATCTTAGCAAACCTCATACTGCATTACTTTTTTTATTATGATGATTCCCAGGTACGCAAGAAATCAAAACTTCCGGCAATTTGTTTAATTTTTCTTTTCATAAAACTATTTCATTTTTCATTATGTTTATTTACATTCTGCAAAGCAGTGCATTCAGGACGTATCATATGCAGTCATACAAAAACCTTTGAAAAAAGACTGCTTGCAAAGTTTAGAAGTACCGCTAGTGGCTGTGTTATCAGTCAAAATTTATCAGCTACATGTTCAACTGACATTGCCATACATGGCTTTCAGAACTTGCAAATATTTATTTTTCTCATGAACATTGGTGCAGTTTCTCAGTAATATTTTGGAAAGCAAATCAAGCAAGTTGTATACATTTAATTTGCTCTTTAGCATATTTATTTTTATCTTACCAAAGCAAACAAAAAAAATATATTTGTTAATACAAAAACTGTATCCCGTGTCTTAGCTATAATGGAAGCAATTTATACCAGTCAACACACAAAAACAATTCAATAACATTTTCAATGTTTGTTGTTGCAGTTGGTTTCCTTTTTCATTCTTTGCCAGTAGTCTAATAAATCAATCAACTACCTAGAAGAGATTGTGGGAGAAAAGCAATTGAGTATGGTTCTCTTTTGATTTCACGTCATTGAACAGTACATTCACTTTTTACAATTCTGCACATTTTTTTTTAGGTTCGGGTTTCATGATTGTACATATTAAAATGTACGTAACAACCACCTGCACCCCACCCCAACACTTCCTCACCAATTAATCCAGCTCTAAACTAAGAATTACGGAACATACATCATCTTCTGTTGTGGTACATCTACTGTGCACTGCAACAACAACACTCCTTCCCCCAGCCCAAGTACTGCATATATACCATGTACGACACCAAACGTAACACCCTTTTTGTTACCCAGATCAATCTAGTACACAGCCAGCTCAACACATGCCTAATCATACACACACACGCACACTAAAGCACAGCAAGAATGCAGTAAGAATATTGACTGTGACGTAACCTGAAGTGAGAATAAATAATTTATTTTCACCATAACTCCTGAATATACATTTACTATGTTCGGTTTAGTTACAAGTTCTAGGGCAGGTTTTTTCTTATTTATGTCACATTATTCTTTTTTAATTTTTTACTTACGCTACTGAAAATTGAGCTTGCAATGATATTCAAATACCACAATATGTTAAATATATTTGCTTATTATTTTAGGTTGTTGACTTTTTTTGAGATTAACTGTCAGCTACTACACTGAAGAAGTTTACTTTAAACATTTTATTTCACTGTTACCTTTCAGTTATCTTCAGAGTCACTTTTGATAACACAAATTATTTTAGGTGCCACGCTTAGCTTACTGTCAACTGGTATGGGTGGTGGACCAGCAGTGATAAAGATACCGTATGTAAATCATTTTATGTTTCCTTTGCACAGATATTTCTTATTTTTCTTTTTATTTCTGAACTCTGCCATGAGGTGTGGGAGGTCTGGAGGGGAGGCAGGCACCATAAGAATGAGATTTAGATATGTTGAGGAGCACTGGCAAGAGGCAGACATACTAAACAAGTACTTCTGCTTGGTATTCACTAAGGAGCGGGTGGGAAAAGGGCCGGAGCTGCACGGCAAGGGCATAAAGGGTCATGAGGTAGACACAAGCCCCTTTACTGTGAATAGAGTCCCGAGTGAGTTAACAAAGCTAAGGGCAGACAAGGCAATGGGTCTGGATGCAATGCCCCTCAGGTTACTGAGAGAGCTCAGAGAAGAGCTGGCTGCCCCCTAATGGCACTGTTCAACCTATCGCTAGAAACAAGGGGGTACCAGGGGACTGGAAGAGAGTGGATGTGGTTCCACTCCACAAAAGTGATGATAGGGAGAAGACTGGAAATTATAGGCCAGTCAGCTGGACTTCAGTAGCAGGCAAGGTAATGGAGTCACTGCTGAAAGAAAGAATAGTAGAATACCTTGCTACGAGTGGGCTACAAGATCCAGGATAACATGGATTTACAGGAGGAAGGTCCTGCCAGACAAACCTCATAGAGTTTTTTGATTAGGTAGCAAAGGTATTGGACCAAGGATGGGCGGCGGACATGGCCTATCTGGACTTCAGAAAGGCCTTTGACACTGTTCCACGTAGAAGGCTGTTAAACAAACTGCACAATCTTGGGGTTGATCCAAAAATAGTAAAATGGGTGGAGAGCTGTCTTGTTGGCAGGCGCCAAAGGGTGGTGGTAAATAGGGTACACTCTGGCAAGGGGAGTGTGATGAGTGGGGTGCTGCATGGGTCAGTTTTGGGGCCAGTCCTCTTCAATGTCTTTACTGGTGATATTGCAGAGGGGCTGGAGGGGAATGTATGCCTATTTGCAGATGATACAAAGATCTGTAATAGGGTGGACACATGGGGGGGGTTGAAAGGATGAGGGAGGACATTAAAAAACTGAAGGAATGGGCTAGAGTTTGGCAGCTAGGATTCAATGCAAAAAAATACAAGATCATGCACGTAGGGCACAAGAACCTGGAAGCAATGTACAAACTGGGAGCGGAGGTCCTGACAGTCATGAAGCAGGAAAGAGAGCTGGGAGTCATCATCTTGGATGGCCTAAAGGTGGCTAGGCAGTGTGACAGGGTGGTAGGAGAGTCTAGCTGAATGCTTGGATGCATTGGGAGGGGTATCACCAGTAGAAAGAGGGAGGTACTGTAATAATACCCCTGTATAAGAGACTGGTAAGACTCCAGCTCAAGTACTGCATACAGTTCTGGAGACCCCATCTTGTTAAGGACATAGGGTGAAGGCAGTGCAGAGGAGGGCAGCTAGAATGGTGCGGGGCTTACGTGGGAAGACCTATGAGGATAGGCTGAGGGACTTAAATATGTATTCCCCTAGAGGTAAGGAAGGCAAGGAGGGATATGATTGAATCATTCAAATACCTCTCTGGTATAAACAGAATACAGGAAGGGAACATCTTCCAGAATAAGAGATGCTGAGGACAAGGGGGCACGATATGAAGTTAGAGGGGGAAAGGCTCAGGGGTAACGTGAGAAAGTACTTTTTCATGGAGAGGGTGGTGGATGCTTGGAATGACCTTCCAGAGGGGGTGGTGGGGGCCCAAACTGTCACAGGATTTAAAAATGCATAGGATAAACACGAGGGTATTCTGGAGGCCAGAGGGGGGTGTTCTGGAGTTATGGTAGGGAATTGGGTATCACAATAGGTAAGGACTGATAGGGCAGACTAGGTGGGCCAAGAGGTCCTTATATGCTGACAACTTCTGTGTATCTATATATCTATGATATGGGCAAACAGTGAATTTACCATTTATTTTTTTCCTGGTACTAGACACTATGGCTTTATGATCTACAATGTGCTACATGGCAAATCATGAGCCCACCTGTACATAACTACTTTAAGTATGGTAAAACAACTGTGCTGTACATTTATGTCACATTACAATTTTAGATAACTTATCATGGTTTATTTGAAAAGTTATGTGCAGGGCATTGAAGTTTACATGGATAAAATATCCACCCAGCCCGCTAATGCTATTCATGCAGTCAGTCACTGCACTTGTGGATCTGTGTTGAGCTACAGTGTCCACTGGTTCTCCACTACAAGTATGGGATATCTGTTGCTGCTTGTCCACATTTATTTTAGGATAATCCACACCCTGTCATGCATTATTGCTATTATACAGTGGCTCCTTTTTTTTTTTAAGAAGAATAAAATTAGAAATTGTGTTTAAAATATAGTTTTTTTTGTTTACTTTTCTGTTAGGGGAAGTATACCTTTAGAAAAAAGTACATAGTTTCTATGTTGTCCAGGAGGTGGCGCTGCCAGTAAATGAATGTCCTGTATTGAGCTGTAGCTGTCTTTTTGCATGCAGTAACTTCTGGTGAAAGTGGAGATGGGGACCTGTAGCAGACCGGGGGAGAGAGTCTGTGTCTATCCTTTAATTTTTGGGGTAAATACTGAGTTGGACTTGAAAATGAGGTGAGGGATATGTAAGAAACTAGAGCTGGAGGATTGTCTATTAATGAGTGTGTTTTGTGCAGCACGGCGCGCTGAAGTGATGTAGAATGGGAGACGGAAAAGCCATTTGCAATTGGACCCAGGACTTTTTTGTACTTGTACAGTAGATAAATGTTGAAGTGTCATGCAGGGTATGCAGTACATGTACAAGTGGCCTAGTGTGGGTTTTTGCCATGTTTTTTTTTGTCAAGTTGAGCTGTGAAGCGTGCGAACGACAGGTACGGTCAGCGTGGTTCAGTGAAGTTGCTCTCTTGACAGAAAAGACGGCAATGAAATGTAAAGTTATTTTGTGCTGCAGAACTGTGTTTTTTTATGACTGCTTTAGTTATTTATGTAATTCCTGTCTGGGAGTGGTGACATTGTCGAGGTGTGTGTGTGTGTGTGTGCATGTGTGTGTGGTAACTGAAGTCCTTTATGGGTGGCTCTGAGCAGCAGTAAGTTGTGAAAGGACACATGATTTGTTAGTCGGTCATGTGGTCATGTGTGTGCCTGGACTTCATACAGTGAGGTTATACTCAGTTAACCTCACTGTCCCAGGCACACACTGACCAATCAGAGCCCAGAAAATGTCCTTGCCATTGTATGGCATCTCTCAAATTTCTCTGGTGTGGAATACGCTTGAGGCTTCAATATCCTTATGTCCCATAGGTTTTCACCTGTCCTAGTTTTTGTTATATGTTCTCTCCATAGCTGTAGATATTCTATGCCATACTCATCCACCATGAGCTGAATATCTCCCCACCATAGGTTTCTAATCCTGGTGTCGCCTCGCATGCCAAAATACAAACAACATATAATCCAAAGGGAATTTCACTGAGAATCTACAGTAGGTGGTCCCGGTATGTTTTTTCCAGAGAGTTTCTCAATCATTTCACTGCTTAGTTCGTCGACTCATTGTCCTTGTCATCCTTCCCTTCTGATATCAGTTTGTTTTTAATTTTGCTGCTAACACGTCCCTTGTTTTTCAAAATCTACAGCGTGACTCAAAGAGACAGGATTATCCTTTATTTTTAGGTGACACTCGAAAGACTGAAAAAATTACCAAATGGTTAGTGGCTCATAGTTTTCTGCATTTTTTTCTTAATATTCATGAAGAATCGGCAGCAGAGTATATTTAACTTTTTGAGTGGGATGAGATACAACTCTTTCTGTTCTTTAATGTCCTCCGAGAAACATTGGAATAAAAATATAATGTCAGATTTGTGTTTTTTTTTTCTGATGTATTAGGATTTCTCTCAACAGAAAGCCCCTTTATGGGCACCCTCGGATGGGTTCACTTGTCCTACATGGTTTCTTCGGGGGCTGATTAAGGCACTCTTTATCCAAATAAAATAGCTACAACAAAGTAGCCAAACTCCAAATAGTTCATTTTCACTCTTCAGTAATTTATTTTCATGTGTTCACCTCAAAAGGACCCTGTACCAGCATGCCTGACATTTCACCCTTAAAGGGGCTTCATCAGGGAAGTACACGTTCTGCTTTTGATAATTCCTCCTTGACTGTGTTTTTGAATATGATTTCAGCTTTATAACAAGTTACAGTACTTTGTTTCTATGATTCAGCATTCCATTCTGCGACAGCGGCAACACTTCCTGCTTGCACCTTCTGGCATTCCTGATGAGAAGTTACCAAAAGTAGACCATGTACTTTCCTGATGAAGCCCTTTTAAGGGTGAAACATTGGGCATGCTGGTACAGGGTCCTTTTCTAGGGCAACACATGAAAATAAAGTACTGAAGAGTAAAACAGAACTATTTGGAGCTTGGCTGATTTGTTGTAGCTATTTCACTCGTATTGGGGTTTTTAGCAGATTGTAAGAATTACGCTATCATGGTACCTACTACAGTTGACGTTGAGGCCTCCCCTGTTAATGTATTCACCTCTGTTTGGTTCATGGGCTGCCACTAGTAATGTCTAATCTGTCCTGTGGGTTGCTATGTAAGCAATTATACCTGACAGGGTGGGTAGTATTAGGCAATACTGGACTGCCCATAGGCATAATGAGGCCCAAGGCCACAGGCGGAGGGCCTTAAAGCCCCTGGAAGGTCTAGTATTGGAAATACCACCCACCCTAGAGGGTATTATTGAGCTTAGAAAATGGGCACAGTATTTTTTTATGTTTGAAAACAATATATTTTATGTTTATATTTGAAAAGTCTTACTCTTTTGATTTCTTTTTTAATTAAGGATGCTGCTTTTTTTTAACCTAAGGATTTATGTCCTAATGGAGCCTCCGTAGTTCAGAGTTTTTTGAGCTGTTGGCTTGGTTTCGTGCCTTCCCAGCACCATCAGGGACAGTCACTGGTAAGGATTTGAAATTTATTTATTTATTTATTTTTGGACATGCATTGAATAGTTCCCTTTATTTTATTTAGTTGGTGAACTAAACTGTTACTTGATTACTCGGGGAGTCTGACGGAGGAGCAGTGGTGGTGGTTGGGGAGTCTGGCAGAGCAGCGGTGGTGGCAGTTGGGTGAGCTGGAGCTGGAAGGAAATGGAAAGTAAGCTTGCTGTACAGAGGTACTTTTCTGTTTTTTTAGCTCTGTTTTGAAGTGTGGTAATGACGGGCTAAAGTTTAAAAACTATTAAATGCATTGGGGAATCGGCAGCGGCATGGTGGTGGTGGGCGGGTTGTGGCATTGTGGAGCAGTCTACTATGGATGGAAGGTCCGTAGATTTTCAAAGAATGGGTTCACTGAGGTAGTAGGGAGAAAAATTGAAGTTATTTGTGTTTTTTTTTTTCTAAAGGAAATGGCAGTTTAGTGGTGGGCAGGGTTGTGCTGTGTTTATGTGGCAGGTCTGACTGGGTGTTTGTCCCGCTTAGCAAGCGAGTTAAAAAATGGTGGCTATTCAGTTTTATAATTGAAACTGACACAGAGATACCAGTTTCTGAGTGAGGCATGCTAGGTTGGGACCTTTTATTTACTGGGCGTCTATTGAAAATTAATGTACCCCTCTGGCAGAGGTACCAGCTAATCAGAGCCCATCAAATAAAAAGACCATTTTCTAAGTACTGTTTCGGTCTCATTTTGAATGTTTATGTTGTTTTCTCTGGAACTGGTTACACTGGTAATAGACTGGGTTAGTGTCTGCAGTGGGAGGGAGGGCAGCACATTACTAGCCACTCTTACTGTGTTTTCAAGGGCAAGGCAATTTTATTTATATGGCGATCATTCCCAAGGCTCTGGGCACCTAACAATAAATAAGAAAGTAAAATAAACAACATGGAAGAACAAGGCTAAAATAATTTAAAATCAGGAATCCAGGCCAAAACTTAAGTTAAAGAAAAGGGCTTTTAAAGATCTTTTAAAAGCAGCCAGCAAAGGAGCACCTCTTTCTTCACAGGGAAGGGTATTCCAAAGAATTGGGGCAGCCACACCGAATGACCTGTCAACCAAGGATTTCAATCGAGATCTAGGTACGAACAGGAGGTCTGCCTCTGCTGACCTGAGGGCACAACGAGGACCGGATGGCACCAGGAGATCTTGCAGGTAGCCTGGACTCAGACCGTGGAGGGCCTTGTATGTCAACAAGCACACCCTGCAGCTAATGCACCACTGAACCACTGAACTGGCAGCCAGTGGAGAGAGCGGAGGACCAGCATGATGCACTCAAGCCGGGAGGTCCCAGCAATCCACCATGTTGTCTCATTCTGAACTAGCTGCAGGTGATGCTTCAGCCTCGTGGATAACCCAAGGTAGAGAGTGTTGCAGTAATCCAACCTAGACATGACTAAGGTCTGCATCAGTGTTGCCAGATAATTGGTTCAAGACAAGGCTTGATCCAGGCAATTTTATTCAGGTGAGACAAACTGTGTCTGTTCAAAAGTTAGGTTCAGGTGAAACAAACTGTGTCTGTTCAAAAGTTAGGTTCAGGTGAGACAAACTGTTCGAAAGTTAGGTTCAGGTGAGACTAACTGTTCGAAAGTTAGGTTCAGGTGAGACAAACTGGTCGAAAGTTAGGTTCAGGTGAGACAAACTGTGTCTGTTGGAAAGTTAGGTTTAGGTGAGACAAACTGTGTCTGTTCAAGAGTTAGGTTCAGGTGAGACAAACTGTCTGTTCGAAAGTTAGGTTTAGGTGAGACAAACTGTGTCTGTTCGAGAGTTAGGTTCAGGTAAGACAAACTGTCTGTTCGAAAGTTAGGTTTAGGTGAGACATACTGTCTGTTGTACTGATGACCAGTACAAAAAAAGCCTTTTTTTTAACAATTAAGAGTTTATGCTGTGTTTTGTAGAGTCTCTGGTTTCTTTTTTTTTTTTTTTTACTGTACAGCCATTGCGATATGTAGTTGCAATACGACTTGCTGCTGTTCACGTTCACTTTTCAGTTTAACAAGTGGTTCCTGTGCAGCAGCAGTTCTTGGCAGTAAACTTTTGAAAATGGTGGTTTTGACACTTTAAGCTACTGAAGCTGTACTCTGGCTCATGGGAGACTTGGAAATGTGCAGGGTTTGAGCTAAACATTGTTTTACTAGCCCTGAACCTAGTTCAAATTGATCAGGGCTAGTGCAGGTAACCCGCTACTTGTCCGTCTTGACTAGTGCATGTTTTTCATGACTGTTGATGAAGTTGAAAAAGTCCCTACTTTAGCAGGCTGTAGTCCTTTTGCTAATCTCCCTCAGTGTTCCAGGTGACCTGGTGTGAGTAACAGCTCATTAAGAGGTGTAATTATCTGGCAGTTCAAGAGGGTGAACCAACAAAAGACTTGATGTGCTCACACCACGCCGGTGACCCAGGTTTGGGAACGAGCCCGGGGGGTCAGCCGGGGAGGAGAAGGATGGAGTGCCCAATGGCTGCTCTCCTTCTCCGGGGGGGGGGGTTCTTTGCAGGCTCCTGCTGCAATACTGCCATCTGGGGGAGCCTGATGGTAGGTGCAGTACGTCAGAGTGGCAGCAAGGGTATTGGGTAGATGTTGTCAGGGGGCGGAGTGGGAGGCATGTCTCAGCGCGCCTCATAGCTCATTAGCCCCATTGCATGCTGACACCTAGGGAGCTCACCAGAAAAAAGAGGAAATGGAGCCTGTAACTCCTAGGTGATGACTCCTCTGAAGCCGGACCACGTCACCGGCACTCACTGGGGGCAGACTCCAATGTGGTCTGCTCACTCTACCATTGTGTGGGGGAAAGGTTTGTGGGAGACCTTCCTCCACCCCACCTGGGGGGTATACCGGGTTACCTGAGGGGTCTCTGAGCGGACGGACACTCTAGGAGTAGACTCCTGGGGGCACCATGGGACGTTGTGGAAGGCTACTTGAGGGGGTCTGAAAGAGTGAAGTAACAGTGCAGGTAGGAGGATAAACATAAGGTTAAAAAAAAAGACTTGATGTGAGTCATTTTCACTCAATTGTTAGGACATTCAGCTAGTGTGCATGTTGTGATCAAGGGCAGAGCGATTAAGTCACTAGCTTCCAGTTTACTGAATTTGTCTTTGATTTGTCCCACAATATTAAGACCAGTGTGCCTCATTTCCCAACCTTTTGAGTGTCTGTATCCCACACTGCAGTGACACAATGCTATGATGTATACAGGTCTGCCCAGCCAGGTGGTCTGTCAACTCTATACTTTCCCTGGACACCACTGCAGACTAGACTCTGAAGTGGCCATCCATAGACACACAGCTGCCTTTACTGACTGGTGTAGGGGTCCACAGGTCCTCGTAATGGATCACACCAGTCAATGCCATCCATACAGTCCCACTCTTATACCACCCAGCATGTCATTTCATCCTAAAAACAACGCTTTGGAGCGTGTATGGTACAAAGCAAAACCTTAGTAAAATATGTAATTTGAAAGGTTAAAATAGGTATTCCTGGTGTGTATAGATCATCCTATATAGAAAGAGAGATCGTACAGCATCATGCTTGTATACTGCTTCCCCTTTGGCTGATGAAAGGACACTTATGAAAAATCTGTTGTTAGGGCAGAGCATGTTGAAATCAATACTTTTGTGCCTGGTATATATAAACAAATATGTCAAAGTTTCTTATATCCCAAACCCCCTGTGTTTGTTTAACTTTCCCCAAATAAATTCTAGAACTGCCCTGGCTCACTTTGCAGTGTAAAAAAAAACTTCCAGAAGTGCAGGCCTGGTTAATCACAGGGTGGGGGATGAGAGTGCCTTTCTCTGCTTGATTCTGTACATTGCCCTGCAGGTCAGGATAGAACAGTGCTAAGGGGCATGATGATGTCGGCTGTTGTGTGTGCACAGCTAGGTCTGCTTGACTGAACATTGCTATTATGGTATCCTCTGGTTTGGTGGGGTGAGGAATGAAGAAAGAGGAAGCAAGGGGCACATGGTAAAACAGTAGTACATCGCCATGTAGACTGGATTGCAGTCTTTTTTTTTTGCTGGTGCAGGAAGCAATGTGGCAGCAGGATAAATACACAATAATCAGAGAATTTCTTGGCTCATATTTTTTCTGTATAACCAATCAAAATTTACCATTATTATTGTGGGCTAGTGCAACCATCTGCGGGCTAGTGCAATTTTTAATCAACTTATCCGGCTGGCTAGTGCAAAAAAAAGTTGAAGTTGACCCCTGGACATGTGTGTTGGGGGGGATGGAGGCATTTCAAACTAGTACTGGTCAACTGAAACAGACTGCTGTCACTGTAGAACATGGTGGCTGAGTTGCGGTGAGAATAATGATTGTGATCTAGGCTGGAGTGAGAATAAATGATTTAATCTCACTCCAGCTCAAGAATAAACTATTTTATCTGCACAGATTTATTCTCATGCCCATGGTATAAATATTATATATAAGGCCTATGCATGTATACATACCTATAAAGATAACATTAGTACATGTAGACAGTACACCCCCAATCCTAATAGTAGCTCCATAGAGCCCCTGCAGCCCTGTTCCCCTCTATGCATCATCATCATAATGCTGCTTTTAGGGGCGAGGCAGCAGCACTCAGCAATGGCTCAACTCACGTCAGGAAATTAGAAGCCAAACTTTGCAAGGTAAATTATTTTTTATCTACTGGACAAAAAGATTAATTTTACAGCTAAACTGTCTTCTAGGGCAGGCAACTACATGGTGTGAGTTTCCTGTCTGGAGCTTGCCAGCAGCTCTTTAAACCTCACTATATGGTGATCACTGGTATCTAGGTGACTGTCCACTGTGATGTTCACAATGCCTTCCCTGTGTGTGTAAGCACCAGATCCATCACTGCTCTGTCCCTGAAGGACCCAGATCCAGCACTGCTCTATCCCTAGTGAGTTCGTTGACTGGCTTCCTGAGAAAAGCTTCTTGTAGGGAGTCAAGGATGGCCCTGCTCCTTGTGGAAGCTGCAGTTGGAAGACTCCAATCCACATCTGGCAGATTGAAGTCATAACTAGCAGCCCCTCCCCTTTATTTGCCGTCCTGATAATGGCTCCCCCAAGCACCTTCTCCAACTCCTCTCCCTCTCTGGGGGTCTGTATATCAACCCTGTACTGATAGCAGCCCCAGCGCCTGTCTCCAGGATGACCCACAGCACCTCCAGTCCTTCCTCTTCCTCTGAGTACCCCTGTGCTTCTGTAGCCTTGAGTCCCTCCTTCACATGTAATACAGCTCCTCCTCCCCTTTTGCCTCCCTGTCTCTCATGAACAGAGAGTAGCACAGTATGGCCATATTCCAGTCATGGCTGTCAGTGCATCCTGACTTTGTTATGCCCACCAAATCCAGGCTAGCCTCCTTCATGATGGCCTCTAGGTCCAGAATTTAATTTACAGACTCCTTGCATTGGTGCACATGGCTCTCCATATCTTACTCTCTCCATGCCTGCTTCTCTGCTTTCTCCCCACCCCCCCACCTGTACTGTTCCCTGAAGCTCCCTGACCCTCCTCTTCCCTTGGTGCCTTCTTCATTACCTGTCTCCTTCACTCTTCTTGTTTTCCTGATTGTACCCCCCTTTGTTCTCTGCCTTATCCCCATCCCTGTCTTCTTGCATTCCTACCCTGGGTGAGTCTTCTTTCCTCGGCCCTCCTTCTTTGCTGCTTCATCATCTGGGGGGGCTGTTGTTGCCTCCCTTGGTATTACAGCCTTCCCCTTGGCTAGTTTATATGCTCATCCAAGTAGTATTTAAACCTACCATAAGCAATGGTCAGTGTGTGTGCGTGTGGCAGTTGTGGGATTCAAACCCAGGTCTGTTTGTTCTCCTGGTTTGTAGCTCAGTGCTCTAACCTCTAGGCAATATTGCCTACCTAAAATTAACAGATGGAAGCATCCAGTTCTTTCACCCTAGATAGGATGCGATACCACAATCTCTGGTTAACAAGGAAAGGGCTTTAGCCACTAGGTCACTGGGGGACCCCAAGATGTTTTCTCAAATGGAATCAAACCTCTGACCCTTTGCTTGTATAAAGCCAAGACACATCCAGTGTGCCATCTGAGGCCTCTGGCACAAGACTTAGATGTGAACATTATGCAGATGATGTACAGTCAACAAACTGGATGACATTCGGGTACCCTCTCTCCAAACAGAGTATGGCTAGTCTCGGATCTAAAAGCCACCAATCCTGTTAGGGGCTGCTCTTGCAGGTTAGATAGTGACCGCAGACATCCATTCTGAATCTGTATCTTGGGCTAAGGGCGGACAGTGGAACTCTCTCTCTATCCATGAGTCTAGAAGGGGAAACTAAGAATCACTGCACCCATGAGGGACTATAGCTTACAGTTTCTGTGGTGAAACCAAGAGCCCATAGTGAGACCCAAACGTTAATATGCAGATTGAGTGATTCTGTACCCATTTTGGTAATGTATTCTCACACTGACGCTTCTGTTTCCAGTTGGGAGGCTGAATTACACAGATACCTTTATGTCACTACTTGTTCAGGGATGCGGGGCACCTTTTATCTTACAGCCCAGATAGTTACCCTTCTCCTGTACACTCATACTGCACGTGTATGTAACTACATGAACCCATAGCTACAGTAGCAGTACCTTTTCATGGCACCATATTCTTGGGTCACACACTCATTCTTTCTTCCTGGATGTCTGGTTTACAATGTCCTGTGAGGGATAGGCATCTGATTTTACTTTATGAGAATTTACCCCACAGAAATCTGTATTAATCGCAGGATCCATGTCTGCTGCCTGGCTATTCCAGCAATTGGAGATGCACTCAAACCAGCTAGGGCCCCTTGTGCCACATCCCAGTTTCCGAGCCCCCAGTGCCACATCCTAGACTCGGGGCCACTAGTACCTTATCCCAGATTAGGGGCTCATAGTGCCACACCATATGCCTTGAGGGGGGCCCATCACCTCCCCGTGGTCATCTCCCTCCAGGATCCAGCTACTAAAAAATTGTTCAGCCAGGAGACACATGTCACATCACAGACATGGGGCCCCTAGTGGCACTCACTAAGCCTCATGAACGAGACTCTGCAACAGGCCCACCACCTCCCTTGGATGTTCATCTTCCTTCAGAACCCAGCTACGAGAGATCATTCCAACCAGGAGACCCATGCCACATCCAGACTTAGGGTCTCTAATGCTACACCTTAAGCCTCATGGGTTATCAATCAATCAATCAATCCATTTTATTTATAAAAAGGCGCCTTTCTAAAACCAAGGCACCTGTACAATAAAATACATAAAATAAAATAAATTATTTTAAACAACATATAAATTACAACAAAGAATAATATAAAACCACATAATAAATAACCACATCAATCAACAAAAGCCAGGTTAAAAAGATAAGTTTTTAAAGCAGTTTTAAAACTCTGAACGGTCAGGCAATCTCGTACCCGATGAGGTAGAGAGTTCCACAGGGACGGAGCAACAAAGCTAAATGCCCTTGCTCCCGATGTCTGCAAACGTACCCTGGGAACCTCCAGCAATCCCTCACCGGTGGATCAGAGAGGATGGGAGGGACAGCAGGGACAGAGGAGATCTTTCAGGTAGCTTGGTCCCTGGTCATGTAGGGCATTATAGGTTAGCAAAGCAACTTTAAAGGTGATCCGCCACTTAATCGGCAGCCAGTGCCGACCGCGGAGCACAGGCATTATATGACTGGCTCTTGAAACACCAGTCAACAGCCTGGCAGCCGCATTCTGCACCAGCTGCAAGCGGTGGATATCAACCCCCGACAGCCCTAGGTAAAGGGCATTGCAGTAGTCAAGGCGGGAGGTTACCTCTCCTATGGACCCATCACCTCCCTGTGGTGTTCTTCTCCCTCCGTGGCCCAGTTCTGGAGACCAGACCAACCAGGAGACCAGACTCAGGCCCCTAGTGCCACATTCCTGACTCAGGAACCCCTTTTGCCACACACTAAGCCTTGAGGGGAATCTCTACTAGAGGTCTTCACCTACCTGCAGCATTGTTCTCTTTTTAGGACCTGGCTACCAGAGACCAGACCAGATGGAAGACAACTGCCATATCCCAGATTCAAGGCCTCTAACACAACGATGTAAATCTGGCAGGCCCCCTGCAGTCAGTCGCATCCAGCTAGTGAACCCTGAAGGGCTTTACCAGGATGCCACCTCACTTTCTCACTCTGAAAGGAGAACTACAACATTTTCTGGCTTCCCTTTTATATTCCCATTGCCATAGTAACCCCGGCTGGGAGCAATTCATTTCCTGGTGGGGCTCCTGTTTACTTATTTTCACAGAAATGAAATTGACCCCATTAGCCTAGTCTACACAGTTATAGATCAGGGGAATGGTCTGGGCCAATCAGAGCACTCCTTTTCTCTGTGTATGACATCCTTATTCCATAAAGAGTGTCTTCTGCAAAACCGTCCTGAAATTAGGCATGTTTTGGGGAAGACATGTGTTGTATTATTGATCAACTTAACATTCTTAGGATATCAGAACCAGTTCTCATACTCTAAGAATGGTCGTCCGATCACTCTAACAGCCACATACTGTGCTAATTATATGCAGTGCCCAATGACAGATGGATGTTAGTGCTCGCTTAGGAAACCGTACTTTCAGCACAGCTGCTCCGAAGATGGTATCCCCCAGGACTGCATGTTGACACTGCATTAATCATATTGGTGGAAGCCCAAATAGCTGCTTTGCAGATATCCAACATGGGGGCAGAGATATTCAAAACTGTTGCAAATTGTGATACAAACAGCCTTTTGCAATCGCTAATCTGTGCCACTCACCAAACAATGGTATAATGGAACAATTGCAAACCAACACAGCAATTGCAAAATGTGTACCAATATAGCAGGTAATAGTGAATGTTGCAAATTGAACCACTGGGTCAGCCACAATGCACACTGTAAACAACTGCTGTACAATCACGAAAGGAAGCCACAGAACCAAGTGGCAGCATGACTGGAATACCACTGTCATCCCCCACCCCAGAAATGCACACACAGAACCATGAAGCAAATAAAACACACATGTAGAAACAACAGAAACAGAAACATAGAATTTGTAGGGAGATAAGGACCGCTTGGCCCACCCAGTCTGCCCATTTCCCTACCTAACGGATAAGCTACAGATCCTAGTTAACCAACAGTCTACTTTCTCCTACCCCCCCACTAGAATTGCTTTATGTCTGTCCCGTGCATTCTTGAATTCTCCCACTGTTTTTGCCTCCACGACCTTCTCAGAAAGGCTGTTCCATGCATCCACAACCCACTCCATGAAAAAATGCTTCATTACATTACCTTTGAGCTGTCTCCTCTATATCTTTAAATTGTGCCCTCTTGTTCTTGATAGAATCTGTATACACAAACATGAAATAGAACATAAACAGGCAAACAGCCTTAAACAAAACGAATAGGGCACAAGCTGCCAAAACAAAACATAAGTGGCACACAGCCAGTAAACAAAAGATATGTGTCAAACTGAAATAAAATCAAACAAAAGGCAGCAAACAGCCATAAACGAAGATATGGTGGCACACAGCCAGTAAAAAGTATTAAAGTGGCACACTGCTCTAAAACCAAAAATATGCGAACCACCATAAATAAAAACAAACATTGGTCAATGCCGAATGTTGTCACGCTGGCATTGGCAGTGGGAGTGGCAGAGCTAGAGAGGCATAGTGCTGTGATTTTGTGAATGTGTCTCAAAAGGTGATTTTGCACAGCGAGCACGCCATTGAGCGCCACAGCTGCGGGAACACGATTTGGACAGGCTGTGAAAAATGGTAGCTAGACTGTTGATAAGGAGATGTGCACGATTGCCAGTGGTGAAAATGTGGCATGAAAATATTGCAGATTGACAAAGTTACAAGAGTCCGTGGAAACTGAGCAATGCACGCTTGCAACACAGTCATTGTATGGAGTTTTGGCACCAAATTTTCAACATAGGCATTTTAGGACCTCTGCTCATGCATAGTGTCATCATCATTTCCTCAAACTGTCCCAAAAACTGATTTCGCAAAGCGGCCGTGCAATTCTGTGCCAGACTTGTGAAAACACATTTCAGGCAGCTGCAGTGTTCATAAGGAGGTATGGAAAAATGCCAATGGTGAACAGCTGGAGTGAAAGTATTACAAATTCACAACAAACAAATTCACAAAGTCATGAGCGTGCATGCAAACTGTGCAATGCATGCTCATATTTTATTGACTTTCATTCCCAAATTTTCAACATAGGCATTTTAGGGCATCTACTAATGAACAGTGTCACTGTCATTTTCATCATGTGTCTCGAACACGGACTTTCCACAGCGACCACGCTATTCTGCCCTGGAACTGCGAAAACAGATTTTGGTCAGGATGTGAAAAATGACAGCTGTACTGTTCATTAGGAGGTGCAGAACAATGGCACTGTAGAAAATCTGGAGTGAGAATACTAGAAGTTTGAGAACGTACGAGCATGCGTGCAAACTGCACAATGCACGCTCGTAACACAGTCATTTTATGGAGCATTGTCACCAAATTTTCAACACATGCATTTTAAGACCTCTGCTCATGAACAGTGTCACTGTCATTTTCGTAATGTATCCCGGACACTGATTTCGCACAGTGAACTCACTATTCTGCGCCAAAAGTGCAAAAACACATTTCGGCAAGGATGTGAAAAATGACAGCTATACAGTTCACAAGAACGTGTAGTAAAATGCCAAATTTGAGAATCTGGCGTGAAAATATTGCGAATGCACTAAGTTACGAAAGGCAAGGCTATGTGAAAGTTGCTATGCACCTTGTAAACAGTCATTTATGGAGTATTGTCACCAAATTTCATACAGGCATTTTAGGACCTCTGCTCATGAACAGATGTCACTGTCATTTTCGTAATGTGTCCCGAACACTGATTTCGCACCACGACTGTGCTATTCTGTGCCGGAAGTGCGAAAACACATTTCAGCCAGGATGTGAAAAATGACAGCTATATGGTTCACAAGAAGGTGTGGTAAAATGCCAATGTTGAGAATCTGGCATGAAAATATTGCGAAGTCGCTAACTTTCGAGCATGCGTTGCTCAGTTGCTACGCATGCTCGTAAAACAGTCATGTTTTGGATTTTTCCCAGCAAATTTGCAACATAGAGTTTTTGAGAGCCCCCTTCATGAACAGTGGCATTGTCATTTCGTTAAATGGTCCGGAAAGGTGATTCCGCGCAGTGACTGCATAATCACCTTTCGGGACGGAATAACGCCATGACAGTGCAAGAATTCCTGAGAAGGGGTCCCAGATACCCCATGTTGAAAATTTGGGGCCAAAATTCACAAAAATGCCTGAGATATGCAACAAAGTTGCAAAAACCCTATCTATTACATTATACAGCTTACCGGCATTTCCTCAGTTCGCGGTCAGCTTTGAAGAGTGCAGATGTGTTCCCGGTCCACTGAAGATCATTGCGCCAGACTCGGAGGTAAGTATGGGTGAGGGGTGTGGGGAGGCAGGGTGCACAGAGGGTGGGTGCGGTGTGGGGCACAGAGACTACGAGGGACCGCTTTTGTTTTACAGGTTAAAAACAGAAAAAACATCGCGGGACAGTTTTTGTTTGCAGGGCATTTGGCATGTTGGGGTGGGCTCCCAGCGTGCCACCTAACTGTTTGGGGGCTGTCTGTAGCTGACAGGGGATTGGGCACCCTCATCAGCAAAACAACACGGGGGATTTATGATGATGGGGACTGGGCACCCCGTCGGCACACAAACAAGGGTGCGGGGGTGCAGAGCTGAGGGGGGTTGGGCACCCCCTCGGCATTAAACAATTGGGGGGGTGCTTTATGCAGACAGGGAGTGGGCTCCCCTGTTGGCACATTCATAGGGGGCAAGGGCAGCTGACAGGTGGATTGGGCACCCCCCGAGGTCAGCAGTTCTACGGCCAGTGTCCCGCCATGTACATAATGGCGGCGAACACGGTAAGAAAAGGACCGCTGCGTCTGACGAGCTTTGCTTGGATTGCAGCAGGCCTTTTCTTAGATGTGCTCACCACATTATGTATGCATGGTGTGGTGCCGGCACGCAGGTTGATTGGGGAATGTGGGACACACCTACTGGTTCGTGCCCTGCATTCGCCCAACAGCGACCGCGCCTCTAAAGCTGCACTGTCCCACAATGTTTGCTGCGCAAGCGCGGCAACATAAAAATGGCAAACTGCTGGAGAAAAATGGTAGCAAGGAGCCCAAAAAACAAAAACCTGACAAATGACCAGGATGGACTTACCCCTAACAAATGTTCCAGGGCTATGTCAGCCCAACATAAAACTAGTGTTCCTCAGCTGGACTATGCAGCTGTTGCTGCTGTTGTCATCATCCTTGGGACATGGTCTGCACTTGCTGCATTGTGATCAGGTCACAGAGGAGGCTTGTCACCTCCTCCAGCAGAGCGTGGATCCCCCTGACATGGTGCAGTGTTCTGCATATCATGGACCTTTATGCCTCCCCATCTGCCCTTCTGGCCCATTGCGGATGAAAATCTGAAACAACAAAGGGAACATAATACACATGACACAGGCCAGTCCTGCTGCAGGTGATCTACAAGGTGCAGCAAGCATGTATGCAGCCGACAAGGTCCTCTGTGGGGCAGAACACAATACATACACCTGACAACTCACCTGTGTAGTGCAGAGTAGGACATTTGGATGTTGCCAATGCCAGACAAGCACATCGCAGGTCCTGGTAATGACTGTGTGTGGACTAAGGACATGGCCACCCACAAAGCTGGCAGTATGTCTGTGATACTGTGGGCAGTGCTTTGTGTGACACCATGGGCATCTGCTCCATGTAGGGTTTCCCACGGCAGCACGCAGGTGTCCAGAGGTCACCCGATACAGTGTCATGAGTGTATGTGATAATAGTATGCTGTGTGAAACAGGTGACAGTGGTGAGACATGTGGTGGGTAGTAGCTAACTGAGCAATGGTACTGTAATATGCACCTACGAGAGTGTGGCAACCGTAGTGTACTGTATACCACAATGTGCAGGCTAACGGACATGTACTGGGGCAACAGCTGGAGTGCATGGTGGAGTGGTGCCACACTGGGATGCAAAATTGTACAGTAACATACACAGGGAACACACTGTAGCAAACATGCCTCCACACATGATAGGGGCACACAAGCAATGCACAACAATAGTTATCTAAATGTTGACTATACCAATGTAATTCCGAGGTACGTTGCGGCATGTGACATACACTGTGCAATGGCTGTAATATGATCCTGCTGCAGCATACACCAGCACCACCTCAGTAACAATCAACACTTGTACAACTACCACAGGGGCATACACACCACTGGGGACACACTGGACACAACTACAGGCATGATCAGCAGCATGTGGTACATATGACATACATATGCAGGACATACAGGCACATTCGGAGCATATCCATGGAACACCATAGTGAAGTATGCTCCAATGGTCAGGATGCATATGGCCTCAGTGTAACGTGTGCAGGGGCACAAGTCACTGCTGCAGAGATGGAACAAGGGCAGCAGGGGGACAACGGTAAAGACAGCACCATACTGCACATCTATATGACAGTGCAGCTAAGAAGACCTGACACTTGGGTCATAACCCTGTAGGCCATGCCTGAGGACCCCTTCTTGTGAATTTGGCCAATTGAACAACACAGACATCATGCACACACCATGTGGTGTGTAGTTCTTCACACACGAGAAGGAAGAGGAGGAGAGACCATGGGATAGAGCCATTAGCAGTGAGAACTGGATGGAACACACCATGGGCACAACATGTGGAAAGCAATAGTGTTGGATGCTGGACATCGGGTCAAGCATATAGCACCACACAAGTGCCAACATGCAGCCCTGCCACCCACCTGTATTCTGCACAGACCCAGGTCCTGCATACCACCAATGTTAGAGGGTGGACAATGGTGATATATATTAGCCCCCCCGCCCCACACACACTATATGGGTATTATGCGTGTGTGTGTGTGTGTGGGGGGACACAATGAATGTTACTGAGGATGCCATCCTGCATTGCCAGGGGGCAGAACAGGGACCAGCAGTCCACTTTATTTCTGTTTGTCTCTTCCCCTGTGCTGCCTATCCCTATGCAATGCCTCCCTTACTAGGTGCACTTTATTTCTGTTTGTCCCTTTCCCCTGCACTGCCTATACCCATGGAATCCACCCCCCTTGCCAGGTGCGCTTTATTTCTGTTTGTCCCTTTCCCCTATTCTGCCTATCCCCCTGGAATCTTCCCAATTGCCAGGTGCACTTTAATTCTGTTTATCCTTTCCCCTGTGCTGCCTATCCCCATGGAATCCCCCCATGTCAGGTTCACTTTATTTCTGTTTGTTCCTTTCCCCTGTGCTGCCAATCACCATGGAATTTGCCCTCCCATGTCAGATTCACTTTATTTCTGTTTGTCCCTTTCCCTGTGCTGCCTATCCCCATGCAATACCCTCCTTGCTAGGTGCACTTTATTTCTGTTTATCCCTTCCCCTGTGCTGCCTATCCCCATGGAATGGCCCCACATACCAGGTGCACTTTATTTCTGTTTGTCCCTTTCCCCTGTGCTGCCTAACCCCATACAATGCCCCCCTCATACCAGGTGCACTTTATTTCTGTTTGTCCCTTTCCCCTGTGCTGCCTATCCCCATGGGATTCACCTCCCCCATGTCAGATTCACTTTATTTCTGTTTGTCCCTTTCCCCTGTGCTGCCTATCCCCATACAATGCCCCCCTCATACCAGGTGCACTTTATTTCTGTTTGTCCCTTTCCCCTGTGCTGCCTATCCCCATGGGATTCACCCCCCCCATGTCAGATTCACTTTATTTCTGTTTGTCCCTTTCCCTGTGCTGATCATTCTCATGCAGTGCACCCCCTTGCCAGATGCACTTTATTTCTGTTTGTTCCTTTCCCTGTGCTGCCTATCCCCATGCAATTCCCCCTTGCCAGGTGCACTTTATTTCTGTTTATCTCTTCCCCTGTGCTGCCTATCCCCATGGAATCTCTCCCTTGCCAGGTGCACTTTATTTCTGTTTGTTCCTTTCCCTGTGCTGCCTATCCCCATGTAGTGCACTCCCTTGCCAGATGCACTTTATTTATGTTTGCCCCTTTCCTCTGTGCTGATATCCCCATGGAATCCTCCCCCATGCCAGGTGCACTTTATTTCTGTTTGTTCCTTTCCCTGTGCTGCCTATCCCCATGCAATGCCCCCTTGCCAGGTGCACTTTATTTCTCTTTATCCTTTCCCCTGTGCTGCCTATCCCCATGGAATGGCCCCGCATACCATGTGTGCCTTATTTCTGTCTGTCCCTTTCCCCTGTGCTGCCTATCCCCATGGAACCCCTCTGTAGCCAGGTGCACTTTGTTTCTGTTTGTTCCTTTCCCCTGTGCTGCCTGTCTCCATGGAATTGCCTCCCCCCCACCTGAGCCAGGTGCACGTTATTTCTGTTTGTTTCTTTCCCCTCTGCTGCCAATCCCCATGCAATGCCCCTCTTGGCAGGTGTACTTTATTTCTGTTTATCCCCTTCCCCTGTGTTGCCTGTCCCCATAGAATCCCCCCATACCAGGTGCACTTTATTTCTGTTTGTTCCGTGCCGCTGTGCTGCCTGTTCCCATGGAATCACCCCCAAACCAGGTGAACTTTATTTCTGTTTGTTCCTTTCTCCTCTGCAGCCTAGCCTCATGGAATCCCACCCCCCCCATACCAGGTGAACTTTATTTCTGATATGGGGGGATGGAGGGTTGTGGGATAAGAGGTGGACTAGACACAAAACTTCAGGTTCAACACACAATCTCTGTGGGATGTTTATTCAAAATACAGGAAATAAGCTTCAGCAATGGCATATTCCTTCTTCAGTACATCAGTTTGCAGCAACAGACTATGTGTGTCCTTTCTTTGCACTTAGCCAGCACCGATCTAAGCATTTTTAGTGAAGACCCTTCATCCCTATGTGGGCCTTGTTTGCTTGGGTATTGGGGGCTCAAAAATAAAAACAAGCATTTGTCAATGCTGAATGTTGATTGTGTTGGTCCGTTGAGCTCGCTCATTGGCCCTTTGTCACTCGCTCGTTCTGTTTCCCCCAGTGCTGCAGGCTGCTGTCTTGTACTGAGCACCTGCCTGCATTGGCACCCTTTTCTTTCCACAAAGAAATACGCAGCCAGCCTGACAGAGCTCCGTTGAAGTGGGTCACTCCCCCTCTCTGACTCACTCATTCTGTTTCTCCTTGTGCTGCAGGCTGGCCTTTTGTACTGGGCTCCTGCCTCTGTTGGTGGTTTTTTCTGCCCACAAAGAAATCTGCAGCAGTCCCAACACAGGTCCGTTGAGGTTGCTCATTCCCCCCTGTCACTTGCTCGTCCATGTCTGCCAGCGCTGCAGGCTGGCCTTTTTATTGAGCTCCTGTTTTGCGTTGTCGCCTTTTCTGCCACAAGGAATCTGCAGCAGTCATGATAGAGCTCCGTTGAGCTCGCTCACTCCCCCTCTTTCACTCGCTCATTCTGCTTCTCCCACCGCTGCAGGCTGCCCTTTTGTACTGGGCCCCTGGGTGCATTGGTGCCTTTTTCTGCCCACAAAGAAATCTGCAGCAGTCCTAACAGAGCTCTGCTGAGCTCACTCACTCCCCCTCCCTCACTCTTTCACTGGTTCTGTGTCTCCCGCTGATGCAGGCTGTCCTTTTGTACTGGGCTCCTGCCTGCGTTAGCAGCTTATTCTGACCACAAAGAAATCTGCAGCAGTCCCTACACAGCTCCGTTGAGCTTGCTCACTCCCCCGCACTCAATCACTTGTTCCATTTCTGCCAGCACTGGAGGCTGGCCTTTTGTACTGGGCTCCTGTATGCATTGCTGCTTTTTTCTGCCCACAAAGAAATCCGCAGCAGTTATGATAGAGCTCCATTGAGGTCGCTCACTCCCCCTGTCTCACTCGCTCATTCTGTTTCTCCTGGCGCTGCAGGCTGCCCATTTGTACTGTGCTCCTACCTCTGTTGGCGCCTTTTTCTGGCCACAAAGCAATAATCTTCACCAGTCCTGACAGAGCTCCGTTGAGCTCGCTCACCCCCCCTCTCTTACTCACTCGTTCCGTTTCTGCCAGTGCTGCAGGCTGCCCTTTTGTACTGGGCTGCTGCCAGCATTGCCGCCTTCTTCTGCCCACAAAGAAATCAGCAGCAGTAGTCACGATATAGACTAGGCCCCTGTGTGCATTGATGCCTTTTTCTGGCCACAAAGAAATCCGCAGCAGTCCCAACAGAGCACCGTTGAGCTTACTCACTCCCCATCCCTCACTCGCTTGTACTGTGTCTTCCACTGCTGCAGGCTGTCCTTTTGTACTGGGCTTCTACCTGTGTTGGCACCTTTTTTTGCCTACAAAGAAATCCGCAGCAGTCCTGACAGAGCTCTGTTGAGGTTGCTCACTCCGCCTGTCTCACTCGCTCATTCTGTTTCTCCTGGCGTTGCAGGCTACCATTTTGTAGTTGGTTCCTGCCTCTGCTGGTGCCTTTTTCTGCCCACAAAGAAATCTGCAGCAGTCCCAGCAGAACTCCGTTGAGCTAGCTCACTCCCCCTCACTCACTCTCTCGCTTGTTCTGTTTCTGCCGGTGCTGCAGGCTGCCCTTTTGTACTGGGCTCCTGCCTGCGTTGCCACCTTCTTCTGCCCACAAAGAAATCTGCAGCAGTTAACAATAGAGCTCCATTGAGCTGGCTCACTCACTCCCCCTCTCTCACTCATTCGCACTGTTTCTCCCGCTGCTGCAGGCTACCCTTTTGTACTGGGCCCCTGCGTGCATTGCTGCCTTTTTCTGGCCACAAAGAAATCCGCAGCAGTCCCAATAAAGCTTTGGTGAGCTCACTCACTCCGCCTCCCTCACTCGCTCATTCTGTGTCTCCCACTGCAGGCTGCACTTTTGTACTGGGTTCCTGCCTGCTTTGGTGGCTTTTTCTGCCCACAAAGAGATCTGCAGCAGTCCTGACACAGCTGCATTGAGGTCTCTCACTCCCCCTCTGTCAGTCGCTCGTTCCTTTTCTGCTGGCACTGCTGGCTGGCCTTTTATACTGGGCTCCTGCCTGCATTGCCACCTTTTCCTGCCCACAAAGAAATCTGCAGCAGTCACGAGAGACCTCTGTTGAGCTCGATCACTCCCCCTCTCTCCGTCGCTCTTTCTGTTTCTTCTGCCACTGCAGGCTGCCCTTTTGTACTGAGCCCCTGTGTGCATTGCTGCCTTTTTCTGCCCACAAAGAGATCCGCAGCAGTCCCAACAGAGCTCCGTTGAGCTCACTCACTCCCCCCCACTCGCTTGTTCTGTGTCTATCAGCGCTGCAGGCTGCCCTTTTGTACTGGGCTCCTGCCTGTGTTGGCGCCTTTTCCTGCCCACAGAGAAATCCGCAGCAGTCCTGACAGAGCTCAGTTGAGCTCGGTCACTCCCCCCCGCCACGCGCTTCATCGTAATCTGTCCCAAACACTGATTTCCGACAGCAACTGCGGTATTGTGCGCCGGAAGTGCGAAAACACATTTCAGCCAGGATGTGAAAAATGACAGCTGTACTGTTGACAAGGAGGTGTGGAAAAATACCAGTGTTGAAAATGTGGCAAGAAAATATTACTAATTTGTGAGGTTACAAGGGTGCATGGAAACTGCACAACGCACGCTCGTAACACAGTAATTTTAAAGACTTTCATCACAACATTTTCAACATAGGCATTTTAGGACCTCTACTCATGAACAGTGTCAGTGTGATTTTCTTAATGTGTCTCGAACACTGATTTCCCACAGCAACTGCGCTATTGTGCACCGGAAGAGCAAAAACACATTTCGGCCAGGATATGAAAAATGACAGCTGCACTGTTCATAAGAAGGTGTGGAAAAATGGCAATGTTGAAAATCTGAGTCCAAATATTGTAAAGTTCATGGGTATGAGCGCGCGTGGAAACTGGCGCATAGCATGCTTGTGGCATACTCATTTTATGGACTTTCGTCACCAAATTTTCAACATAGGCATTTTAGGACCTATGCTAATGAACAGTGTCACTGTCATTTTCATAATGTGGCTCAAACATGGATTTCCCACAGTGACCGTGTTTTTCTGCGCTGGATCTGCGAAAACACATTTCGGCCAGGATGTGAAAAATGACAGCTATACTGTTCATAAGGACATGCAGAACAATGGCAATGTTGAAAATCTGGAGTGCAAACATTATAAATTCCTGAACTTACTAGCGTGCATACAAACTGCGCAATGCATGCTCGTAACAGAGTCATTTTATGGAGCATCGTCACCAAATTTTCATCATAGGCATTTTAGGACCTCTGCTCATGAACAGTATCACTGTCATTTTTGTAATCTGTCCCAAACACTGATTTCCCACAGCGACGGCGCTATTCTGTGCCGGAAGTGCGAAAACACATTTCGGCCAGGGTGTGAAAAATGACAGCTATTTTGTTCACAAGGAGCTGTAAAAAAATGCCAATGTTGAAAATCTGGGGTGAAAATATTGCAAATTCGCAAAGTTACGAGCATGCATAGCAACTGCGCAATGCGTGCTCATAAAATAGTAATTTTTTTGATTTTTCCCACCAAATTTGCAACATAGGCTTTTTGAGAGCCCACCTCATGAACACTGGCACTGTCATTTTGTTAATTGGTCCCAAAAGGTGATTCCGTGCAGTGACCGCGGAATCACCTTTCCGGGCCGAGTAACACCATAACAGTGATAGAATTCATGAGGAGGGGTCCCAAAAACACCATGTTGAAAATTTGGTGCCAAAATTCCACAAAATGCCTGAGATATGCATCAAAGTTGAAAAAACCCTATTTATTCCATTATACAGCTTACCAGCATTTCCTCAGTTCGCGGTCGGCTTTGAAGAGTGCAGACGTGTTCCCAGTCCACCGAAGATCGTCGCGCCGGACTCCGGAGGTAAGTATGGGATGGGGAGATGAGGGGAGGCAGGGTGCACAGTGGGTGGGTGCGGGTTGTGGGAGGGGGGGCAGGGAGACCGCCGAGGGACTGTTTCCTTTTTCACAGGTCAAAAAAAAAAGACATCTCGGAACCATTTTTTGTTTGCAGGGGCATGTAGCACACTGGGGTGGGCTCCCAGCATGCCACTGGACTCTTTCTTTGGGGTGCAGCTGTAGCCGATGGGGGATTGGGCACCCCCATCGTCACGCAACAAAAGGGGGGGTGATATTATGCCGACGGGCATTGGGCACCCCCATCGGCAAAAAACCAAGGGAGTGGACATGATGCCAAGGGGATTGGGCACCCACTCAGCAAACAATCAGACACGCAAGGGAGTCTCTGTAATGAGGGTTGCCTCATTGCAGCGGTTGACGCTGCAATGACGAGGCGGCCCCTGATTGCAGTGGCTATTTTTTTAGAAGCTGGTGGCACGCTGGCTGAACTAGTGTCAGCAGCAGCATGCCACGACATTGGGGGAAGTGGGTCAAGCCTTTTAAGGCTGTGGGAGCATTGGCCAAAACAGTACCGCGCCTACACAACCTGCTTTGGAGAAAGCTGCCACAATATGTTTCTTGTGCATGCGTGCAATCAACATAAAAAACAAAACAAGCTAGAGGCAAAGAATCTCATTGCAGAAGCACTGAAAAAGGGTTACCCTAAAGGGCATTGGCAACAAATCAAGTGCCAAAGAAATACAACATTATACATACTTCCATAATGCAAAGTATCATGGGATATATGCAAATCACCATGAAATTTCAGACGTGTTCAACTTACAGCAATTTATATAATTTATATGCACAACTAACTTAATTTCTGTAATAGTCACCTAGTACTTTTTATCTTTATCAAAAACACCTAGTGCCATGGTATTTTCAACATTTACAGGTTTCATAAACATGAGGTATATACATCATGGTATTTTATGACATAGTATTATTTACTACATACTAAATCCAACAACGATAAACACAACCTGTTTTACATACACTTGGAGGTCACCACAATAACCTCCCTGTACAAGGACATGACAGGGAAAAGGAAGATTAAAGAGGGCACTATAGCATAGTCAAGAAAGGGAAGTAGGTGCCCATAGGTGGCCAACCTTATGGACTAGAAATTGTAAAGGATAGATTAGGCTAAGAAATAGAAAAACTGTTGCAACAAATTTAAGAAAAGTTCAGTCCTCAAGAGTGGCAGGAGCTCCCTGTCACATATTCCCCACCTTAAGAGGGAAGCAGTTATTGCAGACTGCTTATCACCTCCCTGTCCCGGAAAAGGATTGAGCTTCCACCCATCCATCTTAAGAAGCTCTGTCTCAGGGTCCCTATTAATAATAAACATTCTATCATAAACATAGTGGATATCATCATTCTTTACCCTGAGGCATTAACACATTTCTTAACAGAGACTAATGGAACCTTCCCTGAACTATCTCTTTTTAGGGCAAGTACATCATATTTCACTGACATCAATTCCTGCACCATATCTAGACATGAAATCAGCATTTACATGTTTTGTCCCTGCCCTGTGGGGCACAGTAAATCGATAAGGCAGAAGAGTCAAGTACCACCGCATTATACAGAGATTTTTTTCTCTCATTTGGTGCAATAAGCCTAGGGGGTTGTGATCAGTTACAACCTTAAATCCAGCCCCCCACAAGTAATATTTCAGAGACTCAATAGCCAACTTCAGAGCTAAGCATTCTTTCTCTATGTTAGCATATCTTCTCTCCGTCTCATGTAGCTTCCTGCTGATATACATGATTGGATGTTCTTCCCCATCTATTTTCTGAGATAAGACTGCCCAATACCATTCTCTGATGCATCGGTTTGAACCTCTAACACTTGGTTGAAGTCAGGGCTTTTCAATACAGGAGCTGTACATAGACTTGCCTTGATATTCCTAAATGCCTTATCACAAATAAGGGTCCACTGAATCTTATTCGGGCACCTCTTTTTAGTGAGATCAGTCAAAGGACTAGCAATGGCTGGGAAACATAGAAACATAGAATTTGACTGTAGATAAGGACCGCTTGGCCCATCCAGTCTGCCCATTTCCCTACCTAATGGATAAGCTGCACATCCTAGTTAACCAACAGCCTACTTCTTCCTACCCCCACCCCCTAGAATTGCCTTATGACTGTCCCATGCATTCTTGAATTCCACCACAGTTTTTGACTCTACAACCTCTTCTGGAAGGCCGCTCCATGCATCCACAACTCTCTTGTGAAAATACTTCCTTACATTACTCTGAGCTGCCCCCCATCTTCAAATTGTGCCCCCTTGTTCTTACACACACCTCTTTTCTAAAAGATGCTACCTCTGGACTTCGTTGATTCCTTTGAGGTACTTGAAAGTTTCTATCATGTCCCCCCTCTCCCTCCTTTCCTTGAGGCTATACATATTAAGCTCCTTAAGTCTCTCTTCATATGTCTTCCGGTGCAGACCCTGCACCATTTTAGTTGCCCTCCTCTGGACTGCTTCCATCCTGTTTATGTCTTTGCAGTGATTGGGTCTCCAGAACTGCATGCAATACTCCAGATGGGGTCTCACCAGCTGTCTGTACAGAGGGATAACAACTTCCTATTTTCTACTGGTGATGCCTCTCCCTATGCTTCCCAGTACCCCCCAGCCCTCCTCACTGCCCTGTCACATTGCTTGCCCACTTTTAGGTCATCTGATATGACTACCCCAGGTCCCTTTCAATTTTTGTTGTTGTTAGTATCTCACCCCCCACCCCATTGTGTACTCTTCCCCTGGGTTTTTGTTTCTCAGGTGCATTACTTGCACTTCTTAGCATTGAATCTAAGCTGCCATACATTTGACCATTCCTCCAACCTTGCCAAGTCCCTTCTCATCCTTTCCACCCCACCTTGTGCATCAGCTCTGTGGCAGATCTTTGTGTCATCTGCAAAGAGACATACTTTTCCTTCCAGTCCCTCTGCAATGTCACTTATAAAGACATTGAAGAGGACCGGTCCTAATACTGAACCCTGCGGTAACCCACTAGTAACCCCCTTTTCTTCAGAGTGGACTCCATTTACTATTACCCTCTGTGTCCTGTTCTCCATCCAATTCTTTACCCAGGCTACCATCTTGGGACCCACTCCCAGGCTGGCTAACTTGTATATTAATCTTTTGTGTGCATTCATGTCAAATGCCTTGCTAAAGTCTAGGTAGGCCATGTCCACAGCCCCTCCCTGATCTATTACTTGGGTCATCCAGTCAAAGAAATCTATTAGATTCATCTGACATGACCTTCCTGCTGTGAATCCATGCTGCCTTGGGTCTTGTGCCCCTCTGGCCTCTAGGTACTCGACAGTTCTTTCCTTCAGAAGTGATTTCATCATTTTCCCTATCACTCCTTCATTGCCTAGTCTGTCAATTAGGAATAAATCTCCAGTAATAACCAGCTAAGCCTAGCAAAGATCGCACATGCTTTTTTGTGGTAGGTATTGGACTGTTTGCTACTGCTGTAACCTTCTATACCTCGGGCTTCACTTGTCTGTTTCCTAAAATGAACCCTAGGTATCTTGTCTTGGTCTTTGCTAGGGCACACTTAGCAGAGTTAATGGTCACTCCTGACTCCTTTATTGCTTGCAATACCTGGGACAAGTGTCTAACATGGGTTTCCCAGTCAGGACTGAATATGACCACATCGTCCAAATAAGTCACACAGTACTCAGTGTGTGGTCTTAGAATGTGGTCCATAAAATGCTGAAAAGTGGCTAGGGCCCCATGTAGTCCAAATGGCATTGTGACAAACTGGTATAAACTGATTGGGGTACTAAATGCAGGTTTATCTTATGAATCAGGTGACAAGGGGGTTTGCCAATATCCCATAGTAAGGTCCAGGGTGGAGCTATACTGTGCATTGCCTAGTCTGTCAATGATGTAATCTATTTGGAGCATTGGGTAGCCATTGAATATTAACACACTGTTAAGATTTCTAAAATCTAGGCATAGACGTATCCCACCCTCCTTCTTGTCCGCTATGACCATGGGTGAAGACTATGCACTCTTTGAGGGCACAATTATACTTAACTGCTCCATTTTTTTGACTTCCTGAATCACATCATCCCTCACCTTCATGGGCAGTCTGTAGGGCTTTTGGTGTATGGGCTTGTCTTACGTGGCAGTTACGGTGTGCACAGTTCCTTTGGCCTGCCCCGGGACGTTTGTGAATATGGGCTCAAATTCTTGTAATATCCCCTGCAAATCTTTCTGTTGCTGAGGCTCCAATTCAGGCTTCATTTGAATCTCTTCCAGTAGTCCTGACTGCTCTAGCATTTTATAGGCAACCTCCAGCTGTAATTCCCTAACTTTAGGATGGATATAAAGGGAAGGATTAGGCTTCTCACGCCATTTCCTAAGGAGATTCGCATGGTAAATTTTCTGGGCTGGTCTCTTTCCGGGCATGCTAAACTCATAGTTCACTGCTCCTGTTTGCCTCAAAATGGTGAAGGAGCCCTGCCATTTTATGAGTAATTTGTTCTTTGTGGAGGGCAGGAGTAACAACACTTTGTCCTCTGACTGAAATGTTTTAGTCTTCAAACCCTGGTCGTATCTTTCTTTCTGCAAGTCTTGCTTCTGTTCTAAGCTCTGGTGTGCCAAGTTGATATACCTTACCAGGCGTTTGCATAACTGAGTCATGTACTCTACAACAGTAAGATGTCTCACCTCCTTCCCTTCTTCCCAGTGTTCTTTAACCATATCCAGTGGTCCCCCTCAGGTTCCTCCCATGCAATAATGAAAAAGGCAAGAAACCAGTGGACACTTGAGGGATTTCTCTGTAAACGAAAAGTAAATAGGGGAGGTACCTATCCCAATCTTTACCTTCTTCTTTTACATATTCCCTCAACATTCTCTTTAGTGTCTGATTAAACCTCTCTACAAGGCCGTCAGTCTATAGGTGGTATAGGGAAGTATGCACTGCTACTACGCCCAGCAGACAGTGCAATTCTTTTAGCAGGTGTGCATTAAAATTACTCCCCTGATCAGTAAGTATTTCTTGTGGGATTCCCATGCAGTTAAATATCTTTGCTAGCTCCTCTGCTATCCTTGGGGCTGTGACAGTTCTCATGGGGATATCTTCTGGGTAGCGGGTAGTGTAATCACATATGACCAGTACAAATCTGTTACCCTTGGAGCTCTTTTCCAGGGGGCCCCCCACATCTGTGGCTATCCTGTCAAAGGGGTTAGTCACAATGGGGATGGGTTGTAACAGTACTCTATCCCTTTTTCCTGCCTGAGCTACCTTCTGACACTCAGCACATGCTTTACAATACTCAGCTATGTTCTCGTGGATAGAGGGCCAAAAGAACCTGGGTAATATCCTATTCAGAGTGCTGTCTCTTCCTGCATGGCCTGCTAAAGGGATTTCATGTGCCAGATACATGACTTGGGAGTGGAATTTTTCTGGAACCATTAGTTGGTCTACTACCTCTCCAGTTCTGGGGTTAGCGTATTCTCTATACAGTATTCCCTGTTTTACCACAAACCGAAGGGCAAATTTTTCCACTCCCTTCCCCATCTGTGAAAAAAAAAGGGTTAAGTGAAGGATTTGCTTTTTGCTCATGCTGCATATCATATTTAAAAATATGTCCCAAGTCTGGCTGTACACCAGCATGAGTACCAATCCAGTCCTTCTTTAGCTTCCTCTTCTCTGCTTTAGTTTTACAGTCCTTGTCAGGATCCTCAAAAACAACATCATCAAATGGGAACAAGATGGTAAATGTCCCTTCTCACTTGACCTCTGGTGGTTACAGCTACTGCAGCAGAGTCCTGGGTGGCATGACAATGTATAAATGAAGCAAAGTCTGGGTGGTCATGCCCGATAATAACTGGCACAGGTTGGCAAGGTACCAACCCCACTTCTACCTCGTGTCTTTTCTTGAACAGTCATTTCTATGGTGGCTGTAGGGTAGCGATGGATATCACCGTGCACACAGATGACTGCTGTATTCAGTCCTTTATGATTCCCAGTCACCAGATCTCCTTGCACAAGAGTCTGGCGACTCTCTGAATCAATCAGTCCCATTATCTGCTGTGAGCCAATCTGCACAGTAGCCATAAAGTAACCCAAGTTCGCTAAGGCTACGTGAGCTGTCTCTCTCTTTATATTAGGACAGTTTCTTAGATAATGGCCCTTCTTTTGGCACCCATGACATACAATCTCAGCTTCTGGAATGCGCTCTGCTCTCCAGTCTTGTTTCTCTGGGGCTGGATTAGACAGTTTATAAGTCAAAGAGTTCCTTACTGGATTGCTGGTGGTCACAGCTGCTGATGTCCCTTGGAACCCTCTGAGTCTGGATGGCCAGGCTTCCAGGAAGTCTTCTGCCAACATGATGGTTTTATCAGCAGAATCTGGCTTATGTTCCCAAACCCAAAGTTGTACATCCTGGGGTAAAACTTTATTAATAAACTGTTCAATAATCACCGCCTCCAGAAGTTGACCCTTGCTCTTGTTCTCTGGTTGTAACCATTTGTAGCAGAGCTCCTTGAGATGGGCATAAGTCTCTCAGGGGATAGGTTTCAGTGTTTATGTCATAGCGCCTGAGGATCTCCTGCTTTACACAGTCATAGTCCTCTGCCTCTTGGGAGTCCATGTGGCTATAAACCAACTGGGCACTGCCTGTCAGGTGTGGTGCCAGTCAAACAAGTCACTGTTCCTTTGGCCATGCGCATGTTTGAGCAATCCTCTCAAACATTGAGGTAGGCCTCAATGTCATCACTGTCCGAAAGTTTAGACAGTTTAATGTCTTTTGGGCTACTGGCTCTTTCTGTTTGCCCTGCATTGATGGCATGCAAGATCCTCATGGTATCCGCCCATTTGGCATCTTGACTTCTCCGCTCAATGTCTCTTTCTCTTTCCATCTGCACCTGTTTTATGCAGAGCCATTTCAATAACTCCCCTATGTCCTCAGGTGGAGCGTCTTCAAGAGGAGGCAGTTCCCTCGATTATTCCACATCCTCTTGCATCTCTCTGTTGTCTTCAGGCTTGACCTTTTTCTGAGCTCCCAAGTCCAGTCCAGGCAGCAGCTTCTCTCCCAGTCTGTCGGCCATGGTTCTGGTCAGAACTCCATGCACTTTCTTCTCTGCCAACTCCTGGTGCATCGGGCCACCTGGGATATCTGGGCGATATCCACCAGAAAACATCCCGCTTCAGCCAGTCCAGATGCTTCCAGTAAGTTATCCCACTTCTAACACCAAGTCTGTGGAGGGGTTGTGGGATAACAGATGGACTAGACACCAAACTTCAGGTTCAACGCACAATCTCTGTGTGATGTTTATTCAAAATACAGGGATTAAGCTTCAGCAATGGCATATTCCTTCTTCAGTACATCAGTTTGCAGCAACAGACTATGTATGTCCTTTCTCTGCACTTAGCCAACACCTACTGACACTGATCTCTGATCTAAACATTTTTAGTGAAGACCCTTCATCCCTATGTGGTCCTTGTTTGCTTGAGCAGTGGGGGCTCAAAAAGAAAAAAAAAAAACAAGCTATAGACAAAGAACCTCAGTGCTGAAGCACTGAAAAAAGGGTTACCCCAAGAGGCATTGGCAGCAATCAAGTTTCAAAGAAATACAGCATCATACATACTTTCATAATGCAAAGCATCATGGGATATATGCAAATCACCATGACATTCCAGACTTGTTCAACTCCCAGCAATGTATATGCATTTTAAATAGCATAACTAACTTAATTACTATAATAGTCACCTAGTACTTTTTATCATTATCAAAAACACCTAGTGCCATGGTATTTTCAACATTTACAGGTTTCATAAACATAAGGTATATACATCATGGTATTTTATGACATAATGCTATTTATTACATACTAAATTCAACAACGATAAACACAACCTGTTTAACATACACTTGGAGGTCACCACACCAACTTCCCTGTAGGAGGGCCTGAGAGAGAAAAGGAAAATTAAAGAGGACACTATAGCATGGTCAAGAAAGGGAAGGGGGTGCCCATAGGTGGCCAACCTTATGGACTAGAAATTGTAATGGATAGATTAGGCTAAGAAATAGAAGAACTGTTGCAACAGATTTAAGAAAAGGTCGGTCCTCAAGAGTGGCAGGAGCTCCCTGTCATAGGGGGGGGAATTCCATGAGGATTTACTAACCATAAACATTTCCACAATGCCAAGAAGACTGTCTCCATGAACTTTGGCACAAGGCAGAGACCCTCTAGGCTTCCCTCCCTACCCACTTTTCACACCCTTGAGGGGACTTTACTTAAGGACACATCCTCCTTTAGGTACTTAGGTGTTTGGTTGGAGCAACACCTAAACTTCTCTGAACATATTGACGCCATTCAGAAAAAAACGTGCCCCAAGCTTGGTGCCCTGTTCAGGTACCATAGTTGCATCCCTTCTACGGCTAGGTGTGAAATTGTTTTGAAGATGATACTGCCCATTTTCGACTACTGTGACGTAGTCTATGGTGCTACCACTGTCCTGCCTGGCCAGACTGGACACCTGCTTCAATTTCTTTTGCTGTTTTGCCCTGGATGCCCCCCCTTGCACCCATCACTGTGATCTTTATTCTGCCCTATCCTTCCCCTCTCTTACAAATAGGTGACTCTCCCACTGTGCTAAATTCACCTCCAAGCACTGGTTGGGTGAGTTCCCTTTCTACCTCACCTCTTCCTTTATAACATCCCCCACCCTCCTATTCCCTTAGACCAACCGACTCCCGTACCCTGGTTGTCCCCCGTAGAGCCACCCAAATTGGCCAATCTGGTTACTCTCACTGCCTCCCAAAAATTTGGAATTCCCTCCCCTCTCAAATCCAGCACTCATCCTCCACCTACTCCATCAGCTCTGCCCTCAATAATTACCTTGCACCGAGCTGTTACTGACATAGCCTTCCCTAATTCCCTCTTCTAAGCCCTGGACAAACCCTATCCCCCTACCCTCAATTTCATTTTACCCTGTGCATCCCCCTCAAATCTCTAGCCCTCCTCCCCTTCCCACTAATTGCTCCCCCTTGCTGGCTTATCTGGATCTCTCACAAAATGTAAAGGACACTGAATACTCTCCATGGGTCCCTCTCCTACCCACCAAGGGGCTTATATCTCTCATCTACTCCCTTCCCCCACCATCTTAAAGGGGTCTCTCTGGGACACTGCCTTATCCCCTTCTCTCTGGTCCTCCTAGTCTCCTTGCAGTGTTCCTCATATCCTGAAGGGGTCTTCAGGGACACGACTCTTCCACCTCCCTCCACCTCACCCCTCTCTTCCCTTCCCCCTTTTCTTTCATACAAACACTTGTTTACTTATTAACCTGGCATTAATTATTGTCCATTCTTTCTACATGTTATGCGTAACACTGTTTTAACACTGTTTGTAACACCTGCCTTACAACTGTATGTTAATGTTGATCTTATAACTTGAATGCTTAATGTCTCATTCCAATGGTACCCCTTCCCCCCAGGTCACACCGAGAGATGAGCGACTTGTTGCTCAGTGTGCCTTCTTGTTGAAACATTTCAATAAATACATTTCTGTTTGCTCCTTTCCCCTCTGCTGCCGATCCTCATGGAATCTCTCCCCCCATGCCAGGTTCACTTTATTTCTGTTTATCCCTTTCCCCTGTGCTGCCTCTCCCCATGGAATCCTCCCCCATGCCAGGTGCACTTTATTTCTGTTTGTCCCTTTCCCCTGTGTTGCCTTTCCCCATGGAATTCCCCACCCCATACCAGGTGCACTTTATTTCTGTTTGTTCCTTTACCATGTGCTGCCTGTTCCCATGCAATGCCCCCCCTTGCCAGGTGCACTTTACTTCTGTTTATCCTTTCCCTTTGCTGCCTATCTCCATGGAACACCCCCCATACCAGGTGCACTTTACTTCTGTTTGTTCCTTTCCCCATGCTGCCTATCCCCATAGAATCTCCCCCCCATATGTGGTGCACTTTATTTCTGTTTGTCCTTTTCCTGTGCTGCCTATCCCCATGGAACTCTCCATACCAGGTGCACTTTATTTCTGTTTGTTCCTTTCTCTTGTGCTACCTATCCCCCGAGCAGGTGCAGTTTGTTTCTGTTTGTCCCTTTCCCCTGTGCTGCCTATCCCCGTAGAATTCCCTCCCATGACAGGTTCAGTTTATTTCTGTTTGTCTCTTTTCCCTGTGCTAACTATCCCCATGCAATGTCCCCCTTGCTAAATGCACTTTATTTCTGTTTCTGCCTTTCCCCTGTACTGCCTGTTCCCATTGAATTCCCCCAATACCAGGTGAACTTTATTTCTGTTTGTTCCTTTCCCTCTGCAGCCTGTCCTCATGGAATCCCCCCCGCACCAGGTGCACTTTACTTCTGTTTGTTCCTTTCCGATGTACTGTTTATCCTCATGGAATCCCTCCCATACCAGGTGCACTTTATTTTTGTTCATTCCTTTCCACAGTGCTGCCTATCCCCATGGAATTCCCCCCGTGCCAGGTTCACATTATTTCTGTTTATCCCTTCCACTGTGCTGCCTATCTTTATGGAAACCCCCCCATACCAGGTGCACTTTATTTCTGTTTGTTCCTTCCCCTTCTGCTGCCTATCCTCATGGAATTCCTCTACCCACCATGCCAGGTTCACTTTATTTTTTGTTTGTTCCTTCCCCTTCTGCTGCCTGTCCTCATGGAATTCCCCCTCCCCATGCCAGATGCACTTTATTTCTGTTTGCCCCTTTCTCCTGTGCTGCCTGTCCCCAATGAATTCCCCACTACATACCAGGTGCACTTTATTTCTCTTTATTCCTTTCCCCTGTGCTGCCTATCCCCATGCAATGCCCCCCCTTGCCTGGTGCACTTAATTTCTGTTTATCCCTTCCACTGTGCTAGCCATCCCAATGGAATGGTCCCCATACCAGATGTACTTTATTTCTGTTTGTCCCTTTCCCCTGTGCTGCCTATCCCCATGGAATCCCCCCCAATACCAGGTGCACTTGATTTCTGTTTGTTCCTTTCCCCTCTGCTGCCTATCCCATGGAATTCCCATACCAGGTGCACTTTATTTCTGTTTGTTCTTTTCCCTGTGCTGCATAACCCCCCATGCCAGGTGCCCTTTGTTTCTGTTTGTCCCTTTCCCTGTGCTGCCTATTCCCATAGAATCCCCCATACCAGGTGCACTTTATTTCTGTTTGTCCCTTTCCTGTGCTGCCTATCCCATGGAATCCCCCAATATTGATTTCTGTGTGTTCTTTTCCCATGCTGCCTATCCCCATGGACCCCCATACCAAGTGCACTTTATTTCTGTTTGTTCCTTTCCCCTGTGCTGCATATTCCCCCCCAACCCGTGCCAAGTGCAGTTTGTTTCTGTCTGTCCCTTTCTCCTGTGCTGCCTAGCCCCATAGAATCCCACCCCATGACAGGTGCATTTTATTTCTGTTTGTCCCTTTGCCTTGTGCTACCTATCACCATGCAATGTACCCCTTGCCAGGGTGAGGATGTGGGACAAAGCTGGACACCAACACCAGGATAAGGTGCTTCATAATCAGAAGATGTTTATTTGACTCCAAATAATAAGACATACTTTCGACAAAACAAAAAGAAAATAAATAGAAGGCAATCAAAGTATATGCATTTCCATACAGGTTTCACTAGAAGCAGGCTAGTGAACTCCCTGGATCAGTACTCCACTGATCCCTACAGCATTCTACTCCAGACTGGAGAAAGAGGGAGTCTTATATACCTGCATAGCACAGGTGATTAAGAAGACTCCTCCCACTAACTGAATTTACAGAAAAATCTACTTTAACTAACATATTTTCACATAACCAAGCATTCCAACATTGAATTATAATGTTCCTAAACTGATTTAGACATTTTCATTTAATAACACTGTTTTATTCTACAAACTATAAATTAATCCCGGTGGGCTCTGCCCAGCTGGTGCCTGTCCTGCTTTAAAGAAGTTTACAATGAGCGTCGGCTCTATAAAGGCTAGAAGCACAGAGACAAGGCAGGATCTCGCTGGAAGCTCCATTCAGGTACAGAGTTTGCGATGGCATAACCATACCTCTCAAGTGTCCCTGATTTTCAGGGACGTCCCTGATTTTGCCTCAGAATTTTACTCTGTCCCTCTTAAAATTTGTGTTTTTGTGGCTAAACAATGGGGACTATAAGCACAAAACAATGTCAAGCATTAAATTTACAGACTTGTTCTTCTTTAGAAAATGTATTTTGCACTAAGCCCCATATTCTACCAGCTTTCTGGGTGGATATCTCTAATTTTGAAGATGTGTCCCTGATTTTGGTCCTTTGTCCCTGATTTTTTTAAGCCTTGTCCCTGATTTATGAGGCAGGGGGTTGAGAGGTATGGGCATAACACATCCTTTTTATAATATGACAAAATAAAAAGGGGATCAGGTCTTACAGGCAAAGATATACCTTTGAAATATATTGCCTCCCGACTCCTTTCTGTTGCTGCATTCATAAAAATAAAACTCTTGGGAATCATATCTGTTGTAGCACTAGCGTCGGGCGTTTCCCTGCCGGCAGGCTTGGAGATGGATTCATTCCTGCGGTCTGTGGCGGCAAAGCGTCTGCTTACAGAAAACCTGTCATGACCTTAAAATGAACACAGAGAAAGAAGAAAATAAAAATAACAGGGCACCGACCTACGGTGTCATCTCCTGGAGTTTTACTCTGCTTTGGTGCAACTCTTCCGGGGTGTTACAGAGAGGCTACTAAACTTCCTTTACAGGGAAAAGAATATTTACAGAAAAACAATATTTTAGCATGCTCTTTCTTACGCTTTTGCTTGGAGCCAAGACCAAGCACAGAATAAACGGGGAGCTCCCAAATTGGCTCGCTAGGCGCAAGTCAGCTTTATAAATTTGTTTCCTCTTTACTTGCTATGGTAACCTACTATAGCCCAACTTCTCCCGACACCAATAACGGGAGTTTACTACAGAGGCACAACATTATGATGTTCTGCAAGGAAAATGTATTGTTCTTTTAAACAGAGCAAGGTACACATTGCAGGGTCATAAAAATAAATAAACCGAGGGATCCAGAAAGACAAAGAGATAGAAAAGGGACATTGTACAGGCTAGATGACCTGCCTGTAAATGTATTTGGGAAAGAAATTAGAGTAAGAAATAGAGAAAGTGAGACAGACTGCTGTTGCAACATACTTTTATTTGTATAGAAAGTAAGGAATGATCCCTTGTATATGACACCTCCATGACCCACTTTATTTCTGTTTGTTCCTTTCCCCTGTGCTGCCTATCCTCATGGAATCCTTCCCATACCAGGTGCACTTTATTTCTGTTTGTTCCTTTCTTTCCGCTGTGCTGCCTATCCTCATGGAATTCTCCCATGCCAGGTTCACTTTATTCCTGTTTATCCCTTCCCCGTGTGCTGCCTATCTTCATGGAATTCCTCCCCCCATACCAGGTGCACTTTATTTCTGTTTGTTCCTTCCCCTTCTGCTGCCTCTCTTCATGGAATCTCCCCCCCCCATGCCAGGTTCACTTTATTTCTGTTAATCCCTTCCCCTGTGCTGCCTATTACTTGGTATTACTTGGTATGAAAGAACAGAAGAAGGCCAAAGCCCATCAAGACTGTTCCCCACACTATGTGGGACATTATTTATCTATTATCCCTCAACCAAACATCTAATTTGTTTTTAAAGACAGTGGCACTAGTTGCCTCTACCAATTCTTGTGGCAAGGTGCTCCATACAATGGATGCTCTTATTGGAAAAAGTTTCCTTTTGCTGGTTTTATAAGTTTTACTTTAAGCTGTTTATTATGCAGTCTCTGAACATGTCTCCTTCTGAGAGTGTTAAACACATTTTTCCATTAGAGCTGGTTATTAAATTAAAACCATAAGCATATCACCTCTTAATCTTCTAGTTTGAAGAGAGAAGAGACCAGTAGCTTTTAATCTGTTCTGATAATCCAAGTTTGTTAATCTTGGAATCATTCTAGTTACCTTTGAATCTGTTCAAGAATTGCTATGTTCTTTTTTTGGTTTGGATTCCAGAAAGGGGAGCCATAGTCTAGATATGGTCTAATGTATGCCCTATACAATGGAATAAGGCATTGTTCAGTGTGATTAACAAAAGTGCATTTTATTTGCATCAAAAGTCTGTTGGTCATGCAAGCAGTTCTAACACAGTGATCATTTGATGTAAGTTTATTATTAACATATATCCCTAAATCTTTTTCACAATTTGATGAGTGAAATGGTAGTCCGTTTATATAATATATCGTTTTTGGATTATTTACACCGAAATGCACTACTAAACATTCGTCTTGATTAAACTGCATATGATTTTCATTTGCCCAAAGTGTTAATTTTTCCAAATCCTTCTTTAATGCAGAAATATTTTCTTGATTATTAACCTTGCCCCACAATTTACTATCGTCTGCAAATTTAACCATGAAGTTATTTGGCCCTGTTTGTAAATCACTGATTAAGAGATTAAACAATGTTGGTCCCAAGACCGACCCCTGTGGTACACCACTTTTCACACTACCCGAATCAGACAAGATATCATTAATTCTGACTCTCTGAGAACAATTTTTCAACCAGTTTAAAGTCCAGTTGACAATATCAGGTGACAAACCTAGATTGTGCATTTTAGTAATGAGTTTTTCATGTGAGACTTTATCGAAAGCTCTACTAAAGTCCAAAAGAATTACATCAGTAGGGATACCCACATCTTCTAGAGCACTTATATTATTGTAAAAATATATCAGATTGGTGGTGCAGAAATACTTGGGAGTAAACCCATGCTGATTTGAAACATAAATTCCTAATTTTTTTCAATCTTGATCTATTAGAGACTTCATTACTCGTTCCATTAATTTACCAGCCACTGAGGTCAGGCTAATTGGACGATAATTTTGCACAGAACCTCTATTGCCTTTTTTAAACATGGGAGTAACTATTGCTGAACGCCAATCATTTGGTACAATGCTTTCTTGTAAGGATTTGTTGAAGATAATTGACAAAGGTATAGAAATATTTATAGAGGTTTCGATCAGAAACCATGGATGAATACCGTCTGGGCCCAGACTAGTATTTTTTTTTTAGTTTTTTGATAGCCTGTATAATGTCAGTTGGATAGAACCTATGGTAATCTACATGGTGAACTTTAAATGTATTAACAGGTGATTTTTGAGAGAAGACAGAACAAAAGTACTTATTAAAGAGATTCAAGGTTTCTGTATCAGCTAGAGAAGAGCCATTGGTTATAATTGGACCAATGGCCCTTGATACACCTTTTTTTACTATTTATATAGGAGAAAAGAGATTTGTGACAGTCTTTTGTGTGAGCTAGTTTAAATTCTAGCTTATTTTTTGCCAATTTAATAGAATTTTGTAAGCTTTTCACAGATAGTCTGTATTTACGTAATAGAGTAGTTTTAAATGGAACAGAACTATTCTTAAGTTTCCTAAAAAGTTGAATTTTTATTTTAATCTGATTTTTAATTGTCTTGTTGAACCAAGGGGGAATTTTTCCTTTATTAGTAAATTTCATCTTAGATGGAATAAAGGTATTTTCCAAATAATGTACATTTTTAAAAAAGTCCCAAGCTTGTTGTGTTGTACAATTAAGAAGATTAGATTCCCAGTTTATGTTTTGTAAGTATTCATTGATTTTAGAAAAATTTGCTTTATTATAATTTTTTGTACAGTATAACTTCCTTTGTGTAGTTTTAAACTGTTGAATTTCAAAAAGAATAGATGAATGATCACTGGTCCCAAGTGGATCCCAAATTTATAAATTGCTAATTTGTTGCTCTATGTTAGTAAATAATAGATCCAAAATATTAGGACCTCGAGTGGGTTCAGTGACAAGTTGTTGTAATCCAGTACTAACTACCACATCTATTAGTCCTTTCTCGGCATAGGACTGTCCTGGGAATGAGTCCCAGTTAATATGAGGGAGGTTAAAGTCACCAAATATTACAGTATCTTGAGATTCTGAACAATGTGTAATTTCTTTAAACATATCAGTTGTGTAATCTGAATTTGCAGATGGAGGTCAATAGATATTACCAATAGTTATATAGGACTGCTCCTTCAATAAGATTTTAACCCATATACTTTCCAAAGGAAAGGGAGAACACACATCAAAGAAGGAATATCATTTCGTATGTACATATAAACTCCACCGCCTTGCTTATCTAATCTGTTTTTATGATATAACTTATAACCTGGAATTTCTCTGGACCAAATTGAGGATGCGTCCCATTAAGTTTCAGTTACTCCCACCACACCTATATTTAAAGTTTTACATTTGGCTTCATGTTCTGCTAATTTGAGTTGGTTTAAAGATCTTGCATTCAAAGCTAGGAATTTACATTTAGTTGTAATAATATTTTGGTAAGCATTCAGAGACTTGGAAATAGACCCATTCTCCCCCATTGTTTTTAGTTTAAACAATGATTTATGATTTTAGTGATACTTTTCCCCGTAAGTGTACTACCCCTCACGACTGAGATGTAAACCGTCCCAGCAAAACAAGGAAGAACAATTTGAAAATGATTCCCAGTGGGTAATACAGGGTATATCCTGCTTAAAACACCACTTTCTTAGCCATTCATTTAGGGCTTTGATGTTCTGCGTCATGGTAGATGTTGCTCTCGGGACAGGTAGAATTTCAGATATACATACACAGCATCCCCTATCAAGTAACAGGTTACATAATGCCACATAGTCCTGTTGTAACTGATTAAATGGGGTGTTGCTTATATCATTAACACCGGCAAGTATGATAACCAGTGGATTTTCCCCCGCATTTTGTAAAATTTTAGGCATCATGGAGGTAATATCAAATACCCTGGCCCCACGGAAGCTAGAACAAGTGCGGTTGCTCTTGTCACCATTGCATACCGCCCTGTCAATGTGCATAATGATTGAATCTCCCCGGACTAACACTTGTTTTGAGACAGTAGGTGTACAAGAATCAGAAACAGGTGATTGTTTAACACACTCTGGAGCGATTAACTTAATAGGTATTGATTTGGTAGCTTGAGACTTACTAGGACAAATATTCATGGGCATTAACTCCTGATTGAAAAGTGTTTTTAAACCATTATTATCAACAGAGGGTGATGCACAGGATAAATCATGTGGCACTTCATTATTTGATACAGTCAATTGCTCAAACCTATTACGAGTTTCAATAGAGGCACTATTGTGTATTTGACCGCCCCTCTTTTTTTAAGAGGCTTTGTGACAATGGTCCAGTCATCATTATCATGAGAAGAGGGCGGATAATCATCCACCTTATAAGAGGGGGCAGAGGCAACAGGTATACTAGTACTAGTCGTTACAATTGTCTCCTCATCAGGAGGCATAGAAATGCTACCTAAATGTGAAGGAAATTGTTCATTAGAATGAGGTTGTTCATCCATAAGATCAGTGTAACTTTCCAATTCCCTAATATCAGTAGAAACTGGTTTAATATAAAGCAGAAATGCTATCTCTGCTTCAAGAGTAGTAATCAGATGGCAATTAGCACATACATACTCGCTCCCATACTTTCCCTCACTATACATCAAACATTGCATACACTTACTAAGTTTGTTTTCCATTATTAAAGGAGTATATTTACTAAGTAGAGGATATGCTAAAATTATCTTATCCAAGTTTGTCTAATGCTAGCAGTTTCAGCATGCCCAGCAGACACGCAATAAATGCGCTGCGGTCCCTCAGCTACAGTGTCTCCACTGCTGCCCCTGCGCACGCCTCACTACCACTAGAGGGGCAGGTTTTAGTTTCAAAACCGGAAGTTCGTGTCTGTTCACTTCTGGTTTCAGCGCGAAGTAAAAATAATAATATTTACTTAAATTCAGCAAGATTCTGTGAGTTGAAGGTTTACAAGCCCTTAAAAGGGCAAGAGAACCACCAGGCAACAGTGCTTTTAACAGAGAGATGTTGTTTTGGGGTAGGAGGTATACTAGCCTATTGCTAGTCCTCCAGGTTCCCACAATGCTCTGCTATTCACTGATAGTCAGTTACAAGCAAATGGTACCACACAATACAGCAACAGTTAAAACAAATATATTAATGGTATATCAAAGTATATTGGTGCACTGCACTACTTCACTTCTCACCAGAGGTTCACTATATCAGTAGCAATGCCACTATTAAATGTTCCGCTCGCTAGAGGGGCATGTTTTAAGCCGAAAAACTGTAAGTAAGTGTCTGTTAACTTCCGGTTTCGGTGTGAAGTAAAAATAACAATATTTACTTAAATTCAGCAAGATTCTGTGAGTTGAAGGTTTACAAGCCCTTAAAAGGGCAATAGAACCACCAGGCAACAGTGCTTTTAACAGAGAGATGTTGTTTTGGGGTAGGAGGTATACTAGCCTATTGCTAGTCCTCCAGGTTCCCACAATGCTCTGCTATTCACTGAATAGTCAGTTACAAGCAAATGGTACCACACAGGGTTGACAAAACCAATGTTTCTCTATGATCCTTCCCTTCCTACTGCCAAACAGGAAGTTCCTGTTGACAGTCAAATTCAGTGGCTATAAAAGTAGAACTGCCTTAAGGTGGGTGGGTGGAGGGGTGGGATGGAGGACAATTAGTAAGAAAAAAGGCTAGCAACAGGAAGTTGTAATTTGAGTCACCTGTTTTTATAGTGTCTAAGCCACACCCCCAATTAAGCTCTCTCTCCTCCTACTGGTTTAGCAAAGTAAGTTGATACAGTACCCTTCACAGCACAGAACACACACTGACTTTCTTTCTTTTCTTTCTTTTTTTAACCATAAATAAGACCCTTCTACTTCTAATAAAGTATCTGTCTGCTTAATCTCAACAGACCCTGACTCCTGCTGAGATATAAGTGTTAAATTAATAAGAAAATGTAGCTTCTTTTAGTTAGCTGCTTTCTGCTCTACAAGCAATGCTAGCAACAGCTATCTTCATGGAATTCCTCCCCCTTCCCCACCAGCCACACTTTATTTCTGTTTCTTCCTTCCCCTTCTGCTGCCTAGCCTCATGGAATCCCCCCCATACCAGGTGCACTTTATTTCTGTTTGTCCCTTTCCCCTGTGCTGCCTATTCACATGGAATCCCCCCCATACCAGGTGAACTTTATTTCTGATATGGGGGGGGATTCCATGAGGATTTACTAACCATAAACCTTTCCTCAACGCCAAGAAGACTGTCTCCGTGACCTTTGGCACAAGGCAGAGACTCTCTAGGCTTCCCTCCCTACCCACTTTTCACACTCTTGAGGGGCCTTCACTTGAGGACACATCCTCCTTCAGGTACTTAGGTGTTTGGTTGGGCTAACACCCAACCTTCTCTGGACATATTGACGCCAACCAGAAAAAACTGCGTCTCAAGCTTGGTGCCCTGTTCAGGAACCATAGTTGCATCCCTCCTATGGCTAGGTGTGAAGTGGTTCAGAAGATGATACTGCCTATTTTTGACTACTGTGACATAGTCTATGGTGCTGCCACTAAGCCCTCCCTGGCCAGACTGTGCACCTTCTTCAATTCTTTCTGCCGCTTTGCCCTGAATGCCCCCCTCGCACCCATCACTGCGATTTTTATTGTGCCCTATCCTTCACCTTCATTTTACCCTGTGCACCCCCCCCACATCTCTAGCCCTCCTCCCCTTCCCTCTAATTGCTCCCCCTTATTGGTCTTTCTTGATCATTCACAAAATGTAAAGGACACTGAATGCTCTCCGTTGGTCCCTCTCCTACCCCCAAGGGGCTTGTATCTCTCATCTATTCCCTTCCCCCACCATCTTAAAGGGGCCTCTCTGGGACACTGCCTTAAAGAGGGATTCCATTGGAACATCTAAGTTCACAGTGTTCAAGTGGTCCCTACCCTTTCTGCATGATTTCCCTGTAAAACTTCATAAATCGCAATGGTTTTTAACCTTTTAGCTGTTTTCCAGTGTTTTCAATGTTGTCCCCTCTCCAGACTCGAAAAAATCACTATGCGCATGCACTTATGGAATGACGTCACTTGCAGAGCCCGCTCCATGGCGACTGCAGTGATTACCGCAGTTTATGATTCTGTTAGTGCTGAAGCAAGTGTCAGCACAACAGAGTCTAGCGATGAAGAAAGCAGCGATTCCCTGTCAGAATATGGGGATCCAGTGTTTGAAAATCCATACTGTCTGGATCCCCTTGAGAGTGAAACAGACCTAAGTTCAAATGGACAGCCTAATCCTGATGCTCCCGATCCACGTGCAGGATCTAATGATTGGTGGGCATGCTGTAATAATGTTAGCATTATTTGCTAACCATCATAATTTTTCCTTGCAGATGGCATATTTATGTTACGTGTGCTATGGATGATGTGTTACGATCAGTGTGCCAAGGTCACCATGTAGTCCCATGCAGTGGTCCTAAACTGTTTCTTTTTTTAACCCAGTAATGTTATGCTGCCTCTGACAACACCCCCTCCCCCCCAAACTTGCACCAATGTTGTACTCTGCATTAATCATTCTTTTGTGTTGTGTTATTATGTTGTGGTGAAGAGTGTTGTTTTACACCCTGTCTTGTGTCTCTTTTCACAGTTTAGTCATTCACTCCCACTGAATGGACTGTGACATGTGGTTCTGAAATGTGCTGAACAGTGAGCCAACTGAATAACAACAGTGGTCAGTGGCAACCATTCACTGAGTAGTGAACCTTTACCCATCTGACATATTCATGTTGTTTTGGACTACACTGATGGATTTGCCTTGTCACTGCCTAACTGAACCACCACTTCACCCAGGCCCCCCCAAAGACCTCTGAAGTCCATCCCCACCCCAACATCTCACCCTACATGACATGGTCTCTCACCCCTTGGCAGAACATTCTGACATTAGAGTAGCCTACTTTATCACAGGGTCTGCCTGGTTCCATGTGGAGTACTGGTTGTACGATGGGCAGCCACTGGTATGTGTGCGCTTCACTATGGTGTCCATCAGGTCACCGGAGCAACACAGGGTGGAACCATGACATGCAATGGCACTGCGTTCCTCAGGCTGTCAGTCTCCTCCCTCTGTACACCTTCCCTGTTTTTCCCAGGTACTCTGAAGTCTGCCTGCTATGTTCAATGACATTGCTGCATCGCATTGCAAGTGTCCACCACCCTCTCTGTCAAGAGGTACTTCCTGACCTCCCTCCTCAATTACCCACCGTCTATCCTAACACTGTGCCACCCTCGTGTTATGGTTGCCACTCAGCTTAAAGATGTGCCAATCATGTCCCTTCTTTCTCTCCCTCTACTTTCTTTTGTGGAGTGTATGTTCAGTGCTCTCTGCCTGTCCTGTTATGCCTTTCTCTGCTTACTGGTGATCATCTTTGTATCTGCCCTAAGTACCTTGTCCCGCAGGTTAATGTACATTTTGACGTGTGTGCACCAGTTCTTAATTCCATACTGTGCATGCGGCCATACCATTGACCTGTACAATGGTAGTGTAACATCCTATGCACTAGCACTGATCCCCCAGCTATGCATCCCAGCATCTTGTGTGCCTTTCTTGCTGATTTTGTGCACTGTGTGGATTGCTTCATGTCATTAGTGGTCATCACTGCCAGGTCATTGTCCTCCTGTACTGCAGATACTGTGCCTCCACTAATTGCTACTCTGTCCTGTGATACTTGCTTCCATTAATATATCCATGCATCTTTTTATCCCTACCTGTTAATGTTTTAGACTTTCTTAACTGGAAATGCATGTGCTCTGTGTTGCCCTAGTGATATATGAACACTGCTTGCCGGAATGATCATCCTTACTCGGTCATTCCGTAATATTACATCTGTGGTCAACGCCGAACCTTGTGTTAGTTCATCTTTTGAAGGCACTTCTGTATCCCTCTAAATGATGCTGATATAGCACCGCTATTCATTTGCTGTCTGTATGTATGTTGTCCATTATCCCCTACTCCCCTTTCCCTCCTCCGTTATATCAGCATGTCATTTACCGTGTTTGTGACACACATGCAGTTTCACTTATCCCAATGCTGTCTTGGTGCTCACTTACTGTAATTGTCATAGACAAACTTTTTTTTTTAACCAGATTTTTTTGTACAATGTTTGTCCATTTGAAAATTGCTGTGTGAGGAGTGGCAGCTGCAGGTTGTGTGCTGAGCAGGTGTACTACACTTTCAAGGCTGTTGAGTGGGTGGCCACAGCATAAAGAAGCACATTGGGAAAGGAAAAATGATGTCACAAGAAATGGCACACTATGCCATAGCTTGCTTCTTGGTATGACCTTGGAGAACAAGGCATATAACTGACTTGCTCAGTCGCACCATATACAAGTGTGGGCAGATGGTATTCAAACCCAGTTAAGCTTGTGTTCAACTCATGTCCCTTAACAACCACAGTACGCTGCTGCTTCAATAGTGACCTCCTCAAAAAGGCCTATTTTTGAAACGTGGTCTTGGGGCCGGTGTCGACATAATGAGCTTAGATGAACTACTTATTTGATTTACCTTATCCTGTACAGCAGAAACAGGTGCAACATAGAAAACGGACAGATGCTTGTTGTGGACTGATAGAAAAGTATCTATGCTATAAAAGTATTATATAATGGTTGTGTACTGCTCATTGAGTATGAGGTACGTCCACACAAAATGTCTTGTAGTGGTGGCCATAAAGTCATTGGCACAGTCTGAAGTTTTGTATTCATCCACTGGTCTTTCAGCGCTGTGTTTTCCTGTACTTATTCGATACATTCAGTACTCTATTTTAGTTACTTTGTGCTACCCACCTCCATGTGTTTATGAGTCTTGTCTCTTCTTATTTCTGGAGTGTTGCACCACAGAACTGAATAACTAGTTGATTTTGTAACTTTGCTTACCACTCAGCCTGTCACAGTTCTGTGTGACAATGTTTGACATTGGGTCTTCCTGCACTTGTATGTGTAAAGACTTCTGCCACTGTGAGCACTGTCAGTGCCACAAGGTGAAATGTTAATGACTGACTACCTAATTAGTATCGTAATGTATGTTGTGCTTTGTTTTCTTATGTTTTCTTCACAGGTGCAGGTGTGGTCATTGTGAAGCATTGCCCACTGATAGGGAATCTGTTTGCTGTGCTGAAATCCAGCAAGCAGCTGACAAGATCAACAGCGTTCAGGATGTAACACCTGATGTTGCAATCCTGGACTGCATAACCACACATCCTGGGTTTCTGGATGTGTGCTTCAGCCCCTGGGTACTGGAGATTGCACTAGCTGAATTCCAGCAATACCATGGACGGTGCAACCTTCCAGTGAATGAGTTAGTATGCCCATTTAACTGGAGTACATTTATTCTGTTTCAACCTGTGTACTTTACATGCATAGGGTTGTGTAAGTATCATTGTGTCACTGATGTGTACAATGGGTCCATGATGTTGTTTCATAACCTATTCTACTTATGTCATAATCCCTTTATGTTCTCCAGTGTCACTGTCGGAAACCAGTTGATGCTACCATCAGTAGAAGGAACAGTGGTGAGAGAGTCACGGTTCTGTGTGGATGACATTACAGTTACAATACATTACAGTGACCTTGGGGTTCTTATGTATTGCTGACCTTAACCTACAAAAGCATTGTGCACAAGCGGCTGGTAGGGCCACTGTCATGCTGCAGTGCAGAGTATGTGTTATAAGTAGTATAAGACTGGAGGTACTTCATTACTACGGTGCAGTTCGGCCTACCGGACATGCTATGACACAAACAAGGTTGAGACTATTCATATATGGTTTCAAAACACGGTGTAGAGCTTGTACCATGGAAGTCATAATAAAACAGTAAGGGACCTCATTAGGTGCTGGCTGTTGGAGATGAAAGAGTGTTGGTTGCATGATTGCAACTGTCAGATACGAGGTTCAGGTGCGCCTGTAAATGGCATACACAAGGGGCAGGTGGTGTATTTTTTACACTGTACAAACAGTACTTGAACCACTTGTTACAATATAATATGGAATGTTGGTAATGTATTGAAGTTATTGTGCACAGACAGGGCAGTTAAAGCTTGGAATAGTCTCACACGGGAGGTAGTGGTGCCAAGCACAGAGTAGTGCTTTAAACATGCCTGTCACAGTCACAATGGAACATTGTCACTAAGTGACTTCTGACAACCCATTGGTCACATTGTGTCAATGGCTACATCCAATGAGTACTGCCCATGTGAACACTGTATGGTCCTAGTGGTCCATACTAGTCTACTCATTCTATCTGTCTATGTATGCAGATGGAACCCCCATCAACAGAAATTAATGCTTCTCTTTATGTTTTTCAGGAGGAACAGATTCCTGGCATATCGCTGTTTCACACGGTGGTTCTGGGGGTGGTTGGGTAGGCATGATCGTGTAGTACTACCCGCCTGTGTTGTTACTGTTACTGCCATCAGACAACACTGGCCTTCATTGAACTACAAAGGGTACCATGTTGCACATGACAGGTACTGAGTTTAACAAGTATATCACTTTACAGCCACTTTTATTGGTTTTTATGCACCCCACACATCCTGTCCAATACCTCTTTTCAGGACTATCATGGACCTAATCACATGGCTACTCCCAACTGCACCGCACCACATTGCATACATCACAGGTAATCCTGATGTATCCCTTGATCATGAGGGTCCCTTACCTTCATAGGTGATAAGCCTTTCCGTGCATGCCAACAATACTGGTTGGTGGTGAGCAGCACATAGAGGTCGTGTAGAAAAGAAATGAGGGTACATGTATGACATCACCCAATATGCAAGGGTACCATTTCCCAGTGCTGTCCCACGCGAGTGTCGTAACACAGATGTGTAAGCATACAGTACCCTCCAATACTCCTTTGTCATCTTTGACCTGACATCCTGCTGTGCTCATAGCTTCTGCCATGGTCTAGCAGGCACAGGGCTTCACCCCTGCCATACACCCATAGATGGAGAGCTGTCACTTTACGCTTCATCCGTCTCCACCGGCTGCCCCTCCAGAGACCCGTGTCCCTTCCCAGAACCGTTTCACTGTTTTCGCAGACAGAAATGCAGCTGCTGGTCTGACGTGGTGAGTTCCAGCTGTCTGTTGCTCTATTGAGTATTACATGTATGCAACATGTGAAGGATATGTGGCTTTGGTGTCCACAGTCACATGACATGTTGCTGGTGAACGTGGATACATGCGACAAATTCACTTCACATGTACTTGGCCACTATCCACTTCTGTGTTGCCCTAGTCAGGTTGAGAAACCTCAACGCATGTTGATGAAGATGGAATAATTTGTTGTCATGTTCGAATATATGTGTGCATTGCATGGCATCAACAGTGTTTGTGACAATCACTTGCAAGGCAAACACATATAGCCATAGCTATACTTTACATCTGTTTCATGCCATCTTTAAGTGTGAAATGCACCATGTGTGATGTCACTGACATCACACCTTCACATCACATTCTTCCCAGACATACTTATTGCAGAAACTGAACATGGCAAAGGATAACCGAGTTTATGTAATGAAAGTTTCAGCACATTAACAACATATGTGTTTAACCAACAAGACCACTTCATAAGTGCTTACACACTCCGAAATAAATATTGGTTACTGATAATGTACCATTACTGACAACAGTTAAAACATCATATGTTTCTCAATTTGATCAACAGCTTACTAACATCTCCAAAAATAACAGTAAACAGCCCTTTTTAGACAAATGAATTGTAACTGTTGGTCTTAAACTTCAGTAGTTGTAGGTACGTAGACTGTAGTTTGCTGTATAAACTTTGACTGCTGTGTTGGACTGTGGTAGTTGACATTCATGGCTACAGTGGTCAAACCAGACATAGTTACTGACTATGTATGTGGAGTAGATGCCTACTGGTCTTCCCGACATTCCAACGATAATAGGATATTGTTGTATTTCTCTGTATCAATAAATATAAATATTTATCTATATATATATATATATATATATAGATGTAATAGATAAACCACTCTGCGGTGTGTGCTCGTGCTGTGATATATGCATGCCTTGGTGTGCGTTGTACACACCAGGCCGCAGGCTGAGTGCACCAACCACCCAAGGTGTGCAGATATCAGATCACAAACCGCACAGCCCAGAGTGGTTTATCTCCATCTTAGAAAATGTCAAAATTGTTTTTTTTGGGAGTGTCGTACAGATATATATTCATACCTGATGTTGGTTGCCAAATGCTGTTCCTTCTAATTTATATTATGTATCACCCATTTTATAAGTATATAAATATGTGTGTATATATATATGTAATGGTGATACATAAATGGTCAATGAAAGTAATAACACTGGACAACCAACATCAGGTGAACATGCGTATATCACAGCGTGAAGGCACACCTGCACTTCCCCTCCAAAAAACAATTTTGACATTTTCTAAGATAGATAAACCACTCTGAGGTGTGTGGTCGCGATATGATACATGCACGCCTTGGGTGGTTGATGCACTCAGCCTGCGGCCTCGTGCGTACAACACACACCAAGGCATGCGCATATCAGAGCATGAACGCACACCTAAGAGTGGTTTATCTATTACATATACAGACACAGCGACAGGAAATGTTGCAAAACATTGCAATTCATTAGGACAGGTATGGCATGCTTGGGTGCAGTTCTGAAGGCATTGCCCCACCCCTTTGTCTCATGCACTCATTGATCATCAATGTGATAGCTGATCTCATTCATGTGTCATTGCTCACAGCACATGGCTGTTGAAGGTATAGGGAAACATAACTGGCCATGTGCTGTGTTCTATTTCTGTGCACAGGGTTTGGCGTAGGCGATGCCTGGCAGTAAATGTTGCAGTTGTACAAGCCCTTGGTGCGAGATGCTGTGTGCAACATTGTGTAGTTATTGCTACAAACAGTGATAGCACTATTAAGCCAAAAGAGCATAACTCATAACAGGCAGATAGCAGTACAGTTCTGTTTCTTATTTGTTGGCCTATGATGAACTTTCACACCATAGTTCAGAAAGAAAAAATGGTAACAGCCCAAGTCTGAACACACACTCAGTGTCCCTGAATATGACGTTGTACAGTTGTACCAAACTGCTGTTATAACAGTAGTGTACGTTGTGGGTCGACATTGCCATTGATGATTGTGGTATCCATGTGCTGCTTTCTTTGAATGACAGCGTACATAAACATTGATTACTGTTGTAACATTATGTGGAACCATAACATGTTAATAATAGTCATCAAATTTTTAGAACATAATGAAAGCCATCACTTTAACATGTCACTGTTGGACGGGAAGAACCTCTCCACCCAGTTGAGCTATGTTGTCATCAAATTGCACTACAGTGCCAGCAGCGGCTATCAATTACAGTGTCTTCCGTACAAATAGTAATTCACTCACGTCACTAAAAGGTTTTTAGCCACTAAAACATGTCACTAAGTCTTAAAAATTTTAAGTAACAATGCTGACATCTCATTTACTTGGTTATGTGAATTTTCTGTTGTACTGTTGCACTGATAACTTTGTTCCGAACCTCACTGGGCACACTAAATCTCACAACACAGTGTCACTGCAATATGTATTTCAGTACTTCCATTCAATCGTCTTCACTTAACTCCCTTGCCCAAATCTGTGATTCAGCTTCCATGTTTTGATGGCTTCCTCCTTCAAGGGTTTTTCAAACCCAGCGGTTAGGGGTGGTGGCTGTGGCAGTGTTTCAAAATCATCAGTCATCAGTCCCGAGCTCTGTTCTCCACTTCACTGACAATTTTACATACACATTCTGGAAGACATACATGGATTACTTTTATTCCATTGTGTGTCCAACATATCAAGCACACCACAATATTCAGTTATGTCCCACATTCCCTCTGTAAAAACATATGATGCGAAGGACGATACAGTTATAATACACATATCACCTGCCATGAAGTGTATTGATATGACAAAGATATCATTTCTTTCACTAATAACAAGTATTGGTATTCCAGCCAATCTATATTTTTACTACTTCATTTATTTCCATGTTTCATCAGGAAGGCACAATGAGCAACAAGTATACGTGTCAACGTGTGACCTGGGGGTGAATGGGTACAACTGGATTGAGACATTATAATAAAGTTACAACAGTTACAGGTGTGCTTCTTAAACAGGTTTTCAGAACTGTGTCTATAACATGTAGAAGTAGTGGTCCATAGTATGTCTCGGTTACTAGTAAACAAGTTCTGCCATGACAGAAAGGGGCAAAGGGAAGGAGGAGTAGAATTGGGTGAGGGGGAGAGTCATTCCTCAGACCACTTCATGATGCGAGGAACACTGCAAGTGGAGTGGTGGCACACCACAGAGAGTGGATGATGCGTGTCCCAGACACAGCTCTTTAATATGGCTGGGAATGCAGTAGATGATGATACAGTCCTCTCTGGGTGGTTGACAGTGACCCATAGACAGTATTCAGTGGCCTTGGCATTCAGTAAATACATCAAGGGAAGCCATAAAGGGGATACATTAGGGGCAAGGTGAGAAGGCTAGAGGTGGTGGTGTGCTTATGATAAGAACAAGGTGAGGGAAGGCTAGGGTTTTACTATAGTGCTTACAGGATGGAATTAGGGGAATTAAGGAGGGTATGGCATGAGCAGCTAGGTGTACCAGGTAATCATTGAGGCATCTGCACTGAGTACATGGAGGATGAATGTCGATTTGATGTAGGTAGGAATTCCACTTATTGTGGTATTGAGAGTACATGATCTGTATCTGACAACCAGAGAACTAGACTCATTTGATGTAAGGCAATGGATGTTTTGTAAGGTGGAGCAATCAGTGCTTGGACGGAATTTATCACAGTGGGACAGGAGAATGAAATAGCATGATAAAGATCACAGTGATAAAAGTGAGGTGGCATCGGGCATCCAGGGCAAAGTGGGTCTGTTACGCGCACCATAGAAGTCTTGGCTAAAGAAGTGGTGATCGAGTACGTGTGTCATTTCAAAAATTATGTGACCATTTCTTTTTTTTCACATGAAAGATACATGCATGCCATGCACAGCAAGACTGCACAGAGAACATGAGCACATGGACATCTTTAATATGTGTGCGAGGCTGATGGCTTCATTTTCAGTTAGTCATTTCATGAGTTGATCGTTATGTATCTATGCATGATAAAGATCACATGGATCACAGTCGTGACTGCTTGTTTTCAATAAACTGCTGTTCACAATTATACTTTTGTTGTTGTTTGCATTTTGTTCAATAAAACTGTGATCGTTTTAAATGTAATTCACTTCATGACAGTGTGGTTGTGTGGAGGGCGTTGACAGTGTTCAAGGGGTCATAGAACAGGCAGTAGGGGATGCCCACACATGGTGTCAGGTTACAGTGCTGTCCTAGCAGACCTTGATGTCACTTCTGTTAACTGTATTTATGCACCGACTCTTGGAACTCTCTCTGGCATCCTCCAGTGCCCCCAACTCTACTTCTGTGCCTGAGAGGCAGTGGAATGTGGTCAGGTGGATGTTGGTGCCTTCACCTATCCATGAGCCAGGGTTTTTTTCAATTTTTTTTTCTCTTGCATCCCCCGTCCCTCCACCCCGGAGTTTGGTTGTGCAATGATGTCATGACGTCCGCCACAACTCCGCCTCCCACTGCTGTGGTGGCCAGACATGCGCACATTCTCCGGTCTCCACCTGGAGATGCTGTTGCAATGGGCACTCCCTGGATCCCTCCCCAGAGACAGGAGAGCAGTCTATGGACACTCAATCCTCTCTGTCACCTGCCGACCACTGATTACCCAGGTTCATTCCTGAACCTGGGCCGCCAGCGCCAGCGAGGTGTGGCATCCAGCGCTTCAACCTCAGTACCACCGTGTTTCGCCACTTGATGTAACTGTTGATGGTCAGCTTTGCTCTGGCGGGTCATTTTATGGTGTTTAATTTCATATTGCTTCCACAATTACTTCCACATTGCAAGTTTGATACTGAATATATGTATAAAGTGTGTGTGTGTGTGTGTGTGTGTGTGTGTGTATATATATATATATATATATATACATATATATACACACACACATATATAGTGTGTGTATATATATATGTATGTATATATATATATATATATATATATATATATATATATATATATACAGTATATAAATATATATATAGACACTTGTATTTCTTTATTCCATTGGTAACCAGGTATGGCACACTATGCACTAGTGCCGCAGGTGTTATTTATTTATTTTATTTAGTTTTTGTTGACCGGGCAAGTGCACTAGACAAATCCTGCCTATACTCAGGCACGACCCAGGGGAGGGGGATACAGATGAATGCCAACTGACCTTGAACCAGATTAAGCTATTGGTGGTATTTTTAGTGAATTCAAAACCCTATACAGTAAACCTGACAAGTCGACTGTGGAATACTGTTACAATTGATGGATGCAAATTCATGAGTGAAATTAGGACTACTATTACAATGGAACAGGTTGTCAGGAAGCAAACCAGTTTGACCAAGGTTGTGTTATCCCATGGGATGGAAGGTACTTTTAAGATTGCAACGAACAGTGCAGGGGGAGTGGCAACTGTGAACAGGGGAAGGGAGATAGTGGCACATACAAGCCACAGACACAGGGCAGTACACTGCATTGGTGTGATGCTCTGAGCTTGAAAGCGGTACACCTGGTTTTGAATTACACAGGACACAGTTTCATACTGTGTGACCCTGAGGAAATCATTTAACTTCACTGTACTCTCATGTTGCACATGGAAATACGCCTTCAGCTTACTGAGTCTCTGGTGGTAAAAAGAAAGGTGATCAGGAACATATGAAACTAGCAGTAGATATGGGCTATGTTTGGTACGGTGGTGGATTGTGTGTTACAGCAGAGGTTGTAGATGTCACCACCTACACCCCACCTTTGTCCGCCAGGATGTTTCATGCATTAACTACACAGATCCACCCTCATGCCCTGCCCATGTCCTTTTAAAGAGCACCACAGTTCTACATGACAAACCCAGCACTGGTGGAGTGTTTCACATAGACAGCCACTGACTAGTTGTGTCCATGCACTCTCTAGTATTAATGAACCCCTGTGTTACTGCTGTGTTCCACACATACGATCAATAACTACAACGAATATATTATGAAAAGCTACTGCTGTGTTCCACACATACGATCAATAAGTACAACGAATATATTATGAAAATATGGTTCATAATGTTTACCATATGTTGTCCTTGTTTTTAATGGTCTCACCATCTTCTTTCCCTTCTTGTACTTTGGAATGTCGATCGTGAATCGTGCAACACCTCTCTCATCTACTGCTTGTGGTCTCATGGAGTTCTCATTAAAGTGAAGCACACTCAGCATGGTCCTGAAAAATGACAAGCAAATGCCACATCATTCATTAGTGACAATCATTATGTGGCAACAATAACAAGTACTGCAGCTGGCACTAAAATCACGATTTAAATCACATGACTGTTTACTACATCACTGTCAGTAATGGTTGTGCAACACACATGCACGATTCACAGTACTGAGGTGCTGTATAAACCAATGAGCATTCCAAAGTAAGAAGCGCAACTGATCACTTTCTTAACCACGCCATTTAACATACCGTTATCATTGAAGGGATAGGTATGTGCAGGTGGTGGCAGAACAACTTCTGTGACTGCACACTGACACTTAGTGGACTTCATTCACTCATGTTCTGACTCAACAACCACCCATCTGTAGCAAGAACGCACTGATCCTTACTGCTCCCCCCTGAACTGTGCAGCAATTGCATGCATCCAGCTTGCATAGGATAACAGTAAACTTAGGCCACAAAAGGACCGCTTGGTACACCTAGTGTGCACATTTCATTAACTTCCTGTAGTCTTGCACCACCACTATGACATGCTAAGAGTGTGTGGCTGGATCACACAAGTAATTAACGTTCTCACCACCAGGGAGTGACATTACCATGACTTTGCTCTTTAGTTGTTTAACACCACTGCAATTTCAGAAAATGCTGACTCAACGGCATAGTGGCACACTGCTTTTAGGCGCTAGATGCCTTAACTCACTCCACGCAGGTGACCCGGGTTAGTGACAGACCATGGACTGTCGCAGCTTGTCAAGGGTGGAGGGCGCACAGATGTATGTTGCCACTGAAATGCAGCTCTTCTCTCCATGAAGGCATGCTGTTATCCCTTAGCACCTCATTGACCCACAGTAGAGGACCGTTGCCAGCATCAGCAGCATTGTACGTTCCATGTGTGGACATAATGGGCCATCTCCGTTGCTGTGACATGCATGCATGCATCAACACTCATACCTCTGCATTCAGGGTGCAAGGGGATAACTGTGGAGGATAACAAAAAGTGAACAGTAGATTGAACCACAGGATTATGCCTGATTGTGTGCAGGATCTGATCATGGGATGTGCATGAGGTCGGCCCTGGTAATAATGGGATGCCATGGTTGCACGTACAGTGAGGCACAATGCTGCAGCCATAAGCTGATTAATAATGCATAAAAACAATACATTTGGTGAGGCATAATTTCCAGTATTCCTATACAGGCTTAGTTGTGGATGTCAATGAAGTTGGTGTCACTCACCTACATAACATGCCCTTAAATCCAAAGGCGGCACTCTTAGGGGCATATTGAATGAGCAAGCTGTGAAAACTTTCAAGCGCTGACGTCTGGTACATTGGTGACAGTTTATGCACATCTCGCACCACAGTAGTTGCAGACAGTATCTGCTTTATCTTTATGTAAGCCCTTTCATCTATGATAACGATAGGAAAATGAAAAAGAAAACAGCTTACAACATATTGTAAGATGGTCATGAAACTGGATGGTACACAGACATGATGATGACACTGTCGCTTCATGTTATAACCCACTTCACCATGTATTTGTGGTGCACATGTTTAAATGTTTGGTGATTGCACTGTACACATCAAGCTGTGTGAATCTCCACCAGAACACACCACTGATCAGAGTGATCACAACTTTGTTGATCCCAACATATAATCTTTTATATGTACTGCAGCTTATGGTTTTTTCACCTTTTTGGTACTGGCCAATATCACAATTATCACAAAACACTTTCGCTGAGTAAAGTGTAACTAGCAATTATCATCATTATGTAATGTGCAGCACTAACCCCAAAGGGTAACAAAATGAAGACAAAGAAAGACATATAAATAGTGATAGTTACGTGGTGGTAACCATTTCCTTTTTCTGTTCTGCTCATCCAGTGGCCCATGGGCACAGTGCAGAAATATTTCTGAGTCATGCTCATGAATGTTCTGAATATGATTTTTAATAGGCTGCAATTTTGCCACCATGACTTCTGCATTTCCATCAGGTGTTGACCTTGGAATCCAGTAAATCATATTTCTTATGCTGGAGATCTAGGGTGTGATTGTTTCACATCCAGACTGCTTTGAAGCTCCCTCCAGCTTTTTAGTGATGGCTGATTGAAATAGAGAATAGCTGTTACACATCTGTTCCTGTTGTGGCCCGGAACAGTACAGGTACCGTGGCGTACTGTAAAACATACTGACTTACCTTTAACAAAGTGCCAGACATCATAAAAGTGTTTAAATTCTGGATGCTCCACTCGGCAGAATTTCTGTATCTGCGGATGGCGGTCAGTTACAAGCGACACAATCTTAATTCCCTCCTTCTCTATTTCAGCTAGTTCCCTCTTCAGACCCTCCAGTTCCATATGGTAAGAGGATGTCACCTCATTACTCTGTGGGTGTTGATAGTGATAACACGTCATGTAGTATGACATCAAATTACATTTGAAAAGGTAGCCTAAGACATTTTTTGGAAGCACTGTCACAAGCATACTGCTTCACTAAATGTGCACTCACTTTTAAAAGGGTGGTGTGCTGTCATTTGTTTTAATTTGCTCTATGTATAGTACCACAAAGTATCCTGCATGACATTTCCAGCACACCAAATGATGGCATCATACAACCGTGGAGAATGCCATGAAGTCCAGTACAATGTGCAATACGCAGTCGATGAACACAGTCAAATATTGTGAGACATACTTGGCAAAGCAGGCCTTGCTGAGTGTCTTGCTAACACCAGATACAACAGTACTTGGCTATTGAGTAAACAGTTACCACAAAATGTTAGGCATCACCAAAATGAATTAGTGTGCAGACATTGTTGGCAGGTGTCTTTCATCATTGATAGTTGTTTGAAGAAAATCACACATCACAATGTTAATTACTGTCTGCTGTTCTCACAGTATTATGGTCACTGCTGACTGACTCCCTGTTCAAGGGGAACAGCACAAAAAAATCACAGTGTCCTGAAGCTATATTCCAAGGTGGCTCAAGATGTTTCTTGTTCATCCATTCCAGGTGTAAGGTGGGGAAGGAAAAGAGAAGGCACTGGCATACTCCCAAAGGCGGAGACGAGGGTATACAGGGCAGGAGCAACAGATAGTGCATGTGGTGGTATAGTTAGGCATAAGTCAAGGTTGATGCAGTGCAGGGGAGCAGCAGGCAAGGGGTCATGTTGGAGGGTGGTCATGATAAACGCCAGGAGCATGTGTAATGACATGTCATAGCTGCATGCACTCATGGTGGAGAGGGGGTTGATGTACTGCCACTCACAAAGACATGGGACTCATACAGACATGAGTGGAACCTAAACATAATTTGGCACAGAACATAAAGAGTGGATTGGGGGGAGAAAGGGGAGGGGTGTAGCTGTTATCATAATGGACAGCATGGGGATAAGCAAGGTGGATGAAGCAGGGAACAGTCACAGTCAGTGTGTAGGATGCAGTGAAGTACCCGGCAAGGGACAAGGAACGGGGCCCTAATGTGATCCACCGCAGGGTTGTCAGGGAGCTTGTGGATACCGTGCCACACCCCCAGCAGATCTTTCAAAATCCTCTCTGCAGTCTGTGTGGGTACCTCAGGAATGGAGGCTGGCGCATATTGTGCCTATCCACAAAAGGGGACAGCAAAAGGAGCATTGTAACTAAAGGCCAGTCAGCACTACGTTGGTAGTGGTCGAACTGATGAAGAGCATCCTGCCGTAAATGATACAGGTGTTGCAGAGGGAATGGGGTCACATTCACATTCACCAGCACGGCTTTGTTAATTGCAGATCTTCCAGCAGAAGTGTGGTGGAGTTCTATGTTGCTGTTACAAGAGCGCAGGATCATGGCAGGCTAGTTCATGTGCTCTGTCTGTACTTCAACCATGCTTTTGATTCAGTGCTATAACATGGGCTACTGGACAAGCTGTACAATAGTGGTGTGGTGTGGAGGATGGGCAGTTAAATAGGACAGTGACTGGCTGTGTGGGCACGGAGGGCGATGTGATACAGATTTTAAAGTATCTCTTTTGGGATTAATAGGGTAAGCCTTCATGTGGGCTTTCAGCTGAGTGAATGGGGCCCACCTGTGGACAACCCATGAAGCTGGATGTGGGGAGGCTGAGGGGTGAAAGAAGGAAGCGCAACTTCAGTGACTGAGTGCTGTAAGTCTGTAATGCACTGCACAGACAAGTGGTGGATGCTAGTACCGTGGATGAGTTAAAGAAAGGCTGAGATAGGTGTAGGGGGAGAGTACGTGCTGCATCAATGATGGGTAATAGGTGTCAGATGTAGTCACTGTACATGCTTAAGATAAGCTGTAAGTAGTGAAAACAGTAACCTCCTACCATTAACACCTAAGGGATAATGTTTAGATGAGTGGACATGCTTCTCAGTTTGGCACTCCAGTACTTAAAATAAAAATGTCAAACACATCAATGACATGCACTCAACAGTAAATGAGGAAGTCATCCTGTATAGGGCCATACAGATCTGGATGAGATTAATGGAGACAATCTTCTTTTGCTCCAGGTCCATCAGCGTGTAAGTCCCATACTTTGTGCTGTGCCCTGGTGTGTCACATCGGCCATCTCCTCCAAGGTTAACAGTGTTGTCCTCTGCTTTTATTTTCTCCATTAATTGTTCCTTTTCTTTTGTCCAAATTGTATGGATGGAGGGATGCAGGAATTTATGACAGTGTTCATAGTAACTGCTAAATGACACTGTCTGTATGTTGATTGTTTTCATCATCCTAATTACCTTGCTTGGCGAGTTACCACTGCAACCAATAGTGGCTGATAGTAGCAGGTTACCAGCAGGAAAGCCAGACATATATGGTTGAGACCTCCATGTGTTCTTGAAGTCACACTTGGAGCAACTGGTCAATTATTATAAAGGAACCCGTGACTGTGTTTATGATGGCACAACATTTTTCCTTGCAGTTTGGACAACGAGAAAATAAAGTCAGTAGACAAGACTCAAACACAATGAACTTTCGCTCTTCACAGTTTGTTAATGGGTGACAACTGATGTTGGCTTCTGACCTATATGAAAAGGCAGGAGACAGAGGACAATTACAAAAACAGCATTACACTGGATGAAGTGACCACCCTGAAACTGTCTGAAGGGAAGTCATGGAAACAAGATGTGATGTCCTGTCAAGTGGTATGACAAAACACCATGGGAATAATAGAAAAAAGAAGAAGTGATAAAATTCTGATCATTGTATTTTGTGTCACTTTTTTCCACTCCCATCGCAGACTACGGTGCACCTGTTAAGCATCCTTTCCCGATCATGCACACCTGAGGTCCAGCCATGCCGATCATCCTCTTCCTCCCACTCCAACAGCCAGTACCAGTGGCTCAACCACTCAAGGGTGTGGACACACACCCTATTTTGTGTGCTGTCAGAGTCTGGCCAAGTCGAGGGTGAGTGACCGGCTGAGGAACTGTAAGTCAGGGTGAGTGGCATCTGCTGGTGGCCATGGGGGTCACGTGCCCTCACCTACCATGCAGAGCTGAGTGTTTTGTTTATGTTGCACCCCCCCTTTCCCCTTGACAGGCACTGACTTCTAGCGGCAGACTGCATGGTCACACACACATTGGGAAGTGCATCTGCCCATGGCGCTTTACCTTGCAACCGGTACCAAGAGCACCGATTCCTGCCTCCACAGGGAGTCAGCACCACTGGCAGACACATCCCATCACATGCTTCAGGAGAGGAGATGTGTCATGGACATTAATTGATAAGGGTAGGTAGGACAAAAAACATGGCAGACGGAGGCTGACAATGGCATGAGGGAATCTCAATTACAGAGTCTCAAACATACATAACTTCAGCCATTTGCAAACAAGAGTGACTATCAAGAACAAAGGTTTGATTCAACATGTGGCATGAGGTCAAGTAGTAGGCAGTGATCCTGGGGGGAGGTGGGTGGTAGAAGATTTCCAGGGGAGAAAGACGACTAAACAAAGAATGCAAGAATGATTACTAGGCTACTTAGAGTGGAAAGGGCTTTCAGAGAGCTGACAGTGGCACAGGCAATCAAGGACGTGGAAAAGGTCATGGACAAAGCACAAGATTGTTTGAAGACATGGTATTTGGTGTGGAATGACAAAAAGTTCAAGGAACCAGTGGAGGAAATATCATTTTCAAAGCACGGTGGAGGACAAGGATAGGGGGTGCATACCAAGTCTAATGTCCCACAGGCACAGAGAAGTGATCGTAACACTGTACAGGCCACTGGTCGTGTCATGCTTTGAATGCTGCATTCATTACTGCTGTCCATTCCTAAACACCGACATCACAGTGCTAGAGGGGTGTGCAGCATATATCAACAAATTTGATACAGGTAACTGAGTGAACAGCATTCAAGGAGAGGATGGGGGAGAGCTTCAAATGTACTTCATGGAAGACAGGAGGGATAGGGTGGCTAAACATGGAACATTGAAGTACCGATAGGGTATTAACAGGATTGATACATGAGGGAATGTTCATATCAAAATGGGGAGGGACAACAGAGGGCATTGGTAGAGATTGTAGTGGTGGGGGGATTAAAGAGGGAAATCATGAGATAGCTGTTCATGGAAAGTGTGGTATTGAAGGGGAACACTTTGCCTGAGTAGGTCATTTCATGTGGAGTGGTGACAGCATTTCAGAGATGTTTGCACACTGTGATGAGAGGGGGTGTTATGAGGAGGTGAGTGGGTGGTGGTGCAACTGCAAGATTAGCTGCACAATCCCTTTGTGCTGTAATTCAGTATTAACAGTACATTACCAGGAGGACAGCAAGACCGAGCAAACCACGTGAGCCATGGCAGTGGTTAATTACCATACAATGATAGGAGGAGTGAGTACAACATGTAGCCACTCGAGAAGAAGAGGGACATGGAGCATGTCACTGAGACCTCACAGTGCATGACAGGAATAAAGAGGACAGTCATGGAGAGACTGTTGTACATGGCAGTGTGGACAGAAATTCATGGTCATGACAATAGGTTGAATGTTTAGGAAAGAATAGAGGATGCATCGTTTCACACATATGGTTTTGGCAGAGTAAAACACGATAACAGCACAGGCAGTGGACACTGAAACAATGCTGGGCTTCAACAGGGGCTGTGACAGGACAATATGGAGTGTCAGTGACATAGGATGTACAGATGTGTTGGGCAGAGAAAGGTAAGGGGTGATAACCGCAACAGCAAGATGAAAAAAGCAGACTCGATATACCTAAGGGCCTGTTACAGATGACAGTTTTTTGTATGTTTCTATTATCAAGGAGGAAAATCAGCAGATGCAGGTAAAGAAGGCAGAAGAGGAGCAATGGAAGATGGTGGCAGACATGAGAATAATGGTAAAATGGGCTGAGTGACAGTAAAACAGTAGCACCTCATTTCACAGTGTAAAGGTTCACATGACAACCATTGAAATTACTTACCTCATGACGTCCATTGTGTCATCATCCTCTTCTGAGTCGTCATCATCAACAGACATTGAAGAATGGTAACTGCAGTCATGAACATCATATTGTTCATCTCTAGAATCCCATTCACTGTCAGGTGACACTGCTGGCGTGGAAGTAACTGGAACACGGCGGACTGGACATGTTATCATTTCATCTGTTTGTGTGTATGCATCACACATCTTCACTGAAGTTCCACACCCTACAAGATAACAGTATTAACAGTAACAGCACACATAAGTTTGACATGATTATGCATTGACCAAAATACTGTTGTATTGCAGAACCACACTTTCGGCTACTGTGCAATACTGTGTATGTTGAAGTTTGGTTACCCATGCCCAATTCCATCACTGTGAATTCGTTGTCATGGAATGTAAGCTTCCATATTTCTGGACAGTCATCCCATAACCTTTGATCATTCCTCATTGCATGACCCAAAATATCACACCCAGACCACAAGCGTTGTATCCATGAGGCACACTTGTATGTTGTATGCAAACATTCATTGTTTCCCCGCAAGCACACATGCAATGTTGGTGACATAAAGGTTATAGTGAATGTGCATAGCACAGTCAGTAGCACTGAGGAGAGAGGCACTGTATGCTACCACTCGTACTACTTTGCCAAACAAGTTTTAAGAACGAACAGTGTTCATCAGTGGTCCACAGGGGGACGGAAAGGAGTGAGCATATACAGAGTGCTGTGGTCTTGCTGGTAAGGGTCCAGGAAGCGCACTGCGCTACAGTGTCCCCCCATGGATATTGGGTGTTCCACATTCACACTGCAGCTGTAGGGTGTGGTACGGCAGACATTGGCATGTAATACACAGACGTCATGTCACGTCCCTACTGATAGAGGACAAGACACACATTGGACAAATGTGGGCTGGACATGGAGGCTTGAATGCCGTGACTGTGCACACACTGTCACCTGAATGAAATTGTGCCTGTGTATTACATCAACAACCGTCGGTTACTGATGTGGTTATCTCCGCAGTAAGAAAAGTGTGTGCTACCACAGTGTGAGTGATCCATCAGTGGGTGCAAGGGGTACAGAGAACGTGGGATAGTGAAATGAAAACCAAGAGACAGGGAGTAGAACCATATTAAATCAAAAAGAAATACAACAACAATCTGCACCATTGTCACCTGTTAAAATAATACTTTGATCTGCTTCATCTGACAGCAACGTCCACCATGAAAGTCATGCTGCCTCATGTGTTTCAGCCAACCATGTTCTGTGTATCTTGCCTTCTTTTTGTTTACTATTACCTCCATTGCTGTAGACACCAGCAATGTGACACTGAGGATGCGCTAATGGAACACACACTACATAACTGAAATTTTATTGTAAACACATGTCCCATATTGCAAACATCCGGGCAAACACTATGTATCCATTTACTACTGATATAACCATGCCACTGTGCACCGTTTGTACGTAAGTGTTAAGCATGTCAATTCAGGCAATGTACAATGTCACTGTGTAGATAACTTGCTCTGAATAGCCCTATAATGTGCTACCTGACTGTATTTCACCATTGACGCACTGACTATATGTCACTCACAGTGACACTGACGTTATACATCAAGCATTGCGTCGGACCCATGAGGAGTGTACATTCTGACAGCCACGTGCACATGTTGGGTCATGGAAGATACATAGACATGTCAGGAACAGCCACTGTTAATACACTACTGCTACCATTGCAGAAAGAGGAAAATAAGCACACATTACCTATGGACCAATGATGTGGTTTTCTGTCAGTGCACTGTGTGGACTTGTCAGCATGTCTCTTAGCTTCCACCTCCAAAGACACAGACATGTTATCTGAAGGGCCAGGCATGAAGTCATCTGACAGGCTGGCATACACCTCAGGAGACAGTTCTTGTGCTTGTGCATGACATCTGGTGATGTTGTCACCTCATCTGCAATGGTCATGGAGTACTGCTGCATAACCTGTCAAAGTTATTTTTCACATGAGTCAGATGTGTAATATAACACGCACAATAATGACTGTGTTGACATCAATGTTAATGGCAACATGTTTTACTGATACTACATGCAACATGCACCTCAGCGTAGTAACAATGCAATACTGCATGAAACCACAGTATCTGTGGTCATGCAACATGGATGTCTGACATGCATGTCATTATTCACCCTGTGGAAAACCAATGTACAGTACAAAAGTAAAGAATGGTTATATGTTTCCAAGTATTATTGGTGATAATTCTAGTGACTTTATCACTGCTGCAAGTTATGTTTCACAGCAAAAAGCTAAAAATTCGTCAATACATTTGGAAATATGTTACCTTGTATATGGTTGTTACACAGTGTGTACAATGACCGAGGTGTACTTAGGATTAAGAACATGCAACGTCTGATAATTACCTTACTGAAAACTCCTAATATGAACTTACACTCGTGAACAGACATGTTTCTCCCTTATTTGGGGCTCATCAGCATGGTGCATTGCTGAATGACATCATATTCATAGACAACATTCAACACCAACCATGGACATGTCTAAAACGGCAAAAGTCAATCACTGGTGGAAAACACTACATAAAACAAAACACCCTGACATACAATCATCAGCAGTACTTCGAAAGATATGCATATTTGATGTTTAGTACAAGGAATACACAAATCCGTTGTTTTCATTTGTACAATAATGAGTAATGTCAAAGTAGTGACACACCCCAGGTGCATAGCAAACTGAAAATGTGGACATCAGTCATGCAATATGAACCATGATGCACCCAATGCCTGAGAAGGACAAACTACATAAATGCTCAAACTTTAAAAGCCATGCATTCATATACCATACATAACAATATGAACCTATCAGGAGACTAAAGGCACACCATTTAAGTGGCATAACTTGGGAGATGTAAATACTATGTAAACAGTATCTAGACAGTATTACAACCATAAAGAAGTACTGTGACAGTGAACCACAACACAACCCATTTTTGCACAGGTGACTGTAAACTGGTGGCAAAGGTGACACACAGTGAACATAGGCTGAGATCAGCAACAGGTTCCGTCATGACACTGAGATCCAGGCACACTGAATGAGGCACAGTTAATGGTATGTGCAAACAAAAACAGATCACTGGTCTCTATTGCAGTATGGTGAGTGTGATACAACAAAAACCCATTTACCAGAACACCTTCTGTACGACTGTATGAACATAAACCATCAAACCATTGGAAGATAGTACAGCGCAGTGGTTTAAGGCTCTGAGTGGCAAATCTGGTGACATCCAGCAGACCAGACCTGGGCTTGAATTCCACAGCTTCACTTCCATACTGTGTGAACCTCACCAAGTCACTTAACCTCCCTGTGCTCCCAGGTCACACCTGTAAAAAAAGCTTTCGGCTTAGTGTGCAACTCCTAGTTAAACAACTAAAAAACCCCCAAAAAATTACATGATACACTGCATCTGTGTGCCTGGAAAAAAGATCGTGTTGAACACCACTGCCAACAGACACACAACTGCATGATAGTATGATTGTCCACAAATACTGAAATTACAGTGATTAACAGTTCATTGTACAATGCCATCACGGCCTCCCTCTCCTTTCTGCTGCTCATGCATTACTTTCACTCTTTTATTCCATCATATATCCGAACCATGGCCCCCTTCGCTGTTGATTGTGGCATGCAGATACACACACAAAACAGGACATTCAACCATTATTCCATTCTGTTGGCAGGCATGGGTTTATGCTTTGTGTTTCTGTGGTATTTGGTGATGTGCTGTGAACACAGAGCACCAAAGTGCATGTCAAAACAGCTGTTAAATGGACAGAATGTGACACTGACAGAAGGTACAAGGTCACATGGTTACATTACTGTCACTGGGCACTAAAGTGATACATTGGGGAACAGAATTTCAGCATTGCATCCAAACAGCACTGTATGTACATACCACTACTGTGTTACAAAGCAGTTTTGTCTAACCAAATGAAATTACTTCATGCGCATGCAAAAAATGAAGTCATGACACCATGGCACACAAAAGAATTTGTACATCACACAATATAATACTTTGAAATGGGCTTACCTCTTCCAACTGTCTTTTTCTGAAAGCACCTCCACCTTTCGCTTCTTCACTGGAACGTTGAAAACAAAATTGTCTTCCACTGTTGGAACACTTGTCTCTGTTGACTTTGGAATGGGGGCCTGAATGGTTGGTACTGCATCTGGTACCAGACACAGACCAAGAACAAGATTCATTTGATATCTGGCCATAAAAGACTTGTCAATGCATTCATTAGTAAAGTGAACAGAGCACAACAAACTTCGAGCAGTGGCACCATACCAGTCAGTCCGTCAAGTCTTTACAAACTGGTTCCACAATGTTCTGAGGTGTTTGTTTTGGGGGAATTTGAAAAGTGAAAATCCCATTTTGGTTGTATTACCACAGTTTGCAGCAACACACCAGGCAGGCATGATGATTTATTTGTGTAACAGGCACTAACAATTTACTACGAAAAATTGTCACCATATATGACGACCCCCAAAAAATCTGGCCACAATCAGTAACACATATGGTGGGTAGCAACAGGCAAAATTGACAGACAGTGTCACAGTGGGTCATACATAATAAGATATTTACTGAGCTTGTCTAAAATGTTACAGTATGTGTGTCCTACATGCAGCAGACTATGCAATGCATGACAGCCATACAATGACTACCTGTGGCAGTGACACGGGAGAGACACAATCACAGCAAGGTCTGGGGCCAGTAAAACATACACTGAATGTACTGCACAGTTATAACACCAACTGTACAAATGACCAGTCTTTCTGCATTGACACACACAGGACAGAAGAATGATAACAGGCTGTCTGCAAAAGAGAAAAATAAGTACAGCACTGAGTCACTTTATATGTCACTATACATTTACAGTAGCACCAGTACGATGCCCCATTGCATACTACAGCAATGACAGTATGCACATATGAAAACTACACCACAGCAGCAATTGCAGCACACCTTCCAGTTGAACTTATGAACAACAGAGTGAAAGATTTGCAGCATACATGAATAAAAATGAACAAAAACGCTGAATAGCACTCAATGCAAGCAGTAGCATCAGGTGAGACTGACAAGTAAAACCACAACCTGCCGACTGTCACAAAACAGGCGATCACAGAAACAAACACTTCAAGAGATCAGTAAAAGTACAGCACATCACAATACACACGCAGGGAAGGAAACAGTTCAGACCGAACACATTTCTAGGAGGTGGACACAGACTTAGCTGCTCATGATCACTGATCGCCGCATGAATTACAGGGTCACAGATCAGAGGCACAGCAGAGAGACTACAGACTTGGGGCAAGTAACACAGATGAGCAGTAGGACAGCAGAAGAAGAAGAGACGTTTAACAGGGAAGGCAGAATGGCACATTTGACAGCTTCAGCTGCATTGACATTCCCGTGCATTGAACAGCACACTGCGATAGGTGTTCTGCAAGTGACGTCACTTCCGGTGCGGTGAACTGGCAGGTTGAGAAAAAGCAGGAAGTTACACCGTGGGAGTTAAAAGTTTATTTTAGCATCACAGAAATACATAACATTGCATTCTGAGAGATGAATCAACACAGATCCACACACAGGAACTGACAGTGAGTGAAATTTACTTTTAAATGATGACTGGAATCCCTCTTTAACTCATTCTCTCTGGTCCCCCCAGTCCCCTTGCAGGGTTCCTCGCATCCTGAAGGGGTCTACTGGGACACAACTCTTCCCCCTTCCCCCACCTCACCCCTTCCTCCCCTTTCCCCCTTTTCTTTCACGTAGGCACTTGTTTACTTATTAACCCGGCACTTATTATTGTCCACTCTTTTACATGTTATGCGCAACACTGTTGTAACACTGTTTATAACACCTGCCTTACAACTATATGCTAATGTTGATCTTGTAACTTGAATGTTTAATGTCTCATTCCAATTGTACCCCTTCCCCCAGGTCGCACTGGGACAGGAGCGACCTGTTGCTCAGTGTACCTTCCTGGTGAAACATTTCAATAAATAAATAAATACATTTCTGTTTGTTCCTTTCCCCTGTGCTGCCTATCCTCGTGGAATTCACCCCCCCCATACCAGGTACACTTTATTTCTGTTTGTCCCTTTCCCCTGCACTGCCTATCTCCATGGAGTGCCCCCCCATGCCAGGTGCCCTTTATTTCTGTTTGTTCCTTTCCCCGTGCTGCCTATCCCCCTTGAGCCAGGTGCATTTTGTTTCTGCTTGTCCCTTTCCCTGTGCTGCCTATCCCATGGAATCCCCCACAAGCCAGGTGCACTTTATTTCTGTTTGTTCCTTTCCTGTGCTGCAATCCCATGCCATGCCCCCTGCCAGGTGCATTTTATTTCTGTTTGTTCATTTCCCCTCTGCTGCCTATCCCCCCCATGCCAGGTGTACTTTATTTCTGTTTGTTCCTTTCCCATGTGCTGCCTATCCCCATGCAATGCCACCCCCTTGCCAGGTGCACTTTATTTCTGTTTGTCCCTTTCCTCTGTGTTGCCTATCCCTATGGAATTCCACCCCCCATGAGGTGCACTTTATTTCTGTTTGTTCCTTTCCCCTGTGCTGCCTATCACCACGCAGTGCACCCCATATCAGGCACACTTCATTTCTATTTGTTCCTTCTCCTGTGCTGCCTACCCTCATGGAATCTCCCCCCCAGAGCCAGGTGCTCCCCTGTACTGCCTATCCCCATTCAATGCCCCCTCATGCCAGGTGCACTTTATTTCTATTTGTCCCTTCCCTTGTGCTGTCTGCCCCCATGCAAAGGCCCCCTCCCCAAGCTAGGTGCATTTTATATCTGTTTGTTCCTTTACCCTGTGTTGCCTGTCCCCATGGAATGCCCCCCCACCCTGAGCCAGGTGCACTTTATTTCTGTTTGTCCCTTCCTTGTGCTGCCTATCCCATGCAAAGCCCCCATACTAGGTGCACTTTATTTCTGTTGGTTCCTTTCCCTGTGTTGCCTGTCCCAGAGAATCCCCCCCGAGCCAGGTGCACTTTATTTCTGTTTGTCCCTCACCTTTTGCAGGCTATCCCCATGGAATTCTCCCCAACCTGTGCTAGGTGCTCTTTATTTCCTTTTGTGCCTTATCATGTTATCCTTTATGTGTCATTGAGTACCCTTTCCTGTTATGTTTCATACGTTTCTGTTGATTTCATACTGAAAACATTTTGAGATGTACACTGTTGTGTTGTGTCTTACCATATCTCTGTAAAGTTCTCTTCAAGCAGGCAGTCCCTTACCTCCTTGGGGCATCTAGTCTGGGGGTCACACCTCCCATAGTAGGCCGATGGCTGTTCTACCCTGTTTGCCTCGCCATTACCATCCATGCTGTTACCCTTTGGGCTGTGCATTGGTATCCCATGTTGGACCACTGTTTTGTGGAGGATACATCAGGCCAGGAATATCTTGTATACCTTAACAGGGCTGTACTGCAGAGACTCAGTGGTCCAGTCCATTCATCAGAACCTCATCTTGAGAATTCCAAAGACTCTTTCAATGATGATACTTGTGGCCCAGTGTACCTCATTGTAATGCTTCTCACTACCAGATGCCGGCCACAGCACTGGAGTCATCAGCCAGGGACACAGGGGATATCCACTGTCACCAGTGGAGGAGAGTAAGCAACATATGTCAGTTGTGTGCCTTTTGTGGCAGGGGTGCTCTACTTATGAACTAGCCATCTGTCCTTTATTTGCCTGGTCTCGAACATCTGGTACAGGGAGGAGTTGTGCCAGATGAAGGCATCATGTGTACAACTGGGGTATTTTGCGACTACATTTGTGGTGCAATAGTTGCCATCACACATCACACATCACCTGGACATTTAGGGAGTGTAAGCCCTTCCTATTGACATATGTCTCCCCCTACTTCCCTAGTGCTACCTTGATGGCAACATAGGTGCAGTCCATTGCTTCCAGCACATTGAGCATGCATGTAACCCGGTAGAATGCATGCATTGTTGCTAATCATTGCTTCTGCGAGATAGGGAAAGTGATGTAGTCCTCACACCTCTTAGAGCATCTAGGAACTGGGTTAGTAGGTGGGACATTGTTTACACTGAATCCACAAAGTGTCCAAACAGGGCATCTGGAACATTACAATGGAAAGAAAGTACAGCGCTGTTGTTAACTTCAGTTCTACTGACAATGCCTGATTTTGAGCTCTGCTGCTCTAGAGGTCCTCCTAAAGTATGTCACACAGTTCATGGACTGTGTTGCAGTCTGATCATTACCGGTCCACTCTCTGTTGGTCAGACAGCTCCAGGTAGGTGTGGCAGGGTCTATGGACCCCATTGGGAGCATATGGCCATTGAGCACAGCTGTGTCAGTGGCTCACATATGCCTGGGCCTCCTCCAGATTCCAGGTGAGCTCCAGCAGCAACTAAGCAGGGGCATGGTGTGTGTCTGGGTGTGTCTCACACAGACCTGCCTACCTTTTATTGTGCCCTACCCAGGAGTTCTGCATCCCTGTGCTAATCTGTGATTGTATACTGCCTGATTTTTGTGGGTATTCCATTTGTGATCACACGCAAACATTTTACAGAGGCAATACACCTTGAATATGTGACTGTGCCTGAACTGCCTGTCGATTGCATGTGATACTATTAGTGATCACTACCATTTCTGCAATCGCTATTCCCACAAGTCAAATATGGGGCAAGAACCGCTAAATGGTTGCAGTCTCATTTTAATGGTCACTAATCTCATTAGCGATTCACAAAACTTTCAAATATCTCCCTCCCCCAGGATGTCCCTACTGGCAGCAACAGTAGTGGCTTTCGCTCTAGTGACTCTGTTCTAATATCGGCTGCCCTCAACAACCACTTCACTGATCTTGGGGCCTACATGGCTGGCCAATCTCCCCTGGCCTCGGTCCCAAACACAATCAAACTGACACACTTTGAACAACCCCCCCTTCCACCTGCGACTGGTAAAGTGCACTGAGGTCCTAACCCTCCTAAAGGTGCTGAAACCTAAAGAGTCAGGGGGACCTGATGGGATCAACCCTCTGCTACTCAAGGCTGGAGCCACCTCCTTATCCAGGCCGTTAACCAGAATCCTTAACAGATCTCTAAGGGAAGGAGCAGTCCCTGATCAGTGGAAACAGGCCAATGTAGTCCCTATCCACAAAGGTGGACCCAGGGACAAACTAACCAATTACAGACTTATCTCTCTTCTCTGCACATTAGCCAAAATTCAAGAGAGGCTAATCTACAACCAACTCTGGGACTACTTGGATGACTACCAGCTCCTTGCCCCCTCCCAGCATGGATTCAGACCAAAACACGGTACTGATACTGCCCTCATTAACTTCTCTGATGAAGTGCTCAGGGCTATGGACAAAGGAATACCCACAGGTGCAGTCTTCATAGATTTGTCCAAGGCATTTGACCTTGTAGACCATAACCTTCTACTACTGAAGCTGCACAACATTGGACTAGACCCCCATGCCCTCAAGTGGTTTGTGAGCTACTTATCTGGCCGGACACAGAGGGTCACCTGGAAGGGGGCCATGTCTGGGCCACTACCATTACAACAGGGAGATCCTCAAGGCTCAATACTAGGCCCCCCTCCTAGTCTCCCTATTTACAAATGAACTAAGTACCTACTGTGGGGAGAGCTCGGTTTTACAGTATGCTGATGATACTGTCATCTACCGATCCTTGGGCGATGTAGCTCCTCTTGGTCCCCTACTCCAAAAAGGACCTCACATCCCTAGAGACATGGCTGTGTCAGAATAGAATGGTACTTAACGAGGACAAAACTAAGGCAATTCTATTTGGACCAAGATCCTTGGGAACTGACAGGTCCTCATCCCTACAACTTTCCACACTATCTGGCAAATGCTTAAAAGTAGTCCCCTCCCTAAAATACTTAGGCCTAACTCTAGATCAGTCAATCATCTACAAAGACCAAGTTGACCAGGTCACCAGGACACTTCATTGCAAGCTCGGAACCTTGTACCGTCTCAGAGACCAGCTCATCCCTGAGGCCAGGCTCTCCATTGCGACAAGTGTCCTGCTCTCTACCCTGACCTATGCAGCTCCAATTATACAGGGCTTGCAAAGCAGGAAGTATCCAGGATGCAAATCCTATACAACAAAATAGCTCGGTTCGCTGCACAAGACCACCCGAGACGTCATCACTGCGACACCCTGGCCCAGCTTCAGTGACCCACGCTGGCTGCCCGGTTACAACAACCATTGCTCGCCCAGACCTACAAGTTACTCAAACCCCTGACTCCTCCAAGCATAGCAGGAATCATAGCTATTAAACACAACCCTAGGAACCTAAGGACTTCAGAACGAACACTGCTCGAAGTCCCCAGAGTTTGGACCAACGCTGGCGGCAGATCCTTCTCTTGGCAAGCCCCTAGCCTATGGAACAAGCTCCCTCCCCTGGTCCAGAATGCCCCCACACTTAGGAATTTCCATACTAGGCTCAAGGCCCACATGCTGGACATAAGCGCATGCCACTTCCACGGCTCTCAAGGCACCCCCTCTCATTTCTATATCAAACCCCCTAAAAGTGGGACTACCCTGGACCTCTAGTAGTCTTAGGATACCTAGGGATCAAAGCCACCTCATGCAAATAGCTATGCCAAATACTCTCAAGGCTGAACTGTGTCATGACGAAAACCATGTTAGAAAACCACTGTCTGTAACTACCTCATACTTCCATAACCACTGTCTGTAACTACCTTATGCTTCCACAACTTATGTAATCAAATGTAACTACCTTATGCTTCCACAACTTATGTAATCAAATGTTGTCTCCTCTATTATACTCTGTGTTGTATTGTTATATATCCTGTATTGTACTGTTATCCCGGGTCGCCCCTGAAAAAGGGACCTTCAGGGCTCAGTGGGCCTACCTGGTCACCAAAATTTAATAAATAAATGGGCTTTGAGCTCCACATGCACAGCCTGAGAGGCCAAATAGTAACAATATGTGATGTAAGACACTATCCATCTTGCAATGGTTTGTTTCGTTGCAGACCTGCGTTGGTCTGGCAGGCCACAAGTGACAACCACCTGCTTCAGTATCCTTCTTTGGCATGGAAAGGTAAAAACTTAATTTTATACTAGATAAGTATAACCCCCTTGCATGCAAGTGAGGGAATAACTTGTTCCTGTGTGTGTCAATTACTGTTTCAGTAAATGAGAGGTTAATGTGTGCAGCTCTCAGCTGATGCAGTGTTGAGCTATTTGCAGCCTGAACTAGTCTCTGCTCAGGAAGCATGCTAATTTTGGGATTTCCTGTACAGTTGCAAAACTGTAAATGAGTGACCTTGTGATTGTCTGGGTTGCTATGACATGGGGTGGTCTACATTGAGGCTACACACCGCCAAGAGAGTCCAGTCCAAGTTATGAGAGCTCCTAGGAAGAGGAGAGCTCCCCACAGAGCCCATTCAGGATTTAACTCCACAATGTCTCCTCCTGTGGCAGGCTGTATGAACTTGTCAGACTCAGGGGGTGACACAAAGGGTCCTGAGTCTGAGATATGGTATGAGTCACCCTTTGGGCCTGGTCTTTAGATGGCTGTCCTGATTTACATACAAGATAACATTGGAGGGAAGTGAGGCCTGTAGGAGATTCTACCTCTAGGGGTTCATCCAGATGGCATCCACCATGTATCCCACTCTTGGTTTTGAAGGCCTTGGAAAGGCAATGCCTGTGAGTACTAGGTGAGGAGGAAGGTCTGAGTGTTCTCCACTGGCCCAGAAGTAAAGTGCTGTTGCCCAGCCCTCCCCTGGTAGGAGAGTTCCTTCCCAGAAACTGCCACCCTCTCTGATGGTATCATCTGAGGCTTGGGGCACAAAGCCAGGTCCCCAGCCTGATGACCAGAGGCCCCCACAATTTCCCTTTAGTAGCTAGCTGCCTTCTGTGTTCATTGGCACAGTGGTTGGTTACTGGCATATTAGTAGTAATAGTGGTAGTAGTACATTTATTTATGAGATGCCCTTCCCCGGAGGCACAGGGCACCATACAGGTGTAGGCAGGCACATAATAAAATAGTACTATAAATAAACAGCTAAAAAGAACATCAATCATAAAATAAATAAATTACAGTCATCACAATTAAAACAGCAGCTGCTTTATGATAGATACCGGGCACTAGGACTTTGCAAGTAAAGAATAGCATTTTCTGAATATCATGGATAATAGGCTAATGGTTATTAAGGAAGAAAAATGAACAATCAGTTCTACTCATGGCTACTCAGCGTTTTGCTATTTGGTGGGAGTTCAAGATTGCAGTGTCAGTGGCTCAGTAGGTAGCACACTCGCCTCTGAGGCTGGGAGATCAGAGGGCCGTGGGTTCAGTTCCCACATCTGGCACTTGGGTTAATATCCCAGTACTGACATTGTAGTGCAGCATGAGAGGGGTGCTGCACTTCTGAGGTGCCGTTATTCAAATGAGACGTTAAACCGAGGTCCTATCTGCCTGGATTGGTGGTAGTTCAGGTGGATGTTAAAGATCCCATGGCACTTATCGAAAAAAGAGTAGGGGAATTTCCCCAGTGTCCTGGCCAAATTTCCCTCATTCACTAAAAAATACCATGAACAGCTTAATCTGGTTCAAGGTCAGTTGGAATTCATCTATATCCCACTCCCCCGGGTCGTGCCTGAAAATAGGCAGGATTTGTCTAGTGCACTCAAACAGGCTAGAAGGAGGTGTGGAGCAACAATGGGGAATCATCAAAACTGCCGTCACAGAGGCAACAAGCCTTTGTGTGAAGCAAATAAACAAATGAAAATGAAAGAAAAAGCCACTATGGTTCTCAAAAGAGGTGGCTGTGAAAGTCACGAAGAAAAAGATAGCATTCCGGAAGTATAAAGAAACACAGAAGGAGCAGGACAGAGAGCTGTACCAGTTAAGGCAGAAGGAAGCAGGGAGAGAAGTCAGAATAGCAAAGGTCCAAACTGAGGAAAAGATAGCCAACTCAGTTAAGAAGGGGGATAAAACCTTTTATAGGTACATCAGCGAGTGTAGAAAGACAAAGGGAGGGATAGTGAGGCTGAATAAAATGAACGGTGGGTGGGCAGAGGGGGACAGTGAAAAAGCAGGGATACTGAACGAATATTTCTGCTCAGTATTCACAAAAGAGGAGGGGGAAGTGCCTAATCCAATTAACAGAAGCACTCTTGATAGGGGGGTCAATCCCAGTCCTTTCACAGAAGAAAGGGTTCTGCAAGAACTCCTAAAACTGAAGGTGGACAAAGCAATGGGTCCTGATGGAATTCACCCCAGAATTCTAAAAGAATTAAGGGGGGAACTAGTGAAACCACTGGCTACTCTTTTTAATAAATCATGGGAGGATGGTGTGGTACCCGAGGACTGGAGGAAGGCAGATGTGATTCCCCTTCACAAAAGTGGGATCAAGACAGAGGCAAGAAACTACAGAACTGTCAGTTTGACCTCTGTGGTAGGGAAAGTGATGGAGTCACTTCTGAAGGAAAGAACAGTTGAGTACCTAGAGGCCAGTGGGGCACAGGACCCAAGGCAGCATGGGTTCACAGCAGGAAGGTCATGTCAGACGAATCTAATAGATTTCTTTGACTGGGTGACCAAAGTAGTAGACCAGGGAGGGGCTGTGGACATGGCCTACCTAGACTTTAGCAAGGCATTTGACACAGTTCCACACAAAGATTAATAGTCAAATTAACCAGCCTGGGAGTTGGTCCCAGGGTGGTGCCTCCAAAACATTGGCTGGACAACAGGACACAGAAGGTAATGTAAAGAGTCCACTCTGAAGAAAGAGGGTTACTATATGGGGTACCGGAGGGTTCAGTATTGGGTCCAGTCCTTTTTAATGTCTTCATAAGTGACATTGCAGAGGGACTGGAAGGAAAAGTATGCCTCTTTGCAGATGACACAAAGATCTGCAACCGGGTTGACACACAAGGAGGCATGGAAAGGATGAGAAGGGACTTGGCAAGGTTGGAGGAATGGTCAGAAGTATCGCAGCTAGGATTCAATGCAAAGAAGTGCAAAATAATGCACCTGGGAAACAAGAACCCAGGAGAAGAATACACAATGGGGGGGAGGTAGAAACAACAACAAAAAAGGAAAGGGACCTGGGGGTAACCATATCAGATGACCTTAAGGTTAGCAAGCAATGTGAGAAGGCAGTAGGGAGGGCTGGGGGTATACTGGGATGTATAGGGAGAGGCATCAGCAGCAGAAAACAGGAAGTTGTTATCCCTCTGTACAGACAGTTGGTGAGACCCCATCTGAGTACTGCATCCAGTTCTGGAGACCCCATCTCCGCAAGGACATAGACAGGATAGAGGCAGTCCAGAAGAGGGCAACTAAAATGGTGCAGGGTCTGCAAGAGAAGCCGTATGAGGAGAGACTAAAGGAGCTTAATATGTATACCCTTGAAGAAAGAAGGGAGAGGGGGGACATGATAGAAACTTAAGTACCTCAACGGAATCAACAAAGTCCAAGAGGGTAGCATCTTTCAGAAAAAGAGACTTGCAAGAACAAGGGGACACAATTTAAAGATAGAAGGAGGGCGGTTCAGGGGCAATGTGAGGAAGTATTATTTCACAGAGAGGGTAGTGGATGAATGGAACAGCCTTCCTGAGGAGGTTGTGGGGTCTTAAACTGTGGGAGAATTCAAGAATGCATGGGACAGACATAAGGCAATTCTTGTGGGGGGGGTAGGAAGAAATAGGCTGTTGGTTAACTAGGATCTGCGGCCTATCCTGTAGGTAGGGAAATGGGCAGACTAGGTGGGCCAAGCGGTCCTTATCTGCCATCAAAGTCTATGTTTCTATGTTACCTGGTCAACAAAAACTAAATAAATAAATAGATAATCTCCTGAGATTTTTCTGTTCAAGCAGAGACCACTTTGGAAGCTCACTGAAGTTAGGTCATGTGCTTTTGGCAGGGGAGACAGATGACTTGTGCTGCTGCAGAGAAAGAATCTGCTTTCATCCATTTGTTGAAGCTAGACAAATATTAGAAATCTTGATTTTTTGTTCTTTCTCTAAATCCCAAGCCAGAGAGGGTCAATTTTTTACGCTGTAAGATGAACATTGTGCTGTTAAGAAAGGGAAAATACTGGAGATGTTTAGTGTTTGCAGAGAGGAGGACAGACTGGTAGGTCCTAGAAGCGTGCACACACACACACACAGACACACTATGTGTGTCTGTGTGTGTATGCGTGTGTGTATATTAAATAAACAAAATTTAAATCTGCAGTGTAGTGAAGAAGATGAACAGCTTAAGGGAGAGAGGTTTTGAGGGTATCACGTTTGCACAGCTACGGGAAAACAGCAATGACCAACACAGTGACAAAACCAACAGCTCGCTGTGATGGTCCACTGGTTTCTCAACGCTGCTTTCTCTGAGGAGTTCACCCCCTCCCTGAACCAACTCCAACATGGAATTGGTTATCTATGGTTCATGAGGTGTGGGGGGGGCAGAGCTCCCCGCATGGGGGTGAGTAGGGCAAAGAGACCCACAAAAAGCACTTTTGTGCAGTGTGACGGCACAATGCCAGTTGTCGGCATTGTGCCATCACTGTAATGACGGTCACCAAATTTCTTGTTGCTGCAGTGACATGGAACTGGTTTTGAGGGGTTTATTTTGATTAGAAATGTAAGGATTTTGTAACTTAGTTGTTGTTTGAAACAAAGAACAAGGAAAGTAGTCTAACTGAAATGCAGTTAGCTTAGGGACATTTTTTTCTGTTGTTGGTGGTGTCAGACTTTGTTCCCAAGTAAAAAAATATTTTTTTCTGAGAATTTATATTTAGTCAGGCATGACTATTAGTTGACAGTGAGGCATGTCTGCTCAGCACTGCTGCAGTGACTTCAATGACTTGATTTCATAATAAATATAATTGAAATTTAGTATCAGAAATCTTCCTGTGAGGTCCCTCCACAGCCACTTAAGCAAGTGTCAGTGCACTGTAGCTGGTAGGGGGGACTAGTCAGCTGATTCCCACCACTTCAGTTAGTTGCTTTTCTGTTCTGTATGTGTGCAAAGCTGTGCACCCAAGACATTTTTTCTAAATTTGTGGCTGTGTGCCCAAGAAGGCATTAAAGAAATATTTTTTCCTGAGAAAAATGTAGTCAGGCTTGACTATTAGTTGACAGTGAGACTTGTCAGGTCAGCAATGCTGCAGTGCCCCAAGTGACTATATTTCACAATAATGTAATTTAAATTGAATACATCTTCCTGTGAGGAATACAGCCATGGCAGACAGAGGACATAGTACCAGAAAACGTAGTTGGTTCAGCTGCCTTAGCAAAGCTGCAGCAGTGTAGGACATTGTCATTAACTGCCACTGATATCAATGTAAATGTGTCTTCTTCATCCCTTGCCACTGCCACTTGTACCACCAGGACAAGGACTTCTTCCTTAATAACTACCACTGCTCTGATCCATCACCCATCCACTGAGACTAAAAGTATCTCAATTTCTGTTGCAATAGTAGCCCTGCCAGCCATTGCTGTCACAGTGAGTGAGACCTCTCCTGCCACTGTGACTGAAACCACTCCTGCCACTGTGACCTAGACTGCCCCTGCCACTGTGACCCAGCCCACTCCTGCAACTGTAACCATGGAGATCACCAGTACTGCTACGATGACACCAGCCACTACTACCACTGTGGCCCCAGCAAGTTGCACAACTATTTCCAGCACTGTGTCCACTCCTACTGTGACACCTCTTATTTCTTGGCCTGTCTTCTCTACTGTCGATCTTGTTAGTGTTGCTGAAGAGAAGGAACACTCATCCGGCTATGAGTACTTTGCACCAGGAGATTTTCCCACTGATACATCATCAGAGAAGGCTTGTCACTAGCCCACTCCCATAGGGTGGGATTCTCTGCATCACAGTGAATCCCTCTTGTGATGGGGGGTCAGGAATACCCTTTCTTTGTCCTTTTAGCACACTCGCTGTCTCACAACTGAACATACACCAGAGGATCCCAGGGTGCCCTCTCTCTGTGTGAGGGGGTACAAATACAGTCTCAAGTCTGTGTTCCTGGGACAGAACCCGCTCAGCCACTGCACAATGAACCAGAAAACCACAGGTGTATATAAGCTTCTGGGGGGCTCTGTACACCCTATTATGTGTCTTTCCACAGAACTGCAGAGCTTGCTTCAAACCCCCACAGACTCCTCCTGAGACCCTTCATATTTCCTCCCCTCCTTTCGTCACACAGAGCCCCTAGTGGTTCTTTCCTTTGGTAGTGTTTTGGCCCTTAAGCAATCACACAGATGTAGTGTAAGTTGAACAACCCTCCCAAGGCAACACACACAAATGACACTGGCAGAATGATCTTAAAAGTAAGCCAAAGGCTTTACTAATTAATTAAGACATGCAGTAAATAACATAAAGACAAGTAATGTAGACATTGGTTACAGGATATTGGAAAAAAAATGGAAAAACATACATAAAAACCTACACTTACACTTTAAAACTCGGCGATTAAAGTTCTACCCTGAGTCCTTAGTTGCTGAATTTTGAAGTGCAAAGTGTCCTTAGAAGTGATAGTTGAAGTCTTGGCTCTTAGTCCAGGAGAAGTCTTGAAAATAAATTGTCTCTGCTCTCTACACAGACAGGATCCCCAACTGGAAAAGGCTAAAGGCTTTGATACAGTCTTTGCACCCTTGTTTTATGGGCTTCTCAAAAGGCAGACCCCGAGGACAGTGGCTTGCCCTGCGATTGGCTAGCATTCCATTTCTTTGGCTATGCAACCAATCAAGTTTTAATATTTTATTACAAAAAAGAAACAAATGTTCCTCTCTGAATATGAGAGCAAACCAGTTCCAACCAGCCTGGATTCCAGGAGCAGCTCCAGCTCCTCTTCCCTTTGAAATGGCTGTAATTAAGCTACACTCAGTACAGTCATTTACTTAAATGGTAGCCCATTCAGCTTTAACAAGATTAGCTCAGGGTAGACTTGTAGAGACAACAGAAATCCAGACTGAACAGCACCACTGGACTTTGAGGGCCATTCAAACACAAATGGATGTGCCTGCTTCCAGCTCTACTTAATTATTCTTTGTCATCTTTTAAATGATTTAACTCTGGTCCCTGACAAGCAGCTGACAGATTCTCTGCCCAGTAGCAAGAGTTACAACATCCTTTTTTTTGGGGGGGGGCAGCCCATGGCATTTCTTTGTACCCATGATCCCTTGCAAGTTACACTGGCCACCATGGGCATCGCTGATGCATTTCTCACATAAAATACCATGAAATATGATTAGAACAATAAGGTATGCCCTTATCTCACCACACTCCTCCCTCCTTAACAGAACCTGGGGGGAACACACCCATTTTTAGTAAGAGTTTCCACCAGTTCTATCCCTTACTCTGATTTTCAGGATAGGCCATCTGCATTGGCATTAGCAGACCCTGACCTATGTTTAATGTCCATGTCATAGGCCTGTAGTGCAATGCTCCATCTAAGGAGTCTCCCATTCATCTTTCCCATTTGGTTTAGCCACGCCAGAGGATTGTGATCTGTCTGTACCTTAAAGGGCCTCCCACAGAGGTAGGGCTTTAGCTTTTTAAATGACTACACCAGGGCAAGGCATTCCTTTTCCACAGTGGAGTACGCCTGCTCCCAGGGAAGTAGCTTCCTACTTTGGTACACAGTTGGGTGATCTTTTGGGCCCATGGCTTTCTTTTGTACCCAAGATCCCTTTCAAGTTACATTGGACCACCATGGACATCTCTGATGCATTTCTCACATAAAATACCATGAAATATGATTAGAACAATAAGGTATGGCCTTATCTCACCACAAGGCTAACCTAAGCAGCTTTGATGATGAGGCAGAGTACGGGGAGTACTTTGAGAGCTATAAAGCAAGAAATTCTGGTGGTCAAAAACCCTCACCCTCTTGAGGTTGCTGTGGCAAGAGAAAGAAGGATATAGCTCCTCCCCCTTAAAGAAACTCGGTAAGCTACCCTTCATCACTTTGTTAAGCAGACTCCATCCCAGCCTGAACAGCCAAGTACAGCAGGTGCAGAAGAACCAGTTGTGTCAGAAGAAAACCCACAGATGCAGGTCCAAACAAGGAAGGCTAGTAGGGGCCAAAAGAGTGGTGGTGGTGGTACTGGTGACACTAGCCGCATGAGTGGTGTCAGGAAAAGCACGATCATGATACAGTCACATTTCATGTTACTAAAAGAAGATAACAGAAAGGCATTGTGCACACTGTGCAGTATGGCTATCAGCAGGGGGAATCTCTGGCAAACAGCCAGCTCCTTAATGAACCACCAAAAGGTAAAACATCCCCAGATTTTCAAAAGTGTCAGGGTCTGTGCCTGTGGTTCCATCAGATCCATCTCATGGCAGTAATACAGTCAGTGGTTCTGGTAGCACTGGAAATGCCACAGAATGTTCTGCCTCTGAAAAAAATGCTGCTGCACCTGCTGGTGCTACCACTTCATCTCCCTCAATACCAAAGAGTCCTCCATGCACCTAAAGCATTCCCACCAGGCACCAGTCCCCTACCATTTGCACACCATCTGGCAAGCATGAAACATCCCCCTTTCCATGGCCAATGGCCAATGCCAACAGAGGAAGCATTTCAGGCCAAAACTAAACACTGGATGTCCCATCCAACAATGCAACACATCACACAGCTTATAGGTGAAATGATGGCACTGGATCTGCAACCCTTTTCACTTGTGGAAGACACTGGCTTTCACAGACGTCTGCAGCACTTGCAGCTATGGCACCTATCATGTTCCACATTTTCATGTACCGTGGTGCCAAATATATATGAGAGTGTGAGAATGGCAATTGTTGCACTACTCTCAGAGGCTGTGGGGGAAGTTTCCATTGCACCTCAAACATCTGGAGCAGTACAAACTTCATACATGCATGCATATCTTTCCTTGACTGCACACTGGTGTGTGCAAAATCTTATGTCTCTTGTTGTGGATTCCTCCTTCTGTCACTGTGTCACTGGTTCTCCCTTCATCCCTCCACAATCTGGCAGTTACTCAAGGTCTGCTCTTCTAAATGTTGGGCTAATGGAGAAACACCACATGTCACCAAACATCGTGGCATTCATTAAAGACGTTTTGTGGTCATGGACAGCTGGTACCAATCTACATGTTTTTTTCATCACAGATAATGGGGCAAATATGGTGAAAGCAATTACTGATGGAAATTTTGTCAGCATTCATTGCTTTGCCCACACCTTGGATCTATGATAATATCTGCACTATGTCACAGTACTGTGGCTAGCAAGACTATCTCCACAGAATGCTCCATCTGCTCATTTTCATCGCTCTGTAAAGGTGACTAACCAACTAAGAGAAGTGCGACAATGCCTTGGTCTGTCTCAACATCTCTTGATACAGGATGTCCAGTACAGAATGGAATTCATCATACCTGATGCTGTCTATACTGTTAGAACAGAAGTGCACACTTCATGACATGGCAATGGAGTGCAACACTGGTGGAGTCCTAGGCCACCATGAGTGGTCACTGTTTGATACCATGGTGAAAGTACTTAGGCTATACTTTGGCCATTTGAGAGGAGCACCTATGATCTAAGTGTGTCCACTGCCACTCTGAGTCAGGTGATCCCAGCAGTGCATACACTGAAAGCATCCATGAAGAGATATGTAGAGCAAAACAGGGAGCGTCCAGATGGGGCAGCTGTGCTTGCTGAGCAGCTGCAAGATGAGCTGGATGCAAGGTTTGCAAAAGTGCTGGATAATTGCAACTACATTTTTGTCATTACATCAAGAGCAACAGAAGAGGGCACAGTCACAGCTTTTTTTCTGCAGAAAATATCTTGAACAGCTATTTTGTGGAGTCCCTTGAGTCATTTCAGGTTTATCCATTTGGCTACTGGGCACAGAAGATGCATTTATCCCTTCACTTGGTGCAACTGGCTGTGAGATACATCAGTTGCCCCACTATGAGTGTACCATCCGAGAGGATGTTTAGCACAGCTGGTGATGTTGTTGAGCCTTATCATTCAGCACTAGACTCTGAACACACCAACAGCTTGTTTCATCAAGCTTAACTTGCCATTACTTGAGTACAAATGAGTTACCCCATAACAATAAAAATATAGTCTCCCAAGTCTGCATTTGCTGACTGCTTTTCTTTACAAAATTAACTTGTCTATTTTTCCCTCTATAGAAACATAGAAACATAGACTTGACGGCAGATAAGGACCGCTTGGCCCATCTAGTCTGCCCATTTCCCTACCTACAGGATAGGCTGCAGATCCTAGTTAACCAACAGTCTATTTCTTCCTACCCCCCACAAGAATTGCCTTATGTCTGTCCCATGCATTCTTGAATTCTCCCACAGTTTTAGACCCCACAACCTCCTCAGGAAGGCTGTTCCATGCATCCACTACCCTGTCTGTGAAATAATACTTCCTCACATTGCCCCTGAACCGCCCCATCTCTATCTTTAAATTGTGTCAACTTGTTCTTGCACGTCTCTTTTTCTGAACGATGCTACCCTCTTGGACTTTGTTGATTCCACTGAGGTACTTAAAAGTTTCTATCATGTCCCCCCTCTCCCTTCTTTCCTCAAGGGTATACATATTAAGCTCCTTTAGTCTCTCCTCATACGGCTTCTCTTGCAGACCCTGCACCATTTTAGTTGCCCTCCTCTGGACTGCCTCTATCCTGTCTATGTCCTTGTGGAGATGGGGTCTCCAGAACTAGACACAGTACTCCAGATGGGGTCTCACCAACTGTCTGTACAGAGGGATAACAACTTTCTGTTTTCTGCTGGTGATGCCTCTCCCCTATGCATCCCAGTATACCCCCAGCCCTCACTACTACCTTCACACATTGCTTTCTAACCTTAAAGTCATCTGATATGATTACCCCCAGGTCCCTTTCCTTTTTTGTTGTTGTTACTACCTCCCCCCCATTGTGTATTCTTCCCCTGGGTACTTGTTTCCCAGGTGCATTATTTTGCACTTCTTTGCATTCAATCCTAGATGCCATACTTCTGACCATTCCTCCAACCTTGCTAAGTCCCTTCTCATCCTTTCCATGCCTTCTTGTGTATCAACCCTGTTGCAGATCTTTGTGTCATCTGCAAAGAGGCATACTTTTCCTTCCAGTCCCTCTGCAATGTCACTTATGAAGACATTAAAAAGGACTGGACCCAATAACTGAACCCTACGGTACCCCACTAGTAACCCCTCTTTCTTCAGAGTGGACTCCATTTACAATTACCTTCTGTGTCCTGTTGTCCAGCCAATGTTTTACCCAGGCAACCACCCTGGGACCCACTCCCAGGCTGGTTAATTTGACTATTAATCTTTTGTGTGGGACTGTGTCAAATGCCTTGCTAAAGTCTAGGTAGGCCATGTCCACAGCCCCTCCCTGGTCTACTACTTTGGTCACCCAGTCAAAGAAATCTATTAGATTCGTCTGACATGACCTTCCCCGCTGTGAACCCATGCTGCCTTGGGTCCTGTGCCCCACTGGCCTCTAGGTACTCAACTGTTCTTTCCTTCAGAAGTGACTCCATCACTTTCCCTACCACAGAGGTCAGACTGACAGGTCTGTAGTTTCCTGCCTCTGTCTTGGTCCCACTTTTGTGAAGGGGAATCACATCCACCTTCCTCCAGTCCTCGGGCACCGCACCATCCTCCCATGATTTATTAAAAAGAGTTGCCAGTGGTTTCACTAGTTCCCCCCTTAATTCTTTTAGAATTCTCTGGTGAATTCCATCAGACCCCATTGCTTTGTCCACCTTCAGTTTTAGGAGTTCTTGCAGAACCCTTTCTTCTGTGAAAGGACTGGGATCGACCCCCCTATCAAGAGTTCTTCTGTTAATTGGATTAGGCACTTCCCCATCCTCTTTTGTGAATACTGAGCAGAAATATTCATTCAGTATCCCTGCTTTTTCACCGTCCCCCTCTGCCCACCCACTGTTCATTCTATTCAGCCTCACTATCCCTCCCTTTGTCTTTCTACGCTCGCTGATGTACCTATAAAAGGTTTTATCCCTCTTCTTAACTGAGTTGGCTATCTTTTCCTCAGTTTGGGCCTTTGCTATTCTGACTTCCCTCCCTGCTTCCTTCTGCCTTAACTGGTACAGCTCTCTGTCCTGCTCTTTCTGTGTTTCCTTATACTTCCAGAATGCTATCTTTTTCTTCCTGACTTTCACAGCCACCTCTTTTGAGAACCATAGTGGCTTTTTCTTTCGCTTTGATTTGTTTATTTGCTTCACACAAAGGCTTGTTGCCTCTGTGATGGCACTTTTGATGATTCCCCATTGTTGCTCCACACCTCCTTCTAGCCTGTTTGCTAGTGCTTTTCTGAGGCAATCTCCCATCTTGCCAAAGTCAGCCCTCCTGAAGTCCAGTACCCTCACTTTTGTATGGCTTGACTCTGTAGCTGAGTTTAACGTGAACCACAGTGTTTGATGGTCACTTGTTCCCAGATGGCAACTCACTTCTAGATCTGAGATCCTCTCACTGCCCCGTTTGAGAGCTGAGGTCTAAGACTGCTCCTCACAGTGGGTTCCAAACTAGCTGTCTGAGGCCTGCCACCTGTAGGGCATCAAGAATGGCCCTGTTCTTGGATGTGGCTGCAGCAAATGTGCTCCAGTTAACATCTGGCATATTCAGGTCTCCCATCAACAGTATCTCCCCTTTCTCTGCCATTCTAAGAATGCCTTCTATCATATCCTTGTCCATTCCCTCCCCCTGACATGGGGTCTGTACACAACCCCTGTGCGGATTGTGGTGCCCTTTCCAGTCTCCAAGGTGACCCACAGTGCCTCCTCTCCTCCCTGTTTACTCTTTTGTTCAGTTGCTTTTATCCCTTCCTTTACATAGAGAGCTACTCTTCCCCTCTTCCTGCCTGTCTCTCCTGGGTTATGTACCCTGGTATGTTAACATCCAGTCATGGTTCTCTGTGTACCATGTTTCTGTGACTGCTACGATATCCAGGCATCCCTCTTCCATCAAGGCCACCAGCTCAGGGAGCTTGTTGTCCAGACTACGGGCATTGGTACTCATTACCCTCCATTTCCTGATGGCCTTACTCCTTTTTGCTCCATCCCTGTCCTTTTGCCTTTGTCACTTTCTCCATTTACCCCTGCCCTACTCCCTATCGACACCTCTATGTTGGTGTTTACCGCACTTACTACCGTGATTTTTTTGGGGGAGCTAGGATTTCCCTGCTCCTTTCCAGTGCCTCCCCCCTTGGTTAGCTTCCTTCCTGCAGTGTTTAATGCATGCACCCTCATTATAGTATAATTGAATACATTCACCTTTTCTGAACCAAGTATAACGTCTCTTCTTGTTGTTTTAATACATGTTATTATGATGTATCTTAAGAACAGCAAGAATGCTGAACAAAAACACAGCTATAATCGCCCTAAGGTAAATCATAACCAGTGAGTGCTAATAATTTGCTTCTCATGTTGTGACTTCATAGCAGTGAGGTTGTGAAGCTAGATGCATTGCACAGTGCACCACTCATGACTCCGCTTTTGCATAAAGTGTGCAAAACAATATTCCCCAAATCTTCTTGCTTTCCAGTTCCAACGTTCTCTGACATTTTGCAGATATGACTTGTTTAGGGGACTGATTTTGCTCCTTTCATCATTTTGCTATCCCTTTCATGCTTGCAGTTATTTACCTCACAGATATAAAGGCTGCTTGCTTTTATTGCTCTTTTAAAATCCTTACATTTCCTTTCTTTTTTTTCCGGTGCGTATCCACTTTGCTCAGCTGCCACCACCCAGCACCAAGCTTGTGCTAGGGCACTGTGCAGGGGGAAACTTTGTGTGCTTCCACTTCCCAAGAGAAGAGCCATCCATGGGTTGTTTAATCCTTTCTCCCCTGGCTGCCCCCCCCCCGAGCAACCAAGGTCCATTCGAAAACTCGATTTGTTGGAGTAGTTGGCAGTATTGACAGTACTCTAGGGCTACAGGGCTGGCTCTTTCTTTTCATTCTAGAAGCTAAAACATTTTTTTTTAATTTTCCCTCCTGCTGTCCACCAGAGCTATACCCTATAATCATACAGGGATGCACCCTCAAAACACTCAGAGATATACCCTGCCCTGCAATCAGGCAGGGAATGGGATGTACCCTGTTCAGGCTCTATGAGTCATTATTAAGACAGCTGGGATTTTTTTTTGTCAGAGGCCCATTACACCACATGGCACCCACCCAGCTCTGCTTATCCTCAACCTGGCCCATTGAGACGTCCATGCAACCAAAGCATTAAGACTGTGCCATGTTGTTCTCCCAGTGGGTTGAGGATCCCTGCAAGGAGGCCAACATGGTGCTTTAGAAAAAAAAAATGCTCTCCTTGCACTTGGGCTCTCCTTGAAAATGAAATGAAAGAATGTAAAAAAAAAAGCCACAAAAGCAGGCAGTCTTATTATAAGTAAGAAAGGGATAGCAAAATGATGACACAACAGTAAAAGCATTCACCTAAACAAGCCCCTTCAGCAAAACATTGGGCCTAATACATATGGTTTTAATAAGAGGAACCATCTAACAAATTGTTATTGAAAATTTTCCTTTTTTTACTTTGACTTTGTTCGAAATGCAACTGCTAACTGAGTAACTGGCCTTTCTATACTATTACACCTAATTATATCTTCTTTATCATTATGCCAAAATTAGGAGAACAGGCACCAGGCCTGTGACTGACTCTTGCTTGCAGAGCAGTGCAGAAACAGGTCTGGCCTAGTAGTACAACTATTTTATTTTTCCACTTTTAAAAAACACTTTCATAACACAGAAAATTTAAATGATCACACAAACATGTGAAAAAATGTATCCTCCCCTCTAGCTTTCGGATTTAAAAAAGGAACAAAACTGTCAAGATTCCTGCTTTTTGGCTAATTTTAACAAGTGAATGGAAGTAGATGCTCTTTCACAAAAAATAATTGCAGGTAAGAAAGGGATAGCAAAATGATGATAACAGTAACACTTCCCTAAACAAGACCTATGGGCCAGGCTGTGACTCCTCCTACCATAATCCTGCTAGGTTTTGGGGCACCATCAAGGGTATGGTGGGGCAGGACGCTAACAACCCCCTTCCAACTCAACTACACAACAGTTATGGCCCTATCACTGGCAAAATGGAAATCCTGGACGCATTCAATAACCACTTCACAATGGCTGGCCTTGCCTTTGACACCTCTCCAGCTAACCTGCTGAGGGAACAATTAAGCTCCCATTACGCTGGTGATCAAAGAGTTGACTCTTCCTTTAGCTTCAAACCTATACTGTTGAAACAAGTTGAGGATCTATTATGGCATCTGGATACCAAAAAAAAAGTGCAGGAGCAGACTCTCTGGACCCCTTCTTTCTAAAGATTGCGTGCCATGTACTTGTAGTCCCCCTAACACACCTCTTTAACCTTTCCCTAAACTCTGGCTCTATTCCTACACTGTGGAAGACAGCCCAAGTGGTCCCCCTTCTAAAATCAGGGGACCCTATGGATCTTAATAATTACAGGCCCATTTCCATTCTACCAGTGCTATCCAAGATGCTGGAGAAATTAGTGAGTAATCAGTTAAGGGGAATATCTTGACAATGCTAACCTCTTAAATCCATCTCAATCTGGATTCAGGGCCAAGCATAGCACTATCACTGCATTAGCCAAGGTCACAAATGACTGGCAAACCGAATTGGATAAAAAGAATAATGTCTGTGCAGTATTCCTGGACCTGAGCAAAGCATTCGATACTGTGGACCATGAGCTGCTACTCTCAACCCTGCACTCCCTTGGCCTAGATCCACCCTCCCTTAAGTGGTTCAGATGCTACCTCACTGGTAGGTCACAGCAGGTAAAAGCTGAAGGTGACCTATCCCCATTAAAACCACTGACAAGAGGAGTCCCCCAAGGTTCTATTCTGGGTCCTATCCTTTTTGCCATTTATATAAATAACATTGATTGAACCCTTACCAATTCCTCAGTACACCTCTTTGCTGATGACACTGTGCTGTATGTCAGCAACCCTTCGCCTGCAGTTGCTCATGAAATCCTACAAACAGAATTCTCCTTGTTACAACATCAGCTACTCGAGAAAAAGCTTCTGTTAAATGCAAAGAAAACTAAAGCAATGATGTTCACAAATCAAAACTCCACCAGCACATCCTCTTCAATCACTCTTCCCCAGCTATGCACTATACTTGGAGAAAATCTGGAGTATGTTGAAAACTTCAAATACCTAGGCGTGTGGATTGACAGCAGACTCGACTTCACTTATCATTTAGAAGAACTGTTAAAAAAGCTTCGCCAAAGACTTGGCCTTCTCTATAGATTAAAACCCTTCCTTAACAGAGACTCAAAGATGAGGTTAGTCCAGGCCATTTTTTTATCAGTTGTTGACTATGCAGACTTCCTTTATAGTCACTACCCCATCTCCTACCTTCACAAGTTGGATACCTTATATCATAGAGCAATAAGGTTCATTACAGATCTGCCATATAATACCCATCATTGCTCTCTTTATGATGCAGTTGGATGGGTTTCCCCTCCATATCAGAAGGAGCAGAAATGCAGCAATATGGATTTACAGAGCTTTATCAAAAAAACTTCCAAACTATATCCTGGACTGCTTCACCCAGACCATTCTTAGCTCCTATGCCCTAAGAAGCAACAACATCATCCTGCTCAAAGTGCCCAAATTCAACACCAGGCTAGGGAGGGCAGCAATCAGCTATTCTCTAGCTATAGCATGGAACACCCTACAAAAATCCCTAAAACTGTCCATTATCATTCCATTTACATCCTTTAAACAGCATTGTACAGTCTTCTTCACAGAGAAATGCAGTTGCTACCGCTAGAGCTAGAATTGTCACCTCATAAATCTCACTTCCAAACCATATATGGCATATTCCTTCCAGACAGGCACCCCCCCATCTTATGGCACCCAATATTACCTTCACCATCCTAGTATTCATTATGTTGTGTGTCTGCCATGGCCCCCATTAGGATATGTATGTACTGTATATACTGTAAATATTAGCTTAACTTTCCTGTAACCGAGTTTTATCATGTGAATTCACTGTACATCATTGTGTTATAAACGTTATTTTCCTCTGTATGTATAACTGTCTTATAAAGTGTATGATGTTTCTGTTGTGTATCAACTATTGAACCTTGACCTTATCAGGTCCATTTTGTAAATGAGCCTTGCTCAATGATGTTCGCCTGAATAAATAAAGATTTGATTGATTGATTGATTGATTGCTTTTGTTTGCAGTGCAAAAACAGCCCTAGTATTTAGGGAAAAAGACTCCTAGCACATCTCCTGAGAAACACTGAAAGTTTACACACAAAAGTGTGACAAAATTATTCTCTCTCTGGATTGGGATTTAGAGAGGGAACAGAAAAATGTCAAGATTTCTGATTTTTATCTAGTTTTAACAAATGGATGGAAGTTGATTCTTTCTCTGCTGCAGCTCAAGTCAGCTGTCTCTCCTGCCTGAAGCTTCTGCGAGTTTGACCTGCCTTCAGTGAACTTCCATAGTGGCCTCTATTTAGACAAGAAGTCCCAAGAAATCCTGTAGTCTCACAGCCAGTTCCAGCAGCTAAATAACGAATAGGGAAGCATGAATAAGGACTAGTTGGGACCCCTGAATATGAATGCTCGGCGAATATTAAAAATAAGGTATTCACACAACCCTCCTGGGTACTAATTATGGTCCATGAAGGCCTGTGTAAACAGGTATGCCTTTAACCCCCTTTTAAAGGCTGCCACCAAGGGTGAGACAAAATGAACCTCTTTAGTTTGGGATTTGGAGAGGGAATAAAAGATGCCAAGCTTTCTGATTTGTATCTCTTTTTTTTTCTAATTTAGTATACTTTATTAGACATTTTCACATAACATATAACATTATGGTACATACCATCCATCAACAACTCCCCCCCCCCACCGTACACATGGTGACATCTAAATATACCAATATGGAAAGCTGTGACCATAAGTCTGTAAGGCCTAGTAAATCTGAAAACCAAATCTAACAGTAATCAGGCCCAGTCGGTTGAACTTATCTACATCTTAACATTTTATCCCTCCTCCAACTCGCCTCCCCATACCCCACATTCCACCCCTCACCCCCGGAGCCCCTACAAAATAGCACCAGATCAATGACTTATCCAGAGTGGTCATCCAGATGAGTACCAGATGGTATCACGTCACTTCATTGCAAACACTTCATCGCAACCATTACATCGCAAAAAAAGTCATCGTAATAAACTTTATCGCATGCTACATTTCACCGCATGAAATTTCATCGCAAATCCATAATAATAATAGAAGAAAATAGAATAGTACCTTTTCGAGTACTGTGTTGGAATATGCGTGATGTGTCATGCGTAATGTGTCTGGGTCAAAGGGCATAGGGCAAAGGTCATAGTAAACAAATCGCACGGAGTTTGTCGCACGGGGTTTGTTGGGCAGGGGAAAAGGATTTTGTGGGATCAAGAAGAAGCATTTGCAAAGGTAAAGGCCTCAGCTAGAATCAGTAAATCTACAAGAGATGTAGGCTGAGTAGGGACTGCAGCGACTGTCTGGCATGCTCTCTGTGCAGTGCGCTTAAGGCTTGCAACGGATGGCAACTGGGAACTGACTGCCTGGCTAAGCCCACTAATAGCACTTGCAACCAGATGCTGGGTGCTGTCCTGTGAAGAACTAGCTTTGTCCTTCAAATCAGATACTGCTTTTATTGCCATTGTGGAACCAGCATCAGGAACATGGTTATGTTTCTGTACATATTTTACTATGACATCATTACTAGTGTGCACTGTAGCAGGGCATTTAAAAGTGTCATATTGACGACACTTTCAGTATTGTTTACCCCCATAAAATGCGCTCCAGGCGGTATAGGAATCCAGCATCGCAGAGCATCGGCTGGCCTCTGATGCTTTTTACAAACTCTAATGGCATGGCTGTCAGAACTCAATTTGCACAGTAGGTGGCGGCGCAACAGAACAGTGAATTGATATACGCTGAACTGTCATGCGCTGTAGAGTCTATGTGATGAAATGTATCGCGCTCTAATTACCGCGCGGTAATTAACCGCGACGAAAAGTTTTGCGATGAAATGACGTGGAACCGTACCAGACAGATGGAGACTAGAGTAACAGCCCTATTCTTGTACCTGTTAGGCAACTGCATAAGTGAGAAACCCTGTTCCCCCTTATGAGTTTGGATTTGCTGGAGTGCAGAGCATAATAGGTGAAACGACCATCGGGGGCCCCATCTCCTATTGAACACCTCCTGGTGATTCAGTCGTGAAGTAATTCAAGAGCTTGGAGTACTTTTAAGTGGCATTATCTCAGAGAGGGGCTGGTTTGGTTTAACCAATGCTGTGTTATAACAAGTTTAACTACCACCGAAATTAAGGACATAAAGGCTTTACGGCAATCCATCATGTCTCTAGAAAAATGGCTCATCAGACAAATCTGAGTAAAATAAGAGTCTAGGCCCAACATAGGATCCAGAGCACCCTGGATTGCTTGCCAGAAGGGGGCCACCGGGGCACAGTCCCAGAGAATATGTTTTAATGATCCTTCTGATTTCCCACATCTAATGCAGAGGGGAGACACCGATCTACCCATCCTGTACAGTTGAGTGGGACAGAAGTAGAGGTTATGTAAAATGCAAAATTGCAAAAACCGCAGACGGTCCTGCTTTACATACTTATATAGGCGTTGCCAAACTTGTTGCCATTCCTTGTCATCTAAGTTAAGATTGAACTCATGCCTCTAGTAGAAGCATGCTTCCCATGGTCTGTTAGGATCATGGAGTTGTAAAAGGTTATAAAATTTAGAAATTGGGTGAGGTAGAATGGCTGTTTCTATAAGCACCTGCAGTAGCGGGTTAGAAGATTCCTGCCATGGAGAGGTGACCAGAAAGGAGGAGACTGCACTATTCAGTTACATATGTTTAAAGAAATGATAAGTAGGTATAGAAAACTTTTCCTGAAGTGCATTTGTAGGGCTAAACTTCCTGTTAGAGATCAAGGATGAAACTGGGACCCTACCAAGGGCTGAGCAAAAGCTTGAGGGGATAGTGCTGTTGGCAATTCTAAAATATGGATTGCCAAATAGGGGTTGAGACAGGTTTTTGTATAATGACAGACTAAGGTGGGAGCATATCTGACAGAGAGCTTTGAGAGACCACCATGTTGAAAAGTCCGTGGCGATTTAGGGAGTTCAGAGAGTTTGACGTAAGTATGACATCCTATGTCACTACCCAGAGAGCAGCATAGATGCTGTTTCAGAGAGAGCCACTGAGGAATGTATGAGTCATTTATGGAACCATCAGTGTTGGTGCTCCACCTGAATATCTTACAGCAGTGTATCGCACAATAGTAGAGAAAAAATTTGGGAATTCGCAAGCCTCCCAAATCTTTCTGATGAGTCAGTTTGGAATATACCCTCCTGACCGCTTTTCCGTTCCAGAGGAAATCTGAAAGAATGGTTTGTAACCGAAGAAACCAGCATTTAGTACGGTATGGGCTCACCATATTCAGTGGATAAAGTAACCTAGACAAGATGTTCATCTTAATCACATTCACACCCCCCCACAGCGAAGTGGAAGAGATTTCCATTTCTGTAGGTCTGTTTGAATGGTTTGACAAATAGGGGAGAGATTGAGCTCAACCAGGGCAGGAACAGAATGAGAACCTTGATCCCCAGATAGGCGAGAGCTTCGGGTTCTCAGGCAAGATCTAAGTTCTCAATATCAATGTCTTGGGACGTGCATGTTAAGAGGCATGACTTTGGATTTATCCAGGTTTAATTTATACCCGCCACTCGAGGGAACTTATCTATAATGTCCACAGCTGCTGGTATAGAAGTATGGGGTTCTCAAGGTGCAGTAATAGATCATCTGTATAAGTCAACAGCTTATACCTGTCATTACCTACTTGTATTCCCAGAATCTCTTGACTATTCTGAAGGGAGCGAATGAGAGGTTCCAGATAGAGATTAAAGAGAAATGGAGAAAGAGGACAACCTTACCTGATACCTCATAACAAGGGAAGAGGGTTAAAAAGACTCCGTTGCAGTGGACTCTTGCTGTGGGCAGATGATAGATGACCTTAAGCCAGTTGCAGAACTGAGAGGGCAAGCCGTATCTTCTCAGAGTAGCAAACATAAATGGCCAAGAGACACAGTCGAAGGCCTTTTCCATGTAGCGAGAAACCAGGACCACTGGTATTTGCCTCTCTCCCACCACCTATATAAGGTAAAGGACCTTACACATATGGTCCAAGGACAAATGCCCTGCCACAAATCCTACCTGGGTTGGGCTAATAAGGCCCTACCATGTTTTTAAGAGATGGTTAGCCAGAACTTTCGCAAGGATTTTCAAATCAGAATTTAGAAGCGATATAGTATGATAATTACCCAGTACCAGATGCGATTTACCAGGTTTGGGGATAATGGTGATCCATACTTGGGTGAACGAGCAGTCCAACAGACCAGACAAATGTAGATAGTTGAATAACCTTATGAGAAATGGCACCAAGACATCTATAAAGGTGGCATAAAAAGAGCTATTTAATCCGTCCAGGCCTGGAGCCTTTTCCTTAGGAAGTTGCTCTATCACTCACCTCACCATGCAAGGAAATGGGGGCTTGTAAGATCTCCTGTTGGGACTCTGTGAGGGTGGGCAGTGGGATTGAGTCTAAGTAACTATCTATGAGGTCCACATCAGGAGTCCTCTCCGCTTCCGGAGAATAGAGAGTTTTATAAAACTGCTGGAAGGCCTCAACTATGTCTTGAGGGTGGGTAAGGATAGCTTCCTCAGGAGGTTGAAGACTCTGAATCATACCTTGGGTTACCAGCTGTTTGAACCTCAGGGCTAGGAGCTTACCTGCTCTCTCACCTGTCTCCATGTACTGGAATTTAACTCTCTGTAGAGTTAAGTCAGCCTGTTCCACTAATAACCTGTAATATTGGGCCCTAAGAGCATGTAACCGAGTCCACATGTCTTGGTTGGCTGAGGCTGAAGGATGGTGTACCAGATCTCTGATCTGAACTAATAATTGTCATGTCTTTACTGCCCACTGCTTCGTAATCTTTGAAGCAAGCCTGATACATTCCCCTCTCACCGCACATCTTGCCGCTCCCCATAACACATCCATAGATGACACAGTACCCTCATTTTCCCCAAAAGAAAGTTAGTATGAACTCTGTAAAGGTCTTAAAGTGGATATCTCTCAGATGCATAGAGTTATATCACCAGGCCATATCCCGGTCCTCCAGCCCCCTTGGAGAATGCTCCATAGAAATTGTTGCGTGGTCGGAGAGCACAGTAGGCAATATATCACATGCCAAAAGACCTGGGAGACTCGAGGTGGTAATCAAAAGAATAATACGGGAATACGACTTTTGTGGAGGAGAAAAAAAAGTGTATTGTCTATCATTAGGGTGTAGGATGCGCCAAGGATTGCCTAATCCCAACGAATCCATAAGCTCTCTCAGCCCCCACTGAGCCTGTGAAAAACCTTCACGGTGCAGACCCGATCTGTCCAGATCCGGATGACAAACTAGATTCCAGTCTCCTCCGAGGATGATAGGAATATGTGAGAAAGCTAATAACTGAGTCAGAAGGTTAGCGAAGAACTCCTGAGAGTCTGAGTTCAGGTTATAGATCCCTCCTAAAAGCAGCACAGTTAAGCCCATTCACCCCTGTAGTAGAAGGAAGCAGCCCTCGGGGTCACTGCACTCCTTATGCAATTGAAAGGGAACCCCTCTGCATATTAAGATCCCCACACCTCCTTTTTTATTACTGACTCCTACCCCATAAACGTGATCAACTCATTCCCTATGAAAATACCGTATGTCCTCTTGTATAAGGTGGGTTTCTTGCAAGAAAACCACATCTGGTTGGAATATTTTGAGACAACATAGGATCATATATCTTTTACGTTTATCATTCGCCCCTTTATGTTCCAGGAAATAAATTTATATATGGTCCCCATAATTACCCTTTAAGGTTTCTATTATTCGAATCTCTGTCTGCCTGCCAACCATTCAGTAGGGTGCTCCAAATCCCCCCTTCCCCATGTCCCCCCATCCAGGCCCACCTGCTTCCCCAGAACCCCAGGCTGAGAAATCAGCATGTACCAGCACATGTGGTTGTGACTCCCCCACCCAACCTCCCTCCCTCCATTATACCCTAATCGAATAGCAACCCAATAACAATCCTACTACTATCACTGCCCCCAAAACAGAAGCAAACTCTACCCCAGGCTCTACAGGCCAAAACACCAACATCCCTCTGCCCGTGATGAAATAACACCTCTAAAATGGGTTCCAACCCCCCTTCCCAGCTCGGTATATCCCAAATGATTAACAGATCTACAATAAGGCTCTCTAAGCACATGTGATTAACAGTCAAACAAGTATGTATATGTGTGTGTGTGTATATATATGTATATATATCACCCCCCAACCAAATCACAGAATATGACCCACAAGGAACAGCGTATGTCATATTAGCCATCAAACCGCACTGTCCCAGGAACACCGAGTTTAGAGCAGATGCATCGTGTAGAGAGACCGAAGAGGCAAATATTACTCTAATGCAATGTTCTCCATCTCACCAGTTGAACCTACTGTGGAAAAGGCAGGATCTGTGGATCTCATCCATGCGTGACCAGGGTGAACCAACAGGCTCAGAAGTGCACTTCTCCCCTTCTACCCCTAGGGACTCCATATGGGCAATTCCCCTGAGTACAATCATACCAAGTCTGCAAAAATAATGTTCAGACAACTAGGCAGATAAGAAGGGACAATGCTGTTGGCCCTATTGCAGGAGGAAAATATGTTTTAGGGCTCAGGGCTGCCACAGGTGTAAAGGTCTTGTTACCCTTGCTCAAGCCAGCAAAGATCCCCCTAGCCCATTATCACCATGTTACTGGTTAGACAGACTGGCTTACCAAACCCTCTAGTGAGGGAGAAGCAGGAAGAACCAACCTCCCAACCCTCCGTTTCGTGCACAGTCAGGCTCGGCACCACAACCTCCACCGAGAGGGACACAGCATGCCACCTTTTCAACCTACCACTGAAGTCTGATTGGTAAAGGACCACCTCTAAAGACCAGACCCTGCATGGCTCACCTGTCCAGTATGTGACTCACTTGAAGGAGGGTCTAGAGTGGAAACACTGGACAACAGGTGGTCATCTCACCTATACTATTAACAGAGGTGCCCTGAGTCCCACATCAAGGGTGTACTAGAGGAAAGCCCCACTGCGCGTCCCTGTATCTGCTCCTACAGCAACACAAAACAAGACCACAGACCTACCTTCAGTGCTCCAATGGCGAGGTGGAGAACCTTGGAAAATAAAATATCCTGGATCCCCTGCTCCTGTCTCCCCACATGATGCACCACACTCCCATGTCCCTCCTCCAGTAATTCAACACCCTGATCCATAGGGGGAGAGACCTCAGCAAGGACACTGGTTCCTTCCAGTCCCAGCATTCAGGCTGTAGAGTTCTGCATTAATCCTTGCTACTCCACAGGTCGATGCTCCTTGAAACAGTTTGTTATATGTGGCCAAAGTTCCAGCACAGTCCAGGCCTCAGAAAGCGTTGGTGGAGCTATTCCCCTTGGCTTAATATAGCACAGAGCTACACATTTTAAATATTCAGTTTGTTTGTAATCCAGCACGTCACTTTAAACTGTAAAAGTCCTCAGAAGAATTGAAACACATCTGTTGCTTCAGAAAAAGAAAGTCATTTAAGGGCTTGGAAAAGGTCAGGCAACATGTTGGGAAGTTCTTGTTTTGTCTGATCCTCCGAATCAAAGGTTTTCATCATTCCTCGGTATTATATCTAGTTTTAACAAATGGGTGGAAGTAGATTATTTCTCTGCAGCAGCTCAAGTCAGCTGTCTCTCTTGCCTGAAGTTTCTGCGAGTGCTGGGCCACATAACCTGCTTTCAATGAGCTTCCAAAGTAACTTTCGATTGGACAGGAAGTCCCAGGAGAACTTGTAGTCTCACAGCCAGTTTCAGAAGCGGAATAACATATAATGAAGCATGAATAAGGAATAATTGGGACACCTGAATACAAATGTTTGGCGAATATTCAAAAAAAGGCATTTGCACACCCCTTCCATGTACCAATTATGGTCCCGAAGGCCTGTCTAAACAGGTATGCCTTTAACCCCTTTTAGGGACCATCACTGAGGGGGGCCTATCTCAGTACCCTAGGTAAAATATTCCATAGCATAAGGCCGGAAACCTTAAACATGCGATCCCCTGAGGATTTCAGCCATGTACTTGGGACAAAGTGAAGACCATTCTCAGTGGAGTGAATGGGGCATGAGGACTGGAGAGAGTGCAAAAGCTCTAACAGGTAGCCGGGACTCAACCCATGTATGGCCTTATAGGTTAGTAAACCAAACTTGAAGGTAACACACCACTTCACAGGCAGCCAGTGCAGGCCACGCAAGACCAGGGATATGTCACTGGACCACGAAAGGACCATCAGTAACCTGACCACTGCATTCTGCACCAGCTGCAAGCATCGTAGGATACCTTCATTTACCCTGAGGTAGAGCGTGTTACAGTTATCCAGCCTGGACATTACTAATGCATGAATTAGTGTTGGCAGATCTTCAGGAGTGATAAGGGAATTAATCCAGGTGATGTTCCCAAGGTGGTAGTAGCCACTCCTGACTACATCAAACACTTGAGCCTCTAGTGTCAGCCAGTTGCCAAAAGTGATGCCCAGATTTTTCACCTTTGCAGAAGCCAACAGCCTGGATGACCCGAGCCAAAGCCCTGTCTCTCCCATGACTACTTCTGCTTCCCCTCCTCCGACCCAGTTCAGTCACTGGAACCTGATGCGGTTACTGAGGATTAATCAACACCCTGGGTGCATTGTGAGGCACGAGGCCACAGACCAAATGTCCTCACAGCACCCGGGGTGTTGATTAATACTCAATAACCGCACACCCTGGAGTGGGTTATTGCACTTATAACATGGGCCATATGTGGAGAGAAATGGAAAAAAAATGTGGAATTATAGTAAGAAAATGTGGGAACTATTTTGTGTTCTTCCATGATTTCTGGCTGCAGTACCACACTTTTTTGTGTTCTGCCACACTAAAACAAGCTAAAATAATTCTACTAACATAACTTTTTGGTAAACAGGCCTACTACTTAAAAACAATGAGCAGGTAGATCTTGTCATTCTGCTCTGAATGTGTTGCTCCTGTCTCTCTCCCTCGTTCCATTCATCTCCCTGTGCTACTTTTCATTTCTCATTTACAAGTACACAGTAAGACAACTGCACCAACACTGCAGATGCCCCGTGTTACACTACAGTGGGGAGAGAGCTGCATGATGCTCTGTTACTGCTCTGGGCTGCTTTGACAGAAACACACAGTAATGGAGAAGTAGCAGACTGCGGTCACTTTCTCAGTCTCCCTCGCTCAGGATGGAAAATTGCTGTGTGTCTCTCTGTCTCGACCATGGGATTGTTGCCTCCTGTTCATTAAGGAGGCAGTATAGCGCAGTGGCTTAAGGCTCTGAGCTGCAAACCTGGAGACCTGGGCTTGAATCCCACAGCTCCCACTTGCATATTGTGTGACCCTGAGCAAGTCACTTAACTTCCTTGTGCTCCCAGGTTGCACCTGTAAACAAGCTTTCAGCTTAGTTTGTCTCTCCTGGTAAAAAAAAATAATTGCCTCGAGTTGCTGCCGAATGCAAAGACACCCGGTGATTTTAACATGGCTTCCTATACTGACTCATCATTTCTGCTGATCGCTTGCTGTTGCTCCTTGCGCCCACCACGGACAACATCGTTTGTCAGATACTCCATGCTGCACTGCATCAGGACCCATGGCAGTGTGTCGGGACTGATGGTGACAAGCGGCGGTAAACACCGCAAAATGCTACACCTCATATGTCTCTTATCACCACTACACAAAATCACCATACATGCCACCTCTAAATAAACCGACACAGTAAAACTGCGGTACTTTGCTGCACTTTCTATGAGCAGGGTGACTACATTCCATGTCTTATCCTGCCACTATATTTAACCATGAGGGGAGGACCAATTAATGTACTGTTTCCTGTAAAATCCTGTGCTGCTCTTCTTCTGAGGAGGGTGAATGTGTTCTATCTCTTGTGCTGCTATTCTGTTTATCTACGTCGGGAGGATGATAACACTGTTAATAACATGTGCACGGATGTTATGTGTAGGGACCATACACAACAGATGTTTAGATCAGGAGAGTGGCAACGAGGATTCTTTCCACATCACTCGATACTACAGTGTCCATCAGGTGAGTGGGTGCAAAGTCTAATTACAGGCACAGTCTCGCTAAACAACGATAACAAGATGGCTAGGTTTAGACATTTTTTGAGCATGATATTAACAAGATCTGATATGGTGTATGGTTTTCAAATAGAAAACTGATCACCACATGCAAACGACCTGACTGATTAACAGAGATTAATCAATGGTCACCCGATTAATCTCTGCCAATCAGATCAAGCAAACATCCTTGCCCATGTTATAAACACAGATAGACAATGCTTATTACAATCACAGTAGACATTCACACTAGGACTAGTCTCCATTTCTGGAAGGAGTTGATGTACAACAGTGGCAGATGGTGTAACTTGGCAAGACAGAACGGTCAGGCTTGGGTGGACCAAAGTATCTTTTGAAGTGCATGAACATTTGCTGTTATCCAACTTGATTCCATCCACTTCTGAATTTCAGACAGGCACAAATTCAACACCTCAACAGTGTCAGGCATCCTGGGTGCAAAGGACTGATGCAACTGGGTATTATCTGCATAGGAGTGGAAACCCAGATTGTATTGTTGAATGATCCTCCCAAGGGGTAGCATGTACACTGTGAACAGCATAGGTGAAAGGACCAAACTGTAGGGCATTCCACAGAACCAGGGCACTGGGGATCATGAGAAAGTTCCCATTACCACCATCTGTATCCTGTCCCTGAGGTAGGACTCGAAACAACAGATGACAGTACCAGTGAGCCCTCCTTAATCCTTAGATGATCCAACAACCTATGGTTCACAGTGTCAAATACTGGAGAAAGATCGAGGAGAATGAGAGCTGACTATTCACCTCTATCCTTCGCCCTTAGGAGGTCATTATGCATCCTGACCAACACTGTCTCAGTGTGCCTAGATCTAAAACCAGAGTATAGCGTCTCATAGATGTCATGAGCTATGAAGTGTGCCTCAAGCTGCAGTGCCACAACCTTCTCAATAATTGTACCTAAAAAAAGGTAGGTTAGAGACAGGATGGTAATTCACTAAAATATCGATATCCAAAGATGGTTTCTTCAGAAGGGGTCAAGCCAGCACATTTTCCAAAGCCACCAGGAAGTCCCCTCCAAATGGGAATTCTGAACTATTTCTTTTTTTTTTCATTGCTGTTTTTGCCCACTGGCACCCCTAGCCCTGTGAACGGGCTTGTCCTGGGCTCTGTGACCTATACCCTCACCCGGGGATGCCCCCCACCAAGTGGGGTTGCTGAGGTGGAACTGAAGGTGGCAGGAGGGTCAGGCCACCGGAGCCCCAGCTCACACACGGGGGCTGGCAGATTTTTGTAGGATTGCCCCTGGAGCTGGGTACATGCAATGATGCTAATGCCAAAGCAAGCGTCCATCCCATCCCCACCCACAATGTGGCGTGATGCTGTGCCTCCCAGCCTCTGCCAAGGGATGAGCGACACCGGACCCAACTCCCCTACCCTCCCTGAAGAAGGAGAGCAGTCCTCTGGACGCTCAATCCTTCCCCTCCCCTGCTGATCCCCGGCGGCCAGTGCCCGTTCCTGAACATGGGTCGCCGGCATGGCACAAGGTGTGGCATCCAGCATCTCAACCCTCAGTGCAACTGGGCCAGCTGGAATACTGAACTATTTCAATGAACACCAGCTCCCAAATCCCCAAGCAGCTCACCAGTAGACACGTGGGGCCTGGTTCTAATTCACAAAAAGTGGGCTACAACTCCGAAATTACGTTAAAGACCTCTTCCATTGTAATCAAATGAAACTCTCCCAGGACAGCTAAGTGCATCCAAGAGGTGCAGCTCAACTCTGCCAGGTTGTGACAGCCCATTTGAAGTGATCTTGGCCTGAAAAAAAAGCGCGAACGCTTCACACTTAGCTGATAAGCTCACTCTTACCGGCTAAAGATAGGTTGGATTTAAGAACCTATCTGCAGTACGGAAGAGCTGAGCTGGTCAAGTCCTCCCAGTTGTAATATCCTTGGACAGAAATGCTGCCTTCTTACAGGAGATTGCCCTTAGATGTTCATCATAATGATTCATCAAAGCCAGTTTGTAGTCTTGGTCCCCGGACCTCCTCCTGAAGCACTTTAACCTCCAACCCCTGTTTTTTAGCTCCCTAAGCTCCCCATCAAACCATGGGAAAACCTAAATGTAAGACCTGGGGCCATACATGGGTATGTGCTATGGAGTCGAAGGCATCAGTAATAACCCTGTTATAGGTCACCGCCGAAATCTCCGATCCTGTCTTGCAAGCTACCACTATCTCTGAGATGTCCAGTACCACCTGCAGTCCTTCTGGTCTAAACCCTCTTAAAGGGTGGTACTGAACCATCTCCAAAAGGGAATGACTATGGGGGGAGGGGGCCCAAAGGGGAACTTCACCATGCAATTATCCAGCCAACTGACTAGGTCAATCTTAAGGTTTCCAGTCTCAAGCACCAGGAAGAACACCAAGTCCAAAGTGTATCCATGCTGGTGAGTCGCAGAAGTAATAACTTGTGCAAGGCCCAGTGATTCCATAAACTGGAAGAAATCCTTGCCAAAGTGCAAGAAGTCATCGTTAACCCAGGTGTTGAAATCACTCAAAACACTTGATCTGGACAACCCCAAGACCCTGTTGGTGATGCAGTCTGTGATTTCCCTCAGAAAATCCATCCCCCTTATGACCAGGAGGCTGGTACACCTGGAAGATCCTGCAACCTGAACCTGTACAACCTTGCACAGATACACATTCAAATACCTGGTGCCCCCCTCTGGGTTCACAGGAAAGTTCAGCTCAGATCAAAAACAGATAGCCACCCCCCAATATGATCCCTCCACAGGTGGTGTTCCACAGAGAATCCAGCTGGGACCACTGATTCCAGAACTGGGCTGCTGTTATCACTCAGCCAGGTCTCCACAATGCCAGCCAGATCCACCAAGGAATCCAAATTAATCTGCCATAATGGCAGTCTTGTTCCTCATCAATCTTGCATTGCAAAGCACCAGCTATAGGGGACAGAGTGAGGCAGCCGGCCTAGTGGCTACCTACCCACTCGGTCTAGTGGGCTCCCTGAGTATGGGAACCAAACACGTCTTGCCTCTCCCTAGGTACCATTTTGCCCCAGAGTGTCTTCTGGTCCTAACTGTACTAATAATGCCCCCCCCAACGTTAGCACCCGTCAAACCTAGCTGATGACCACATTGCTTCCTCTTGATCCCCATTTCCCTGCACTGACACAAGGCAACTCTTGGGTGGGGAATGGGTCTTGAAAGGGGTGAAGATAATGCAGCTGGGTTGAGGAGTAGTTAAACCAAAGATGTCCAAGACCATACCCGACACACATACCTGCAGCCACTAGGCTTAAAACAACCCCCCAAATTCCTCACAATCACCCCATCCACAACTAAACCACAGCCCTATCACCCATAGTTTATCCACAAACATACAACTAACCATCCAGTTCACCTAAACACTCACATTATAAATATACAATAAAAACAAGTCCACCTATACATTGTTTAAACCAGTTGTCTCTGTTCTCACCAGAGAATACATGAAGTTGAAAAAGAAAAACAATTGGGAAATGTTCAGAAACACTCTCACTGTTCCTCAATAATGACCACAATACAAGGTAAATGACAAAAAGTTGAACCCAAGGGTTCTCTCGCCACCATTGGATCCATGGTGGCTGTATGAGGTCCTCAGGCCAACAAGTTCAAGAAATCCAGGAGAGGGAAGATACCAGAATTCCCTCCAGGGATTAAAAAGATGGTGACTACAAAAAGTAATCCACAGGTATTCTGCCAGAGCCGGATTTCAAGGGGCCATTACCATCCTTTGCTCCTAGCCAAAAGCTAAAGGTTTCTCCTGATGAATTGGGTCAGGTCATGTGGTCGCTTCTTCTTCCATGCAGCTCTGACCCTGCTTCCTTTCCACTCTACAGTGAATGGGTCAGCCCAGGTGGCAGCTCCAGATTACCGCATAGATCCAGCCCTGTTCACCTCCAAGCAGAAGTGATCCAAACCTGGGTAGCGTCCCACCCAACATGTGTGGCAACTTCAATCCCAGTCCAGACTAGCAGCAGTCAGAAAGACAGAAATCCAGCAACTCCTCTTGTCAGTCTTGTATGGTGAATGATCACGACACCAAACAAAGAAATAAAGTGACATGTACAGGAAGAACAGTAATGTAAACTGACAGCGAACTGCATGGGGGAAGGGACTCCCGACTAGCTAAAAAAATAAAACCTACTGCTCCTTGTTCTACTTCACTAAGAACCCTAACTACAGCTTTGCCCTACTTTTAACCTTTCTCCATATTAATATATATATATATCCCTACCTGTTCCTGTTACCCTTCCTCGTGACCACTCCTGGGCCAAGCCTTAGCCATTCTGGTAAACAGCTGGCTGGGTCCTCATTCCTGCTTTGGTTTCACTACCACACAACTACAGTCTTCTCCCTGCATTACAAGGTCAGGTGATAAGTCGCCCTACAGTTCAATCACTTTTTGTCAGTATTGTTCCTATCCTAGGGTTACCACCTTTTAAGAAACCCAAAGTGGGTCATTACTTACTGAAACCAGGATTTTTTGCAGAACAATATATTTCACCTCAGCCAATGTAACAGATTTGTTTTTTTTCTAAATAATCATAATTAAGACTAAGCATTGTAGTTTTTTACTTGTTCATATTGGACCCTATTCACGATTGGGGAGTAGGTATGTGCGAAATGTGCATACCCCACCGGTGGCCCTGTGCCCTGCGGACAGGTGCGCTGGTACTGGCATTCACAAATGCTGGCCATCTGTCAGTTGCCCCACCCTCTGGCATGCAGGTTCATGCAGGGCAGGCGTGAGGGAGTCTCAGACCCAGATGGGCATCCAATCGAATGCCCGGCATGGGTCTGCTAGTGGATCACTTGCATGGCAGGGCACATGTTGGCAGCATGCCCCTTGGATGTCTGAGGGCTGGCGGCTGTGGCAGGTGGTGGTGTGGCAATGCCACTGGCCCTCTGATGGTACTGCAGCAGTGTGGTAGGCCGGGGGCCTATGTTGGGTGGCCCAGAGGGGTGACTGTACTGCCAGTAGCAGGGGGAAGGGTACATGTGCTATGCAGCTGGAGGGGGGGGCCTCAGCCCGTGACAGTGCTCCTGCAAGGAATGGGTTCAGTGGGGGGGGGGTGCCATGCCACACTCACCTCAGTGTGCTGGGGTGGGCAGGTGGCATCGGGCAGCCATGTGCTGTGGCACCAGTGTGTATTGGGTCTGTCCGCCTTGTCCTTCAGCGTGTCCTGGGATGTACATGGGGCACATGGGGAGTTTATGGCTGGGTCTTCCTGGCATACCCCACTCCCCCCTATGCAACCCCGTGGCTAGCACTACGCTCCTTAGTGCATGGTGCATAGTGCCGGCCCAATCCTTGCCCGCCCATGGCGCATTGCTCATCGCATGGTCAGGGGTGCAATCTACCTGTAGCAAGCACTACAACTGAATTTCCTGTTTAGAAATGGAAGGATTCTCTAAAACTCATTTTAACAAGTAGTTTGTAAACTCTAAGTGCTCTACAAGGAGCTCTAAACACACAGCACACTTAGCCTGGTGGCCATTACAGGTATATAAGTGTTCTTGGAGGTTCTATGGCTCTGCTGCATGGAGAAAAGGCCCACTGGGGTGCTATTACTGCACCATCTTCCCCTGTACATTGATACGCAGCTGCAGAACACCTTATCTGAAGAGACTACTGTTCTGCGTGGAGTTGTGCTGACCACACCGTCAACCTTCAAATGGATGTATAGGTCGCTGCCCCTGAACTTCTGGCTCTAACTGCCTTGGTGGCTGCCACTGTTTTGTAAGCTCTGGTGGCTGTATCTTTTGGGGTTACCTCATCTCTTTTAATCTGACTGCATGCAGTTTGCAATTGCCTCTATATCTCCTGCTCCCCCGCCACTAAATTGATTATTTTTCTCACATAAGTTCCAGTAGGTAGCATTGTATGGCAAGAGACACATTTCTTAAAAGAATGTTGCCTCCAAGAAAGACTCACCTCTGAGGCAGACATAACGGATAGGGCTGCCTCCCAGCCAGAGCTTTAACCTCTACAGCTAAAGAGCAGAGCTTCACTGCTGTGCCAACCTGGTAGTATAGTGGAAAGGTCTATATCCTGATAAATAAGAGACTGTGGGCTAGAGTAATGAAGGTGAATGTTGCACCCACTAAGTAAAGAGACCACTGCTGTCGCTGCAGTACCACAAGATTCAAGAAGCAGCAGGAGCACTACCAACAGGTACGGTGGTTGCTCATGAATCGTGTGGTGCAATTTGCAAATGGCATACTAATATTCATGTGGTCCAGTTTGCAAATGGAATTTTAATATTCATGAGGTCATTAGCTTGTTATCTGGGTAGCAGGAGATGACATCGCAGGCACTGCTACATAGGAGTCTGCAGCAGTAGTGCAAGCACCATGTGATTCAGAATGGGCAGAGAGCACACAGTCTTTAAAAGCATAGTCATCCAGTATGCAGTAGTCAGTCTGTTTCATGGACACCCAGGGCTGTAGAATCTTGTTTGGTCCCTTGACTTGGAAACTGGAAGAACACAGGTTCAAACCCTGCTACAGCCAAATTATCACTGTGTCACCTTGGGCAAGTCACTTAACCCCCCAGTGCTCCAGACCGCCCAGTTGTAGAAATCAGTATAGGTAGGGTCCACTGTAACCAATATGGGCTATTCTGGGTAATTTCTAAATAAAAACAAATAAAATTAACTTCTGCATCCCTTTCCTTCTCCTCGTGGGCTGCTTCTGGTATGTAGGTAACCTGAACAATTGTGATTTTGTGGAAGTACTGCATCCTGGTGCAGTACTGTGCTATTTAAAGGGTGCTTGAGAACCCCCTTATTGAGCACAGAAGTCCAAAAGACAGCGCTCCTTATGAAACACAGACCCACAGTTTCTCCAACTGAATTGTTATTTATTTAGTGAGCACAGTGACAGCCTCTAGCACCTCAGCTTCAAGCCTTCAAGGGGGCGTACTGAACATAACAGGGACAGTGGGCTATTTATGTCTTCAATGCTGTACTACAGTGTTTTGGGTGTGTGGTTAGTATGCTAATTATGGCCACGTAAGTGACAGCACAGGGTTTTAAATAATTGATTAGCAGTTTTTTTCTTGGGACAATGCTAACTGTACAGAAAGTATTTATATAGGTTTTCTAGAAGTGTTATGTTTGTTAAACACAGTGAGGCAAGTGCTATGCTTTTTCACAATGTTTTAGAACTTTTATGAGCAAAACGCTAATCAATTTTTGGAGTTAAATAAATCCCTGCAGCAACTCCCTTTGCAGCAGTTTTGTGTGCTGCAGAATCTGCATCCTTCAGTTTTGTGTGCTGCAGAATCTGCATCCTTCATGACTTGCACAATGTGTACATATTTTGTCACTGTGCCTGCATTGCTGGCTGTCTGTTTTTGCTCTCAGTGGCAGTGGTGTCCTGCTCTGCTATCCTTTAGCTGCTGGACCCCTGCAATTAGCATGTGCTGCTTCTATAGTGTTGAGCTGGAGTCCTGTTGTGTCCCCGCTAATTGCTGCTGCTTCCTTCAGAGGCTGTTTCCTGACTCAGGAGGTATGAAATAGCACACGCTACCTGAAGTAACGTGCATTTACTGTGTGGTATTACTTTCAAGAACCTAGTCCAGTGAGTTCAAATCCAGACACAATCCCCTCAGTTTTCATTTGTCAGAATTTCACTAGAGTGGTGATCCAGGGTGGCGTGGAGTTAGAATAGTAAATATATAGGACAAGTGACTTAAATGTCAGTGTAACCCCCAGGGGGCGCTACCCTTAGGGCTACTACCCCTGTCTGCCCCCACAGAGGCAGGGTGAGGGGCCCAGATCCATTGACGGGTGCCTCCACCCAGAGGTCGGGGTTAGTACAATTAAGACTACCTCGGTTACAGCCCTCTGGGCTACTGCAACCCCCCTTTCATCCCACTAGTGACTCACACTGGGTGCCAACAATTCTGTTCACCAGTACACTTACCCCTCGGATAATATATTCCAGCTCACTCCGGGGAACCCCTGTAAAGTAAGGTGCAGTTATATCACAGTCACCATGTAGCAGCTCATCTGAAGAGTACAAACCAGCCAGGGTGTAGTTATAACACAGCAATCTGATTTATTAGAAGGGCAGATAACAAGGGAAAGGGGGAAAATCAGGTTGATTGGCTTACACTATTCTTACATACCTAGGGCTCTGTGCACAGGCCTACCCTACAATTTTACTGTCCCTGGGTACCCAAGCCCTAACGGCTAGTCCAAACGTGGCAGCTGGTTGGGGCCCTTAACACAGATAAACATTACAGTCTTGAACTGGTCAGAATGGGAGGAAAGTTTAATTAGGCAGTCAGCAATATAATAATGCACTGAAACCACTGTGTAAACACTTTGCAGGGAGCTACCCTGAATCAGTACTCACAACCCCAGCAAATAACGATTCCTTCAACACTACCAGGATGGAGCCTGACTTCACCAGCCTTCTCACACATTTATATAGCAAACAGCAACAGAGGGGTACCACACCAGGCAGCTGCTTCCAAGGCTCCCACAAACTCACAGCCACTGAGATACTGCAACGGCAGCTTCCACTTTTCCTTCGGACCGAGCGCGATTCAGCAATTCTCTCCAGTCCTCCTACAGGTCGAGCCTGGTGGGTAGCTGTACAGGGCACAGCCTCCTCTGACCGCCCACCGGCGGATTTTAGAGTGAACTCGCTCGCAGAGAAAACGCCGCCTTAGGCCTTCACGTGCTTCCCAAATAACACTTCCCAGCAGGCAAGCACAGAAGCTCCTCACTCCTCACCAGCCACAATGCATCTGCCCTTGGCAGCACTGAGCACTCCTTTCAGATCGGGCGCTACCCGCTGTCATTGGCTGGCTGCACATGCCAGTCACTTTCTCCGGCTCTCAGTGGTGCGAAAAAGCGCCATAGCCCATAATGTCTTTCCCAATTACAAACAGTTCCTCTATTGGTCAGCCAGCTCTGTGGGGTCCCGAGGTACTGATTGGTCCAATTCAATAGTTCTGGACCAAAATGGAGGAGGTAATCGAAACCATCTGTGCTGCAAAGCGAGGCAGGTGAGAACAACTACATTGTCATTATTATATTACAGTATTTTAAGTAAACATTCACATCCCCCTTCAGAGCTCCCTTAGCACCACTAGCGATGGCAGAAAGGGAGCATTTACTCTGCAGCCCGGGCGGAATTCGAGCATAGCAACACTCAAACCCCCTCCCTGATCAATCATGACTGCAACCCAAAGCAGCCCTTAAAGAGACAGTATACGGAGGCCTTTTAAAGCGCTCACTGGCTTCCCATTTAAACGGCTTTAACGCCGAACCCCAACTAGGCACGGAGCATTTACCCAAGCTCCGGGGAACCTTTTAGGAACCCCCATTTGCAAGGGGGTTACACCCTCCCTGGCCTGGAAAAGCTTGGCGTCCACATCAAGCAGCTACCCCTGAGGCCATTTAGGCGAACATCCCAATTAACACTATATCACGTTTTGAATTACATACAGAAATATTACATTTACAATATATTATGGTTCATACACATTGTACACATAACTCTGGTTCCCCTTTTTTTTTTTCAAATCAGGTTACTAATTCCTGCTTATGGCACTGGGACTGGGGGAACCCCTCCTTTCTAGTCACTGGTGAGTCACCTGAAACAGGAGCATCACACTCAAAGGCAATAACAAAATCTGGAGTCATCCCCCAAGGCTAACTTAGGCAGGCAATGGGGACACATATACCCCCTGAACCACATTTAAGGGCAGGTCCACTGGCTGACCAAGCGATTCATAGCTCAACTTTATTACTGGCAGTATTTGTCGGCGGATCGTCTAGGGGTCTTGGGGATCCTAAACCAGACCTGACTCACTTCAGTATCAGTGACATTAGCAGGAATCTCCTCAAGGGGAACAGGTTCAGTGCTCATAAGACTATTAGGGGCTTGACTTTCTATCCCCGAACCCACCCCACTGGGCTCATCTGAGGGCGGTTTAGGCACTAGAGGGGAACCACCAGGGCATTCAAAATATTCTTCCGATTCGAGCATATCCCTGGCTTGTTCCCTCATCTCACTCTCTTCTTCTGAAAAGTCAGATAATTTAGCCAGGCCAGACAGTTCAGCCAGGCCTAAGGACTCAGCCCCTTGAGCTTGTCTGCTACCCCATTCATCTTCTGGAGGTATTTCCTCCGGGGACAAAGTAGAGGGCTCAATCAGTACAGACGGGCCAATTTCAGTTCCTGAGTTAACAAGGGGATTGCCCCGAAACAATTGACTCAGTTCATAAGAGGGATAGTATTCAATATCACCTTCGCTATCTTCCGACACGGAGTGTTGATCATCTCCTTCTGCAAGAGGGGTGGGACAAGGCTCCCTTGGTGGACTTGTCGAAGGCTCCACGGGCTTGGTTCTGCTCTTAGCAACAGATCTAGTCACAGGCCAGGAAGGAGTGGAAGGTTTAGCTTCAATCAAGATCTCCCCAATCAGCAGCAAATGATTTCTGTGTATGGTTTTCACATCTTTCGAATTATTTTCAGGCTGCACTTTATATACAGGTAGGTCTGCCAGCTGTCCCACAACAATATGGGGGAGATGATGCCATCTGTCGACAATCTTATGTTTGCCATGCAGTCCCAGATTTCTCAACAGCACTCTATCCCCTTCTCTCAACTCTACTGTTTTCACTTTTTTGTCATATCTCTCCTTGTTAGCCAGATTTCGTTTAGCAGCCATGGTCTGGGCCAGTTGGTAGGCATGGTTTAATTGGGCCTTTAATCTCTGTACGTACTGTAGATGGTTTTCTGCTCGCACCCCATCGGGGGAAACCCCAAAACACACATCCACTGGCAATCTAGCCTCTCTCCCAAACATCAGTCGATAGGGGGAAAACCTGGCATCACTTCATGCAATTGTAAGCGTGAGCTAAAGTGCTGATCTGTTGGCTCCATCTCGATTTATCTTTTGATTGTAAGGTGCCCAGCATGTCAAGCAATGTACGATTAAACCTTTCAGGCTGAGGTCTCCCTCTGGATGATAGGGGTGGTTAGTGATTTTCATACCCCCCACAAAGATTGCATCTCTTTAATCAAACAACTCTCAAAGTCCCTTCCCTGGTTGGAATGAATCCGCTGTGGGGCCCCATAATGGACGAAAAAGTTCTCAACAAGTATCTTAGCCACCGTGGTTGCTCTCTGATCCTTGGTCGGGAAAGCCTATGCGTACCGGGTAAAATGATCAGTGACCACCAATATGTTGCTGACACTTTTCAGATCAGGCTCTAAACTCAGGAAATCAATACAGACCAGTTCCATAGGAGCACTAGTAGTAATGTTGACCAGGGGAGCAGCTCTCCGGGGTAACGCTTTTCTTTGCAAACAACGACCACAGGTCTTGACATACTGTTCCACATCCGCACTCATCTTCGGCCAATAGAATCGAGCCCGTACCAGGTCAAGTGTTCGATCTATGCCCAGGTGCCCCATTTGATTATGCAATGACCTGAGGACTAGCTCTCTGAAACCCGCTGGCAGCACCAGTTGTTGTCAGTGTACCTGGCCCTCCTTATTCAGTCTCTCTATATAGTAGTTGGTTGATCAGCTTTAATTTGGGCCCTTCTTTATACAACAAAGTAGTCCGTATGTCAGTGGAGCGTAGTTTGGATACATCCCTTCCGGCCCGCAAAACCTCTATGGCCGTTCTTATCATAGGATCACAGGATTGAGCCTGTTGGAGATCATCATTGTTGAGTTGCAGCAGGGAGCTGGTGTCCAAGGCAGAGAAATGACAGTAAGCAGCAGGTATATAGTTTTCCGGCGGCCCCAGACAATCTATCACACAGTCCACCATATCAGGAGACGCCTGTTCTTCTTTGTCGAATTTCTGGCAGAGGGCTCTTATGTCAGGTTCAGACAACCGGACCCATTCAATCTGGGATGCAGGCCTCCGAGAGAGAGCATCCGCATCTATATGGTTTAGGCCCGCCCGGTATTCTACAGCATAATCATAGGTGGCCAAGGCAGAGAGCCACCTATGCCCAGTAGCATCCAATTTGGCAGAGGTCTGTACATAGGTCAGAGGGTTGTTATCAGTCTTTACTAATATCTTGGCACCATACAAATAGTCAAGAAACTGATCAACAATGGCCCACTTTAGAGCCAAAAACTCTAGTTTGTGCATGGGGTAATTTTTCTCTGAAGGAGTCAGACTTGTACTGGCAAACGCTACAGGTCTCAGCCCATTCGAGTGCTCCTGGTATAACACAGCCCCCAGCCCTTGTAGACTGGCATCAGTATGAAGAGTGTAGGGCTTGACTGGGTCAGCATAGGCCAGTACTGGAGCATGGGTAAGTTGATATATGATGTCGTGAAAAGCTTCCTCACACTCAGCAGTCCATCGATCCCCGAACATATCGTTTGGCCGAAAATACTTCTTTTCCATGTCAGTATACACACCCTTCTTATACTTTTTGTGAGTAGGCGGATACCCCTGAGTGAGATTAAGGAGGGGGCAAATCACTTGTGAATAGTCTCTGACAAACCACCTATAGTATCCACAAAACCCCAGGAATTGTTGCAGCTCTTTCAAATTCCTGGGTTGAGGCCAAGTGGTCAACGCCTCCACCTTGCCAGGGTCAGTCTCTATGCCTTCAGTGGACACTATATGGCCCACATATTTCACTGAAGTCTGGAAGAATTGACACTTGTCGATAGACAACTTAAGGCCGAAATCCTCCAACCGATCCAGGACTTTGAATAATCGTTGCTCATGTTCTTCCAATGATCGGCCAAACACTATAACATCATCTAAATAGACCAAACACTTGAGTAGGTTCATGTCCCCCACAGCTCATTCCATCAAGCGCTGAAAAGTGGCTGGGGCACCCAAAATTCCTTGAGGCATCCGAACAAACTCATAGAAACCTAAAGGGCAAATGAAAGCAATCTTCTCCCGGTCATCTGGGGCCATCGGGATCTGGTAGTATCCGCTCCGAAGATCCAACACAGAGAACCACTTACTACCATTCAAACAATCCAAGGCGTCTTGTATGTGTGGCATGGTATATTGATCCGGAATGGTCCGCCTATTCAAAGTGCGATAGTCTACACACATCCGAACTGCCCCATTCTTTTTCCTTACTACTACAATGGGGGAGGCATAGGGGCTCCTAGATTCTTGAATTACACCAGCAGCCAACATTTCTTGCAGATGCCGCCGTACATCATCTATATCAGCGGGAGCCAGACGTCGGGATCTCTCTCGGAAAGGTCTTTCGTCGTGCAATCGAATGTGATGCTCAGCCCCTTGTACACATCCTACATCCCACTCCTTCAGGGGAAAACCCTCGTCCTCTTGGCAAGCTCTCACTGACCCTCTTCGCCCAGTCAGTAGGCAGTGATTGCCTCAAAGTCAAACAGATCAGGAGCAACTCTATCACCTGTCCAAGAACTCTTTCTATTTGGTAGTACAGCAGTATCCGCACAATGAACGCTAGCCAGGGTACACCCTCTTCTTATCCAAATCTCTTTATCAGACACATTGTGCACTTGAACCATCACCCTCCTAACGTAAGCATGGGCTCTAGCCGGCAGAATGCTGGGTCTGAGCAACAACCTCTCAGGTAATCCTCCCTCCACAGGCGCATCCAGCATCAACAACTTGTTCTTGACATCTGTTTTTAGTCGTACGTCTCCATGCAGAACACATTGTGCATTTGGGGCAAGTACCACGGGGGTCGGATCCTTTTTCCACACCACCCCCACAGGGCCTTCAGGTTCCTCCAGACTACCCTTCTCCTGAGTGGCCCTGACCTTTTGAATCACAGCAGGTATGCTCAAAACTCGCCCAGTTTGGAATGCTCGCTTCTCTGAGCACAATTGGGCCAATCGTCCAAACATGTGTGCATTTGTCCCAATCAACAAGGGCACCCCATCTTACAGTCCAGTGGGTGGGCAAACTAAAACTAAGGTTACCACATGCTCATCTATTCCATTCACAGTTGCAGGGAACGATAACCAGACACGGATGTACCCCAAATACGGATAGGCCTTGTCGCTCAACCCCAACACATGTAGACCAGTTAGAGGCTGCAGGGGCACCTCAGATAAGTGTGCTTGGTACCAGTCCTGAAACATGATGGTCACCTGGAGCCACTGTCCAGTACAGCTCGAGTAGAATTCCATTTACCTGCACCGGGTCTCCATGAGACGGCCCGACCAATCAGACCAGTTGGGGTAGCAGCATTAGTAGCCTGGCGGGCATGGGCCTGAGTCACAAAACTTTTCTTGGGGGCCCGAGACTGGGCCTGGCGGTGTTGGGCGATCAGTCTGCTGTTAACTTTCCTTAAATTCTCCGGTCTCTGGCACTCAGGCTGGAAATGCCCATCTTCCCCACAGTGGTAATGAAACTTGGGGTCCCGGGGATCACTATTCTGAGGGGGGCCCAGAGGGGAGTGAGAAAGCTCTCTAGGACTAGGGTTCGGGGCTCTACATGACTCAGGGGCCCCGGGCCAAGTAGAGTACACAGTAGACTGCTTTAAGTCCCTCACCAGTTCCTGTAAATTCCTGATCTCAGCCCTCAACTCACCCTCCACGTAGGGGTCAGAGGAAACAGCTCGCATCCCCACAGTACCTGGAAAATCTGGGGACACCTCGGACCCTCCAGGCGAGCCAGTCTCCTCAGGGGTGTTAAACTCAGGGGTCCCACTAGGATTCACTGCCCCCACACAGGGTTCCCACCTATCTTCATCAGTCTCCACTTCTCAAATTTCCCTCATCAATTGACAATATTCAGGCGGGGTGGCCCGCCGACCATGCAACTTGAGTTTCAGTAGCGTTACACTTGAGAATCTGGCAGACTTTAAAATATGTTCTAACCGAACCTGATTCAGGGCTGTAGCAGTGATTCTCCCTTTTCTAGAAGCCTTCTGCAATGCCCGCTCCACTCTAGTAACAAAAGCAGACAGTTTTTCATTTCTCCACTGCTTAGCAGACCTGAATTTCCATAGTAAATCTTCACCAGTCTCTGTACTCCCAAAACCCCTTCTAAAGCAGAGAGATACTCTGCAGCAGTAGCTTCCGGACGGGTGGCCCGGAAGAACCTAATGGCTTCTAAGGCAGGACCCCACAAACTCTCCATCAGCCTCTTCCTTTTCTCCCCATCAGAGCATTGCCACTCCTGGACTAAAGGGGTGGCATAGTCCATCCACGCTTCCAGGTCATCCTCCCCGGAAGGCACTGATACCATGCCAGAGAAAAGTTTTAACTTACAGTAGGAATCAAGCTGTATGGATGGGACTGCCAGAACGAAAAGCAACCACGCGGAACTTTTGGCGGGCAGGGAGGTGCCTGGGAACCCCGGGGTAGTATCACTGGACAACCAAGGCTTGTAACAACTCCTGGATAGTCCTCCCCTCCACAGCTAACAATTTAAGCAGTTTGTCTTTAAAACTGCTCATCTGGGGAGACCCCCCAAGGGTGACTGACCCACTTCGGATATGAATTAGCCTCAACCCCTGGGATGCACCCTCCGGGTAAATCACAGGAGGTACCTTCTCAGGGTCGATGGCCACACTGCATAGGAGTAACACCTGCAGTGTCTGGTCAAGCAGATCAGCCATACGCCCTTTCACTTCAACCTTACCCAAACACTTTACTCGCTCGGCAGCAGAGACAATATCAACAGTTGAGGTACCCAGGGGCACATCTAACAATAATACAGTCTTCTGGGAGTCTAGCTCTTCAGCTTCACCCCAACCCATCAATCTGTGTACCATGGTTTTGATGGGTCCCAGTTTAATTTTTTTCAACATATCCCCTTCCATTTTTTCCATCTCTGACATATTTCCTCACTGAGCCACTAGGGGACGCAAATCCCAGCGGTGCCTCCAATTTGTAACCCCCAGGGGGCGCTACCCTTAGGGCTACTACCCCTGTCTGCCCCCATGGAGGTAGAGTGAGGGGCCCAGATCCGTTGACGGGTGCCTCCACCCAGAGGTCGGGGTTAGTACAATTAAGACTACCTCGGTTACAGCCCTCTGGGCTACTGCAACCCCCCTTTCATCCCACTAGTGACACACTGGGTGCCAACAATTCTGTTCACCAGTACACTTACCCCTCGGATAATATATTCCAGCTCACTCCGGGGACCCCCTGTAAAAGTAAGGTGCAGTTATCACAGTCACCATGTAGCAGCTCATCTGAAGAGTACAAACCAGCCAGGGTGTAGTTATAACACAGCAATCTGATTTATTAGAAGGGCAGATAACAAGGGAAGGGAAAATCAGGTTGATTGGCTTACACTATTCCTACATACCTAGGGCTCTGTGCACAGGCCTACCCTACAATTTTACTGTCCCTGGGTACCCAAGCCCTAACGGCTAGTCCAAATGTGGCAGCTGGTTGGGGCCCTTAACACAGATAAACATTACAGTCTTGAACTGGTCAGAATGGGAGGAAAGTTTAATTAGGCAGTCAGCAATATAATAATGCACTGAAACCACTGTGTAAACACTCTGCAGGGAGCTACCCTGAATCAGTACTCACAACCCCAGCAAATAACAATTCCTTCAACGCTACCAGGATGAAGCCTGACTTCACCAGCCTTCTCACACATTTATATGGCAAACAGCAACAGAGGGGTACCACACCAGGCAGCTGCTTCCAAGGCTCCCACAAACTCACAGCCACTGAGATACTGCAACGGCAGCTTCCACTTTTCCTTCGGACCGAGCGCGATTCAGCAATTCTCTCCAGTCCTCCTACAGGTTGAGCCTGGTGGGTAGCTGTACAGGGCACAGCCTCCTCTGACCGCCCGCCGGCGGATTTTAGAGTGAACTCGCTTACAGAGAAACAGCCACCTTAGGCCTTCACGCGCTTCCCGCGCGAACACTTCCCAGCGCAGAAGCACAGAAGCTCCTCACTCCTCACCAGCCACAACGCATCTGCCCTTGGCAGCACTGAGCACTCCTTTCAGATCGGGCACTACCCGCTATCATTGGCTGGCTGCACATGCCAGTCACTTCCTCCGGCTCTCAGTGGTGCGAAAAAGCGCCATAGCCCATAATGCCTTTCCCAATTACAAACAGTTCCTCTATTGGTCAGCCAGCTCTGTGGGGTCCCAAGGTACTGATTGGTCCAATTCAATAGTTCTGGACCAAAATGGAGGAGGCAATCGAAACCATCTGTGCTGCAAAGCGAGGCAGGTAAGAACAACTACATTATCATTATTATATTACAGTATTTTAAGTAAACATTCACATCCCCCTTCAGAGCTCCCTTAGCACCACTAGCGATGGCAGAAAGGGAGCGTTTACTCTGCAGACCGGGTGGGATTCGAGCATAGCAACACTCAAACCCCCTCCCTGATCAATCATGACTGCAACCCAAAGCAGCCCTTAAAGAGACAGTATATGGAGGCCTTTTAAAGCGCTCACTGGCTTCCCATTTAAACGGCTTTAATGCCGAACCCCAACCAGGCACGGAGCATTTACCCAAGCTCCGGGCAAGCTTTTAGGAACCCCCATTTGCAAGGGGGTTACACCAGTGAAAGCACCCCCCACTTCCTTGTCTAGGAGTAGTTGAGATAGTAAAGTTTGTGGGAAAGGGGGAGTGCTGTACAGTCAAGAACACACAGTCCAGAAGTCAAAACAGGAAAAACTACCTAATTCCCCATGGGTGGTATTGGTGAGGGATGGACTCCATTGGGGTGCCCCAGACGTTCAGGGCACTGAGATGGTATACAGGAGGATGGGAAGACGCTGACTCTTCACTTGCCTGGCCTTGCCAACTTCACCTGGAGGCATCTGTAGACAGTCTTCACCAGGCAGGCCTCTCGATGTCTACCTTGGTGATTTGCCGGTCCCTGCTATTCTGGATGCCACCCTGGAAACACGCTGCAGACATGGTCTGTGGAGGCAACTTCTTTTAGCAGCAGCAAAACAGTTTCTTAAACAGGAGGTAGACAGCAAAGTTTCAGAAAACAGGGGATCCCATTTAATAAGCAATTAAAATGAACAGAACAGTCACTCCATGGAGCAGAAAGTCACTACTGGTTGCTCAGGACCAGGTGGTCATATTAAGCTGAATGGTATTCTGGACCAAGGGGTCCCAATGAGCAATCAGACAGTACTCTGGTCCCAGGGATCACATTTGCATAAGATATTCAGGCAGCCAACAGTCTAATCACAGTCAGTAACTCAAGGTCAAATAAGACCCCCACACAGCAGGCAGCATTAAACTTCTGTCTCCCAGCTTCATACTTTCTTACCAGGAGCTTGGACCTTCAAGAGGTGCACAATGTATTTATGACCCCCCTTACCTTCCACTCCTCCTGCACAAGCTTTAATTCTGATGTGGCTTCTCTTACTTTATGGGGTTCCCTTTTTCCACTGGGGCAATAAGTCACAACGTGACCAGGGTAGGAGCAAGACCCGTCAAAAAAAGTCCAGCACCCAATCACTGATGCTATGCCATTGCTATGAGCATCCTAGGGGTATTGCCCTGACAATCCCGCAGGTTTGGGCAAATCCATCATATAGTAATCCCAGTCCAGAATGGCCTCTTTTGTGGGGCACAGCCGAATTGCCATGAGAATCAAGTCACAGCCTGCCACTCTGCCTCCTGTCCCAACGACCAGCCCACAGGTCCCCTCCTGCCTCTTACAGATGCATACTTCATGGAGCTCCTACTGACTGCAGCAGCTACCTTGTCCAGGTGACCCTGGGACAGGCTGCCACCTAGGTCCCAGCACAATCTGGTCCTGCCACCACCAGATGGTGTACCCAATCTCATCAGCCAAAACAGGTCCAGCCACATGCCTTCAACCTTGCTCCAAGCTGCATTCATCCCAGGGTTAGGCTTTACACCCGGGCTCCCCTCACATCATGTCTCTATTTCAGCAGCAGCATTTTCCTTCAGTCCCACAGGGAGACCACTTCAGCCCCAGAAGCATGGGTCTCCACAAATACAGCAGCTGCCACAAGAAATTAGCTCCCCGACTACAGTACTTGTCCCTGACATGTGGCATTACTAAAAAAACAAACATCTGCTGCATGGCCACATGGTTGAATGGGCAGACACCCTGCTCTGACCTCTTTCTCTCCTCACTCCCTCCTGAATCTCTTATTTTCTGCCTGGCACTCCCTTTTATCTCCTACAGTTGGTTTGGTGTCTAACTCTGTGGTCCAATCAAGGACCAATTCTCACTGGTGCCAAACCCATGGATCACTCTGGTGCCCCGTGGGACTTGTAGTCCCGATTTACTACTGAGATTGTGCCCCCAAAGGTGCCAGCCGGCACCGAAAACTACTTCCACAAAAAGGAGCCACTGCTCCTTTAAATTTCTGAATTGGCGGCCACGCATGCACCTAGTGCGCAGTCTGCCATCACTAAAACAACTATTTTTATTTATTTTTAAAAATATTTATTTCCCCTTTTTGGGTCCTGAGTCCGGCTGAACATGGAGGCCGGAACCCAGTACCTGGAGCAGCCACTCCACTAACTTTTCTTCCCTGTGGCAGTTGCTCATGTGCATTGTGTGTGTGGTCTGCCATCTTACCCAGTATTAAATTATTTATTTACAATTGGGGCAGTCCCAAGCCCAGCCACTTGAAATCTGGACCCAGGACCACCACTTCGCCCACCGGAGGTGCCGACCACAACCTGGCACTTTGCCCAAACCCAAAAAGGTAGAGCAGCAGAGAAGAATGGCTGCAGCCACAAGCAAGAGTCTGGGGACTGCAAGGTGCAAATCCCACCCAGAGCCACAGCCAGCCAGTGCTGTGGGGGACCATCGGAGCCGGGGGGTTCCACAACATCTAAGCCCACTTTGGTGGCTTACACACTCCCCCTGCTGAATGCATGCTGTCCCAGTGAGCCAAAACATGCTCTAATACTATTTACACTATACTTCCCTAAACCTAAACTAGCACTACCTATCCTAACTCTAACCTGGCTCACTAAGCCACCCGGGAATCACTATTCCTACTGGGGCATCCACCAACCAGACCTACAAAAGGCCCAAAACTTAGCCTGGAACGATGGCGTCCCCAGTCCCTTAGCTAATCCCTACCCAGCCACCTACCGACCAAGCCTAAGAGATACCCAGGTGCGCGACCTGGCCAATGGCATCCCAGGTTCACTTCCTCTGGCCACCCACTGCTAAACCTACAGATGAATTGCTTTTAGTTCACACAGTGGCATCCCAAGTTCCCATATCCTAAAACAAACTTACCAACTAAAACCTCTTACCTGCTGCCAGCTGCCTGCATTGGACTGTCTGGACATTTAAAACAGAGAACACCTTAGCAAAATCTGAAATCTTAGCAATAGTTACTAAACCACCCTAAAGTAACAGTACTGTATCATTTTTTTCCCTCTTTACATTTTTTGTTAAAACATTTAAACTAGAGAAAGTTTAACCTGAACATCCCCAGAATAAAATTATTTCCCTTTAAACATTAAACACATTTTAAACTGTGTGCAACTAATTAATACTTCAACAGGGCATAAATACAATCATTAATAATTACTATATGCTATACCAACAGTGCATAAACATTCAATTACATTTTTTTTTTCGGCCTTCAGCTCCAGTGCCCCCACTCCTTCAGGCATGCCCTGGGGCTCCAGTTAACCCCTACTGACCTCACTCGAGTTTCTCTACCCACAACCTCACATCACAGCTCCCCCGTGGTATCCCAGTGTAACCCTCCGCTTGGTGGAACCCCCTCCTCCAAGAGGGAAGGCACCAGTAGGGGGTTACCTGGCACATCCACATTAGGCCCCGGAAGGCTGCTGAGGTGGGGTAGTGGCTCACTGGAGGCTTTTGGCGGTGCTAGAGAATGGGCAGCCATCATCCAGCAGCACTGAGCTGTGTTTCCTGTTTTCTCCCCTTGGGAGCGTGATGTCTGGGATGCTTTGGTAAAAGCCGACATCTGTCACGCTCCCTAGCAACGTCCCGACGTGTTGCCCGACCTCTGGCCTCTGCCAGCGGTCATCCACCGGGTTTCAGACCCTCTCCCTCCCAGGAGATGGCGAGCAGTCGTGGGATGCTCAAGCCATCTCCCCCGGCCGGCCCTCCAGCGACTCAGAGTCGTTCCCAAACCTGGGTCAGCGGTGCCGTAAGCGGAAATCCAACCGCTGCAATGACTGACCGGATCACATTTTTCTTTTTAATCAAGACACAATTTCTCCCCCAAACCCATTGTCTGTAAACAGTTCCAAAGTCATCTGCATCACTGTGTTTCAGTTCAAATATGGGACTGCTGCATATCCATGGCATGGGGCAATCCACCCTATAGCTGAGCTCTAGGTACTAGAGGCAATGTCCTCGATGCAGTCTCTGCTCCCACAAAGTCCATTTTTTGCTTCAGTCCTGGCCAGTGACTGAAACAAGACTCTTGCAGCTCTCACAGAAAAGGCATGAAAATGTTCCAGACTCAGGCACCATTTTGACTGTGCACCAAATAGTCCAGCAAACTCGGATGGGGAGGGGGTATATCCACAGCATGTCCAGCACCACAATGTTGAGTTTGCAAAGGCCCAGACATCCCAAAATCGAATCCTGGATGAGCCCCGATGTTGTAAACACCCCCACTTCCCTGTCTAGGGGTATTTGAGATGGTAAAATTTGTGGGGAAAGGGGAGCGCTGTGCAGTCAAGAACACACAGTCCAGAAATCAAAGCAAGAAAAACAGTACCTGGTTCCCCAGGGGTGTTATTGGTGATGGATGGACTCCATCAGGGTGCCCCAGACCTTCAGGGCACTGAGATGGTACACAGCAGGATGGGAAGACACTGACTTTTCACCTACCTTGCCTTGCCAACTTCACCTGGAGGCCTCTGTAGACAGTCTTCACCAGGCAGGCCTCTCGATGTCTTCCTTGGTGGCTGGCGGGTCCCTGCTGTTTTGGATGCCACCCTGGAAACATGCTGGAGACATGGTCTGTGGAGGGAACTTCTTTTAGCAGCAGCAAAACAGTTTCTTAAACAAGAGGCAGACAGCAAAGTTTCAGAAAACAGGGGATCCCATTTAATAAGCAGTTAAAATGAACAGAACAATCATTCCATGGGGCAGAAAGTCACTACAGGTTGCTCAGGACCAGGTGGTCACATTAAGCTGAATGGTATTCTGGACCAAGAGGGTCTCAATGAACAATCAGACAGTACTCTGGACCCAGGGATCACATTTGCATAAGATATTCAGGTGGCCAGACAGTCCAAACAGAGTTAGTAACTCGAGGTTGAATAAGACCCCCACACAGCAGGCAGCATTAAACTTCTGTCTCCCAGCTTCATACTTTCTTACCAGGAGCTCAGAATTTCAAGAGGTGTACGGTGCACTTACATCCCCTCTCACATTCCACTCCTTCTGCATGAGCTTTAATTCTAATACAGCTTCTCTTACTTTATGGGGTTCCCTTCTTCCACCAGGACAGTAAGCCACAACATGACCAGGACAGGAGCGAGACCCGTCAAATGCAGTCAGTACCCGATCACTGATGCTATGCCATTGCTACGAGCATCTTAAGGGATATTTCCCTGGTGACCCCGCAGGTTTGGACAAATCCATCATACAGTGATCCCAGTCCAGAATGGTCTCTTCTGTGGGGTTCAGTTGAATTGCCACGAGAACCAAGACACAGCCTGCCACTCTGCCTCCTGCCCCAGTGACCAACCCACAGGTCTCCTGCTGCCTCCTACAAATGTGTACTTCATGGAGCTCCTACTGACTGCAGCAGCTACCTCATCCAGGTGACCCTGGGTCTGGCTGCCACCTAGGTCCCAGCATAATCTGGTCCTGCCACCACCAGATGGCACACCCAGATCCCATCAGCTAAAACAGGCCCAGCCACAAGACTTTGACCTTACTCCAAGCTGCATTCATCCCAGAATTAGGCTTTACACCCGGGCTCCCCTTGCCTCATGTCTCTAATTCAGCAGCAGCATTTTCCTTCAGTCCTACAGGGAGACCACTTCAGCCCAAGAAGCACAGGGCTCCACAAATACAGCAGCTGCCACAAGAAATTAGCTCCCAAACTGCAGTACTTGTCCCCGACATGTGGCATTACTAAAAAAAACAAACATCGAGTGCATGGCCACATGGCCGAGCAGGCGGACACCCCGCTCCAACCTCCTTCTTGCCTCTCTTCCTCAATCTCTTTTTACTCGGCACTCCCTTTTATCTCCTATAGCTGGTTTGGTGCCTAACTCTGTGGTCCAGTAAAGGGCAATTCTCACTGATGCCAAACCCATGGCAGGGTTTTATTTAACTCTAAAAATTGATTAGCGTTTTGCTCATAAAAGTGCAAAACATTGTGAAAATGCATAGCACTTGCCTCACTGTGTTTAACAAACTTAACACTTCTAGAAAAACCTATATAAATACTTTCTGTAGAGTTAGTATTGTATCAAGAAAAAACTGCTAATCAATTATTTAAAACCCTGAATGGACCATTCTGGTGCCCTGCGGGAATTGTAGTCACAATTCACTATTGTTATTGTGCCCCCAAAGGTGTGAGCCAGCTTTCTGAGCCGGCGACCATGCATGCGCCTAGCACATGGTCCACCATCACTAAAACAACTATTTTTATTTATTTAAAAAAAAATGTTTTTCCCCTTTTTGGGGTCCTGAGTCTGGCCGAACCTAAATGCTGGACCCAAGCCAGGAACAGCCGCCCTGCTAACTTTTCTCCCCTATGGTGGCCACGCATGCATATTGCGTGTGCAGTCTGCCATCTTACCCAGTATTAAACTATTTATTTAGAATTGGGGCAGTCCCAAGCCCAGCCACCAAATGCTGGACTCAGCACCACCACTTTGCCCACCGGGGGCGAAGACCACAACCTGGCACTCAATCTGAACCCGAAAAGTCTAAGCAACAGAGAAGAACGGCCGCAGCCACAAGCCAGACTCCGGGGATTGCAGGGTGTGAATCCCCCCTGGAGTCTCAGCCAGCACTGTGGGGGACCATCAAAGCCGGGGGGCTCCATGACAGGTAAGCTCACTTTGGGGGATTACATGAGAAAGAATAAGTGCAACAGTAAACTGGTACCTCAGAGGGAAGGCTGCCTTGGAAGTAGGTCTGCCTTGGAGGCAACGTTCATTTAAGGAATGTGTCTCTTGCCATTGCATCTGCCCAGTGTCTTGATCTGAGTAAGTATTTAACTTTTTTAGTCATGAACGGTGCCTGCATATTTTTAAATTGTTACTGGACCAGTATTGTTTTTGTTGCCTAATCAAATGCACTACTTAATTTGCTTAAAGTTATACTACATCTGTACTATGCCTTGATCTAAATATTTTAATTTATGCAACAGGTGTAGACATAAATCCTATGCGATAAATTCAAAATTTTACATTTATACACATAGTAGATGCATCATCACAGATTTATATACATAGTAGATATGTCACAATCACTCCGGAACTAATTTAGAATGTTCCGCCTCAGTACCAGTACTAACTATATTGAAATGCAAATAAGTTAAAACAAAAAAAGATAGCATAGTGCTGTGAGCATGAAACTTGTGCAGCACAAAATTATCTACAAAAATGAGTGGTATTTCATTTATAGATACCTTTTAGATTTTTTTATAATTAACAAAAAAGAGCAGAAAATGCAGTTTTTTGTTCTTTTTGACAAACATATGCAAAAAAAAGATAAACAATCAAAAGCAAATGTCCCTGCACTGACAGAAAGCATCCCTATTGCATAAATGAAATATGCAGTGGTGAGCTGTCAGATAAATGATTTATCTACACTTGTGCTGTTTGACCTCGGACATCTCACTCGTGGCTTATGCCACTCGTGAGGTTACTCATGGTCAAACAGCACTTGTGTAGATAAATCATTTTTCTGACAGCTCACCATTGTATATTCCTTATTTATTACCCTCCCTCATTTGATGACTTTTGCTTTTGTTGGACCTTCAGTTCTTTTGTGTCTTAGTTATTTGCTCTGTTTAATGTGACTACAACAATTCTTGGGCAACTTCCTGCTTAACCCAGGCATTACTGTTAGTGTTCTACATGTAACCCCTACCAGGTATGCCATTTCTATCTGACAGCTCTACCAGGCGGGCTGGGTTCGGGGAGGAATATGTCACTCGGCACATTGGCTAGGTTTGGCTACTCTGCACAGGGGCACCCAAGTAAATCCGGACAAAGGAAGCAATAATTGTAATGTCCAATACCAGAAGTGGGATTCTAAAGTGTGGCTTTTATTCACATCCAACAGAATAAACAACACATAGATGGACCCCCATGGGGCTATGCTCCTGGTAATGCAGATTTAAGGAGACCAGAACACATCCTCATCACTTTAGCCCTCAGGCTCTGAAGCACACTGGGCACACAGCCCGAACTTGTACACCGATCTGGGTTTTCCCTGGCTCTGCTCCCTTGCCAGCCACTTGGACACTTTCCATATAGCGTGGAAACATTTACTGGTGGTTCACTAAACTACTTAAGAGCACTTCTGCTCCATAACGGAATCTTTCTCATCAATCCCACGTCTGGGTACTTTCCTCAGGCACTTGCCAAGTACCTGAGAGAAAACAACAGGTGTCTCAGAGCAAATCCGTAGAGGTGAATTTGGTTACTACTGATGGGGGGTCTCCCACCTCTCACTCCCACAATTCATACCTGGCCATTTCTCTGGACAGTAACACCTCATCCTTTAAAACACTTTGCTGTGTAGATTCTTTTTAAAATGTATTTTACATTCAATCTACTGCCTTTATTTCCCAATTGTGCTGGACTTGAACATACTTATTAAGTGGCTTTGTCCATTACTCTAAACCCCCCGAAGAGTTAAGCAGTCCAATCCCCACATCTTCCAAACTGTACTTGGCTGTCTTTTCCTGACCCCACAGTAACAGACCCTCTAGTTTCATCTTGATGCAGGTGAAAACACATAGCCCTTTAGCAGATCGAACTCACACTTTGGTTGTAGGTGCCCAACAGGCATTTCCTCCTCAAGGAACTCTCTTCCAGAGCTTCTGTTGCCTCAGCACGAACTTAAACAGGCAGCTTCTTTTCCTTAGCCGGACCAAGGGGGTTTGTCCCTGGAAACAGGCTGATACCTCCCCCCCCCATCCCCGCAGGGATGGGGCCCTGAACCATTGAAAGCGGTCTCCACCACTTCAATTTGCAGTTCTTGTGTTCCTCTTCAGGTGGAAACACATACCTAAAAACAAAAGTAGCTCTTTGACAGAGCTTAGAGCTCTGAGGGCCTGCACTCAGCAGAGCACCTCTGCTGCACTCTACAGACTCTCTCATAATGACTTCAAAAATCCCCAACGTTCTACTCTAACCTCCAACTGCAATATTCCAGTGTGGCTTATGCAGGTGCGACAGTTCTAAAATTATGTCATCCCTCAGTCTCAGCTGAGACTGAGAACAGAGTGAGACAGTGTGAAATCCATTTAACTGGAGTTTCACAAGCTGCCTTCCCTGCCTACCACTAGGTCTTACTGGGATTCTAGTAACCCTGGGTAACAGGGGGGTTACATACATGGTGTGACAGATTTTCTATCTTTGAACCTAGTGTGATCTATTACTGTTGTGAAAATATGAATAATTATTAGGAACTGTCTTGTCACTTTTATTTGCATATGTTAACTGTCTAAATCACCTGATGCCTGTTTATATGTTGCTATTGTTGTTTTGCCTTTTCTTTGCCCTGATTCTACCTCCCCCACCTCTCATTACATTTAGAGTAGCCTCAGGAAACTCAGTACACCTTTGACTTACCCCAATTGTTATCACTTTGCCTTGTGACAGCATTTCACTCACTCAACCAGTTCTTCAGCTTCCACTAACATCTGATACATACTTCCCCCTACAGATGTTCCAAGGTCATTTTAGACTGGATATCTCATATGTTTATGCAGGACAGGGGAGAGCATTCTCCTATTTAGTTGTAAACAAGCACTGCAAACACTTTCAGTAAGGGTCCCCTCAAGTTTATCTTTGTCTGTATTCTCCTACTATGTGGCAACATTGAGAGGAACCATGGCCCTAATCTGCCCTCTCAGACCCAGTCTATGTTGTCTCCATATGGTTCTACCATCCCTTCTATATATTTAAAGGCATGAGCCTATTCCATATTAACCTCAGGAGTCTGGCACCTAAACTGGATAAGCAAAGAGTCCAGGTCACTGTTTACAAGCCCAATATTGTTGAATTGTTGGAAACGTGGCTTAACTCCAGAATCACCAGTTCACACATTCACATGTAAGGGTACTCTATGTACAGACAAGACAGAAATAAGTATGAATGGGGTGTTGTGCTCGTTATCATTGACAATCTTATAGTGTCTGAAGCAGTGGGAGACATGCCTGATAATATGGAAGCCCTTTACAAGAACAACCTTGAGATGTTTATGCTCGGTGACCTTAACCTCAGCTGGTTGAGAAAGAACTGATCCAAAAACAAACATGCTCTTTATAACTTAAAGAACAGGTTCAGAGTTCTGTGGGTGTGGCCCCCCAAACATATTGTACAGCTCACCTGGCATATAGTTGATAGTTATACATTATTCCTGTTATTTGTGCCATTTTCAAAAAAAAAATTCACTTGTAATTTTCTCCCTGGCCACCACAGACAAAAGCGGTATGACTTCCTGAAGCTGCCAACACACCCCCATATAGGCACCTGCAGACCTATTTTGTGATTTCAATGGGGGTGAGTTTTCCATACATTATTAGAGTTGAGATGTTAATATATCAAAGGGACTGCCCTGTTAGTCGAGCAGTCCCTTTGGTATATTACAATCTCAACTCTAAATGTTAATAAAATGTTTGGAAAACTCATCTCCATTGAAATCAATGGGGCATGCACGTGCTGTGTTCATTTTGTGACATCACAAAACGGGGCTGCGTGTACCTATGTGGGGGCATGTTGGCAGCTTCAGAAAGTCATTCCATTTCTGTCTGTGGTGGCCAGGGAGTAAATTACGAGTGAAATATCTTTTGAAAATGGCACAAATAACAGGAATAATGTATAGCTATCAACTATATGCCAGGTGAGCTACACAATATGTTTGGGGGGCTGGCAACTAGAGACCTGCTCCTAAAAGGGCCAGTGCACTGCCAAAAACTAATGTTAATTTTTAAAAGCAGTCAACCATTACCTTTTATGTCTGAGGTACTTTTCTTTTCCCGTTAATTGGAAGACTGTTTACCTGATGGTAGTATGTGTGATGCATGGAATAGCACTCTGCCTGGCGGCTGATCTATCTAACTCTATTCCCCCCACCACACCTTCAGCATTGTGGCCTCACAGACTGTGAAATTAGGATCAGCCATTCAGTGGCTGCCAGGTCAGTCACTTGTGATGTCATTGTCAGTGAGTTCACAATGCTGATGATGTAGTGGGGTGGGGCATAGAGATAGCTAGGTCAGCTAGCAGACTAAGCTATTCCACAGATTCAGTACAATATTTTCACATAGAAGACTTTCTAATGAGCAAAAGGAAAAAGAAACAAACTTAAGAAACAAAATGTTACAACTGACTACTTCTTACAATTTGTGTTATTTTTCTGTCTGCCTGTTTTGGCTCCACTAACTCATTAAATGTCTCCCAAATGATCACACTACGAACAAGACTTAGCCATGCCTTCAATTACCACAGCTTCCAAACTGGATTCTTGTTAACCACTCCAATAGAATCTCAACTACTGGGGTATTTTAAGACTGCTTCAGTGATCATTCCATCACTTTCTGTATCTGGAAAATCCATAGCCAAAAATTCCCTTTGAAAATAGACACAGCTCGTTCGTACTAGACCTTTCATACTAGAGAACCAAGGCCAATGGTCAGTGGAGTGTGCACTCAGGGGTGTCAGGCCAGGGTGCAGCTACTGGGGCTAGATGAGCCCCCACAATGGAGTGACAAAACCAGAATGTAGCTGCTCATCGGGCAGAAGACCACACAGTATCAGCACACACTAAAATCAGTCAAAGAAAGCTCTTTGATTTCAGTTTGTGGTGATATTGTGTGATCTTCTACCTGGTCAGCAGTTACATTCTGCTTTTGTCATTTCATACCAGAGGACGTATACTCAAACTTGTCTGTCACAAGAGGGGACTAAATCAACCTTATTCCCCCCCCCCCCCCCACTAGTTGATGCCTGGGAATTCTTTGCCAGTGTGAGTTTTTCAATGTCTGCAACAAACATGCACCAATAAGAACATGCAAGGTCAAAGGACAACGTTAACTCTGGATCTCTAAGGAAATTATTGACTTGCTCTTGCAAAGGGATGCTGCTTAGATCAGATTTAGAAAGATCAGACCTTCAGTGACAGACAGTATTATAGAAAGCTTCAGAATAGTGTTGCTCAGTTAGTGCTTTTGTGGATTCTACTACTATCTGTCAGACGGTGCTGGTACCCTACCTAGGATCCTACCAGAAATCCTACCAAAGACAGATGTAGGCTTCAGGGTCAGATAGTAATGGATCCTAGGTCAGATAGTTAGGATCTGGGGTCAGATAGTGATGGATCGTAGGTCAGATCCAGGGATCCTAGGTCAGATAGTTAGGATCCAAGCTGGATCTGTTGCTAGGATCCACAGGATCCACAACATTTGTAAGATCCATATGCTGGATCCTAGAGGTAGGATCCATGGTCAGATAGCACTGTTATAATACCACAGCAACTGTCTGGCCAAATGTTAGGTATCTGTTGGTATCCTAGTTTCTATGATACTATCTGAGCAACACTACTTCAGAATCTAAGTAAATCAGCAGTAGCTAAAGCAAAAATGGACTACTACCACAGCTACTGGGAGGAAAACAAACATCATTCCAGAAAATTCTGGTCAGAAGTTAAACACCTATTTGAAATGGATCTTCAAGAGCAAATTGATCAAATCCAGAACCCCTCTGGAGACCTTTTCACCTTCCCTCCAGGCTTTGTGAATGCCTTTAATACTCACTTCACTAATCTCAGCACTGCCACCAAGCTCCAGAGCTCCTTGATGCCATCCATGGTTGTTCTCTCATCAAGCAGCCCAGACCCTGACCCTTATGATCTATCAATCTCTATCTTCTGACAAATCCCCACAGCAGAGGTCCCCACAGAATTAAAGGGCCTCAGCCCCAACAAGAGGGATGGTGCTAACTTCCTTGAACTGAAGTTTCTCCACCTTGTGGTGCGTCATATCTGTGCACCAGTTACCATCCTATTAAACTTCTCCCTCACTTCTGGTGAGTTGCCTACTGTCTGGAAATGTGCCAGAGTTGTGCCCCATCCCTTACAAAAGAGCGGCTAAGCAGGCTTTAAACATGCACAGACCAAGTTCAGTCCTTCCTGCCCTCTCCAAGGTTCTCAAAAACTGCATTCATTCCTAGCTGACTGAACTTCTCAATCTGTACAGCCTGCTCTTTCCCATGCAATCTGGCTTCAGGAAAAAGCAATCCAACATACTGTATCTGCATTGTTCAAAGTCATCAGTGATCTCAGAATAGTAATGGGTAATGATTTCCTCATTGGAGCCATCTTTATGGACCTCTTCAAGGTCTTTGACTTGACGGATCATGTCATACTCTTCTCAAGCTCAAGACCGTAGGTCTCAGCCAAGCAGCCATCAAATGGTTTGAAAACTACCTGAGTAACCAAACCCAGCTAGTGTCCATGCAAGGTCTTCGTTCAGACCTTGCTTTCTTGAATCTTGGGGTTCCTCAAGGCTCAATCCCTGGCACTCTGCTGTTCTCCATTTTTGTTAATGACCTCCCAAAGCACAACAGGAGGTATCACCTACATCTGATCTGACTCTTCTCTCTGTTCCAAACATAAGAACAATAATTGGGAATGATGCTTTCCTGAATCTAGCCCATAGGCTTTGGAACTCTTTTCCCCCATTGTACACAACTGATTAGACTGTCAGTCTACACAGAGTTTCAGTATTGCTTACCATAGGCACGTAACATAATGTGTTCTTTTGTTCCTGCCTGTGGCCAGGGCTGCCTTCAACTGCTATGCTACTGCCTCTTTCTTGACCTTAATCTTATGCTGTTCTATGAATTTACAGTGTTTATCCCATGCACTATTGTGTGATTTGGATTTTGTACCTTGTATCTATTGTATCTATTGTATTTTGTATTCTGTATTGTGCTGCTAAACCTGTTTATACTTTGCTCTCTTGTACGAATGATTGTTATGTCACTGTATTGTACCACTACTCCGACTGGAATTTCCCATTTCATGCCTGAAAATAGGCAAATCTTTGTCTGATGCACTTACCTGATAACCAAATCTAACTAACTAAATAAATAAATTAAATAAATATGTATTCAGATGACACTAGACCTTACTACGGTGCAATGATAATGTCTAAGGTTAATTCAGTCCTCCAATCTGATTTCCACACAATTTCCTCCTGGTTTGTCAACAACCATCTGATCCTTATTGCAGTCAAAACTAAGGCTATGCTGTTTGGATTCCAGAACTTACTAACTCATTCAGCTGATCCACTTGCAGTCATGACATCAGGTGGCAACATTATTGAGTAAGTAAACATATTCAAACATCTAGGAATCTGGTTTGATGAATCATGTATGTACTTAAAAACATAGACGGTGTCAGCAGATAAAGACCACTGGTGTATCTAGTCTTCCCAGCTTTACCTTACCCTACCTCATGACCTATTGTCGATATGGGTTTTTTGCCCTCCACTCTCCCCCTCGCTCCCTGCCTTACTGCTGAGAAACTATTAAGCTCTTCACTCTGTCCAAGCTGTGCTTGAACCCATTATAGTTTTTTGCACCCACCACCTCTGCTGCTAGGCTGTTTTACAGCTCAGCAACTTCCTCAATAAAGTAAAACTTTCTAGCATCCCTCCTGAATCTCCTCCCTCACCAGCTTATGTAACCCCCCCCACTGGCCATCCTTTCTTCTCTGTCAGCAGGGCTGCTCCTCTCACTTCTAGGCACCACCGAGAGGGGTGGGGGTAGTCACTACAAATTATCTTTGCAGAAACTCTGTGTGGACTCATTACTTCTACTTCTGAGCCTGCCATCCTTCAGACAGGCAAACCAAGTGTGGCAACTACCTGGCTCACACCTGGGGGGACCATTTAGTGTGGCCAACAACCTGGGTCCCTGGGAGAAAAATGTCTGCTCAGCATTGTGCTAGGTTTGTACTTCTGGTCAGGGGCACCCAAGTAAATCCGGACACTGGAAGCAATAACTGAAATGTCTAAACCAGGATGGGATTCTAGAATGTGGCTTTTATTCACATAACACAGAGAATAACAAAGCAAAGATGGAGCCCCACAGGGCTACACTCACTGGTAATGCAGATTACTGAGGTACAAAGCACACTTCTTCACTACGAACCCTCAGGTTTGGAACGTATCTGGGCACACACTGCCTGAACTGGCACACTTCTCTTCTATTCCTTGACATGGCACCCTGGCCAGTACCAGGACACTTTTCCATATAGCATGGAGGTTGATGGTGGCTCCCTAAACCACCCATGAGCACTTTCTAGCTCTCAGAGAAAATCCACAATTCCACGTCAGGGTGCTTTCTTCAGACACTGGCCAGGTGCCTGAGAGAAAACCATAGGTGCCCAAACTGAACCCGGAGAGGTAAACCTGGTTACTCCAGATGAGGAGGGGTCTCCCACCTCTTGCTCCCAAATCTATACCCAGCCATTCATTTGGTTACAACACCTTCCTTCAAATTACTGGTTGTAGATGTTCTCTCAAAATGTTTAGCACTTTTAACATTCTACATTTCACTCTGGAGGTGTCCTGACTTTAAAAGTTATGTAAGTGGCTATGTCTTTACCCTAGACTCCCACTGTTGCAGATGCTTTCTTCCTTTGACCCCACAGTAGGCAGACACTTTTACTCTAAACTCTGTCTCAGTGAACATTGTCTCTTTTTCAGAGTAGAACTCACCAAAGGTATGCAGGTGCCCCTTGGTTTCTCTCTCACAACAGATTCTCTGGTACTCACAGAACAACTCTATTCTCAGGCAGCTTCTCTCTCTCCAGACTGGACCAGGGGATTGCCCCTGAATCCCTGGAATTTCCCACCATCCCTCCAGGGATGGGGCACTGGAACAACTCTAGGAATGGTCTCTACCACTTTACTCTGGTCTCTTCTGTGTTCATCTCTAGGGTGAGAACACACAACCCCTCTTCTCTCAGGTAGCTCTGTATCAGAGCTAGGCTCTGAGGAGCTGCACACTGCAGTACTCCTCACTCTCATGAGTCTCACTTGAAACTGGCTTGAATCCTCCAATGTTCTACAGCTAACCTCTTCAGCTAGCATTCCGCTGTGGTTTATGCTGTTGCGAGAATTCTATGGTGACATCATCACTCCAGCTCAGCTGAAACTGAGAACAGAGTGAGACAGTGTAAAACCCATTTAACTGGCATCTCACAAGCTGCCTTTCCCTGCCTGCCACTGGTTCTAAGTGGGATTCTAGTAACCCCTGGGAACAAGGGGGTTACACCCACCCTCGGCCAGGAAAATTACTGTCCGCAGTCATTATTAACCTGGCACCAGGCCATCCTACCCTATATGTTACCTACGGAGAGGAGTGATCATGCCCTATCCTACCATGTGCCAGGCACAGGAAGGCAACACTAAGGGCCCAGAGGCCATTGGCTGATGTATCAGCCCCTACACTATGATCTTACTATGGTAACCAGTGGCCCTAGAAGAACTGTCCAGAGCATAGCCCTAATAGACCAGTACTGCGGCCCCTACTGCAGGTCAGGACCACAGCCTGTCTATCCCCAACCCTCTAGGGAAAACCTATCTGACCAGAAACAAAACTTACCCAAAAACAGGGGAACCTCTCCCCATTCCTGGACACCTGCAACCAAAACCAAGGAGTTAACACTACACCTAAGCATTACACTCCCACACTTCCCCACAACTACACCTGTGGAAGGAAAAGATAACACATTAACAACAACACTGTACTTTAAACACAACACTTTAAAGCACATGAGGAACCCCAATGAGCCCCTCCAATCCTTTTCTTGTCTTCTCTTCTGTCTTTGTCGGGAATCACCTGAAAGAGAAAACAAAAACACACCCCTAATCTGCAAACACAGTACACTATCATAACCGTTACCATCTAAACACTGGAGAATCCCCAAAAATATTTTTTTTTTTAGAAAAGTAGAAAACAGTAGAAAAACATCAACATTATATAAATACACATTTTTGGGGATGGAATGCCCTAAATGTCCCAACTAGTGTCAACAGTGCCCGAAGGTAAGTCCATGAAAGAGTCTCACACAGTTCTTGTAGGACTGTAGTCCCGAAGGGGAGAGTCTTTGTTGACAGTTCAAACAGTCTGTAGTCTGCCAGGTGTAGGATGTGTATTGCAATGTCAATAAGATAAGAAAAGTCTGGACTTACCAGTCCCTTGAAGAACGAAAATGGTACTGCAATTGGATCTTCAGCCGAAGACTCTACCTGGCAGCATTTTTCGGACACAGCTGGGTGGAAATCTTTTGGAAATGACAGGATGGCACGTCTGGAAACTGATGGGCTGATGTCATCTGGCGATTGAACCTTGGCACAGGAAAGGAACAGCTGGTCTGAAGTCATCCGAAATCCCAGGCGATGATCAGGAAACAGCTGGGCTAATGTCCTCTCTGGATGATGTTATCTGGAAGGCCAGGTGATGGAACTGGAAGGCACACTGCAAGGTTGACGAATCTGGAAGCACCTGGATCCTGGAACACCAGACTGGCGGAACAACATGGGTACGGCAACGGCTGGATGGCAGCACTGGCTACCACTACTCTGCTTTCCACTTAGTAGGCATGGGCACAGTCACAGGAAGTTGGTTGCATTGAGAGTAGTACCACAATGGGTCAGGTGCGAGAATTATTACCCTGTCTGTGCGCTCATAATTCACATTGTAGAAGGTCTTATGGCCCTCTCCAGCCACAATCTGTACAATGTCTATGAACAGTGTCCTGCCCACTTTCGAATACATTAATTTTGCTTTGATCACTTTATCTGTGACAAATCGAGTTGCACCTGGATGCAGGTCTTTTGTTGCTTCTTCCACCGTCCAGGCTTTCCTGTTTCTCTCTATCTCCTCCCAGACTGTCGGAGGAAAGGTAGGAAAGGATATCCCATAGATCTAATTTGCCTTCCTATGAACCAGTCTTTCCTCCTTACTGCACTTGGTCAACTTAAGACCACTGGCCTGGCTTGGGGTGGCCAGTCCCAGTTCTGCCAGTGACACATGCTCAATGCTACATAAAATGGATCTCTGGCTCCTCCTCATGGGGACAAGGCTGTGGAGTCACTAATCTTTTCTTCTGGCTCCTCCGAGGCAAGAGTCTGAGGCTGTGGACTAGCACCTTCTTCGTAAGGATACATAGTTTCCAACTCCTCCTCCTCCTCCTCTTCCTCACTGAGGATCTGAGCCCAGGATTGAGCAGTCATCCTCACTCTCGAGACTGTCCACTCTTCACTGGGTGCAGGGGGTCGACACCTCGTATTCTAGGGTCTCTCTCATCTCATCTTCTCCTATGAGACTAGGGCTTGGCCCCTCTCTCCACATATCCACTGATGTTCCCTCCGTACTGTCCATCTTTGACCCGGAGTTGGAGACATCATCACTACTCTGCTCTGCCTGTACATCCACACCCTCTTCCTTTGTGCCACACTCTGCTGGGTTTCCCCCAACAGGCTCCACCTGGTGCTGTGTGCTGCCACTTGCAGAATCTTGAAGCTTTGTCCACGTGGGAGCCAACCGAATCGTGGGTGCATTAGTTAGGCCTAGCTTCTCTAGGCACCCAGAACAGTGAGGAATCATGAAGACGCCCTTTCCAGCCTTGAGGCACATTATGCATACTCTAACTGGATATCCAGGAATCGCCACATGAGGAGGCAAATGTCCCCCATAGTAACATCTCTTTATGTCTTTCAACTTGTTAACTTCTTCCACTATCATAGCCCGGGCATGATCTGGGTAGCGGGATGATCCCGAAGCCATGACTGCAGAGAAAAACAAAAGTTCACTGTTATCTTAGATCTCACTTTGGTTGGAAAAGTCTCACAAAATGGCTCCCCTGCTGCTGTGTTTACTTTACTACCCCACCCGGTCATGGCAGCGGCAGCACTCCTGGCACATCAACATTCTGTTTCTGACTCAAGCCACTGCGCATCCAATTTACACGCTTTACTGATAAAGTTCACTCAAACTGCACAGACTGTACTGTTTTGCTCCGTCAGCACATCTATGATTTTTACGGACTTTTCATTCGCTTTAAATCACTTGTTCTTGCTTAATGTCCCTAAAGCCATTGTATTTCATGCACAAGATTGCCTGTTTTGTTGCTTTTCTCATACAACCAACCCACAGTCTCTCACTTTGCTTAGAAAATCACACTGTTGCTGAACCCGTAATTACGCTCACAGTCTAATGCTCAGCAGTCTTGCTAGGTTGATTCACTTTACACAGTCCTTCTTTGCAAAAATTATCACACTGTTTACACACAGATTCAGCCGGCTTTAGAAACAATCACACCGTCTGAGCTGTTTCTCTGGATGGTACTCAATTCATCAGTAGCTGGCATTTACAATGGAAACTTTTGGCCTACAGCCGATCCCGGAGGCATCTGGATTGAAGCGGGCTGGCAGTCCTGCCGATTGTCTTTGCAAACACCATGCTCTCTCCCCAGTCGATCAAAATTCGGGTTGAGCCTGATTTTAAACAGAAAAGTCTAATATGGGAGCGCTAATGAACAGCTAGCTGAGCGATCGCATTTCTCGGTCGCTCCGTCCACGCAGCCTCTAATTAATAGTAAAATTAAGAGAAATCTACCCCTAAGTAGACAAAAGCTAATAACTGAAGGTGTTGGATACCAGCGTGGATGAATTTTTAACTTCCATCCCGTCAAAGAACCAGCAGGCGGCAGGGAAAGCAGGGAAGAAGTGTGCACTGGTTCCCGCAGGAGAAAACTCGGACCTAGTATCACTCTCAGCAGCTGAGGTCACGGCGCTGGGGAAGGAGCTGACGGGCCAGGTAATTGCGGCACTTGAACCGCGCCTAATAAAGCTCAAAGATAAACTGGATTGCAGACTCCAAGAGGTACTAGAGCAGCAGACACAACAAAGTGCTAGGCTGGCAGAGGCAGAGGAGAGATTGTCATGGCTGGAGGATGAGGTGCTGACAGTGCCTGGGCAGGTTAGAGCCCTTCAGAAGGAGTTGGAGGAATTTAAAGAGGCCTATGATTACCAGGAGAACTATCACAGGTGATTAAACCTGCAGTTGAGAGGGCTGCCAGAGGGGCAAGGGGGGGGCGACATCCTGGACTTTTGCAGTAGAGTCTTGCCGGAGTTGTTGGGCCTACACACAAAGCATGGCAGGGTAAAGTTGGAACGGGCCCATAATGCAGTGCTTCTGCGCCCGCCGGCTGATCAACCGCCTCATCAGATTATTATGAGGTTTCATAATTTTTAAGATCGGGAGGCGACCTTGAAAGCTTATCGTGCAAAGGGCTCACTGAGCTATGAGGGTAATCTGCTATTCCTCTCGGAGGATTACTCTGCAAGATTGTTGAAGAAAAGGAAAGCATTCAGTGGGTTTATGGCTCATTTAAGAGGCATGAAGATCGAAAATTTCCTGGTGTATCCTGCCACGCTTAAAATTAAGCATGAGGGGGCGACTTTTTCCTTCTGGGAATTAGAGAAAGCGGAGGAATTTGTGTGAAGGCCTTGAAGAGGAAAGTGGGCTGAAAGGCTAGAGGGAAGAATGTCCAGGGGACTGCTGGGTGGGCTGCGAAGGGGCCTTCCTATGTACTGCCTTCTTGTTGGCTCATTTTGTTTTATGGAACTTAAGTTAAAATTGCTCCCACTATGACTGTTTGCCCTCACGGGAAGCCGTGGAACAAAAGGGGGCAATTGTTAGCGTTGAAGATGTTGGAGTCATTTGGACTGCGACTGTTTGTGACTGGTTGGAATAATAGCTTGATGTTTTCCTTTCCCTTGTGCCCTCTTCTCCTCGTATGCCCTGGGAGTCTTCACTGAGGATGGGGCTGTGGAGTGTGGAGCCTTCAGTCTGGATACATGGTTCCTGGAAGGTAGGGGCGAGGGTGGGCTTAGCGCGTGTGATATGATGGCGCAGCCTAGCCCTCATAACCTTCAGTGCCTCCTCATTTATTTATTTTTCTCTTCTCCCCTTTCCAGGATGTGTGGGGCAGTGGTACAAAGGGGAAGGTGTGGAGTCTATCTGGGTAATAGCATGGGGGAGTGAGGGGGGGGACAGGATATGGAGCGGAAGCTTGCCTGTCTGTTATAATTTCTTTGCCGCATCCTTCTCCCTGGGGCGAATCTTTATAGGAGATGCAGTCGATGAGAAGGGCAGTTGGAGGGAATTTCTTTTCTCTCCATTATGCGCTCCAAGGTGGAGGCGGGAGGTGGGTGGTCGATTTGTAGTGGAAAGGGGTCTGTAAGCGATTCCGCTAGGTTCTTGTCTTCCCTTTTTCCCCCTTTTTTTTGTGTGGGGAGTGGGCTCCGTGGCTTGCTGTACCCTTGCGGGTGGTCCGGGTAGCCCTAGCGGGCAATAATCGGGTGGGGTGGCATAGTGTGGATTTGGATGGTGGACTCGTTGTGGGGCAGGGCCGAGTGCAGGCTCAGCACGGAGGGTGGCAGGTGCGGCCTGGCCCTCGCGTTGTTTCGCGCTTCACCTCTGGCTTCTTCTGGTTGAGGTGGAATGTTGAGTAGTGCTGGCACAGGGGGGACATTTATCTATAGGAGTGAGGCCGGGCTGGGCTGGAAAGGAAGGGGGACCTGAAAGGGCATCAAGGATTGTAAGGATGAGTGAAAGGGGGGAGGCAGAATCAGGTGAAGGTGGGAGGGAGACAGGGCCAGGGAGGTTGCAGGACCACATGGGCACAGACTCTCTGTAATCACCACTGTGGCATACTAGTTGGGGGGGCTGATGTGACATGTGGGTTCAGGTGCAAGAGAGGATGGTATAAGGAGCATTGGATGCCCTGAGCAAAAGCGGGAGGGGCTAAGTCACCGAACATAAATGAGCAGGGGGTGAGGGAAGGGAGTGTATGGAGACCGGTAGTGGGTAGGTCTTAATGATTAATGTCTTTTTCTCTTCCCTTCCCTTCCCCTGTTTGTGCCGCTTGGGGTGACCACCAACAAAGGAGGGGTGTGGCTGTGGGGTGGAGCGATGAGACGCGCATCTCAGTTGAGGAGGGATGTGTACTTCTGTCTTTTTCTCAAAAACACTTGCGCTATATTAGCAATTAGTGTTGGTAGGGGTGGGGGGGTGTTGGGTGTGGGAGAGAGTATGTCAGGTACTGAGGGGGGATCGGGGTGGGAGATGGGGAGGAGGGAGTTTATCAAGCTTATTAAGTTAAAAATGTTATTATAGTTAGAATTGTTAACATTGTTAAGGCAGTTGTGTTAATCATAGATGCAATCGATGTTGTGGAATACAAAGACACTCTGCAAGCCTGTTTAAAAGGTGCTCTGGTAAAAGGGAAATGTACAGGGAAATGGCTAATGGAAACAGGTTGGAAATTGAAAGGATGTACTATGGCATATGGCTGATGCTGTAAGTCTAAATGTTATCTCTTGGAATGTAAAAGGTATAGGAAGCCCAGTAAAGAGGACAACACTTCTGGCCGCTTTAAAAAGAGTAGGGACGCAAGTGGCACTGCTGCAAGAAACCCACCTGACAGATTCAGAGCATGCGAAGCTAGAGCGGAGTTGGGTGGGGAAGTGCTACGGCGCCGCCTCCTATTCCTCTCATAAGAGAGGTGTCGTGATACTCTTTCATAAAAATCTACTTTTTGAGGTTAAAAGGGTGGTGCGAGATCCGAAAGAGGGTAAGTATATTTTTGTTACGGGCTTGATGCAGGGAGAGAAACTTACGTTTGGATGTGTATATGCCCTGGCAGTGCATGAGCCACAATTCTACTCCTCTTTGCAGGGCTTGTTAATCAGGGAGCAGTTCCCAGGGCTTATTATGGGAGGGGATTTTAATTGGACTATGGATGCACACATGGACCATTCTGAAGGGAAGGGACGAGCCTCAGAGGTTATGAATCAGTGGTGGATTGGGGTAGCAGACTTGGATTTGGTAGACGGCTGGAGGGTGGTTAACTCCGTGGCGAGGGAATATACTTTTTATTCTAACCCCCATAAGACCTGGTCCCACCTGGACTATACTTATCTTCCTAGGTGCTGGGTGGGTAGGATAAGGGAGATGTCTCATAGTCCTATCTTCGTTTCAGACCATGCCATGGTAAAGATGAAGTTGACCGGTAAGGTACCTGAGGAAAGGCCCCCAGCCTGGAAATTCCCCATGTACCTGGTTAAAGACCAGACTTTTAGGGACTACTTGGTGGAGCAGTGGAAGCTGTATGAGGGGAGACAAACTCTACGCAGGAGATCTCCAGTACTATTTTTTGGGAAGCAGGGAAAGCTTATATGAGGGGGGTTATAATAGCCTACGTAGCGAAAATTAAGAAGCAAAACAGGTGCAAAGGGGAGGAGTTAGAGAGGCAAGTGAAGGAGCTGGAGAAGCGGGTTGGGGGAGGAGAAGGAGGGGAAGCCCCCCCGATTACTATTAATGGCTAGGGAAGCTCTTAACACATGGCTGAGGGACGAGGCAGGGAAAGCATGGTTCTTTTGCCAGAGGAGGGTTTTCTAGTGGGGTAACAGGCCAGGGCCCATGCTGGTGAGATTGATGAAAGGAGGCAGGTGCTCAACCCGCATACTGAGGGTTAGAAATGAGGAGGGGAGGGTCTGCGCTAGCTCAGGGGAAATAGCGGAATGTTTTATGAAATTTTATGAGCGGCTATACAGTGCTGAATATACTGGAAAAGAGGATCGCATACGGGAATTCCTAGATGGAGTTAACTTACAGAAGGTTATGGAGGAGCAGAGGGAGCTGCTAGGGCAAATCCTATTTCAGAGCTGGAAATTTTAAGGGCTATTCAGAAGCTGCAGCAAGGAAAGGCCAGTGGCCCAGATGGGTTCCCCATTGAGTATTATAGAATCCTGGGGGGGGTCAGTTGGCCGGGGTATTGAGTAGGGTGTTTGGGATGGAGGGGGAGGTGGGGATCCCAGTATTACCTGACTTGTGTTATGATGCTGATATCTGTTTGATACATAAGGCAGGGCAGGATGAGCTGGACTGCACAGTCTATCGACCCATCTCGCTGCTTAACGTGGATCTGAAAATCCTGGCCAAGATTTTGGCTACCAGATTGGAGAATATTCTCCCGGATTTGATTCACCCAGACCAGACCGGGTTCATTAGGGGCCGACAGTCCTATCATAATGTACAGAGATTACTTAATGTCATATGGAGGGCAGACCGAACCCGAGAGAATGGGGGTGGTCTCCCTGGATGCTGAAAAAGCGTTTGATAGGGTGGAATGGGACTACCTATTTGAAGTAATGGCCCAGTTTGGCCTAGGTGACTCTTTCATAGGCTGGATTAGGGCTATGTACCATAGGCCGAATGCACGTGTTATAGTAAATGGGTGCCTGTCAGATCGGTTTGGGCTAGGGAGAGACAGGAGACAGGGGTGCCACTGTCCCCCTCCTGTTCGCCTTAGGCGATCAACCACTACGTGGCGATACGTCCAACATAAGGGGTGGTAGGAGTTGGTGGGTGGAGGGGGAATATAAGGTGGCATTATATGCGGATGATATGCTACTGTTCTTGGAGACCTACATAGGTCCATGGGACACTTGATGTCTATTATTGAGGAGTTTGCAAGTTTCTCCAGATATAAGATTAATGTCAGGGAAATCTGAAATCATGGGGTTCCCGGATGTTGGCCCAGAAGTTCAGTGAATGGGATTTAAGGTGGTTCAGATGGATTTTAAGTATGTAGGGGTAAGGATAGGGCGGAGATGGGGAGACCTATATAAGTTAAATTACCACCCTATGATTAAGACGATCCTCGCAGACCTTAAAAGATGGATGCAACTCCCTGTTTCGTGGTTAGGGAGGATCAACCTGATAAAAATGAATATCCTCCCCCGTATCCTATACCCTATGCAAATGTTGCAGGTGAGATTAACGATGGGGGATGTGAAAAGAATAGAGAAAGGGTTCTCAGAGTTTATTTGGCAGGCCAAGAAGCCTAGAATTAGCTTAAAATGACTCAAGGCAGATAGGATTAAAGGGGGGGGCTCAACTTCCCAGACTTGGGCATGTATTATATGGTGGTGCAGCTCAGAGGGATAGCTGACTGGGTTCATAGGCCGGTGGTGGCAAGCTGGGTAGAGCTAGAACAGTGGGGGACCCCAGGGAGACACACGGCCTACCTGCATAGTAAGGGACTCCAGGCTTAGAGAGAGCTGGGGAGTGGTAACCCCTTGGTTAGGGAAACACTCGAGGCATGGGATCACCTTTGGAAGCGGAAAGATTTTGCACAGAGGGAGACTATACTATTACCAATAGCGAGGAACCCTTTTTTTCTGCCAGGGAAGGAAGATGGGGGCTTTCAGGAATGGGAAAGGAGAGGGGTAGATTGTGCAGGTGTCTTATTAGAGAAAGGAGAGCTCAGCACATTTGATAAGATTAGGTGGGACCTGAGGCTAGGGGCATCCCAGTTATTTAGATACCTACAAGTAAGAGCATTTGTGGGAAAGCTGGGAAAGGGGAGCAAGGGAGAGATGCAACCGAATATGGTCTAACAGATGGTGTATCAGGCTAAGAAAGACCCAAAAGGTTTTATAGGGAAGGTTGCTAAACATCGTAGGCAAAGCCTGCCAGATTTAACTGGAGCCACAAAGGCTCTATGGGAAAGGGATCTAGGTCAGCAAATATCGGAGGAGTTACAAAATGGAGGCACCGCTTTGGATTTTTAATTTAGGGAGGAAAGTAGGGTTGTCAGAACTAGTTCTAAGAAGATTCGAACCCTGCTCGAACTCTGGAGTTCTAAATTAGAACTCGAACACTAGAGGGTTCGCAAAAGGGTTTGACTATTTTATTTATTTTTTTTGCTGTTTTCTTACATTTTACTGCAGAAGGACTGGGTATGAGGGCATCATTTTTGGAGATCTGTTGCTCCCCTTCCACAACTCCCCCCCACCCCCCGGCATCCAGTCCTCCTCCCAGTCTCAACCAATTGCATTACTTTATTTGCAGTCATGTCATCGGTTCACGATGTTCCCGCTAGGCGCTAAATACAAAACTGCACGAGTGTCACCCTTGTATTGAAGTTTTTAGTGCAGTATCGTTGGTTCTGTTAGTGTCAGCCTGGTTGTGAGTTAGTCACTTTGAAGATCAGGAGACAGAGACCTGGATTGGGACTCAGCAGGTAAGCCACTGCAGCAATTGGGGGGCGGGCAGGAACAAACAGGCGAGAATGACAGCCAGGAGATGAACAGTCAGTGCGGTCAGAGTCTGGCACAGCAGTAGCATCACCCGGTCACCACAATGGAAGTACTAGTCTGGACTGAGGGGAGGACTGCACTGCTGTTGGAAGTAGAGCGTGGGAGAGCAAGACAGTGCATCGACACAACTCAGGTAAAGCCTGTACTGTAGCTGTTTCTCTCAAAGTAGGCAGTAGATAACATTTTTTAATCAAACAGATAAATGATCCCTTTCTCAAAAGGTGACATTGTGAACAAACAGCTGAGAGAGATTTAAATCAAAGTCAATATAAAATGAGTGTACTAAACAGTGTCAAAGGGGCACACCACCTGATCATGAAAATAAAACAGTCTTTAACTGGAAAATATCACAGTGGGAGGTATACTGAGAGTGAGAGATGCCTTTGCTCTAAATGGATTATATTACAGGGCAAAGTGATTACGAGGGCGTTATTGAAGCTATGTTTTTTTTAAACAAATGTATCCTACCTCCTATCCATCTTCCTAATACAGTCTCCGAGGGGCTCCTTATTCAATAGACACCCAGTCCTGGGGCAAAAAGGAAGAAGAACATTAAAAGGAGGGGTTACAGAGTAGATAACCAGCAGTAGTTCTCAGACCACTCAGACCCTTCCATTTTGCTTATGAGGTCCATCACATTTCTCAGATAGCTGTGTTTTAATACAATACAGAGTAGAGAAGATTCAAGTGAACCTAAGGTGTGTGTGGGTATATTCTGGAGGTGAAGTTAAAACACAAAAACAGTGTGTGTTTTGCAAAACAAATTTTCTACTGAGTGATGATGTATTTGATTGCAATTTTGTTTCCTCTGTCTTCTCTCTATGGTGATTGGTGGTTTTCAATTCAGATGTTATTGGGCCATGTGACTTCACTGATTGCACTTGTGCATATATTGCCTAATCTGTGTGCAACAGCAGCCAGTTGTGTGGAGGTATCCTCAAATACATGCCAGAAATATATTTCACCTGTTAGGGAGAGATAGAAAAATTCCCTTCAGTGTGTTGTGTAACTGTCTCCTGTGGTGTACTGTGGCCAGCACATTGGGAAAGAGAAAAGCAAAATTGTTTAACCAGGAAAGGCACACTAAGCTGAAGCTTGTTTCCAGGTTTGACCTGGGAAGCACAAGGAAGTTAAGTGACTTGCTCAGGGTCACACAGTATGCATGTGGGTGCTGTGGGATTCAAACCCAGGTGTCCAAGTTTGCAGCTCAGTGCCCCTAACCACTGTGCTATACTGTCTCCTTTACAGCCCTGCTGTTTGCCCTTTCACTGCACTGCACTATACCCAGTGTGCGTGTCTGTGTGCAGCTCAGCAACCAATTGTGTGGTGGTATCCTTAAATACATTCAAAGCAAGCAAAAGCAAGTGAGGTGCCCAATTCACTCCTGGTAAAAACTACAATCCAGTGCCTGCAGATAAAGAGCCTGAAGCAAGAAAGCATAAGAGTAAAATTGCCCAAACAAAACTGAGGCACTCAACCTAAAGCTTAAATGTACGTGTGGGATTAGCTTTGAACACTTTAATAAAGAACGATGAACTGGTAATTGCCTCTTGTTTTTATATGTTTGAAACTCATTTAAGCTTTAGGTTGAGTCAAGTGCTGAAGTTTTGTTTGTTTGGGTAATTTTGCCCTTCTGCTTTCTTTAATTCTTAAATACATGCCAGTAATATATTTCCCTGTTGGGAGGAGAGGCAGAAAACCCCTTTCACTGTGTTGAGTGACTCCATCTCCTATGCTGTGTACCAGCCAGCTTATCCTGCTGTGTGCCCTTTGACTGCTGCACCATACCCAATACATCAAAGTCACACATGATCCTTTCTCTCTCCTTTTTCACATGTATTTCACTATTATCTTCATTATTGGCAGCACAATTAAAAAAATAGGGTTCGAGTTCTAAAAAGTTCTAAAAAAGATTAGAACCCTAGAACTTTTTCCAAAGTTCTAGACTAGAACTAGAACCCAGAACTTCAGAGGGTTCTGACAACCCTATTGGGTATGCCAGAGGGTATAATGGTATGCAATAAGTTTAAGAAGGCCTTCTATAAGTTTCTGCATAGAGTATATTGGCACCCAGCAGCGGTGCATAGAGCACACCCTTCGATATCTGCGCAGTGTCGGAGATATAACAGAGGGTTAGGTACTTATATCCACTGCTTCTGGTCTTGTCCAGTCCTGGTCAAGTTTTGGGAGGAGGTAGTTAAAGAGGTGAATCGGATAACTGGAGGGCAACTGCCTCGAGACCCCTTGGTATGTTTATTTGGGGTTGAGGTAGTAAGAGGTGGGGAGGAGTGGGTACCTTTGCCCAGATGGATGAGGGTCCTGTTTGTATTGGCCCGTCACTGCATCCAGAACACCTGGGTTTCAGGGATTAGGACTACTGTGCTGGAGTGGCGGAGGATGATCCTTCGCTCCCTGGCATTGGAAAGGATGACACAGACAGTCAGGGACAGGGAGGAAGCTTTCCTGAGAGAATGGTCACCCTTTTTAGCATCCTTGAGTGTTTCTGAAAATATGATGCTCCAAACAGGGCTGAATATATAAATTGAAGTGGTATTCACTATTTTGAATGGATTGAAATAGGATTCCTTTTTTATACTTATGCTTGTATGTCTATAATTGTCTATAATGGAATACACACACAATTGCATCTATTTGTTTATTTGTTTGTTTTTGTAGTTGTTTGTTACTATATGTTACATGTGTATTGTGAATTGTCCAGGTTTGTCTGTAAAGGAAAATTTTAATAAACAGAATATTAAAAAAAAAGAAAAGTCTAATATTCTCAGTTTTACAACATTTGCAGTCACCGTGACGCTCCTCCTGGCAAGTCAGCTTGCACAGCTCTCACTCTCTCTCCCTCTCGAACACTGTGCAGCACTCTGAAGCTGGCTTGGGGCAGGACTGATTGAAGTCTCATCAATCACTCAACGCCATGCAAATGAGCCTCTCTCTTGTCTCGTGCTCTTCTCCTCCACGGCGATCGTCGAGCAGGCAAAATTTAAACTGCAAAGCAACTTTTTTCCCTTTTCAACTGTGACTCCTTGATGGGAGCACCATTTTAACCATTTTTCATGGCATTTTCCTTAGCGACTCCCTCAGTCCACACAACAGGCACTTTAAACTTCTAGGGCACAAAACTTTCTTTGTTTCTCACAGTTCTTCATACTTTTTCTTGTCACAACTTGAATCTTAAAAGCTGGCAAACATTATTTTTTGATGCAGGACAAGGGGCAGACACAATCTGACTTTACAGTTCCTTGGTAAATGTTGGCACAATTACAGCAGCACATGAACAACAGCACACAGTGGCACATACGGATGGCACTTCTCTGGTCAATCCCTTACGCGCAATGCTTCCGACTTTTTTGGGCTACCTACTGCCAGACAGACAAAATGCTAGCCACAATCTGAGCAAACCTTTCTTGTTTTCTCCCAAAATCCAAACAAATCCTCAGCGGTGCCTCCATTTTGTAACCTTCCCCCCACTGCTCCCCCTTTTTTCTCTATCAGCAGGGTTGCTCCTCTCACTTCTAGGTGCCACCGAGAGGGGTGGGGGTAGTCACTACAAATTATCTTTGCAGAAACTCTGTGTGGACCCATTACTTCTACTTCTGTGCCTGCCATCCTTCAGACAGGCAAAGCAAGTGTGGCAACTGCCTGGCTCACACCTGGGGGGACCATTTAGTGTGGCAAACAACCTGGGTCCCTGGGAGAAAACATTTGCTCAGCATTGTGCTAGGTTTGTACTTCTGGTCAGGGGCACCCAAGTAAATCCAGACACTGGAAGCAATAACTGAAATGTCCAAACCAGATTGGGATTCTAGAGTGTGCTTTTATTCACATAACACAGAGAATAACAAAGCAAAGATGGACCCCCACAGGGCTACACTCACTGGTAATGCAGATTACTGAGGTACAGAGCACACTTCTTCACTACGAACCCTCAGGTTCAGAATGTATCTGGGCACACACAGCCCAAACTGGTACACTTCTCTTCTATTCCTTGACATGGCACCCCGGCCAGTACTAGAACATTTTTCCATATGGCATGGAGGTTGATGGTGGCTCCCTAAACCACCCATGAGCACTTTCTAGCTCTGAGGGAAAATACACAGTCCCACATCTGGGTGCTTTCTTCAAACACTGGCCAAGTGCCTGAGAGAAAACCACAGGTGCCCAAACTGAAGCCGGAGAGGTAAACCTGGTTACACCGGGGGGGGGGGTCTCCCACCTCTTGCTCCCAAATCTATACTCAGCCATTAATTTGGTTAAAACACCTTTCTTCGAACTACTGGTTGTAGATGCTCTCTCGAAATGTTTAGCACATTTAACATTCTACATTTCACTCTGGAGGTGTCCTGATTTTAAAAGTTCTGTAAGTGGTTATGTCTTTATCCTAGACCCCCACTGTTGCAGATGATTCTAAGTCATACACAAATTAAAAGTTCTGTACTTGGTAAGTCTTCCTTTGACCCCACAGTAGGCAGACACTTTTACTTTAAACTCTGTCTTGGTGAACATTGTCTCTTTTTCAGAGTAGAACTCACCAAAGGTATGCAGGTGCCCCTGGGCTTCTCTCCCACAACAGATTCTCTGGTACTCAAAGAACTCGATTCTCAGGCAGCTTTTCCCTCTCCAGTCTGGACTGAGAACAGAGTGAGACAGTGTGAAACCCATTTAACTGGCATCTCACAAGCTGCCTTTCCCTGCCTGCCACTGGTTCTAAGTGGGATTCTAGTAACCCCTGGGAACAAGGGAGTTACACTTACATTCATGCCCCCTTGTTTTGACCCACTATTACTGCTAAATAGTTCCTTGCAGTTTACCTTGTTTATTCCTTTCAGGAACTTGAAGATCTCTGTCATGTCCCCCCTCTCCCTTCTGGCCTCCAGTGAGTACAAGTTCAGTGCTCTAAGTCGATCCTCATAGGATCTGCCCTGTTGGCCCTGAATCATTTTGGTCACTCTGTACTGCAATGTCTCCAGCCTGTCTCTATCTTTCTTCTGGTGAGGACTTTAAAACTAAGCACAGTACTCCAGATGGGGTCTCACCAGTGATCTATAAGGAGTTAGTATTACCTCTTTCCTCCTATTATCTAAATCCTTTCCAATACACCACAACATTCTGGTTACCTTGCTGTAAGCCTTGTTACATTGGCTAGTTTGTTTTAAGGGGTTGCTTATGATGACCCCCAGGTCCCTTTCCTCTGAAGTAGTGGTCAACTTAACCACTCCCATCCAATATTCCATCCTAGGAGTCTTGTTCCCTGCATGCCTCACCTTGCACTTTTTGGTGTTGAATTTCAACAGCCAGACCTTTGACCACCTCTCTAACTTTTGCAGGTCCCTCTGCAACTCCCTTACCCCCTGCTCACTGTCTCCAATGTCACAGAGGTTAGTATCATCTGCGAAGAGACACATTTTACCCTGTATTTCTTCTTCCATGTCATTGAGGAACATATTGAAAAGGACTGGTTTCAGGACTGACCCCTACTGTACCCCATTTGTGACCTCCCTTTCCCCTGATTTGATCCCATTTACCACCACCCTCTGCTGTCTCCCCCAACCAACTTCTCACCCATTTAACTAGGTCCTTTGCAGCTCCCAGATTGTCTCATTGCTTCAACAGTCTTCTGTGTGGCAGAGTCAAATTCCTTGCTGATGTTGAGCCAGAGTAAATCTACTGCTTGTCCCATATCCACCGGCCTTGGTACCCAGTTAAAAAATACTATCAGGTTGGTATGATACGACCTCCTTGCCATGAACCCATGCTGCTTACTATCCTAGAGCCTATTTCTCTCTAGGTAGTCCAATAGGTTCTCTTTGACTAGTGTCTCCATCAGTTTACCTACAATGGAGGTAAGACTGATGGGCCTGTAATTTCCAGGTCCCTCCCTGTTCCCTCCTTTGTAGAGTGGCACCATGTTCACTATCCTCCAATCTTTCAGAACCAGCCCTGACTGTACTGAGCTGTTGAATAGCCCTGCTAGGGGTTTTGCCAATTATAATGCCGATTCCCTGAGCACCACTGGATCCATGCCATCTGGCCCTGGAGCCTTGTCCATTTTCAGGGCAGCAATCCTTTTTCTAACCCTGTCTCTTGTAATTACCACCTGTCCCATTTCTGTGATCCCCTTGCAGGAGCCTTTAAGCAGCTTTCTGGCAAAACCCGCTATTCTCTAATGTGTATACTGAGCTGAAATAGTCGTTTAGAATGGCTGCCTTCTGCTGATCCTCCTCCACTACCCTGCCAACCTCCATCAGGCTAACAATTTCCCCTCTCATCTTCCTTTTTTCCCTTATGTACCTGAATAACTCCCCCCCCCACTGACCCCCCTCTGCATTATGCAGCTCTGTGTCTATTTTTGCATCCCTGACTGTCTTCTTTTCCTTTTTTCATCTTTACCTGATATTTACATAGATACATAGATATATAGACACTGTCAGCAGATAAGGCCTATGGCCCACCCAGTCTGCCCATTTCAGCTTGTAAGTTCACTTTATGTTTTCCTAGAATTCTGTTGCCCCTTACCCCTGACCTCCAGAATTCCCTTATTTCTATCCCATGCATTCTTAAATCCTGTGATTGTTTCAGCCCCCACTACTTCCTCTGACAGGGTGCTCCACTTGTCCACCACCCGTTCTGTGAAGAAATTCTTTCTCATGTTTCCTCTGAATCACCCTCTCTCCAACTTCATCCCATGCCCTCTAGTCCTGGAACATCTTTTTTGCTGAAAAATAGTGTATTCCTGTACTCTGTTCCTCCCTGTAAGATAATTGTATGTCTCTATCATATCCCACTCTTTCCCTCCTCTCCTCCAGGGAGTACATATTCAAGTCCTTCAACCTGTCCTCATAGGACTTGTGATGCAATCCGTGTATCATCTTTGTTGCCCTCCTCTGAACCTTCTCTACCCTGTCTATGTCCTTACATAGGTAAGGTCTCCAGAACTGTACACTGTACTCCAGGTGGGCCTCACTAGTGTTCTGTATAGTGGAATTATGACCTCCCTTTTCCTGCTGGTGATACCCCTGCCTATGCATCCCAGCATCCTATTTGCTTTACCTGCTGCCTTGTCTCACTGTTTCCCTACCTTGAGGTCATCAGAGATGATAACCCCAAGATCTGTTTCCTGCTTGGTGCATGCTATATCCTCACCCCCCAACTGATATGTTGTTCCAGGGTTTTTGTGCCCCATAAGCATTATCTTGCAATTCTTTGCATTGAATTTCAAGTGCCAGACCCCTGACCATTCTTCAAGTTTCTGCAGGTCCCTCCTCATTCTGTCTACACCTTCTGGCATGTCCACTGTGTTACCGAGCTTTGTGTCATCAGCGAACAGGGAAATTTTGCCTTCTAGGTCCTGTGCAATGTCACTGGTGACGACGTTGAATAGGATCAGTCCCAGCACTGATCCCTGTGGTACCCCACTGGTAACTCTTCCCTCTGTGGAGTGACAGCCATTTATCATCACCCTATGTGTCCTGCTGCCCGGCCAGTTACCTACCCACCACACTACTGTCCTACCCACTCTCATATTCCCTAGTTTGTTTAATAGCCTTCTGTGTGGCACAGTGTCAAAGGCCTTACTGAAGTCCAGATAGGCCACATCCACTGCCCTCCCCTGATCCACCTCCTTTGTTACCCAGTCGAGAAATTCAATGAGGCTGGTCTGACGTGACCTCCCCCTGGTGAAACCATGCTGCCTTGGGTCCTGTAGTCCGTTGGCAACCAGATGTTCCACAAATCTCTCCTTCAGTAGTGCTTCCATGATCTTCTCCACTACTGAGGTGAGGCTGACTAGTCTGTAGTTTCCCGCTTCCTCTTTGTTCCTGTTTGCTTTATTCCCTATCCTCCTGTTTCTCTTTGTAGCCAGTGAAGGCCCCTTTTTTTGGCCCTCACTGCCTCCCTGACCTTCTTAGAGAACCAGATTTACCTCATGTGCCTATTTGCTTTTATTACTGTTCTCAAGCATTGTTTGGTTGCTTCAAGAATAGTCCCTTTAATTTCTCCTTACCGTTCCCCCACCCCCTTGATTTGGTCCACTTCAACTAATTTGACCTTGACTAATTCCCTCATGTGATCAAAGTCTGTTTATTTTGTATCCCCTCACCCCTGCCTTTTTAGCAAAATGACAGGTGGCATGCTGTTGAAGCTGACAGCAGTACCTGGTGGGGACTGGGTTCGGGGAGGATGAGGTTACTCGGCACAGGGGACCTAGGTCTGGCTACTCTGCACAGGGGCACCCAAGTAAATCCGAACACAGGAAGCAATAACTGTAATGTCCAGAACCAGGAATGGGATTCTTCAGTGTGGCTTTTATTCACATCCAAGCTGAACAAACAAAGCATAGACGGACCCCATGGGCTACATTTCCTGGTAATGCAGATTAGAGACAACAGAACACTTTTATCACTATTTCCAGCCCTCAGGCTCTAAACCCACCAGGCACATAGCCTGGACTTGCACGCAGCTTTGGGTACACAGCCCGACTTGTACACTACTTGGGTTTTCCCCACTGGCCTGGCTCCCCTGCCGGCCACTTGATCCGTGGTCCATTTGAGGAATGAACCAATTATCCAATTCACGGTACATTTGAGGAATGAACCAATTATCCTGTTGTGGCTCCCCAAACCACACTAGAGTCTTCGACTCCTAGAGAGAATTTTCCTTACAATCCCACATCTGGGTACTTTCCTCATCACTGGCCAAGTGCCTGAGGCAAAGTAGAAATCCACAGAAGAAATCCGTAGAGGTGGACCTGGTCATTAAAGATGGGGGGCCACCCACCTCCAGCTCCCACAGGCCATACCCGGCCATTTCTTTGGAAACTGAACAATTCCTTTACTGAACTTTCAAATGTAGATTCTGGGTAGACGTCTGTCACATCTCCTCTACATATCATTTGTATCCCAACAAGCTCTGGACTTGAACCTACTTTTAAGTTGCTTAGCCCATTACTCTAGGCTTCCCAATATTTAGTAGTTCAATCCCCACATTTTCACACAAGTCCCAGGGTGAAAAACATAGGCCCTTTTAGCAAGAGCAGACACTCACCCTATGTTGCAGGTGCCCCACAGGCGACTCACAAATCTTCTTGTTCTCCCAAATAAACAATGGAACACATAGGCAGCTTTTCCTTCACAAGCAGAACTAGGGGGTTGTCCCAGGAATCTGCAGGAAAACCTTTCCTGCCCCCCCGAAGGGAGGGGCACTGAGACCCGGAAACAGTGGTCTCCACCACTTCAGTAATCTTCTGTATCTCTCTTTAAGGTGGAGACACACACCCTATTTACTTAAAAGTAGCCCTCTGTCAGGACAAAGGCTCCTAGAGCCTTCACTGAGCTGCTTTCTCAGCAAGCTCCCTACTTACATAGAAACATAGAAGTTGACAGCAGATAAGGACCGCAAGGCCCATCCAGTCTGCCCATTTCTTTTTCTACCTTATAAATGTGCCATCGGCCTTTGCTCTGTCAGTGACCTATCTATTCATAGTCATTTGTTTTGCTCCCTTATGCCTATCCCATGTCTGTTTGAAGCCCTGCACTGTATTCATAGCCACCACTTCTTGTGGTAAGCTATTCCATGCATCTACCACCCTTTCTGTGAAAAGAATTTCCTCACATTCCCCTTAATCGGCCTCCTCTAATCTCATGCTGTGTCCTCTTGTCCTGCTATTTTCTTATATTTAAACATGTTAGACTCTTTCACCTTGTTTATGCCCTTAAGGTGTTTAAATGTCTCGATCATATCACCTCTCTCCCTCCTTTGCTCAAGGGTATACATATTGAGCTCCGTTAATCTGTCCTCATATGTCTTCTGATGCAGTCTCTGCACCATTTTGGTTGCCCTTCTCTGGACTGCCTCAATTTGGTTAATGTCCTTGTGAAGGTGTGGCCTCCAATACTGCACGCAGTACTCCAGATGGGGCCTAACCAATGTCTTGTACAGAGGGATTATCTACCTCTCTACAACTTGTGATACCCCTACTAATACACTCCTAACACCCCTAGCCTTACCTACTGCTTTAGAGGTCTGTTGGATGATTTTAGGTCATCAGTGATGATGATGCCCAAGTCTGTTTCTTCCTTTGTGACTGCTAGCAACTCCCCTCCCAGCCTATAAGTGGCTTCAGGGTTTCTCTTCCCTATGTGCATGATTTTGCACTTCTTTGCATTAAATCCCAGTTGCCACTCTTCTGACCATTTTGCTAGTTTATCCAGATCTCTTCTCATTCTGACCACCCCATCTGGATCATCTACTCTGTTGCAGATCTTGGTGTCATCTGCAAACAGACAAGCCTTACCCTCTAGTCCATCTAGGGTCACTAATGAAGATGTTGAAAAGGACTGGCCCCAGGACTGATCCCTGAGGTACCCACTTGTGACTTGCATCTCTTCTGACTGTATACCATTTACCACCACTCTCTGTTTTCTGCCAGTCAACCAGTTTGCCACCCAGTTGACCAACTTCTGACCCACCCCAAGCCTACCCAGCTTATTTATCAATCTTCTATGTGGATCAGTGTCAAAAGCTTTGCTGAAGTCAAGGTAGGCGACATCAACTGCTCCCCCTTGGTCCACCACTCTGGTTACCCAGTCAAAGAAATCTATGAGATTAGTTTGACAGGACCTTCCTTTTGTAAACCCATGCTGTCTTGGATCCTGTGCCCTATGGATTCCAGGTGTTGCACTATCCTTCCCTTAAGGAGTGCCTCCATAATCTTGCCCACTACTGAGGTAAGACTGACTGGTCTGTAGTTCCCCGCCTCCTCCCTGCCACCACTTTTGTGGAGCGGGATCACATGAGCCCTTCTCCAGTCTTCTGGGACCTCTCCTGTGCTCAGAGACTCACTAAACAATTCTGCTAATGGCTCTGCCAGTTCCTCCTTTAGCTCCTAAGTACCCTGGGATGTATGCCATCAGGTCCCATTGCCTTATCCACCCTGAGCTTAGCAAGCTCTTGTAGGACCCTTTCTTTTGTGAAGGGTAGTGCTCACCTCCCTCCCCCTGTGTCCATGATGCTGAGCTGTGGGCCCTGCCCTACCTTCTCTTCAGTAAATACTGAGCAAAAGTATCTATTTAGGATAGATGCCTTTACAGGGTCCTCCTCCTCACATGCTCCCTTTCTCCATTAAGCTTAGCAATACCCCCTCTGGACTTTCTCCTTTCACTAATGTATCTATAGAAAGTCTTGTCACCTTCTTTTACTGTTCATGCTAGTGTTTCCTCAGTTTGGGACTTTGCCTGCCTTACTGCCTTACCTGCTTCCGTTAGGGCAGTTTGGTATGCCTCCCTATCTTCATCCCGCTGTGTTCCCTTATATTTCCTGAAGGCCAGCCTTTTGGCTCTGACCTTTTCTGCTACTGTATTTGAGAACCAAAGTGGTTTCCTTCTTCTTTTGCACTTCCTTTTCTGTCTAACACAATGGGATGTTGCTTCAAGTATTGTATCCTTAATGCTTGCCCACTTTGCCTGTACCTCCTCACCTGTGTTTCTTTTGCCAGGGCTAGCTTAACTCTGTTGGCCATCTTATCAAAGTCAGCTCCTCTGAAGTCCCATATTTTTGCCTTGGAATGGGATGGTTTAGATGTAGTAGCCAAATTGAACCATACCATGTGATGGTCACTGGCCCCAGGTGACCTTCTACCTGGAGATCTGTGATCCCTTCTTTGTTAGTCAGTACTAGATCTAGGATAGCCCTGTCTCTTGTGGGTTGCTGTACCAGTTGTTTGAGGCCCTCCCTGCAGGGAATCCACTATGAGTCTAGTTCTGGCAGATGTTCCTGCTGGTATTGACCAATCTGTATCTGGCATGTTGAAGTCTCCCATTATCAGAACCTCCCTTTAGCTGTCATGTTTTGTATATCTTCTAACAGTAATGTGTCTATGTCCTCCCTCTGGTCTGGGGCCTGTAGACAACCCTAGTTCTTATGGCTGTCCATTTCCTGTTTCCAGGGTGACCCACAGTTCTTCTGGCTCCTTATGTGTATTCTGAATTTCTGTAGCTTTGATATTTTCATTAACATACAGGGCCACTCCTCCCCTTTTGCACCTCGGTCTCTTCTGAACAATACATAGCCAGGTACTGAAGTCTCCCAAGTGTGGTTAAGGTAAACCACGCCTCACTAATTGCTACTATGTCCAGTTTAGCCTCTGACATTATTGCCTGCAGGTCTGGGATCTTATTTCCCAGGCTGTGAGCATTTGTATACATGATTTTCCATTGGCCAGATTTTGGTGTGTTGGTTGTTGGGTGAAGTTTGGCATTACCCCTGTGCATCGTATGGGGAGACAAACCTTTTTTCTTACCTGGTGATGCAAATAAGCAGCAAACACGCTGAATTCCTGTTTGACCACTAGCTGAGGGGAGGGTGTTCTTCCCATTCGACGATGGGTGCTGCACCCTCTCCCCATTTGCTAGTTTAAATATTCTGCAAAGACGCCAAACTTGCCCCAATGCACTGACTCCTCTTTAGTCAGATGCAGTCCATCAAATTTAAAGAACTTTCGCCCCAGAACTGTTGCCAGTTCCCTACAAATCTGTGTCCTTTTCCTGGCACCAGTCCTTGAGCCACGTGTTTTAGCTCCCTATCTCCCTTCTCTGACCTTCCGTCCATCTGCTCCTTCTCCCAGACTGGCAGGATCTCAGAGAAAGAGATGCCGGACGAAATAGATGATAGTTTGTCACCCAGCTTAGTCAGGTGTTCCTTGGTCTCTACAACTGACCGGCTGGCGGATCGTTAGTCCCTATGTGTACTAGGACATCAATGTTTTCTCCTGCTTTGTGAACAATTTTAGCAATGCGGTCAGTGTCTCTCCATGCTGATGTACCTGGGAGACATCTGACCATCACCCCTGGCTGGAGATGGGTATCAACTCCCCGAATCATGGAGTCTCCTATGATCAGAAGTTTTACTTCACACTCACTCACTGAAGACTGACTGAAGACTGACTTCAAAACCTCCTAACGTTCTAACTAACTCCCTTTGCTGCAGATTCCAAAGTGGCTCATGCAGCTGCGATAGTTCTATTGGTGATGTCATCCCTCAGTCTCAGCTGAGACTGAGAACAGAGTGAGACAGTGTGAAACCCATTTAACTGGAGTTTCACAAGCTGCCTTCCCTGCCTACCACTAGGTCTCACTGGGATTCTAGTAACCCTGGGTAACAAGGGGGTTACAATTTGAAATCCAAAACCACAGTTTTTGATGAGGATATACTGATACCAATGGCCAGTTCAAACAATATGGTGTTATGGTCACTGGACCCCAGTGGTTCCAAAACCAGCCCTCCACCTACCATTTCCAAGTTGGTGAGTACCACGGTACCATGTCAAGAATGGCAGCCTGTCTTTAACGTTCTGTCACCAGAGCACTAGCAGGCAGTCCTGACACATATCTAGCATGGCCTGATTTCTGGTGCGCTTAGCTGCTAGCATATCCCAATCTATGTCTGATAAATTCAGGTCCCCACAATAACTATCTCCCCCTTTGTGACCCCTTCTCAGTTTCTACCCCTAGTTCTCTATCCTGCTAGTCTCCCTGTCCCGGTGGTCTATAGACTACACCCATGCGCAACTTCTTTCCTGATGCTGACAAGAGCTGTACCCACAGTGGTTCTGTCTCCCCATTTTCTCCCTAATGGTCCCATCCCCTCCTGCTTCTATGCCTTCTTTGAGGTAGAGGGCTACCCCATCTCCTTTTTCCTTACCCTTGCCTCTTCTGTACATGGTATGTGCTGGTACTGCCAGGTCCCAGTCATTAATCCTGGTTGCACATGTTTTGTGTAATTGCTATGAGGTCTAATCTTGCATCCACCACCATCACCTGGAGCTCACTAATTTTGTTTCCTATGCTCCTGGCATTTAGGCAAACTGCCTTCTAGCTTGTTCCTATACCATTCCCCCTCTTATGGGCTCCTCTCCCTTTATCCTCCCCCTCCTTACTTAATGGCCTGGTTTTCTTGCTCCCTGCTGGCTTTATAAGCCTCCCCCAACAACCTTGCTTAACTTATTATGGATCCTTGAATTGGCTAATTTCATCCCCACTGTTCCTAGACCCCATTTCTGGGGGAGTCCTAGCTGGCTTCAACCTTTGCTGTCTGTCCTCTGTAGTGCCCCCAGCCTGAGTCTACCCTTTCTCAGTTTAAATGTCCACCTACATAGACATCAAACCTCTGCCCAAGTGTAACTCCACCCCCACAACCTTATTTGCCCCTCAGGAATTCCGTTTTCTTCCCACTTCCTCGCTGTGCTCCGGTGCCAGTCCTGGGTCTTGTGTGGCCTCAAAACCTCCATCCGGCCCCTGCTGTAGTTTCCCCCTTGCAAATGGGGCCAGAGGAGCAAGGCCATGTAACTGCTGTGCTGCAGCAACACGGATGTGCAAGCTGGCAGTCCGCACATCATAATTTTCTCGCTGCAATTGCAGCAAAACAAACACCTTTCTGGTGCTCCCAACTCCCAGAATCAACTAGTCGGGAGTCGGAGACATGGAGGAGGCTACCCAGAAGCTGAAGATTGTTTTAGTTTAGAAGTGCCAATGAGTGCTTATGGAGCAGTATATAAATATTAATGAGGAGCTCAAATGGAAGCTTCATAAATATTAATGAGGTGCAATTAATATTAATGTTCTGTCTGCTTGCTCCTGGGAGGACCTTAAATTGGAGCTTGTGACAGGCAGAGGGGAACATTCAAGTTAACTCTGCAGGACTTCTGGTGACGTCATACCACTAGTGGCCACCTGATTTCACTGCTCTTCACCCAGCAAGGCTATTCCCCTCATTAATATACACTTTTAATCCACTCCATCCTGAATAAAATACTGAACTAGGGATGGCAAACCATATGGACAAAGGAGGCAACAACAGATTTTCCATCCTACAACAAGATGAAAAATTACAAGACCTAGATATCTCTGACTCCAAGGCCTCTGAAGCTTCTCACACTTCCACATGTTTGAGGGCCTCAAGTCGAAATGGCTCACAGAGATCATGCACCAGGAAAACAAACTCTATGGCTACTAAAATTGACAAAATCCTGACAGAACTAACAGAATTCAAAATGGAATTTCATTCGTTTTGTTTTGCCCAAGTCTGGAGCTGTTTCAAGGGCATGGCTTTTTAAGCTTTCTCCATGTACATGGGAGTCAGTTTCCTGATTCTCATGACTGTAGGGAGAAGCAGACATAGCCAGTAATTGATTTATGCTAGGATATAACCTCACTGGGACTGCTAAACACAAGGCTAGTAATTCATGATGCTCTGAACCAATACTATCCCCCGCGTCCACAATGTCCTGATCCTGTTTACGGATTAGAAGTATTTTATTTCTGTGAGGATACACTGAACTCATCAAAGTCCCTTTGATTTTGGTGTTTGTGGGTAAAGGGCGAGGGACATTGGTCTTTTCCAAACTAAGCAAAGATTCTGACAACCACACAGTTTAAACCTAAGTTACCATGTCGAGGGCAATTGTAAATTTTACATGTCTCAGTACCATCCAACCTGGAATTTAACTTACACCAACCAACTATTCTGTGAATTGGGACAGGACACTCAGGATCTGTACAAATCAATAAATGTTTATACGCCTCTATGGTTAACTTTAGTGTTCCCAAGTGACCAATATAGCAGTGGTCATAGAAATCTCTGTTTTTTATTTGACAGTCAGCTGATTCGTTTTCTACAACTCTAAAATGGTTAGTCATATCCATTTCCAAACAATTAATTTGTATTAAAGCAAATTTTACTGACAGCAACGTATGCAGAATTAATAAACAAGCAAAATAATTACAACTAGGAACAGTAATGTATTCCTTTACTAATATAAAATAATTTTTAAAACAAGTCACCCTGCCCTTGCTTTTTAATAAAGCCAGGAAAAAAATGCAGTAATCTTAGCACCCTTAGTTCAAACCAGTTCTCATATTAATAAAGCCCTGAGGGTAATCCTGTCTGCAGCTGGTCCTGATGCCGAGCCGACTAATGAAAGAAATGACCCCTCTACCTCTTTCTGTCTGTGGATGGTTTTTATAGGAGAAGTTCAGCTGTCTTCTGATTAATCTAATAATGCTTCCTATGCACGGTACAGTTGCATCCACTGCCATTCTATGCTTGTTTTTTATACTGTTACAAAGCTGAAAATCTGACTTGATCCCATTATTTATGTATTTTAATTAAGTCACAACCTTGATGTCACAACACCTGGCTTAGTGTCAGCGTGGCTCAGTTGGTAGCACATCTGCCTCTGGACCAGAAGGTCATTGGTTCTCGTCCCACACCGGGATTGAACTTGCACCTAAAAATCGCTGGCATCTGAGTGCAGTATTGGGGGGTGCTGTACTGCTGGGGTGTGCCGTCCTTCAGATGAGACGTTAAACTGAGGTCCCTTCTGCCCATCCTGGTGTTGTCCTGGTGGGTGCCCAGGTGGAAGTAAAAGAACCCAGGGCACTCTTCGCAAAGAGTAGGGAACATTCCCGGTGTCCTGGCCAACATTCCCCTTCCCATAAACTGGTTCATGCAATTATCCAGGCTGTGTGTGGGTGATGATGTGTGATATGGCCGCCACCACACATTCAGTCACTTCACTACCAGTCTAGCATTGCTTGTAAAGTGCTTTGGATGTATGAAAAGCGCTATATAAATGCTGATTCTTCTTCTTTGCAGCCTGTCTGTCTCTTATCAGGCAGCTGAGTCTTAAGGCAGCAGAGAAAGTAACGCTGTTTCTTAACATTTACTTGCTATGCTTTTTTTTTAAATTAATTAATTTAAATATTTTAGCAGGAAGGCATACTGAGCAGACTACTGCTCGATTCCAGATGCATTCTGGGGGTTGTTGGGGACAGGATGATACATACATATGAAAAACAGATACACAAAATACAGAATATCGAAATTTCATAGATTATATACGAAAGATATATACAGGAATATAAACAGTATGAGCACAGCAAACAACAGGCAGTAATTTGTAGAAAGTGCAGTGACAACTAACTGAGACAGAGTTAAACCTTTCGAGTGAACCATAGTAGTAGCAGCTGGCGACCTGACCATTCTAGTGCTAGTCTAGGCAGCATGAGCAGTTTGTGGAGACCTGCCCTTTAAGGAGGGAAATTTGTTGCCAAGAGGAGGGGGCATGCCGGATGTCCGCAGGCGGAAGTTCCATAGTTTTGGTAGTCGGGCTCTAAAAGCCGACTTGCCGGCAGAGGTTGCCATGTATGGGACTTGAAGGAGCCGTGAGTCGAAATTTCTGAGTGAGTATGTGGATGGTGTTTGAGCAGTTAGGGTAGAGGCGAGGTAGGAGGGCAATAACTGGGCCCAGAATTTGCCTGTGAGTCTATTACAGTGGGACTGGTGGCTGTCAAAAAGTGAGGGGAGGCTAAGGGACCTGTAGAGGTCGCACTGGTGGGTGGAGGGCGGACAGTCCAGCGCGAAACGATTGAAGGAGTTGGAAAGGGAATCCAGTCTAGCCAGGGTGGATTTAGGGGCGGCACTGAATACTACGTCCCCGTAATCAAAAATAGGGAGGATCATTTTCAGCAGTATTTCTTTGCGGGCTGGCAGAGGAATGCAGCTACGGTTTCAGTGTAACCCCCTGTTACCCGGGGTTACTAGAATCCCAGTAAGACCTAGAGATAGGCAGGGAAGGCAGCTTGTGAAACTCCAGTTAAATGGATTTCACACTGTCTCACTCTGTTCTCAGTCTCAGCTGAGTCTGAGGGATGACATCACCATAGAACTATCGCAGCTGCATAAGCCACATTGGAATCTGCAGATGGGAGTTAGGTTAGAATGTTGGGAGTTTTGAACAGTGAGCAGCAGTTGTGTGTGAGCAGTCTTGAAGAGAGGAGCACAGCAGTCTGTGCACAGGCTCTTGGAACCTAAGCTCTGATATAGAGCTACCTTTAGGGAAAGGTGTGTGTTTCCGCCTAAAGAGGAACACAGTAAGCTGTTCTTGAAGTGTTGGAGACCGCTGATACTGGTCTCTGTGCCCCACCCCTGAGGGGATGGGGGTGGAAGGTTTGCCTGTTATTCCAGGGGCAACCTCCTGGTTCTGGCTAGGGAAGATGCTGCCTTATTTTTTCCAAGTGTGTTGTGGTACCAGAAGCTGTCAAGATTCACCTGTGGGGCACCTGCAACCAAAGGGTGAGTTCTGCTCTTGTCAAAGGGCCTATGTTTCACCTGAACTGTTGTTAAAGTGGGGCTTGGACTGCTGAATCAGTGGGAGGCCTAGAGGAATAGGCTTAGCCAAAGTAAAAGTATGTTCAAGTCCAGCACAAGGGGAAAGCCAAGACATTTAGAGGAGATGTGCTATACATTTACCCTTTAATCTACACTGCCAAGCTTTTCAGGAAGAGATGTTTAAGTATGTTCGGGTTTAGCACAAGGAGAAAGTCAAGACATGTAAAGGAAATGTGCTATACGTTTACCCTTTAATCTACATTGCCAAGCTTTCAAAAAGAGTTGTTTAATGTCCAGAGAAATGGCCGGGTATGGATTGTGGAAGCTGGAGGTGGGAGACCCCCCACCTTTAGTAACCAGGTTCACCTCTACGGATTTGCTCTGTGGCCCTTTTACTTTGCCTCAGGCACTTGGCCAGTGCTGAGGGAAGTACCCAGATGTGGGATTGAAAGGAAATTTCCCTTAAGGAGTTGAAGGCTCTAATGTGGTTTGGGGAGCCACCAACGGAAAATGTGTCCACTGCCAGGGATCGAGTGGCTGGCTGGGGAGCCGGGCCAGGAAAAAACCCAAATAGTGTACAAGTCAGGCTATGTACCCAAAGCTGCATGCAAGTCTGGGCTGTGTGCCTGATGGGTTCAAAGCCTGAGGACTGAAGTGTTGAAGAAGTGTTCTGTCACTCTTATCTGCATTACCAGGAATGTAGCCCCATGGGGGTCCGTCTATGCTTTGTTTGTTCAGTTTGGATGTGAATAAAAGCCACACTTTAGAATCCCATTCCTGGTATTGGACATTACAGTTATTGCTTCCTGTGTTCGGATTTACTTGGGTTCCCCTGTGCAGAGTAGCCAAACCTAGGCCCTCGTGCCGAGTAACCTAGTCCTCCCCGAATCCAGTCCCCACCTGGTACTGCTGTCAGCTTCAACAGCATACCACCTGTCATTTGCAAAAAGGCAGGGGTGTAGGGGTTACACCAGTATAAAGCGCCCAGCCTGGGGTGCAGTTTTTTGTGGGTTGCTTCGATGTGAGTAGAAAAGTTGAGGTGTTGGTCCAGCCAGACCCCTAAGTATCTGAAGGAGGTACAAACTTCTAAGGGGGTCCCATCAAGGGTTTTGAAGGTAGGGGAGGCAGGGAGTTGGGAGAGTCTCTGTCTCGTGCCGCAGGTTAAAGACAGTTTTCTTGGCATTGAGAATAAGTTGATTAGCGTGAAACCAGAGCTGAACTTTGGTGAAATCTTGCTGGAGTCTGGATGCTACTTCCAGTGGGGAATGGCCTGAGGTATACAGTACTGTATCGTCTGTGTACATGTGAATAGATGTATGCGGGCAGGTTGATGGCAGGCTGCTGAAGAAAATGGAGAACAAGATTGGGCCAAGGACGGAGCCTTGGGGGACACCAATGGTGACAGAGAGGGGGTTGGAGGTGGAGGCACCAATTCTTACTGATTGGGACCTGTCTGCTAGGTATGATTTGAACCAGCTGATGGCCGCACTGGAGAGACCTGCGTTGGAGAGTTTCGACAGGAGAAGGGCATGTGAGACTGTGTCGAAAGCCTTAGCTAGGTCAATAAAAATGGCATATGTGATGTGACCTTTGTCCATGCCTGTCAGGATGGAGTCAGTGAGTCTAAGGAGGGAAGTGACAATGGAGTGGGATTAGACCTCTTATCTACTTTTTTCATAGATAAGAGGTTTTAACTTGACCTTCTAAAGTTATTAGCTCAAGCAACAAAAATAATAACTTGGTTAAAAACCTTATCCGTCTTAAAGATACACTCAGAGAAGCGAAATACAGTAAAATACTAGCTTGGCTATAAAAATCGTATTTATCTTAAAGATACACTCTACATTGTAGCTAAAATATCTATGTTTTAGATTATGCTTCTTATGTTATAATAAAAGCAGAATGCAGTTCAGTTCATTAATCTCACTGATATTCTTTCAGCTTGAATAAGTGGTCCAGCAGCAGTACTTTACTGCCCCAAAGCACTGTTAATAGTTTGTTAGAATGTTAAACTATCTCCAGTAGTCTCCCCCATTGGCTGAGTAAGCAAACTAGTGTGAACAGTCTGCTCCATTGCTTGACTCTTCTTCCAAATAATAAAAAGTGCCCTTTTGGGCTGCAGATACATTTTATGGTAGAATTAGCAAATCATTGTCAATAGTTCCCCCACTGGAGTGCCAAAATATAGTCAATAGTTTGATGCAATGCCTGGATTTCTTCCAAGGAGTAAATTAGGCCAAATCTGGACAGGAAATTCATTGCAGGTAAAGCAATTTTAAGATTCTCTGTTGACTGTCCGGGCAGGCCTTACGACTTTAGAAGGCCGCGTGAACACACTAGAGGACACCCGAGCAGAGCACAACACCAGACTTGAAAAACTTCACAGTGGAGATGATCACCAAAGTATGTCAACTTACAGTTGAACGACAAGAGGATGCTGAAAATCACCTGTGCCGTCAAAACATCCGAATTTACTCAGTCCCACAAAATAACAAAGGCTCTAACATTATGGAATTTATCAAAACTGTGCTATGCACCTCCTTAAATTTAGAAGCTGACTTTCCACTGAAGTTAGAGTGAGTCCACCGGATGCTTGGACTGAAGTCTTCTGATTCGAATGCCAGGCCTCATTCTATTATCGTCAGATTCCTTCGATATCAAACTAAAGAGTTGATCTTGAGAAAGGCTTGGGCCTGGGTCAAAAAGTGTTTTTAAGGTGTATCCAGAATTTTCCTGGACAATGACTATGTCCCCTCAATAACAAAGCGTTGCAGGGAATACATCCCTTTGTTTCCCATCCTGCATCAAAATAAGTTAAAATTCAGAACCCCATACCCTTCCTGCTTAGTGATACAGCTCCTTATGGGCCAAGAGTTACGGGGATGTAGTTACTGCCTTCTCCGACCTTCAGAAAAGAGGATATTCCATTCCTTCCTGGCTGGCCCTCCCTCAATGACCTGCCACACGCAGAGCTCCAGGGAACTCCTTTCTCCAGGGACAGTTATCCCAACAACAGACACTAGCCTCTGCAAAGACTTTGCTCAAGCAGCTTTCTTCTCCAGATTCCTGAGCTGATACTGGTGCTGCCCATGGTCTGCTGTCCTGGTCACGCTGCTCCTGGTCTCTCTCCTTGGTTTGGGGGGGGTCAGGTGGTGATGCCTGGTCCTCTCCCGTGGGGAGGCCTGACCCTGGACTTGGTGGGGGGGTGTTGGTGGCTGTGGGGTGGAACGTGGGCCTGTGTTCAGCCCAACTGGACTCTCATGCTGAAACCTCTCACATTCTTCTGGATATATGCAGTGGGGAAAGAAGGGACCAGCTTCCTGGGCTGGACCCTCATACCAGACTGAGAAGGAGATACAGAGGGAGAATTACTCATTAAATAGAGCACCTACCTCAGTCCTAGAGCACATGATGAGTCAAGGGGGAATCCATGGGCAATTCTATTGCATCAAGGCTGGGCAGAGGCGGGCGGTTGTACCGAAGAATTGGTCTTCAGTCTGCGAGTCCCGGCCACAGTTAAAATACCCCACTAAATAGGGGTCCTTATCTTACAGCCCGGAGGAGCCCCTGAATGGATCATAAGCATCAGCACAAAGACATAATGAGGGAACTGAGGTGCATCTGGTGGACCAGTGGGTGCTCCGGCTGCGTGGCTTCCCTTCCCTGATGGAATCCTGCTAGATACAGCTCTTCCATGAGTATACCAGGATATTTATATGTGTTTTATTAAGATGGGAGTCTCCTCCTCGATGGGGACTCTTTTAGACCCTCAGCTAACCCCGCGGCTATCCTCTGAATTTTAGCACTGTGCTCCTGGAAGCAGAGGGAGGGGGTGTAAGTTATTTTTCCCTCCTCCCTCTTACTCTTCTACCTACACTAAGTTCTACTGTGGCTGGGAGTCTGGGAGGGGTTGGGGGCTTGGGCTGCTCCCTGCCTCTGTGATTCTGGGCTGGGGGCCTCCTCTCTTGGGGGGAGAGGGATGCCGCGGACCCTTTCTGGAGGTCGGTCATATAAGTTGGTTGCCTGCCATTGGGATCCGGTCCTCTCATGTCTCTGGGCTGGGGGGGCCTGCCTGGTGAAGGGGGGACAGTGGATTGGAACCAGGATTAGCAAAATGTTATGGATAACATGAAGTCCTCGGGAGCCTGTGCTTGATTTAAGACTGCTAGCCATTGACATTGGGGTGTAAAACAGCTTTGAGGCCATGTTTTCTTTTTTTTCTCTAGGAAGATTCTAAGGGACTAATTAAATCTGTCTACTCTCAGATCTTAAGGGGGGGCTCATTTTCAGAGGCTAACAGAACTTGAAAAGTAAATAACTTTATTCTCCTTTTATAGTGGAGTACTAGATACCCTAAGGCTCCTGATATTTGCAGCTCTGACTCATCAATGCTCAAATTATAACCTCCCAAGCCATATTGTGAATAAAAGACATCTAGGCAAAGTATTCTCCGAACTTAATAGACTGAAAAGCGATGTGTTTTTTCTGCAAGAGTCCCACCTTTCTGAGGTGGAACATAGGAAGCTTAGGTGTAGCTAGGTAACACAGATGTTTGCCTCATCCCATCCCATCCCACAGCCAAAAAAAATGGGACAGCTATTCTAATCCACAAAGGGATAGGGCTAGAGATTACTCAGAGCAGGGTGGATAAAGAAGGTAGATTGATCCTGGCATCCGGCAACATACAGGGTGTGGGGCTCAACCTACTGAATTTATGTGTGCCAAACTCAGGAGCAACCCCCTTCTTAAAAATAGTAGTGCAGGAAATAGCCAAATTACCCAAGGGACTAACAGTGGTGGAAGGGAACTTTAATCGTGTGGTAAATCCACTAAAAGACAGAACGTCCAAAAACAAATACACAAATCAGGTGGCCACTCAGACCCTGAAGGCTATAATGCAAGAACAGGGGCTAGTGGATACCTGGAGGGAACTAAACAACAGAGAACAAAACTACACATTCTACTCACATCCCCAGAGAGAGTACTCCAGAACTGATATGGTCCTTGTAAACAAAACAGACATGTGTAGAATCCAAATTAATAAAATACACACCATCACCCGTCAGATCATGTCCCAGTTACAGTAGAGATCAGAATAAATCAGACAAGGAAACAAAACAATGGAGGTTCAACACATATTCATTAAATGACAAGATCTTTTAAGAAACAATAATAGAGGGGGTTAGGCAAAATAGAAGAACAACTTAGATATACTGAACAAAAATGTTACAAAGTAGGTGGCAAAGCAGTGGTGCTATTGGCTTACAGACTAAAGAAAATGGCGGCAGAGAGAACAATACTGTGTATTAAAAATTTGAAAAGTGCGAGGAAAGTGGAGACAGACCCATTCGAAATAGCTAAGCAATTTGAAAACTTTTACTCTGCATTATATGCAGACGATAAACCCCGAAAGACAGTAAAATAAAACACCATGGCTTTCTTGAGCAGGCTAAACCTTCCAAAGTTATCAGAGGAAGAGGCGAATCAATTAGATGCCCCAATTAGCATAAAGGAAATAAGCATCATTAAAGACCTACACTCCAATAAGACGTTGGGTCCAGATGGCTTCAACTCCAAGTTTTATAAATCATTCTGAGATTTCCTGGCCTCTTTGCTGAGCAATCTGTTCAGGTTCTGTCAAGAGGAAAAGACAATACCACAATCGTGGCAGGGGCCTGTCATTTCAATCCTACATAAACCAGGGAAGGACCCTGAGAAATATGACTCATACAGGCCAATCTCTCTGCTGAATCAAGATATAAAAATGTACTCCAAAATACTAACAGATAGAATCCAAACTATTATTCCCAACTTAATACACCCAGACCAGATGGGTTTTATTCTGAACAGACATCTAAAAGAATGTCCGTAGGATGTTGAATATCCTTGAAACAGGCAGACACTACAAAGACCCACAACTGGCAGTCCTAATAGATGCTGAAAAAGCCTTTGACCGGCTAAACTGGGTATTTTTAAAACAAACAATGAGGCTGATGGGGTTCTTGGGGGATTTTGTACAAATGATTGGGGCAATGTACAAGTCGCCATGGGCACAAATGAAAGTAAATGGTACTATGTCAGGTAGGGTGAATATACAGAGGGACACCAGGCAGGGTTGCCCCCTGTCACCATTACTTTTCGCAATAAGTATGGAGCGAATGGCGGAGTTGATTTGAAGCAGTGTAGAGGTCTAGGGCGTACAGGTCAGGTGGGGTGTGGAGGGTAGAAAATGTGATTTCTTTGTATGCAGACGACACTGTCATTTTATTTAAAAAACCCACACCAATCATTAGAGCCACTGTTGGATATCCTGAGTAGATATGGGGACATATCAGGATTTAAAATGAACATGTCTAAGATGGAAATAATTGCAGTGGGGGGAAGGGTGTCTGAAGATGTACAGGCAGCGCTCCCTGGTAAGTGGAATGCCAACACAGTTAGATATCTAGGAGTGCAAATACCTAAAGATTTGAAAGATTTGTATAAACAAAATTATGGGAAGGTGAAAACAGAGGTCTACGCAGACTTAAAAAGGTGAGAGGTTTTACCATTGTCTTTTACTAACAGAGTGGAAAAGATTAAGATGAATGTACGTGGGGGTGCTAATGAGCAGCTAACAGAACAAGACGCATCTCTCCTGAGCTCCATGTTATAAAGTTTAAAAAGTACTGTATGCGGCAAAATCGAAAGTGTTTTGTACCGGGCGTATTGCTGAAGTGGTGCTGATAGGGATGACTATCTTACTTCGGTGAGTCAGCCCGACAATAGGCCAAAAATACCAAAAAAACAGCGACTCACAATGGAGGGCCAACCAACGCAACAGGCCCTATTTCCTTGTCGGCAGCAGAGATTGCCCTTATCAGCAAGGCGGTAACAGAGCAGATCCTGAACAATAGAAACCCGAGATGGGATCAGTTTGAGCATTTGATTTCTAATCTGACCACAAAACTAAAACAGCACACCACAAGATTAAATGAAGTGGAGCAAAAAGTGTCGGATTTAGAGGATACTACAGGAGCACTTCCAGAGAAGGTTGCTAAGCTGGAGAAGGATAAGGAGGAGCTGCGTGAGACCTTGGACTATCAGGAGAATTATAGCAGACGCAATAACTTGCGTATCAGAGGCCTACCTGAAGGAGCTGAGGGGGGAGAAGACCTGATCGAATTCTGTGCAGAAACCCTACCTAAGCAACTAAATATGCCTTTAACAAAAGGCAAGTTGAAAATCGAAAGGGCGAACAGAGCCCTGGTCCCTCAGCCACCAAATGATCAACTACCAAGGCAAGTCATTTTCAGACTACACCATTTCCCAGATCACCAAGCTATTATGGCAACCCGGATTCCCAGTGCATTAAAGGGCGGTGTGGCTTGACAGCTGTGCTGGGTTGGGGGTTCCCTTCCTGCACCTAGGGCCATTGGTTATTGTGCCACTTGCGACCGAGCGGGAGTTACTTCACATGGTCTCCGGGGAGTTGGAGTGTGTTTGAGGTTCTCCTAAGTCACCTGGGGGACAGTCCTTGCAGCCTGCCTCTCAGTGACTGTAGTTGCGGGTCGCGGGTGGCTGGATGTGGAGCCTGTGTGTTTGGTGCAATTGTGGGGGGCTCCCTCGGTGGTTTACCCTTGCATGCCCGAGCCCTCTGCTTGGGCCTGTTTTTTTCCTGGGCTGTGCTGTGGACACATTAGGACTGCTGTCTGGACTAGGTCCTTTTGTTTATCCAGATGCTATGGATGGATCCCTGTGGAGCCTGGTGGATTTGATCAGCCATCTGTCCTTTTTGACTTTGAATTTGGATTTGTTTATACGGACGCCTGCTCTTTTTTCCCTTCAACAGGCAGTGAGTGTGTCATCTGTTTTTATTCCTATGTGAGGAATATTGAAACTTTATTAAAGTAGCGAGGTTCACCTTGGTTTTAAACTCTTTAACCTCCCTTTATACCGAGAGATGTGACTAATTCTGGCTGTAATCCTCATGACTTAGTACTGTTATTGATTTTTTTTTTAACTCCTTTTTTGACCGTCTTGTTTATTATTTTGAGTTGGTTTTTGTTTTCTTTTTTCTGTTGGATTTTCCCCTGTCGTATATGAGTAATGACGTCACCACGCCTGAGGACGTGGGTGTAACAGTGCACGAGAAGCAATGGAGTAAAGCAGTCAGAAACTCCAACGTGGTGTCCTCGTTTTTATTCAATTGGTATACAGTGCATGGTAAAGTCGAGAATAGAACAATGGTGACGAGGTGGGATCAGTGAAGTGTTGGTTAAATATGGAACTGAAAAAAAAAACCCCAAACAAACAAAAAAAAAAGAATAAATAAAACAGAGAAATGGAAAGTGCTATTCCAAAGTTTGATTGTTACAGTGAACCAGCCACGCTTGGGCTGAGATGGACATGATGGCTTACATCTTTTTGAACTGTTTGCTGATGGGAAAGGATTGATATTAGCTGACGATGTGAGTGCAGCTACAAAGCAACGGAGGAGAGCTTTATTACTACATCATGCAGGGACAGATGTACAAGATATTTTCTCGATGCTTGGGGACACCGGCAGGCCAACGGACTATGCTTTGGCAGTAACAGCACTAAATGCCTACTTCGTGACACAAGTGAACACTGCGTTTGCGCGGCAGGCCTTCTACCAGCTAAGACAGAAGACAGGGGAGACCGTACAGCAATTTGTCACCCGTCTGAGACAATCAGCCAAAGATTGTGACTTTGCAGGCGATAAGGATAATCAGGGGGGAGGAGGGGAGGAGGGGGGGTTTAGTTTATCCCATGTTTATCATGTCATGTTCTGTTCCTGGAGACTGTTCCAAGTTTGTATCATACCTGTATCTGCTAGTCTGATGTTATTGTTATTGTTTTTTGAAATTAAATAAAAAGAGAATTTCAAAAAAAAAAGGACAATCAGATAAGGGATGCAATACTAAGTAAATGTAACTCTGAATATGTACGCGAACTTGTTAGAGGAGGGTCTGGACTGACATTAGCGAGAATACTTGAGCTGTCCGCACAGTGTGAGAGAATAGAGGTGCAAATGGTCATGATGCACGTGAGCTCAGAGGCCCCAAAACCTGAAACAGTTAATTGCGTATTCAAAAATGAGGAAAAGCATCGCAGAAGAAAGCCAAAAGGAGAAGAGGGAAAGACAAACGGAGAAAGTGTATCGGTGTGGCCATGCAGATCATTTGGCAAAGACCCTACCTGCCTATGCACGAGGACAGGCGTGCAAGAAATGTAAAGGTAGAAATCATTTTGCTAGAATGATAAAACAAAAGGAAATGTGAAGCATACAGTTAAATGTGTCGATTCAGAGAAGCCAGACAGAGACTATGCATTTGTGATAAAGGAAAAAGGCGGCAAGGACAGAACAATGTTCTCAGTGGGGGGAGTCAACCTGTTGATGCTAATAGACTCAGGGGCTTCCAGCAATATTGTGGACCAGGAGACCTGGGAAATGCTGAAGAGTAAAAGAATCAAGTGTCGATCGTCAAAGACCGACAAGAAACTGTACACATATTCAGCAACTGAACCACTGGCCATAAAAGGGATCTTCACATGTACAGTAGCCATAGGCAATCGTAGTACACAGGCCGAATTCACAGTGATATGTGGACATGGCGAACCGCTGCTGGGAAGAGAGACCGCTGTAAAACTGGGGGTACTCAGGCTAGGTGTCAGTGTAGCAGCAGTGTCTGATGTGGGAGGCCAGATAAGGCAACAATACCCTGGATTGTTTCAAGGTGTGGGAAAGCTTAACACAAAGCAAATAAGTCTGCACATAGATGAGAAGGTGGTACCAGTGGCACAGCCTATTAGGTGAATACCCTTTCACCTGAGAGGAGCGGTGGAAACCAAAATTAAGGAACTACTGGACATGGACATAATCGAGAGGTGGTTGAGGCCACACCATGGGTGAATCCGGTAGTGATCGTACGAAACCAAAAACAAAGAAATCAGGATGTGCCTGGACATGAGACAAGCGAACATAGCGATTATACGTGGCAGGTACCCAATCCCCACAGTGGATGAACTGTTGCAAGGCATGAACGGGTCTACCATATTCAGTAAGTTGGATCTTAAATGGGGCTACCATCAACTGGAACTGACACCAGAATCAAGAGGTATAACAACATTTGCAGTGCATAATGGGACGTACAGATATAAAAGACTAATTTTTGGAGTTTCATCGGCCAGCGAGCAGTATCAGCACGAAATTGCAACAGCACTGGCTGGCATTGAGGGAGTGGAGAACATTTCAGATGATATCATTGTCCATGGCCTAGACAAGGAGAGCCATGATGGCGGCTGCACAAGTGCTGAACAGATTGGCTAATTCTGGCCTGAAGCTTAATCCAGACAAATGCCAGTTCAATATGGACAAACTGGTCTTCATGGGTATGTTACTCTCGCAAAAGGGCATAGGCCCCTGACTGAAAAGAGTAAGAGCAGTGAAGTCAGGCCAGGGGCCTGAGACAGCATCAGAGGTTCGCAGCTTCCTTGGATTAGTGGGATATAGTAGTAGGTTTATCCCTCAGTTCTCCACGCTTACGGAGCCTCTGCGGAAGTTGACAAAGAAGGACACAATATTCAATTTTGGACCGGAGCAAAAGATGGTGTTCCAAGCACTGAAGAGCAAGTTAGCCGGAGCGGCAACGTTAGCTTACTTCGACAAGGATGCACCCACTAAAGTGATAGCAGACGCAGGACCGGTAGGCATAGGAGCTGTACTGGTGCAGGAACAACACGGAGAGATGGTTCCAGTCTGTTATGTGAGCAGGAGTCTATTGGAGTGCGAACGCAGGTACTCACAAACGGAGCATGAGGCCCTTGCATTGGTCTGGGCCTGTGAGAAGCTTCACCCATATGTGTACGGCAAGAGATTTGATTTAATGACTGATCATAAGGCGCTAGAGGCTATCTACAGTCCGCGCTCAAAACCGTGTGCTCGTATTGAGCATTGGGTATTGAGACTACAACCTTACGACTTCCGAGTTGTGCACATACCGGGGAGATATAACATAGCAGACCCTTTGTCTCATCTATTGGGAGAGACGGCAATGAAGGAATCACACACACATGGAGCAGAAGAGTACATACGGTTCATAGCCGTTAATGCAACTCCGGGTGCATTGACCACAAGAGAGGTCGAGGAAGTATCAGCGATTGATGAGGAACTGAGAGAGGTGAGAAGTGCCATTGAGATGGGGTGCTATGAGAGGTGCAAGGCATATGCCCCCGTGGCAAGTGAGCTGAGCACAATTGGACTGTTAGTTCTCAGGGGGACGCGCATTGTGTTATCCCGTGGACTTCACCAGAGAGCTATAACTGTAGCCCATGAGGGACACTTGGGTATTGTGGGCACCAAACAGCACCTCAGGAGCAAAGTATGGTGGCCAGCAATGGACAAGGCCACAGAGAAATATGTCAAATCATGCCATGGTTGCCAGATTGTAGCACGACCAGATGTACCAGAACCGTTGAGACCAACGATGTTACCTGAAGGACCGTGGCAGGATCTTGCCACTGATTTACTAGGTCCACTACCCACAGGACAGTCAATATTGGTAGTTGTCGATTATTACAGCAGGTATTATGAATATGACGTGATGCAATCCACAACGGCTGAAAAGGTGATTGATAGTTTGGAGACCATCTTCAGTCACCATGGCCTTCCCATAACAATCAGGTCGGACTGTGGTCCGCAGTTTATCAATTCAATTCCAGAGATTCTGTCGGAGAGCGGAATACAGCACGTGAGGACAACACCAAAATGGGCACAGGCGAACGGGTGAGGTAGAGACGGAATGCCTCCCTCATGAAGAGGATTTGATTGCACAGGCTGAAGGGCTGGACTGGAAACGAGCTACGCAAATATGTGACGGTATACAGATCCATTGATCACTTACTACGGGCCGGAGCCCGGCTGAACTTCTTTTCAAGAGAAAACTAAGGGGAAACTTCCAGATATATCCACACTGGAGAGTGACCTAGAGGTGCGAGACAGAGACGCTGAGAAAAGGGGAAGTACAAAGCCTATGCTGACAACCAACGTAAAGCCAAATATTCGGAGGTGGACGTTGGGGATCAAGTCCTTGTGAAACAAGACCAAGTAGATAAGTTCGTAACACCTTTTAATAAGATACCACATACGGTGATCATCAAGGAGGGAAACCAAGTGGTTGTTCAGTCACCAACGGGAGCAAGATATTACAGGAACACAACGTTCGTGAAAAGATACATGCCTGAGGAGACTACTCTACAGATGAATGAGAATAACCAACCCAAGGAGACTGGAGGGCAGAATCCTATGTTACAGAGATCGGGTGAATCCACCCAGGAATCGCCACAAAGGCCTATAACACCAAGAACAGACAGGCCTCATAGGCAAATTAAATTACCTCAGAGACTTAAGGACTTTATTATTAGGTAGTTATACCATAGAGTAACCACCTATAGATATATACAAAAAAAAAAATAATAGTAAATAAATATACCCAAGATTAAGGGAATAAAAGATGTATAACAAGTTTAAATCTAAGTAAAGGGGGGATGTCGTATGTGCGTAATGATGTCACCACGCCTGAGGACGTGGGTGTAACAGTGCACGAGAAGCAATGGAGTAAAGCAGTCAGAAACTCCAACATGGTGTCCTTGTTTTTATTCAGTTGGTATACAATGCACGGTAAAGTCGAGAATAGAACATCCCCTACTATGTGAGAGGTGGAGGGGTTGATCTATTCTAGACATTTTATCCAGAGTGGTGAGAGTACTCTGGTTTTCTAAAATTTGAATTTATATTTTCTTTTGGACTGGTTTTAGGTTGGATTTTCAATTTTTTTTTTATTATTGTATAAAATTTGCTTGCTGCATTGCACTTTATCTTGGAGTGGGGGGTATTTATAGAGGTGCTTGACAGGGTTTGTATTAGAGTCTAGGTTACCTTGTTGTGTTTAAGTATAGGTATTTCGGGACTGATAATTATGTGTTGGGGGGTGTCTGGCAATTCAGGGTGGGCTAGGATCATGTACAGGGTGTCCCAGCTTTATGATCTGCATCCCTTCACTGTCCTCCTGGTATCTAGTATTACAGCTCGTCACTGCCGGAAGGTTGGAATTGGAAAAAGATGCTTGGGCAGAAGCTGGCAGGGCACCCTGTGCATGGTCGAGGGGAGCAGGATAGAGGTGGTTGGGTGTAGAAGGCGTCCTGGGATCCGACGGGGCTTGGAGAGAAGTCAGACGTGCTTAGTGCCTGTCCCCAGGGTTCCCATGAGACCTAGTGGGCAGGCAGCTAAAAGGGCTGCATTGTCCACCAGTCCCCTAAGGGTGGTGCTATGCAATGCCAGGTCGATCAATAATAAGACTGCAATTATTGCTGATCTGATTTCATTGGTCAACCTGGCTTGCATTATGGAAACCTGGTTGAGGAATGATGCTGGGCCAGTGTTAGAGGCTACCGTTCCCCCTGGGTATTCCGTTGTGCATTTCCCCAGAGTGAAACGCAGGGGCGGAGGAGTAGCCATCTGTTTTAGAGCTGAGCGAGGCTTCACCATACACCCAGTGAGAACACTGGATTCTTTTGAATGTGTGGCCATTCATGGGGGTCCGGGCGCAGGTTGCAGGATTCTCCTGATTTACTGTCCTCCTGGGACGGCAGGAGAATTCCTGCAGGAAGTGGGTGACTTTGTGGTCGGTGAAACGTTGGAGTCCCCCAGATGTTTGGTTCTGGGGGATTTCAATGTTTGGGCAGATGACGAGTCATCTAGGTTGGGTCATCACTTCCTTCAGATAATGACATCTCTGGACCTGTCGCAAGCAATTACTACCACGACTCACCAGGGTGGCCAAATGTTGAAACTGGTCTTCTTGCTGAGGCTTGAGATTGAGAATCTCAGGACTGATCGGGTCATTTGATCTGATCACTGCAGTGAGTTCTGGCTCAGAGCCCCCTCCGAGATCCCTCCCCCTTCAGAGATGGTGAGCTACTGCCCGTTGAGGGGTTTGACCCCGGAGGGTTTTTTGGCGGTGGTAAATCTATCTAGTGTGGACAGTGCATGCAGGGGAGGTGTGGGTGAAGCAGTTGCTGCACATAATAGGTTAATGACTGAGGCACTCGACTCCCTTACACCAGTCCGTGTACAACCCAGATCTTCTCACTTGAGGTCCCCATGGTTTGATGGGGAGCTCAAGGCACTGAAGATCAAAGGTCGGAGGTTGGAGCACTGCTGGCAGAGGACTGGGTTGGAGGCAGATAAACTGGCCCAGCGTACACACTATAGTGTGTACCGGGGGGCAATCAACCATAAGAAGGCAATGTTCCTGTCCAGGGAGATTGCTGCTGGGAGAAACCGACCAGTCATGCTTTTTCAGACTGTGGACAGGCTATTACAACCAGCCTGTCTACAGCCGATAAAGGCAGTCTCTGAGGCCTTGTGCAATGAGTTTGCTCATTTTTTCTCAGATAGGGTGTCCGCCATCAGGCTGGGAATTCTGCTAGTGAGCCATGTTATGGCCAACAGTGGTCGCCTAGATCATCGACAAAGCACTCCACCTGGTTGGGGGGAGTTTAAACCAGTAGAGGTGGCTGATGTCATTAGGATGGCCTTAGAACTGAAGCACACATATTGTGAGCTGGACCCGGTGCCGACGCGTTTCTTCATGAGATGTGTCGACACTGTTGGCTCGGTGTTCGCCTTGATTGTCCGGTGTTCCTTATCAGCGGGGGTCTTCCCAGATGCCTTGAAGGAGGTGCTGGTGAGGCCCCTTCTGAAGAAGTCTTCATTGGACCCTGACATCAAGGTGAATTACCGACCGATCTCCAACCTACCATTTCTGGGAAAGGTTGTGGAGAAGATTGTGGCGCAACAATTGGAAGAACACCTTATGGCATTTGATGAGCCACTCCAGTAGGGCTTTTGTGCAGGACATTCAACAGAAACTGCATTAGTTCGGGTGCATAATGACCTCCTCAGAGTGAGGGATCAAGGTGAGGGGACAATTCTCATTCTACTCGATCTCTCCTCAGCTTTTGACACGGTGGACCATCGTGTGTTACTCAACCACCTGAGGGACTTCTGTGGACTCACTGGCACTGTCATCTGCTGGTTTGAGTCCTTTTTGACAAACAGAAGACAGAGGGTGGTGATGGGGAATTTGTCCTTGTCCCCAAGCCTTCTGTCTTGTGGGGTTCCTCAGGGTTCAGTTTTGTCACTGATGTTGTTTGCTGTGTGTATGCTACCCCTGGGTGAGATCATTAGGAGGTACAGCTTGGGGTTTCATTGCTATGCTGATGATACTCGGCTGTACTTATCCTTTGCCCCTGGGACATCCAATGCGGTGGAAGTATTAAACAACTGTCTGGCTAAGATCAATGACTGGATGGCCTCTAGCTGGTTGTGACTGAACCCCGATAAGATGGAGGTACTGGTGGTGGAGTCGAACAGGAGGCATGACAGGATGGTCTCTGGGGCAGATACTGGACTAGTTCTAGGGTCTGTCCCATTGATGGCCTCCTCTAAGGTGCGCAGTCTTGGCGTGGTGCTACACAGCGGTTTGACTATGGAACATCAAGTGTCATCCATTGTCAGGGTCAGTTTTTTCCATCTAAGAAATATTGCCAGGGTTAAGCACCTGATTCCAACCCTGGACCTCCCCACTCTGGTACATGCATTTGTAACATCTGGGCTTGATTACTGTAATGCACTCTACCTCGGGATCTCTGGAGGTGCCCTCCATAGAGTGCAACTGGTGCAGAACGTAGCTGCCAGGTTGTTGACTGGACAGTCGAAATACTATCATGTCACCCCGATACTGCAGGAACTGCACTGGCTGCCGGTCCAATGGAGGGTGCTTTTTAAGCTGGGCTTGCTCACCTTTAAGGCCCTACATGGACTGGGCCCTTGCTACCTGGTGGACCTTCTTACACCCGCTGCCTCTGTCCGCTCCCTGCGATCCTCCTCGAGGGGGCTCCTGGCAATTCCCAGGATGAGGCTGAACATGGCTGGCGATAGAGCTTTTAGTATCGCTGTCCTCATCCTGTGGTATTCGCTCCCACCATTAGTGAGGGAGGCCCCTTCGACGGAGGTTTTTAAAGCCACCCTATCTGTTTAGCCAGGCATTCTTAGGTACTGGATAGAACATAGATTATCAGTCCCTTCTTTTTAAAAGCAAAGAGGGTGATTATCTATATGTAGGATAATGTTTTTATATGTGAATATTTATTATATGGTGTGATGTATATATATATATATATATATATATATATATATATATATATATATATATATATATTTTAAATTTAAATGTTTTTGTTTGTGCAGGTGCCCAGAACCTCTGGGATTGGGCACCAGAAAAATTACATTTACCTTACCTTACAGGAAAAAGAAGGAGCTTACATTTGAGGGACAAAAGCTTACATTGCACCAAGACATGTCAGCCAGAATCCAGAGAAAGAGACAAGCCTTTAATGGTCAAATGGACAATTTAAGGGAAAGAGGCTTGGAGCGCTTCATGGCATATCCAGCAACTGTAAAAGTGAGATCGGAAGGAGCTACATACTCTTTCTGGGAACCCGTGAAACTTCAGACATTCATTGAAGAATGGGATAGAAAGAACAAGAAAGGGTAAAGAAGGAGATGTATAACTTTGAAAATGTTTCTTTATATCACATCTAGAGCATGGCGTGGGCCAGGGGACCTGACCTGGCATGGAAGAGACTTCTTGGGGACCCAGTTATATCCACTGGCTATAAGTAAGACTGACTTTGTTTTTATATAGTTTTCTGCACGAAACAGGGAACCAGACTATACTCTGCTACCAGCTAAACTGAGGGAAACTGCATAAAAATGTTGGTCCTACTGGAATACACACGGCTGCAAACTGGGACCAATGACTTTGACCCTCACGGTTTTCATCTGCCCTTGGTTTCAATAATGGACTAGAAGTCTGGCTGGCTCCTTTGGGCGAAGATGGAGGCCTTCAGGAAAAGGGAAGATCAGCTACATGGGGGGAGCGGGTCCCTGGGGTCAGTGGGGGGAGCCTCGTGTGAATTTGTGGTATGGGCCGCACCTCCCCTGGGTTCACATGAGAAGACGTCGGCCACGAAGGGACTTGACACACTGTAGACTAGAGGGCTGAAATGTGATGGCATTGGGGGAACCACCGGGGGGCCTTTCTGGTGCTGGAGGGGATCGATGAGAAGGATACCCACCCACCCTGAGGGCCATGCCATGATTTGGGGGAGGTGGGAAAATGCCCCTACCCAAGGAAGTCTGGGAAGGGGAGGCTGGCAGCTGCTGTGTTGCGCCCTGCAATACGGCAGCTCACCAGTGGGTGGCCAGCTGTTGCTCCTTTTTTCTTTCTCGCTCAACTGTGTGTGGCGCAAGTAGGGGTTGCGCCTGCATGGGCTCAGCACATCCCGGGCTGAATATTGGGATGTGCGGAGTATGCATGGACACGCCCCCCCTACTTGTGCCGCATACATTACTGATGCACCCTGGTGCATCGGGATTTGTGCCGCGCACTTTCTCCTTTTGAATATCATGCTGGGGCGCATGAGTGGGTTGCGCATGGTGCAACAGTGTTGTGCCACTTGCAACCCTTTTGAATATCCCACCCAGAATATCAGCACTTGCTCAGGTTCATAAATTCTGAATGAATATTTGTATAAGACAATGTGGTAATGAAATGTTATATATTATAGTAAGATTCTTGTACATATGACTAGCACATATGCAAGTTGGGAGGTCATGAGGTTTTTTTGTCACAATAAACTTGAAGTTTTAAAAAAAAACATATAGGCAGCCTTCCTGACTGTTTTAAGTCAAATCCATTGGGTGAATGGAGAGTGACTTCAGGGACCTGACGATCATGACGTATGTCAGTTGTTTACTTTTCCTACCTCCCCTGACCTATTTTTCCTACTTCTCCCTCATAATTTGCACCATAACCCACTCACACCCACACTAGCCAGCCCTTCATAGGAGTCAATGGTACCCCGAGGGAGCCATTGCCTGTCAAGGAGCTGCTTCTCCCTCAGGGTAGGTTATTCCACCCACACCAGGTCCTTTACTATTAATGGACCTGAAATTGGAAGTCACTCTCACTCAAATTCTTTTTCCATTCATTGAATGGATGTTCCAGGTTGGATCTTGTTGGTCCGAAAAGGTTATTGTTCACGTAGGCAATTCTCAGAGCCTACTACCCCTGTTTCAATCTTTACCCCCTTTTGGACAAATTAGACCCATATTTCCTCTTTTACCACAGGGTACATGTTCTACATTTTATATCCTATTGAATATTATGAATTGGCGATCATAAATACAAGAATCTGATTGGCTGAGAGCTCTTTGAAGCCGTGATACCTAGCTACATCATCACGGCTTCAAAAAGCTTCCGGCCATCAGCCTCCTCACCCACAACAAAGCTATCCGAGAGCGAGTGGCAGCTACAGAACCCGCTAAAACTGCAGTCAGTATGAGCAGTTCCTCACTCGCTTTCACGCAGTAGGAGTGTCAGCAACTGGGAAGAATTTTTATTTTTTTTAAACAAAACACATGCCGGCCAAAACAACACAATGGGCGACTGCTGACTGCAGCATTCATAAAAGCTCTCGCTCCCAACAGAGAAATACCGTAACGCCACCACGCAGCTCATTAACGGCCACTTGCGAGGAGAAAACATTCCCGATATCACAAAGGCCCTCCCAATTACAAAAAACTTGTTTATTAACCTCACCTTCTCCCTTAAAAATGAAGCATCACAGTTTTCTTTTACTCCAGGCTTCCAATAATCACATCATTTGGGGGGTTGGGGGGAGCAGATCACAGACCACAACGATCACTGTTCCTGTCAACATATTGGCGCTTGCAGCTGCACTTCTACATGAACTCCACTTGCAACAGTGCCACCTGCTGCCCAAAGCCCTCCAGGAACTTTTTTTTAAAGATGTTCCTCCAACACTATAAAAAGGGCATTAAAACATTTTAAAATGTATTTTTTAATTATTTTTCCTAACAAAACCGATAAACCAGTTCATAATAGCAATAAGGCACTTCAGGGTGTGGTATATCATGGGATATTATCACTTCTCAGACAGTTGGACGCACTTGGCCTGCGGCCTCGTGCCCTACCACCCGAGGTGTGACGATATCCCATGATATACCACACCCTGTTGTGCCTTATTGCTTAATTATACAATGGCAATGAAATTTCCTGTAGTAGTAGTAGTAGTAGTAGTAAATCATTTTTTATTCACAATGAATAAAAGGATACATTCAATTGAGCGAAGCTCATTTTCAATGAAGTTCCAGGTCACAGTTAATTTAAAGTAAATTTCAACATCTAATCATAAAAACCACATGTTATTGACCGCTACACAGTACACCAAATGAAACCAACAAACATCCAAGAAAAATCACATAACTTGATAACATACATAAGGACACTAACAATTTAAACACCTAATATTGTTATGTAATACAGTAGTACACCAACTCCTCAATTCACTTTTATTATAGCTAGTTCTATTTGTTCTCAATTCCAGGGGAGAATTATTCCATATCCTTATTCCTCTAGAGGGTATGGAAGATCTTCCAATGCTCAGATTATACTTATTTAAAACGAATTGGGTTCCATTAGAGGCTCTCAAACATTCCTTTATCTTCCTAACTTCAAATAAGTCAGTTACATATTTGGGTACTTCCCAAACCATACCTTAATCATAAACTGTAACAGATGTAGATCCCTTCTCACTTCCGGTTTATACCAATTTAATTCCTTAAAGAGTGTGCATCTATGAGTTCTATAGGGGACGTCAATATAAAGCAGCCAACCTACAAAACCAAGTCCACTTTGTCTAGATACTCTAATAGCCCCTCCATAAAGCAGGTCTCCATAATCAATTACTGGGAGTAAAAGAGAGTCTACCACATTCAAAATGAATCTCTCTAGTCATAAATTTTTGTACCTATAGAGAACACCTAATCTCCTGTTTATGTTTTTTATAAGGAGTCAATATAAACATCCCAGCTTAGACATGGATCTAACCAAACTCCCAAACACTTATATGCATCTACCTGCTTAATGGCTATACCTTCCTTAGTATTAATTTCTAAGAAAATTTTGTTTTTATTATTTGTAAACAATAGTGATTGTGTTTTATTAGCATTTAAAATGAGATAGTTCAACTTTAGAAATTCCTGTACTTCATCAAAAGCCAATTGTAATCTCATATTAATCAATTCTAAGGTATCGCCCTCTACATATAATATGGTATCATCTGCATACATATGATACCGGGCATCCATTGATGTAATTTTAAGTTCATTCATATAAATATTAAATAACAAAGGCCCCTATATTGAGCCCTGTGGTACACCATTTTTTACCGCCAATACCCTAGATTTATGAAGACCCACCTCTACAAATTGGCTACGATCAGTCAAATAAGAAGAAAACCACCTCACAGTTTGGGCAGATAGACCAATCCCGCTGAGTCTGGACAGGAGGACCCGATGGTTAAGGGTATCAAATGCCTTTGAAAGATCTATAAATAAGGCTCCAACCATTAACCTCCTGTCCAGACTCAGCTGGACATCACTCACAACCCTCACCAAGGCTGTTTGTGTACTATGGGAAGTCCTAAAACCTGATTGAAAAGATGTCAATTTATTGTTATCTTCAAGAAAACTTCTCAACTGATTAGACACAATCTTCTCAAATATTTTAGAAATTTGAGGCAAGAGCGATATAGGCCGATAATTGCCTAACTCGCTCTTTTACCAGATTTATATATAAGCCTGACCTTTGCAATCTTCCACCCATCAGAAATTCCCACTTTGAATGGATAAATTAAAAATATAAGCCACGGATATGCCACAGGAGCTGCATATTTCAACAATCTTGATGGTATTTCATCTGATCCCTTTGCTTTACATATGTCTAATTTCAAGAGTTCGAACATACCTCTTGAGAAGAGATGTAGAAAAGTCAAAGCCGCCTATGTCTCTATCTCTTATGTTAATTCCTATATGATTAGACTCCAGAGTCTCATTTTGTTCCCTATAAGTCTCATCTAAGAGACTTGGTGAGCCACACTAGAAAGTAATCATTAAAGGCATCAACCATTTATTTTCCTGGTGGTAATGCGACATCATCCTTCACTATTTTATTTATGCAAATTTGTTTATTTTTCCCATTAAATTTGAGATAATTCTCAAAATTTCCTTGAGTCTTTTTATGATTGGCCTCAATTTGGATCAATAAACTGTTGTTTTGCTACCTTAATTTTAGTAGTATACAAGTTTCTAACCTGCCTATAGGAAACCCAATCTTAATCTAACATTGTCTTCTTAGCTTTCATCCATTTCTTATTCCTATCCTTCTAATTTTATGTAACTCGGAGTAAACCAAGCATTTCCTTCCTTTTTAACAATCTTGATTTCAAAGGTGCATGTTTATTACATATACTCAAGAATTCACTTAGGAAAATTCCCAGCAAGTGATGTTGTAGGGATCAGTTCCAATCTGTTCCAGTTTATATTTTCTACATCAATCATGAAATTAACGTAGTCAAACCTCCTAAGGCATCTCCAAAATATCCTAGACTCAGCAGCAGGTTTGACCACGCACTTCTGATTGAGTAAATAACTGTGGTCAGAAAAGATTCTGGAAGAACACCTGCTCTAGAGAACAAAGTTGGAGAATTTGTAAACATCATATCCAAGATTGTAGATCTCTTGGGGTCTTTATGATTAATTCTGGTCGGTTCCAGAATTAGCTGGGTCAAGCCTAAACCAGTCTGGAAATTGACCAATTCATGGTTCACATCAACATTCAACCAATCCCCATTAAAGTCTCCAGTAATAAATAATTCATGAGAATCCCTAAAACTATGAAGAAATTCATGCAAGTCCTGAAAAACTTGTATACTAATCTTAGGTGGTTTATATAGCCCTATTAACAATAAAGATTTACAAAAAGGTATTTCTATTTCCAGAATCAACAGTATTCTGTATTCTGACTGGTCAGCTGGTGCCTGAGACAGTGATGATATTACACAATAACATCACTGTATTGACATTCCACTGGCTATACTCTCTTTTTACATTATAAAAATCTACTAAAAACATTTCAGTTTTGTTTATTATGTATGACATTGAGCCATTGCATAATTGCAATAAGGCACTCCAAGGTGTGTGTTATCGTGTAATAACGTCACTCCTGGGTGGTGGAAGCACTTGGCTTCGCCTCGTGCTTCAACCTACCCCAGGAGTGATGTTATTACACGATAACACACACCTTGTCATGCCTTATTGCTTAAATATCTCACAGGCAGGTACATTAAGTTTTTTGCTATCATCTGGGATGGTTACATTAACGAAGCTGAGCATAATTTGGTGGACACTTGCCAAGTTGAAACTACTAAGTTTACTGGAGGGGGGCTGGGGGACCTGGCTGAGTCTGAGTATCCATGATTGTCCCCCTTAGAATTGTTTCCCACATTGTGAATGGGCTGTCCGGGCTGATTAAGAGATATCAGACCATTTCAACACTTAAAAAAATGAAACCTGACCTGCTACTACTTCAAGAGACCCACCTCTCCACATCTGAACATATGAAATTAATGACATTCGGATTCTGTCACATTGTTGAATCCTCCTATCATCACCACAGATGACGCCAGGGGGCGGTGGTGTTACTCCCAAGGTCCTCCTCATTTTCTTTGACAGATTCCTAGTCTGATAAAGATGGCAGACTGGCTTTAGTGATTGGCATGATTGGGGGCCAGAAATACACTACAGGTAGCATTTATGTGTCACGGGTAGTGATGCTTCGTCGATCCATCATCTGATTGATACAGTTGTTTTACTTAAGCAAGGTGCTCTGATACTGGATGGTGACCTCAACTGTCCATTACATCCCACAATGGATACTTCAGCTTCTCACCCGTCTCCCCTTACTTCAGGGCAGAAACACCTCAGAAAACTGTTCAAAGAAATAGGCTTAATTGATGCTCGACGACACCTAAATCCTTATTCTAGAAAATTCACATTTTATTCACATGCCCATAAACACTACTCCTGACTGGACTATTTCTGCATCAGCCAGGAACATATACAGTAGGGCAAATTTATCATTTAGACATCAAAAATATTTACCTCTTGGACCATGCGCCAATATTTTTAGAGTTAACCACGACAAGGAAGAAAGTATACATACTGACGTCTAAGTTCCTCTTTATTGAAAGACCCCATGTTCCAAAACCTCAAGGAAAAAATCCCAGACATTATTCGTGATAACGCAACCCACCAGCCATCCTCGCAAACCTTGTGGGACACACTAAAGGGGGTACTACACAGCTATATAATAGCCTATGCTGCTCAAAAGAAAAAAACAAGCAGAAACCAAACTTAAGGAGCTACACAATAAATTACAATTTTTACAATTTGCTCACATGCAGGAGGATCACTCCCTAGAAACCCAGGTTAAACAAACCCAACAGGAAATTCAAAAACTACTAACAAACAAAACAGAACAAATTCTTCTGGCTACGGCAAAAATATTTTGAGGGAGGCACCTGTGCTGCCCAGATTTTAGCGCACCGGTTAGGAGACAAACCCAGATGACTAATATCACCAGGATTAAGGACCTCCAGACTGTCAAAATGGTCAGCTTGACCTCGCAGATTCAACAGGTCTTCCATTGCTATCACTCTGAACTCTATGTGGAGACCACTCCCCCACCTTTACTGGCATCGATGCCTTCTTAGCCAAATTAAAGCTGTCATCCCTGTACCCAATGCAGACTGACTCGCTCACCCAGCCTGTTTCCACCCCAGAGCTCTATTCCACGATACAAAACCTTAAAAATGGTAAATCATCGGGCCCAGATGGGTACGGGGTGGAGTTTTACAAAATAATGTTTATTATTAAACTTATTAAAGACCCATTCTTGCCAGCTCTTTATGATAGCCATGCGACAGATGAATATCCCATGTCCTGGTCCCAGGCCTTGATCTCAGCTATTTTAAAACCCAATGAACCCCCACATCTATGCGTATCATACAGACCCATCTCAGTTCTTAACCAGGACTATAAGATTTACACCAGTATCCTAGCACATCACTTAGATGGGGTTATTCCCTCCCTAATTCACCCAGACCAATCAGGCTTTATTAAATCCCACCAGACCACGGACAATATCAAAAGAACCTTATATCTCATTACTCACGCATTCACCTCAATACCCCCTTTAATGATTTTAAGTCTTGATGCACAAAAGGCTTTCGACAGAGTCTCCAGCCCTTTCTGTTCTGCACCCTGCAGAAATGTGGATTCCCTAAACACTTTCGCCAAAATATAAAAGGCATTTCTACCAACCTGGAAGCCATGGTAAAAATTAACAGCTCTTATTCCCATGATTTCCCCTACATAGGGGAACAAGACAGGGGTGTCCCCTCTACTCTTACCTTTCTGCATTGTATGCAGAACCGATTGCCCAATATTTATACCAACAGCCCTAGATAAGTGGAATACAAGTAGCCAATGAGGAGCACAAGGTCGCATACTATGCTGATGATCTGCTTCTATATCTCACTAATCTTGAATTGCCACTCCCAGTGGAGCTTAGTCTTAGTGGAGAACGTGTCTGGATACAAATTAAACCCAAATAAAAAGGAGGTTTTGTGCATACAGAATAACCCCTCTCCAGAATTGCAATGCAAATATCCCTTCAAGTGGGGCAAGCCCTCTCTCCAATACTTAGGGATTCTTCTTGCTGCAGACCCATCCAGGGTGTTTACCATAAATTATGATCCCTTGTTTGCCCAGGCGTGGGAGGATCTGCGTCTTCTGCTGTCAATGTTAAATCGCGTTCAAGCAATCCAAATGAACATTCTGCCTAGGCTATTGTACCTGATGCAAAATATTCCACTACCAATGCCTAAGGCAGAATTAACCAAGTGGAACAGGATGATTTCCAGTTTTTTGTGGCAGGGGAAGACACCTAGGGTGGGCTATGAAGAATTGACAGTGACCAAGGGGGGGGGGGTCTCGCCTTACCTAATTTACAAGACTGTGCCATGGCGGCATTATTCACACATCTAACCCACTGGCTGCCCCCCCAAGAGCTTCTCTGTGGGTTTGTGTAGAGAGATCTATCTCCTCACTCGCTTTAGACTATACGACAGTCTACTAACCTCCCCGGCATCTCTCCATACAAGAGAATACATTCTTTACTTTAAATATTTTACAGCGTTGGATGGCATATCTAAGGAATCCTGGAAACATATCAGGGGGCTAGATGGATAGGAATACCTTCTTTGGATTCATCCTTTGCCCCAGCCCACCTCGATCATGGGTTTCAAAACTGGGGTCATGTCGGCATGACGCACGCATATCAATTTTATAATGAAGGCGTTCTCAAAACCTTCCAACAACTACAGCTTGAATTTGGCCTGCCACATCAGGATTTCTATAGATATTTACAAATCTGTCATTTCCTGACCAAAACTCTAGGCACAGATGCAACGGCATTGCAACCCGCTCCCACCATAACGCTGCTCATACAAGTCCAGAATGAACACCAACCAAGACATTTGATATCTCGATTTTACAAGTCATAGCAGACTGCCCGTGGCTCGGGTTGGGATAGGGTTTACAAGGCTTGGGAGGTGGACCTGGTGATAGTTATTCTACCAGAGGACTGGGTTGGCATATGGCAACAACAGCACCGTACCACTGGCTCCTATACATGGAGGGAGTTTGGGTGAAAAACAGTAGCGGTATTCTTTAGGACTCCCCAGATCACTGCTAAATTGCACCCTTCTGGAGACTCCTTTTGCTGGAGACAATGTGGGCATGAAGCTGCTACACATGCACACATCTTTTGCTTTTGTCCGGTGTTGACACAATTTTGGAAAAGAGGTGTTGGAAGTTCTTCTGAGCATGTTCCCCAGCTTGGGAAATCTCACCCCAGAGATAGCTGTTCTATTATAGTACCCCAAACAGTGCCGGCAAAAACAACTAATTTACTTAACATCCTCCTTGCAGCAGCTAATAAAGTCATTATAAGTAAGTGGCTACAAATGGACTCCCCCACAATCACCCAATGGGAGAACACAATATATGAGATATACAAAATGGAAAGCATTATGGCTAAGTTACAAGATAGAACCCATATACTTGGCTCTTATACATCTCAGAACATAGGCCAGAATTTATTCCATAATGACAGGCATGCAGACCCTTCCTCAGCTCGGCCTGGGCAGCCCTATACCATGGAATGACCCGCGGGATTCCCCCCGGTTGCCTCCACATGATGAGGTTGATCCCCCTGGACATCACCCCCTCCTCTCTTTGCTATGAACCTCTCATGCATTTATATACCTCTATATCCATTAAAATTAGGTGATCCTAGCTATTTTAATATGTCTGTTAGTTCAAGACTGCGATCCTTATTTCTTACTTTTACCATGCATCAAGCGTGTTTATGTTCCCTGCACTGTTTATATTACCTTGACTTTGTACTGTTCAAAATATGTGACGTGGAACCTATGTAAATTGTTTCCTGCACTGTACATTACCTTAACTTTGTACTGTTCATTATATGTGATGTGGAACCTTTGTAAATGAGTCTCTGACTCAAAGGTACTTTCCGATCCCTGAAATAAATAAATACAAATAAAATCTAGATCTATCACACTATAGATGGGATGTCAGTGACGTTTTAGCAATGCCCAATATGGATCTGTTCTTCTGTAACTAAGTATAATCACTGTAACCATTCTTGTGTACTGCCTTTGCTCTGCGGATGTCAAACATGTACCCTGTGAAAAACTCTACTAATAAAAACTTACATTTAAAAAAGTAAAGTTAACTCTGTAGCCACATTACAGGGAAAGGGGTCTGCTAACAGACTGTGGTGCAACTATTCCTCAAAACTGTATTGTTGGGCTGCAATAGGACTCCAAGGTTAAGACTCTATATAGACTGCTTGAACTATTTACTGTAGCAGCCATACTGTTTACTCTGACCTCTAGACAGCCAATCAGCATTCTAGGCACCCAAAACCAAAAGAACTGACTGCTGGGAGGAGGTGTAAACCATATTTTAGGTACCCAAAGCAATTTCCAATCAATAATTGAAAGGACTTAATTATTAATAATGTTACTGATGAACAGCTGTTTTCAACCAATCAGAGGCTGCCATTTCTGTAGTGAAACCCCAGGGACAGTTACAGCTTGAGGCAGTCTGGCTTGGGTGCTCAATGAGACAGGAGGACTTAGACTGTGTTGAGAGGAGAGTTTGGAAGTCAGACCACGACTTCCACAGCCAAAGATTTGGAGATATGCCTGTGTCCAGCCCCTGGAAGCCCCGGGGTGAGAGTGTTTTCTGCTGACTCCTGCATTATCCTTAGAAAACTCTTAGCTTGGAGAAAGTGTTGAATTGTCTGTGCGGAGCTGCAGTTTGCCTAAATTGGCCTGAAGCCGAAGCCATCGGTGAAAAGCCTGTGGATGCTCCTGCACCAGGGAGACAGAGGATATTGTGAGAGCCTGAGTTTGGAACCTGGGATTTTCAGCTAAGAGACTGTGTGTTATTCAGCCCGAAGCCACCTGGAGCTGTATGCAGAAGTGTTTGTGCTCAGGCCACTCTGGAGCTAGGTAAGGGACTAGCCAGCCTTTACCAAGTGGGGCAGATTGGGACGCAGAGAGCCACGGGTGTGTGCCTGAGTGCTAAGGCACTCTTGACCTATCTGGGGGAGTCGGACTGTGGGGTCACTCCTTGGGTCTGGTCTCGTTATGGAACAGGAAACCCTGTGCCAGATGCTGCAAGCAAGGCAGAAGGTGACAAGCTGTCAGATCCTGCAAGCCAGTCAGGAGGCGTCAAGCTGCTAGATCAATCTACCTCATCCATCAAGCCTACTGCAACCCATGTTGCTGCTCAATGCCCCAGTTCTTCGGTCTGTCTTTAGATGCTGTTTCAGACTCTGAAATCTGGGACTTCAGAACAGTGAGTAAAACGGGGCCTGCCCTGACCTGGGGAGTTAAGGTCAAAGTTTGCATCAAGTTACAGTTTATTCAACAGTTTATTTTAATGGCCCCAACGCTGGCCAACCTGTGGCAATGATTAGGCCTGCACCTTAATCTGGGTACCCAGTTAGACTGTAGGGACATTGGTACCAGTGGGGAGGTAGGCAAAAGTAAATGTGTTGCTGTTCTTGTGGGTAGGCACTGTTGGTATTGTTTATGGGTTTGGCCAGTTATTCCAGCTTTATAATTGTCTTTTTCCTTGCTTTCCTATTCCCCTTCTCCTATAATAAAAGGGTTACTATTGTTGCTGTTAAAATTGTCTGTGAGCATATTATTAGCTACAGTCATTAATTGCATGTGTTTTACAGTGATGCAGTTCAAAGTGGTAGTCTGTGAAGGGGTGACTGTAAGGGGAGGTGGGTAGGTACAGCATCCCAGGGGGTTGTACTATGCAAACATCTGGCCCATTATAATTTTACTCCGTGTGGAGGAACCAAGCTATTTATTTATATCTTTGGGAAAGAACCCCCGATTGTCACCAGAACAGAACCCAGGCCCCTTAACATGTATCATAGTCATCAGGCAAGGGTAGTAGCCCATTGGTACATGGCTCCTGGGTTACATGTTTGGAGGCACCGCTGGGATCTCCTGTTTACCAGTCATGCCCCACATGGTATCCCCCACTCGTAAGGATGATTTTGCATCCCCCCAAACCCCAAGTTGTTGCTAACATCATGGCCTATGATAGACTATTTGAGTGGTCTGACGGAGAGAAAGTGGATCCTAAAAAGCATTTTTGCTCCTGGGTGTTCCCCTGACACAAACAGATCAGATGGACAATGTCCTACCCATGAGCAAGTGCCTGGGTTGAATTATTATCCAAGGACAGTGTATGGACTCTGCTACATGAACATTAACTGCCCTAACTGAGTGTAGAAATGAAGTTGACCACCTCAGAGTGTCTGATGTGTTGATTCCAGAAGGTTCTAAGGTGGCATGGACCATTGTGATGCATGGTACTGTAATTTCCAAAACAGAGGCTGCACCCCAACCTAGCTCTGGGTCATTCTCCTCTGACTCTTATCCTAGATTAAGAATTTGTTCTGGGGACAAGCCCACTCCAGCAAGTGAGAATGATCTGGAAACATGGATGGACTATGCTGCCCTCTAGTGCAAGACTGGCAGTGTTCGGAGGCTGAAAAAAACAAAGCATCTTGGAGAAAGCCTCCGTGAGCCTGCTTTAGAGGTTATTTGCTCCCCAAGGGCCACTGATCCTGATGCCCCAGCCCCAGAATATTTGACGGCCCTGAAGAGTGTTTTGGGAGCACAGAGTCCTGTTAGGCTCTTATGTGGAAGTTTAAGACTATCAGGCAGTGGGAGAGGAAACTACTGTCTGCATTTCTGACTCGAGTGGAGAGGACATTGCAGAAGGTATTTCGTAAAGGAGTTGTGGTCTCCCAAGACTTGAACCGGGTGAGACTAGAACATGTACTCAAGGTTGCTTGTCGCTGCACCCTGCTGATCCTTAAGCTCCATCTGTTTGAGAGGAAGGATGACCCACCTTTTCACTGGGCAATTGTGCAAGAAGTTAGGGAAGCTGAAGAAGAACAGAGGTACTGGGAATCCTATCATGCCTCTGCAGCTGTTGCACAAGTTGACAGACGTATGCAGGCAAGTGAGATTCAAGAATTAAAAGCACTATTGAAAAGAGTGTAAAGATGTGGTTAACTCAGCAGAATTGACCCCATGCAATGGACAGTCTGATCCTCAGAGTAAGTCGGGGGCTGTTGCCAACCTAAACCCTGCTGTGTTGGGTGCTGGGGTACAAACCCAGATGCCCTCTGGAGGACCTGAACTTAAAGCTAAAATGGATGAGTTGTTGAAATGAATAAATGAATTTAGAGAGGTGTAAGATGCAAGTTGGGGCTCAGTCAAGAGAAAGGACCCCTGAGTGGAAACAAGTGGCTACTAGTGCCCCTATTGGAGTTTCAGATGCAAGTCATGCTAAGTCAAGTAAGCAACAGTACAGAGAGAGTATCTCCTGTTACAACTGTGGGAAAGATAGCCACATTAAGAGAGAATGCAGGCCACAGGAGGACCTAGCAAGAGTAAGAGACAGACTGCTTGAAGAAATGTGCCAGAAACAGGGGAAATTCCAGTGGGACCCTGTAAGGGAGCATACTGGGGCCCCGACCAAGTCCAGCGCCACCATATTTGTAGCCAAAGCTGCAGCTAAAGCCTCTGAACCTGCACTACCTGATCGTGACAAACTGGTAGGACCATTCACTAAAACCACGGTCACCATTAATGGGGTGTCCATCCAAGCTGTATTAGACAGTGGCTCGCAAATAACTATCATCTTCAAAAACTGGTACAACCAGCACTTGCCTCATCTTGCTTTACAGCCTTTGGAAGGTTTAAACATATGAGGTCTTAGTGACAAGTCCTACCTGTATCTAGGTTACACCAAAGTATGGATTGCCTTCCCCTCTGAAGAAATCGGAGTAAGGGCCCCGGTCAAGACTTTGGCTCTGGTATGACCTGAGCTGGGGATGTATGACAGAGTACCTGTACTTATTGGTACCATTGCCCATATGTTTGGATGCCTGGCACAGCTTTGCTAAGAAAGGGAGGCTAAACAAAAAGGGAAAGCATTATCTGTATATGCAGTTGTGAGAAAGGACTAAGAGAGACAAGCACAGACTCACTCAAAACCCAAGATGACCCTGTAGGCATAGTTTGGCGGAGAGATGCTGAGGAGTTAGTGCTGCCCCCTTATGCAAACTGCAACATAAGTGGTGTGGTATGCCTACAGAAAGATGTAAGAAGCCAACTCCTGATGCTTGATGCCCCTGAAGAACATGGACTGCCTGCAGGGCTGTTAATAAAACCAAGTGTACTACTGGTGAGAGCTCATGCTTCTGTTAAGTGAGTTACCATCCAGGTGAAAAATGTAACTGATAGAGACATTGTTGTCAGAAAGGGACACACTTTAGCTCATGTGTACTGTGGAAACACCGCAGTGCAACCTACTCCTTCTAGAGATGGTGCCCACCCTTGCACTGACCCAAACCTTTTTGATTTTGGTGACTCTCCTATCCCAGAGGAGTGGAAGACCCATATCCACCAAAAGCTATCTGAAAGAACAAAAGTGCTCTTTCTACATGAATGGGATGTGGGATGTGTAACCAGAGAAGAACAACACATCAGGCTTAATGATGAACACCCTTTTCGAGAGAGGTCCTGCAGGTTGGCGCCTGCAGACATTGGTGACATGAAGAGACATTTACAAGAGTTACTGGCTGCTGGCATCATTGAAGGGTCAGGAAGTCTCTATGCTTCCCTAGTAGTGGTAGTGCACAAAAAGAATGGAGCTGTGTGCATGTGCATGGATTACAGGACTCTCAACAAATGAACAATTCATAATCAGTATACCATGCCCAGAATTCAAGATACGCTCGACTGTCTTAACAGAAGCAAGTGGTTCTCCGTGCTAGATCTGAGGAGTGGATATTACCAGATACCTATGGTTCCCCAAGACAGAGAAAAAACAGCATTTATATGCCCTCTTGCATTCTACGAACTTCTGAGAATGCCTCAAGGTATTTCAAGTACCCCATCACTTTCAGCCCCTCAAGGAAAGAGCTGTCGGAGACACATTTGTTAGAGTGCTTGGTATACTTTGATGACATCATTGTGTTTGGGAAAACTATGGAGGAACATAAGTCCAGATTGCTAAAAGTGTTAGACCGCTTGGAAGAATTTGGACTCAAGCTTTCCAATGACAAATGTCAAATTTTTCAGATTTCTGTTTCATATGTAAGACACATAATATCAGCTCATGGCATTCAAAATGATCCCAGCAAAGTTGAGGCATTAGATCATGGCCTATCTTGATTTGAGCAAAAGAGCTTTCCAAAAATGGAGCACATGCTACAATAGCATATGCCAATGTGCACTCTGCACCCAGACTAACTCATCGTTGCCAACTTTACTCCCACCTAGGCTGGCTCTCCTTGTCCTCGCAGTGCCTGTATACTGCTGGCTGGCTGATTGATAACATAGTCAGAACTGGAGCTCCAGAGTCCCTTTTTAATATGTTAAACCATCTCACTCTAACTTACCCCCTGAAATCTTCTGAACAATCTCCTCTTGAAATTCCTAGAAGTTTCACAAAAGAGGGGACTTTCCTTTGCGATATCTGTGCCCAAAACACGGAACTCCCATCCTCTAAATGTCACTCTCTCCAAATCCCACCAAGCTTTTAAAAAGGGTCTTTGATCCTTCCTTAGGGACTCTGACATTTGCTTCTGCTCTGACATTCTTGTGCCTCCCAAATAGTTGCTATACCTGCTCCACTAAATGGCACTTACTCTCATATCTGCACTTGTATCACCTACCTGAGTACTACCGCTTCAATATTACATCAAAATGTTATTGGACAGCCAGCCCGGTGGTGATGAGGGCAGAGGCACTGGTCGCTGCACCTCGCTCCATGCCAGCGACCCTGGTTCGGGAGTGAGCACAGGTCACCGGGGGCTGGCAGGGGAGGAGAGGGATCGAGCATTTGATGGACTGCGCTCCCTCTCCGGGGTGGGGGTCCAAGATGGTCAGCACCTGACTGCCCCCTGGTAGAGAATGGGGGTCAGGGATGCATGCTGTACACTGGGGAGGAGTCAGGACAAGACACCAGCATGGGGGCACGTGCGGATGCGTGCACGCTCCCGGCCACCGGCGTCATTGCACGCCTACCGACTCGGGCTAGGAAAAAAAAATGGGGAAAAAGCATGGCACCTTCGTGAGGCTTGATGGCAGTCTGTGAGTGTTCGCTGGGCTATGTGGACACTCGAACTGGATCCGTGAAGGGTGGGGAGTTGGGGGATCCCTGCCACCATGCTGTGGGGGGAAAAGCTGCAGGAGTTAGAGGGTTCCCGTGAGGCTGCGGTAGAGACGGACAGCAGACGGAATCCCCGCTAGGATGTGATGGACAGGGGGTGCAGAAGGTGGCCAAGGAGGCAATAAAGTGAGTAATAAAATTTTTTTTATTTGACCTGCTGAATGGATTGTCTTGTGGACCCACTGCTGCATAAATCAGTTTGTGACTTGGATACTGTACTCCTGCCAGTACCGCTACATGCCACTCTCCCTAGTTATTGCTTGAAAATAGTTAGCATTCTTATCTAGTGCACTTAATGTATTTTTCTGTTCTTCTTGCCATTTTAACTGTCTTTGTTCCAGCTGTAAACACTGCTTTGTTGTTCAAACTGTGCTTAATTCCTGTTGTGATATGCCCATTGTATTTTCTGTCTGTACAATGTTCCATTGTTTGTAAATCTCCTGGGTTGTGCCTGAAAATAGGCAACATTCTTGTCTAGTGCACTTACCCAGTAAACAAAAACTAAATAAATAATACATAAATTAACCACCTGGCCCAAATCACGGAATTTGAAGGACTTACAGCATTTTTTTTTTTGTGTGGTTATTACAGAAGATTTGTCAAAGATTACACTCGAGTAGTGAGACCCCTCTTGAACTTGCTGCAAGGTTACCTACCTGCCAACAAAAGCAAAATAACAAAAACATCTGAGGTCACCACTGAGCCCAAACAGTATTTCAAGCCATCTCAACCTTTTGGCCAAAAGTGGACCAAAGACTGTGACAAAGCATTGATTAAATAATTTACCGCCTAACTCATGCGCCAGTCCTAGCATATGCAGATCCTCAAAAGCCCTATATCCTACATATGGACACTAGCTTCAGTGGTCTTGGGGTGGTCCTTATTTAAGCTACCCAGAGGGCTTGTGCTCAGTCGCCTTTGCAAGCCGAAGCCTAATGGTGTGGAGAGAAGAAATATCCAGTGCACAAATTAGTTTCTTGCTTTGTAATGGGCCATTGTTGACCAATTTCATGATTATCTCTATGGCATGCACATTACTGTTAGAACTGATAACAACCCTTTAACATATGTGCAAACTACAGCAAAGCTTGATGCAGTGGGACATAGGTGGCTGTCAGCCTTGTCCATCTATGACTACTGTGTTGAACATCGGCCTTGTCTCAACCTCATTGAAGTGGATGCATTGTTCCAATGCCCAATGGCGACCTCTGCTGACAACCAAGCCTGGTTATAAATTTTAGAACAAACTGTAAAAGCATTATGTAAAATGTTTGATACAGATGAGCAACCAGCCACATAAACTATTCCTTGTCTGGTAGATAGTATTGGTGCTTCTGGTAACTGTCTTCCAACTGCCTACTGCATCTTGCCTGCTTTGGACTTGAAATCATTGCCTCAGCTGATCAACCAAGACCTGTAAAGAGAGCCCAAGCTAGATTCAAAAATCTGTGACATACTCTGTACCCTGTAGAGAAGGGGCGATGCTGCTCATGTAATAACCTGCGATCCACATGCTAAGCTGTTGCTGAGGGAATGGTCAAAGCTTAAACTTAAAGACAATTTATTGTACTGGGAAGTGCAAGACCTGCAAGGAACCCCTTGTGTGCAGCTGGTATTGCCTGCAAGATTCAAGAGAACTGTTCTCAGAGCACTCCATGATGATATGGGCCACCTGCGAAGTGAGCGTATGCTAGACTTGGCTTGCTCTCAGTTCTATTGGCCTAGAATGGGACATGATATTGAGCAGTACTGTAAAAATTGCCGGAGATGTGTCCAAAGAAAAGCAATGCCACAGCAAATCACTCCTCTTGTAAATATTGTGACAAGTGCCCTCATGGAGCCAGTCGGTATAGATTTCCTCAGCCTTGAGCCTGATTCCAAAAATATCTCTAACATTCTGGTAGTCACAGATCATTGTACTCATTACGCCCAAGCCTATCCGACAAAAGGCGAGAAAGCATCAACAGTTGCCAAGGTATTGGTGGAGAAATTCTTTGTCCGGTATGGTGCATCACAGAGAATTCATTCAGATCAAGGTTGTGATTTTGAGAGCCGCCTAATAAAAGAAATGCTGTCACTATGGGATGTCTGTAAATCCAGAACCACATCTTATCATCCGCAAGGTGATCCTTAGCCAGAGAGGTTCAAGAGAACATTAATAGACATGCTAGGCACTTTGGAGCCAAAAGACAAGAGCAAGTGGAGCCAGTAAGTCAGCACCCTGGTCCACGCTTATAACTGTATAAGGAATTATGCTATTGAATTCTCCCCCACAGCTTAATGTTCGGGAGGGAAGTCCAGCTCCTGGTTGACCTGAGCTTTAGTGTATCTGCATATGGTGCAAAATCTGAAAACTACTTGCAATATGTCCAAAAGTTAAAAGAACAGTTAAGCAGAGCATATGATTTAGCTGCTGAGGTGGCCACCAAAAGAAATCAGGCCAATAAAGAACGTCATGATAAACAAATAAAAGCCCAAGAGTTGCTGCCAGGAGATAGAGTGCTACTGCGCAGTCTGGGGATTCCTGGCAAGCATACGCTAGCAGATAGATGGGGTAGCACACCCTATATGGTAACAGAGAAACTTGTTGGACTCCCTGTGAATAAGATAGGGCCTGAAGGAGAAACCCATGTATACAAAACTATCCACTGCAACCATTTGCTGCCAATTGAAGACATGGTCACTAGTATTGTACAAAACAAGCCAGAGCCTCCTAAACCTCCTGTAATAAGAGCTACTGCCCGCAAACAACAAAATGATTGGAGTGCCTGTCGACCTGAAATTGTCCCTGCAGCTTCCAATGAGCAAGCAGAAGAAGATGATTCAGACTCTGAGTCGGCTACTATCCAGCCTATCATTACCCAACTCCAGAGTTCGTTGGATTACTACAAGGGCCAGTTGAGATGACAAGTGACGTGACAGATATGCCTGCTGTACAGTTGTCTACCTCTAGTCAAAACACTGATGCATCTAGGGACACTGGGGCTGTAGACAAAATAGTACACCTGGATGAAAGGCCTACATCTGAGGAGGTAACAGGGCAAGAAGGTGGACAGCCTGTTGAACCCATGTCTCTAGAATCCGAACCGGTAGAATCTGAAACTACAGATCCTGAACTAGTAGAATTGGAGGAAACAAATGAAGCTCCCAAGGAAGTTGTGGTGACTGACCCCCCCCCGAGTGCGTACTGTAAACAGTATGGCTTATTGACTGTGATTGGTCAATCACAGTCAAAGTGCTGTACTATATACAGTACGTGCTCCAAGAGGGCTTAATTGACACCCAGCCACGGTGGTGAGAGGAGGGATGTTCTGGTCGACGAACAAAGACTGGGATGGGGGGAGCAGGGTGGTGGGTCACACTTGACAGGGTTGGGGGAGGGACCCTAGACTACCAGGGAATAGGTTATGCTCATTTGGGGATGGCGATCGGTGACTGGGGAGGGGAGAGGGACCACTACACTATGGAAAAAGGTTTTTCGATATCTGGTGGGAGATTGTGGAACAGGGAGGGACCTTACACTATGGAAAAAGGGTTTTTACATTTCAGGTGGGAGATCGGGGAACAGGGAAGAAACCTACATTATGGAAAAAGAGTTTGTACATTTTGGGTGGGGGTCGGGGAACAGGGAGGGACCCTACACTATGGAAAAAGGGTTTTTACATTTCAGGTGGGAGATCGGGGAACAGGGAAGGAACCTACATTATGGAAAAAGAGTTTGTACATTTCGGGTAGGAGACTGGGGAACGGGGAGGAAACCTACACTATGGAAAAAGGTTTTGTACATTTTGGGTGGGAGAGCGGGGAGGTTGCATGGATTGCCACCAGGTTTTTGCCGGTGGAATATTTCCATGTGAGAGCTGTCACAAATGGCCTTTGTGAGGACCGCAAGTTTTGTGAATGGGATTGCGGGGATATATAGGTCCCCATCCCCTCATTTGCACTGCGGCCCCCCTCATTGCATTGCCCAGGCACAAACCCAGTTCGCCTGCGTAAACTGGGCTCTGTGAATACCACCTATGGGTAAAACCCAGTTTGCCCCATGCAAATGCAGTTTGCACCCGGGCAAAGTTTTGTGAATCTGGACCCTGATGTCTATTCTGATTTGCTCCCTTGTAGTTAATCCCAAGTCACCTCTGAATAAAGGGACTCGGTCTCAGTGGGCCTACCCGTTCAATATAACTAACTAACTAACTATGTTCAGATGCCATTGAGACAGTCTGCCTTTGAGCCTTTGTGTACTAACTTACCTATTCCTTCCTTTCCCATTCACAGTCTTTACTTCAGGGTCTCTGGAGGTACATGTACCATCTGCTGGCCACAGCTGGTGCAGAATGCTGCTGCCAGGTTACTGACTGACCTCTCAAGGTCCAGTCACATGATTCCAATTTTGCAGACTCTGCACTGGCTGCCGGTCAGGTGGAGGCTTACCTTCAAGGTGAGCCTACTCACCTATAAGGCCCTACATGGACTAGGCCCTGGCTATCTGACTGACCTTCTGACACTGGTTCTCGGTCCAATCCCTCTGCTCCTCAACCAGCATCCTTCTTGAGGTTCCCAGGATCCAACTTAAAACTGCCGGCAATCGGGCCTTTAGTGTTGCCAGCCTGGTCTTGTGGAACGCTCTTCCACCTTACATTAGGGAGGCCCCATCGGTCAAGTGTTTCAAGAGTGGTCTCAAGGCCCATCTATTCTCTTTGGCCTTCCCAGATGATGTGATTTAACCAGCTTTTAGATCTGATTTTAACTGTATCTGCTGTTTTAATAATTTTGTTGTTATTTATTATTCTTTTGTTTTGTATTGTATTTGATGTTATTTCACCTGCCTTTGTGTCTGTTAGGCGCCCAGTGCCTCTGGGATTGGGCATCCTACAAATAAACTTTGCTTTGCCTTTCAGGAAGCCGGTGCAGTGAAAGTCCACATCACTTAATAAATCCTGCTGGGCTGTGTAGACTCTCACAAATAGCCCGGTTTTCTTACCTTTGATCAATGCCTCCTGGCCCTCACTGCTACAGAAGGTACAAGCACTTCACAAAATATTTCAGACTATCCGCAAAAGTTGTCTGGTCGTTACAGGTACTTATAAAATTGGAAGGAAAAGTGCTGCGTCCTGGTTGGCTGTGATTGTGAGAACACAATACACAGGCAAAACAAGTCCCAACAGCCAGGGCACAGCACCTAAAGAAATCTTTGTGCCAGTCTTTAGAATTTTCATAAATAAAAAGGCAGCCATTTTTTTTCAATCAGTTAGCCACACTAACATAAGGTACCCAGAAAAACAAAAATTACATAATCCTATTTTCAATAAAAATCGTATAAAAAACAAAGAATTACATCATCCTGACATTCCCACAGTTATCAGGTAGTTTCAAAAACATCATACTTTCTCTTTATGCATTATTCTGGCTTTTTTTCTTTATGCATTATTCAGGCTTTTTTTGTTTCAAAAAGCAGTGTGTGTTATAAACTCAGAAACACACTCTTCAAATGCTAGCCCATTCATCTGCCTGTCTGATCACTAACTTGCACAATACACTGTATGCAGTTAATTCAAAAATGCTATCTGTCAGTCTTTTTTAAAAAAAGAAAAAAAAAATTATACTTCACCCTCCCTCAATGGATCTTCTCCACAGAATCAATCATTCAGCAGACTGGTATGACAGCACACAAAACAGCAATAGTCATGCTACCGCAGAATGAAGCACGCTGCCAGCAACATTCCCCTGCAATCTCCATGGTGGCATTCATTCCTCAGCTATCACTGATGTGTTGCTCACTCACAGCACGTCAAACAAAATGTATTTAAAAAAACACATTGCTCAACTCACTTCCCCCGCTATCAAACACCATACTATGGAGGGATTTTACATTGCATAATGGAGCAGCATTTTTACCTCATGAACATTAGTTAAATCAGACCACTCTCTCTGAAAACTGCTCCCTCCTTTTATACATTAATATACATTATACAGTACCTAAAAAAAACGTTTTTGCTCTCTTCTACATATTGTGCTCTAACTCAAAAATACTTAGTGGAGGATATAGGGTGGGAGAATACCTGGTAAACACCATATTCACAGTACCACATCTCAACACCCCCTAGTGGCACCACACTGCGGAGGAACTACTTTGCAGTAATTCACACAATGTGTTTTTATTTTTCTTTGTTCATTAAAAACTTTTGTTTCTTTCTTCTCTGTAATTGCCTAGGGCCCATTTCATAAATGCAATAAGACACTCCAGGGTTTGTGCGCTGTGCTGTTACAATGGACACCCAAGGGCTGAAGGCACTCTGCCTATGGCATCATGCCTAACAATGCCCTGGGTGTGCATTCTGACAGCACAACACACACACCTTCATGTCTTATTGCTTACTTATGAAACAGGTAGATTACTGCATCCTGATTGGTTGAAAGTCATGCCTTGTGGGAGCACATGGCACAGGTAAAACAAGTCCCGACAGCTGGGGCACTGTGCATCTAGAATATCAATAAGCCTCTTCAAAATGTTGGTAATTCAAACAGCAGCCATTTGTTTTACAGTTAGTAACCACAGTTAAGCAGAATGGCTAAGCTTCCAACTTCACAATTTGAATTACTAGATGAACAAACTCTATCAGATTTCTGGACTGCAATATCAGAGGGTCAGTACAATTTATAAACTTTACTGGATAATCCAAAAGCACTTCAAATCTGCTGTTAGTTATTTTGGACACTCTCCCTACAGGATAGGGCATCTCGTGGTTCATTCTGTTTTGTAATGTTGCCCCCAACCTAAGTAACTTATAGCTCCCTAAATTACAATCTAATATTGGATGCTGTTAAATTTTACATCTTTGTCTGAGTATTTTTTTTAAATAGTCTTAGGTAAGCAATATTTTAACAGTCTCTTGACATCAGCATCCTCCAGAGTGGAAAAAGACAGTGACTCACCAGATGATGGCTTTGTGAGGGGACCAAGTTGCCCTTTCTCACCTTCATAATAAGTAAGTATTGCTTCTTTTTGTCATGCTACAGTTTTGCCGTATTTTATTATCTCCCCTACACTGCCCTGGCCTGGCCATCCCCAAGGTCTACCCACCCACCTGATATCTGGCACCCCTGCCCCCCAAAAAAATTCAGAGCCCTTCCAGCCCACTGGCAACACTCAGAGTAGAGGATGTCTATGAGTAAGCACACCACAGATGGATGTGTGCTGCCCGATACACTCCCCTGCTATCTCTGAGGAGACATCCTGATACTAACTCAAACCTACAACTCATAAGCATTAATCACTGACAGAGGAAGGCTCTACTGGTGGATTAATGCCCTGCTGGGGGGGGTTGGTGCACGAGGCCAAAGGCCGAGGGCTTCCAACCACCCAGCAGGCATTAATCCCAGGTAGATCCTGATGCTGGAGGTGATTAATGCGCTTGTAACATGGCAAGTGTGATGGGGATGTTGTGCAAGAACTAGATCAGTTGGAAATAGACAACACTTGCCAAAAGTAATACTGCTGCTTGCTACAGTATGCTAGTTTTACTTGCATTCCAGTCAGTGTCATGATGTGACAGCATGCGCATTCACGATGCACGCTACACAATCTTTTATATAGTGGCGCCTATTTCTTACCTGACACCAACAGAAGATTACTGTCTGAAACACACAACATTACAATTTTTAAATTCTTAGCGAGGTGTTCTATGATTTCTCGTTAGACGTTATATACCGATCCCCCATGGAAGCAGTGCAGTATGCCAAAACTATTCAGTACGAGTAACAAATATTGAGACACTTATTATGCCTTTACTGGGCTTACGTACCTTATGTGTTTCTGTGCTACGATATCTCCATGTTCAACATTTGTTTCCCTTCCTGCCACAGTTCAGTAAGTCCCATCCTGTCTCTCACATCCTCCGACTCGGGGGGGGGAGGGGCACCGCACGGAATTCCACCGACCATTTGATCGCTGCTTAATGAATGCTGCCATCTACGGGCTTCTGCGCATAGCTACTGGTGTTGTCTCTGTGTACCACTGCTCCCTGGCTCGCTCCCGATTATTGCGTTCGCTTTCCTGGGCGCGATATGATACTGGCTTGTGAGGGCTGATCGATTTGGACCACTCTCTCCTCTCATTTGCATGTCATTTTCTATGCCATGTTACAAACCACATGAGACCACACAATGAATGTTTCCCTTCTAATTTTAGTTGTGTGCGATCCCAATGCTGCCTGGCTGCTACGGAACGATGGCATCTGTACCCTCTTCATTCCTGACCCAGTGCTGCACCCTCTGGCTGATGGACAGTCTAGGTACTACCCCAGCGGGCTCTAATGAGTGCTGCTTGTGTAGACAGTGTCAGTACTACCCTAGCGGGCTCTACTGCTGGCTTAATCACCACTGGGAATTGATCACATGACACATTTCCACCAATCGGTGAGCTCCATTTGCGTCCTCTGTCCAGATCCATGGTACGACTGCAGTCAAAGACTGGCACTCTCTTCAGCTGATTCAATGTATCTACTAGTTAATAGTAGAACAAGAGGCAGGTCAACGTTTTAACAGTATTTAAATAGGATAAAGATTCAAATGATCAGTAGTAATAGTATTATGTTTTATTTATATAGGCCCCTTCCCCCAAAGCAGTGTATGCCTATATCAATAAAACACAAAATAATTGATAACAACTTGTAATCTGTTAAATTACATACACTTCTTAGTACTCAATAGTGGCTCCAAGCTGAGGAGGGATTGTTTATATCAAATTGCTTAATCATTTTAAACACAGCAATTTTTTTGAATATATATATATATATATATATATATATATATATATAATTTTGATGGCTACTTCATAAACAAAATAAGGCACTCCGTGGTCTGTGCATTGTGCTGTCACGTGTACACCCAGGGCCGTAAGGCACTCTGCCTATGGCATCATGCCTAACAACACCCCTGGATGTGTGATGTGACAGCACAGTGCACACCCCGTCATGTCTTACTGCTCATTTACTACCACACCCACTAGGATAACTAAAAAGCATTTAGAGATAAAACAGCAACAGATTTGGAACCAGCATTTTCCCATATATGTTTTTCTTCCCTTGGTCTGCATGGGTGGGCTTATCAGTCCTGTCCCTGCCTCCTCCATCTGGCATTCTGCCTCAACCATGACCCTGAGACCCTCAAGGATTGCCCCATATGGCGGGCCAGATGGGGGAGGGCCATCCTCCCCCAACCCAGAGACACGTATGCAGTGTTGGAGGCTCCTGGTCAGGCAGCAGCAGGGGGAAGAGGCTGGTGGGCAAGACTTCAGAAAGCCTGAACCAGGCATTTCCATTTTTCTGCCCTTTGCCATGGTAGCATGTGCTATGCATGTGTGCGGAGGCACACATTCATCCTGGAACTGCAGCTCCCCTCCCCTCACTGCCACTGTCACTTGTGCATCAGAGCTGCCACCAGGCCCCCACCTGGTGGCAGCCAAATACTGAGTTGTCCCACCACTCTGATCTAGAACAGAAGAGCTGCCTAGTGGCTGCTCGATCTTCTCCAACCCTCGCCCCACCCAACCTCTCACGACGCCAGCTCGCTCCTGAACTTGGGTCACTGACATAGTGAGAAGTAAGGTGCCTCAGCCCACTACACCAGTGGGTCAGCTTTTGGAACCAGTATTTAAAAATCAGCCTCTACACAGGAAAATGACTTACAGGTTCAGCGCAGTCTTCCTGTAAAACTGTGTTTACATGGCTGTAGCGCTCTGGCATTTGCACTGCTCCCTTCCTGCTGTAGTGGCTGCTCTGCCAGCAATCCATCGTTTACACAGCCCACCCTCAGGGCATTGGATGTCGCTATGAGGAGGGGCTGTGAATGCCCTGAAGGATGCTAGGAGACACGGGGAAAGAAGTGGAGTGAGTGCAGCAAAGTGTCCACACCGCCAGTTGCTACGCTCGTTCTGATATGAGTACCAACAACTAAGTCAGTGCAGAAAATGGATCGGAACCATACTTGTGGCGCTCCGGAATGTGTCCCCACACCCGACTTTGCAGCGCATCAACCAGTGCGCATGGGTTGATGCGCTGTAAAGTCGACAGTGTAAACAGGGCTTTAGATACTAGCAACTGCCTTGTCAGAGCAAGTGAAATGGGAGCCGACACCTGCTAACAGCCACAGACGATATGTGATTCAATTCAATGTCTGTAAAAAGTTTTTTTCAAATTCACACAAGAGCAGTCATTGCAAAACTGATGAAAGGAAGAGTGCATACCTGGATTCACCAAAAAGTGCTTAATTTTATTTGATATTCCACATTGGCTGTGTAGTGTAAACTGCAGCTGTAACAATCCAGGATACAACATCTCTCCAGCCCCTCTCACTCACAGCAGTTTTCATCACCTGACACATTTCACGCAATGAAGCGTTTTATCAAAGGCTGTGATGAAATATATAGCCTTTGATAAAATGCATCATTGCATGAAACATGTCAGGTGACATGGAAGCTGCTGCAAGTGGAGATGGCTGGGACGATTGTAGCATCCTGGATTGTTACAGCTGCAGTTTTTACTTTTGGAGCACAGTCGTGTGGAATATCAAATAAAATCAAGCACTTTTTGGTGAAACCAGGTTTGCTGTCTTCCTTTCATTAGTTTTGCAGCGGCCGCACCTGTGTGAATTTGAAAAAAGCTTTTTACACACATTGTACTGAATCACATATCATCTGTGGCTCTTAGCAGGTGCTGGCTCCCATTTCACTTGCATGTTTAATTAATTAGCAAGGCACTGCTACTCCCAAGTGCATTCTCCCTTGCTCCAGTACTGTCTTGTCTGTTGATACGGGCTATGTTAGCACCGCTTGTACTCACTATGTTAGCACCAGTATTATATTTTTACAAAACAAATTGTTTAACTCGTGTTTTTGTGTCACTTTATTAAAATTTATCCAAATTTATTTTTACTTTATTTTTATCTGTACTTTGCTACTCTTGAAAATCTGTTTCCCAGCTTATTTGTTTGTTTAGTTATTTATTTAAACATATTTAACCAAGTAGACAAACAGAGCCCAGAGGGCTTGTTTCCAGTTGTGATCTTGGAGTGAGGGAGGAAAGGTGTAGGAGGGTTATAGGGAGGGATCTAAGAACACAAATGCCACGCGGTAACACAAGTGCAATGACAAAAACAGCATAAATACCTAACCATGTTTCTCTCACCCTAGGCCCGGGTCATTCCTGCAGAAGGTCTCTTGGACTAGAGTATTTACCTGAGGAAGGAAGGAAGGAAGGATCAGAGTGTTGCCTTGGATTTTGCAACTACAATGGCCACCACCAGAGGACTCTCTTTGCTGCTGTAATCATTCAGTGCTATATATGCAGCTGATCATGTCTAGACAGCACTGCTTTTCCCATGCTGTTACTTCTCAAATATAGCACTTTCCACTGGCTACTTCAATGAATGTGCGGAAAAACTAGAAAATCAGAGGACAACACTGGGTGGATGGCACCGTGTGTCTGGACTCGCCCACCTTATTTGTTTAGATTTCGGGGCCTTGCTGCACCTGCCTCACCCATGAATATTCCTAACCTGGATTTCCTCTGAGTCAGGCCCTGTTGGGAAGGTGCAAGCTCCCAGGAAATCTAAGAGTTAAGGATGAGTTCATGCCACAGACAGATGGTGTGCTCTCCAGTGGTGACGGTCCAGATTGGGAAGGCCAAGGAGGAACTGGCATCTGGCAAACTGTGGAGCAAAAAAAAGAATCACTGGGATAATGAAGTGATTTGATTGGTTAGAAACACAAAAATTGTCAGCAGAAAAGGACTGCTTGGCCCTCTCAGTCTGCCCAGATTTTCCCAGCCTATTCCAGCTCCGCAGACTCTACCTGGTCTCCGTCGACCCTCCCTGCCTATCTACCAATATTCTGTTATGCCAACCCATGCATGTTTGAAGCCTTCACTGTTTTTGCTTCCACCACTTCTACTGGTGAACAGTTTCAGGCATCCACCACTCTTTCAGTGAAGTAATACTTCCTCACATCCCTCTTAAACTTCCCCCCATCCATTTTCACCGCATGCCCTCTTGTCCTGGTGCACTTCCTCATTTGAAATAGACTACCCTCCTGTACCCTGTTCACTTCCATGATGTACTTGTGGGTTTCTATCATGTCCCCCTCTTCCTCCTCACTTTTAGAGTGTATGTGTTGAGATCCCTCAGTCTCTTCTCATAGGGATTTTGATGTAACCCCTGCACCATTTCAGTTGCCCTCTTCTGGACTGCCTCCACTCTGTCCTTTCTGAGATGCAGCCTCCAGAACTGGACACAGTACTCCAGGCTGGGTTTCACCAGTGATCGATACAGTGGTAAAACTTCAAAGCAAAGCCTTCAGCTTGGTAAACCGCAGCATGCTCCTCAATAAATTGACACTCTTGGGTCTAGACTGCCATTCCCTCACCTGGTTTATTAACTACCTCGCTGGTAGGTCACAGGCAGGCAAATGCAAAGGGAGTCACTCAAATCGCCTTCCCATTAGTGATAGTGTCCCCCAGGGCTCCACACTAGGCCCATTACTCTTCTCCATCTTTATTAGTGACGTTAGCAGCAGTTGTGGTGATGCAAAACCTTTACTATCTGCTGACGATGCCGTTCTCCATTGGAGTGCAGATGATGTCAACACTGTAATCTCTATCCTCTCTGCAAGTCTGAATGTGCTTGAAATGTGGTTTGCCGATGACCTGTTAGTAATGAATGAAAAAACAAAAATAAAGCAGTCTTATTTGGATCCAAGCGCCTTGGTACAATCCAGGCAACATCTACTTACCCTATCCACCTCTTCTGACTCACTGCTAGAGGTAGCAGATAAGGTAAAATATCTTGGCATCTATGCTAACCAAGATCTTACATTTAAACCACATCTGGATCATGTCGTGAAAGTCATACACCAGAAACCTGGCCTTCTATATCGATTGGGTAACTCACTGACCCCGAGACTGGGCTAGTCGTAACAAATGGTACCCTACTCCTCACTTTGCTATGTGGTGCCTCTGTGCTTCAGTTTCTCAGGAATTCGAAAACCAATAAACTGACGTGTTCTGTACAGCAAGATCAGCCACTTTGCGTTGAGGCCTCCCCCACAGTGAGGTCCTCTCCTCACTGAACTGGCCCACACTAAATGATGGGATGACCTAGCCACTCTTTTGTCTAACCTATAAATTGACCAGAGCCTATACACCTTCTTGCCTTAATGGACTGATTACCTCAACTCCCTTGAGGCAATCATTGCACTCCTCAAATTGCATCTTACCTGACATCCCCAGAGTTAGGACTAACTCAGCCAAAAGGCCCTTTACCTACTTTGCTCCATGCTATTGGAACTCGCTACCTGCCTCTTTAACTAACTCCACCTCTCTTAGTGGTTTCAAGAAAGGACTAAAAACCTACCTATCAGAGCGCTACCAATGCACTTGCTACTGCTGAAACATACCACTTCAGACTAAAATACTTTGTGATTTTCTAAAACGTACATATCCATAGTGTATGGTTACTGCTTCTGGCGTACTCTTGCTTGTGTCTTGCATCTTAGTATTTCTACTGATCGTTATATCTCATACACATTGTCCTATTCATGAGTAATTGTTGTCTACAATGTACCGTGCGATTTACTCTATGTACCTAATTGATTTCTTGCTTCATTACCCACACTTGTACCCTATCGTAATTTCATGTTGTTCATGTACTCTGTACTTTCTGCCTGTAACTAAATCTGGGTCACCCCTGAAAAAGGGACCCATGGTATCAGTGGGCCTGCCCGGTTACCAAAATTCAATAAATAAATAAATAAAACCACCTCCTTTACCCTGCTGGTGATACCTTTCCCTATGGATCCCGACATCCCATGGCCCTGCCCACTGCCTTGTCACACTGCCCCACCACTTTGAAGTCATCAGATATGATAACCTCAAGGTCTCTTTCCTGCTTAGTGACTGTCAGAACCCCCTCCCCATTTTTTACTCAGCTCCTGGGTTTCTATGCCCTAGGTGCACAATTTTGCACTTTTTGGCATTAAACCCTAGCTGCTGTGTCCTCAACCATTCTTCAAGTTTTCTAAGATCTCTACACCTCCTCCCGAGTATCCACTATATTACAGATTTTGATGTCATCTGCAAAGAAACATACCTTCCCTTCCCTTCCAGTTCCTCTGCAATGTCACTTATGAAAACACTGTAGTGGACTGGTCTCAGTGCTGAGCCCTGTGGCACCCTCTGGTCACTCTCCCCTCATCAGAGTGAGTGCTATTTACCATCACCCTCTGTTGCCTCTTCGTTAACCAGTTTTTTACCCAGTTTGCCACTTTGGATCTCACCCCTAGACTGCCCAATTTCTTTATCATAGAAACATAGACAGTGATGGCAGAAAAAGACCAGTAGTCCATCCCATCTGCCTGAGTTTCCTATAAGCTCTAGAATCTATTGTTCCTCCAGGGTACTAACCCCCCCTGTCCCCCCCATTCTCCTCCTTGATTCTGTCACTCTAAACAACCAGTGTACTAGTCATTCTGTCCCAGCCCTGCTTGAATCCCCTGTTTTCTCACCCACCACCTCAGATGACAGACTGTTCCATGGCTCCACCACCCTTTCTGTAAAGTAGTATTTCTTCATGTGCCTCCTAAATCTCCCTCTTGTTATTTCCACTCATGTCCATGAGACCGCAAGTTAGTGTTCAGGATAAATAGTTCCCTGCAGTTCACTTTGTTAATTCCTTTAAGGAACATGAAGGTCTTAATCATATCTCTCCTCTCCCTTCTGGTCTCCAGTGTGTACATGTTCAGTGCCTTGAGGCACACTTCATAGGACCTTCCCTGCTGGCCCCAAAATATTTGTGTTACTTTGAGCTGCACCGTCTCCAGCCTATCCTTATTCTTTCTGATGTGAGGACTCCAGAACTGGGTGCAGTACTCTAGGTGAGGTCTCACCAGGGATCTATAGAGGGGAAGTATTACCTCTTTTCTTCTGCTATCAGTACCCCTCCCAATACATCCCAGCATCCCATTAGCTTTGCTATAGGCCTTGTTGCACTGGCTTGATTGCTTAAAGGGGAACTACGTGGAGAGATCGAGCCCTGACTGTTGCACAGATCGGGGCTTCACCTCTCCAATTCCTCCTGCAAACACCAGATTAAATCAGTAAATTATTCACCTCATCATGCGTAAAATTCTGTGAAAGCTCTGGTGGAGCCGGCATTTTTAACATGGGGCTCTTGGGAAACAACGGAATCTAGCTGAAAGTCCTGCAAAATGATGATGCAGCATTACCCTGGCATTAATAGTATCCTTGTGTACAGAAGTACAAGTATATATATTTTGTAGATGCCTGGTGCTGTTTTTACTGAATTTGCTAATACTCCATAGGTTGGCAGGCATACCCATGGAATATTGGCAAATTCAGTAAAAATGGCACCGGGTATCTAAAAAATATATATACTTGTACTTCCATACATAAGGATACTATTAATGTCAGGGTAATGCCAAGTCATTATCTTGCGGGACTTTCAGCAAGATCCCGTTGTTTCTCAAGAGCACCATGGCCAAAATGCCGGCTCTACCAGAGCTTTTACAGAATTTTACGAGTGATAAGGTAAAGAATGTACTGATTTAATCTGGTGTTGGCAGGTGGGATTGGAGAGGTGAAGCACCGATCTGTACAGCTGTTGGGGCTTCATCTCTTCCAATATAACTCCTTTAAATGAGTTGCTGATGATAACTCCCAGATCCCGTTCCTCAGCTATAGTGCTAAGTTTCTTCTCTTGCATCCAATACTCTGTCTTGGGGTTCTTATTCCCTAGATGCACTACCTTGCACTTTTTGGCATTGAATTTCAACTGCCAAACCTTTGACCACCCCTCTAGCTTTTGTAAGTCTCTGCATGTCCTCAATTCCCACATCATTATCCACTCTCCCACATAGCTTTCTGTCATCCATGAAGAGACACAACCTGCCCCAGATTTCCTCTCCAGTGTCACTGATGAACATGATGAAGAGTAACGGACCCAGGACCACTCCCTGTGGAACTCCACTCATAACGTCCCTCTCTTCTGATTTAACCCCATTAACCACAGCCCGCTGGTGCCTCCCTTTTAGCCAGTTACCCACCCAGTTTTCTATGAGTTTAGCAGCATCCATGTCCTCCATCTTCTTCAGCAGTTGTTTTTGGGTTATTGAGTCAAAAGCCTTGCTGAAATCAAAGTATATGAAATCCACAGTGTGGCCCTTATCTAGTTCCTTCATCACCCAGTCAAAGAAAATTATCAGGTTAGTCTGACAAGACCTTCCTACCACAAATCTAAGCTGTTTACTATACTGGAACCTTCATTCAGTCTCCTATGTGGCACAGTGTCAAAGGTCTTGCTGACATCCCAGTAGGCCACATCCACTGTCCTTCCTTGATCTACTTCCATGGTTACCTAGTCAAAGAAATCAATCAGATTAATCTGGCATGTCCCCCACCCCCACCCTGAGTCCATGCTACCTTTGGTCTTGTAACCTGTTTTATTCAAGATGTTCCACTGGCCTTTTCTTTAACAGGGTTTTCATTAATTTCCCCACCACTGATGAGAGACTCACCAGCCTACAGTTGCTAGCATCCTCCTTCGTGCCGCTCTTGTAGAACGGGACTACATCAGCTGTCCTCCAGTCTTCTGCAACCACTTCTGTTTTGAGTGAGTTGTTGAATAAGGCAATTAGTGATGCAGCAAGCACCTTCCTGACTTCCCTTACCACCCTTGAGTGTATACCATTTGGTCCAATGACCTTGTCCACTTTCAGATTAGCAAGTCCCTTAAGGACTCTTTCCTCTGAAAATGGACTTGTGTCTACCTCCCTCCACCCCAGTGTTTCTGCTGTTCCTTGGTGGTCTGTCCCCCTCTCTCTCCACTGTGTGGTTGACAGATGTATGGAAATTCCTCATGAATGCACTGGTCAGAAAACTTTTACCAGTTTCTGTGCATTATTTAACATGATAGCCATGTCCATTTAGAACACTTGGAAGGAGCATACCGGAGAAGCAGTTTACAGGTGTAACCACCCAATCCCCTGGGGTTATTAGAATCCCCTCAGTGTCAGTGCTAGGTAGGAAAGGCAGCTGGTGAATAACTAGCTAAATGGTCTTCACCTGCTCCCTCTCTGTTTACATGGTGTCAGCTGAGTTGAGAGAGGTGATGTCATTTAGAACTCTCGTAGCAGCATAAGCCACGGTAGCTAGTTGCGAGTGGGGAGCTTTAGAATTTTCAGTTAGTCAGTCAGTTGGTCAGTGTTGTGTGGGGAGTCTGTGAGAGGAGTTCAGTGTGAGTAGTTGGAGGAGTGAAGAGCTGCAGTGTGGGCTCTGAGGAGAGCCCATTTTCCTCACCCTAATGCTGAGAACCATCTGCCTGCCAGTAAAAGTGGTGGAAACCATCTAGCAGGAGTTCTTGATTTTTCTCTCATCCCCAGTGAGATGAGGAGGACTGCAGAATGGATCTGAAGGGCAATCCCCTGACTTTGATCCAGAACATTAAAGCTGCCTTTTTGTGCACAACTGTACAAAGTAATCTGACTTTGGGTATCCCAGGAGGAATGTACCCATGTTTTCTTTTGGGGTGTACTCTGACAAAGGGAATTATGCATCAAGTTATGTTCTGTTTGAGACTGTTCTCATCCTTTCTTAAAGTTGGCTGACAATCGTGGAGTCGCCAGTGAGACTTGGCACATTGTTCAGGACTTTAATTTACACTCAGAAGTAGTGTGATTCTAATGCTGAATGTGACAGTCATTCCAAGAAGCATAGTTCTACTGTTTTACTAAAAGTTTGAGGTGTAACTCTGAAGGAATGGCTGGGTATGGACTGTGGAAGCAAATGGTGGGCAATCCCCCATCTGGAGTGACCAGTTCAGCACTACAGGTTTCGTACGGGCACCTGCTTATTCAGGACATGGTGGCCAATGCCTGAAGAGAAAGTTTACCCCCTGGTGTGGTTTTTGCTAAATTTGAGCACCAGTGTGCTCCAGCTCCACCGTGGCCAGTTGCCGCATTTCCAAATGTTTAAATCCTATGCCATATGGGAAATGTTCTAAGTTGTGGCCAGTGCCACTAGAAGAAATTGTGTGCTCCGTTGTGGCCAGTGCCACTAGAATAAATGCGTGTTTCAGCTGAGGCTTTGCTGCTCAAGAGTCCTAAATCCTATGCAATATGGGAAGTTTAGAGTTTCTGTTTGCTACAGACTTTTTGTTGTTCTGCTTTGCCTAGTGCCACGAAGTGTAAACCCTTGGGGGTCCACTTTTGTTTTTGTGTGCCATTCTTTGGAAAAAAGCCACACTCTAGAATCCCAACCTGATTTGGACATTCTTGTTACTGCTTCCTGTGTGGAATTACTGGGTACCCCTCCAGAGGTTCAGACCTAGCAAAAGTTCTCTCCTCAGGACCTGGGTTTAGTAATGGTCATTTATGTGTAATATTGTTTCTGTACCCCCAACCCTCTCTTAACCCTGGACAGAAAATATGGGAGGTGTGCTTACTAGTTAAATAAGTGGCTGGTGGGGGAAGGGTTACAAAAATTGGGGATCGTCCAAGGATGTTGTTTAATTTGAGGAGAGAACTAGAGATTTTTGCAGAGGGTATGGCTAGTGTTTGTCCGTCTGGTAGCATGGTAGCCCAAAACAGGAAAGGAAGCTTTGCACAAAAGAATTTTGCCCAGGAGAGTGCCATCCAAATGTGTCGCTTGCATGCCTGCTAGTACAGAAACAACAGAGTGCTGTTGTGTATGTGAGCCAACTTGCAATGGACAGTAAATCCAGGAAGTGTATGTCCTAGTCTCTGCATCCAGAACATTCACAGAACTTTTTAAATTGCAAGTTTCAAATGCCAAAAGTAGTGTGGACTTTAGAAAACATAGAGAGAAATGTGCCCTGAAAGTTTCTTGTGATTTGTGTGCAAATGGGGGAGTCACTAAAGAAATTGCCAAAATCTGTGAAGAAAATGGTCAAAACGTCGCCCCCACTGCTGAAATTGCAGCTGAGAAAAAAGTTACGGTTTGCAGTTTAAATTTGCTCCTGCTCGATGATCGCCATGAAGGATGAGTGAGCAAGAGAGACAGAGGCTCATTTGCATGGCATCGAGTGATTGGTGCAACTACAATCAGTCCTGCCCCCAAGCCAGCTTCTGTGTGCAGCCAAGTGTTGGAGGAAGAGAGTGAGTGGCGTGCGAGCTTGTAAAACCAGGATCAACCATCAAGGGGCATGTGAACATTCTAATCTGTAAAAAACAAAATTTTGCTGTGTAAATTCAGGCTCAACCCATTGTTCAACTGACTGGAAAGTCAGTATGGTGTTCGTGGTTATGATCGGAGGGACCGGGACCGCCAGCCGTTTCACCCAAGAGGCCTTCCAGGATCGGCACCAGGCCGGAAATTTCCACCAGAGAAAGCCAGCTACTGATTTCAGTGAGTAAAACCCAACTACTGAGCATCAAACTGTGGTGATTATTTCAAGCCAGCTGAATCTGCATGCAGGCAGTGTGATTGTTTTGCAAAGAAGGACTGCGAGTTTTAACAGCAGGACAGCAAACAAAAATTGTGAGCATAGACTGTGAACATTTATAATGGGTTCAATAACAATAAAATGTTTCTAAGCAAGAGAGAGAGACTGTGAGTTGTATATTATGTGGCAGCAAACAGGCAATCTTGTGCGATGGAAATACTGTGGCTTGCAAGTGACTTTGAGCATGTGTAAATAGTCTTTGATTTGATGCTGATCGCAAAGTCAGATTAAAATTATATGAATTTGCTGAGAGATACAAGCAGTGCAAGTGAATACAGTTTTGAGCAAAAAATCAATAGTCAGAAAAAGTCTGGAACACCATTTTGAGTCAGAAACAGATTTGATGCATGAGGAGAGCTACCACCACCATTACAGGGCGGGGTTAGCAAATGTAAACACAGCAGCAGGGAGCCATTTTGTGAGACTGTAAAGGGACTAGTGAAAAAAATCAGCAACAATAAACTTTTATGTGTTTGCTTTTAAACATGGCTTTGGGAAATCCCCACTATCCGAATCATGCCCGAGCTATGATCGCAGAGGAGGTTGCAGCACTAAGAGAAATGGAGAGAGAACGTTCTATGATGAAGGGTTGCCTCCAGATGTAGCAATCCCTATCTATCCAGTGAGACTGCGCATTATGTGCCTCAGGGCTGGAAGGGATGTGTTTTTGATACCCCACTGTTTGGATTGCCTAGTGAAGTATGGTATGAGCAGGGGTGCAGTGCCAGAGAGGATATCACAAATTCATTTGGTTCCCACATGGACCAGACTAGGAAACTCTGCAAGTAGCAGCATGCAGCACCAGATTGAACCTGTAGGGGAAGCCCCATAGAGTGTGGCACAGAAGGAGAGAGCAGCATGGATCTACTGCAAGGGAAGGAACAAAGAAGGGCTTCTACACCTGTGTCCCAGGTGGACAGTGCAATGAAAGGATCTGTGAACCCATAGAAGGAGGGTCCAAGTCCTAGCCTAGTGGGGAGAGGACGAATTGCAAGAGACACTGAACTGGAAGGTGTCTACCTCTGCACCCAGTGATGAGTGGACTGTCTTGGGAGTGGGGACATCTGTTCACTCCTGGGCTCAGCTCCTGAGTGAGGAAGAGGAGGATGAAGATATGTATCTTTGTATTGAGGATCCCCGTGAGTCGCCTCAAGCTCTTGCCTCAGAGGAGCCAGAGAGAGAAGAAGACGGTTCTAGTAACCTGCCCACAGAGATAGTCAGGGACAAGTTCTTTCGTTCTTTAAGTATGCGGCACTGGCTCAACCAGGACTGACCACCCCCAAGCCAGGTCATGAGCCGCACATTTGTGAAGCGCAGCAAGGAAGAGAGACTGATACGTAGGAGGGCTGACTTCATTTATGGAAGTCCATTCCTATTTTTCCTCGTAGGGTCTGGGAGGAAATTGAACAGAACAGGAAGTCCTGGTTGTTGGAAGAGGCAAACAAGAATTCTCCTCTGGTGCAGCACAATGTGTCAGGGACAGAGTCATAAACGATCAACTTACATTCTGGAAATTGGGTAGAACTCTGTTTATGGATACTGCGAATTGTGGACAAGGCATGGATGCATAGGAAGGGGCATCACAAGTAGAAAAAGGGAAGTGGCTATCCCTCTGTACGGACAGTTGGTGAGACCACATCTGGAGTACTGTGTGCAGTTTTGGAGACCTCATCTACGCAAGGACATAGACAGGATGGAAGCAGTCCAGAGGAGGGCAACTAAAATGGTGCAGGGTCTACATCAGAAACCATATGAAGAGAGACTGAGAGAGCTTAATATGTATACCCTTGATGAAAGGAGGGACTGGGGGACATGATAGAAACGTTCAAGTACCTCAAGGGAATCAACAAAGTCCAGGAGGGTAGCATCTTTCAGAAAAAGAGATGTGTAAGAACAAGGGGGTACAATTTAAAGATAGAGGGGGGACGGTTCAGGGGTAATGTGAGGAAATTGTTTTTCATGGAGAGAGTGGTGGACGCATGGAACCGCCTTCCTGGAGAGGCTGTGGAGTCTAAAACAGTGGAGGAATTCAAATATGCATGGGACAGACATAAGGCAATTATAGTGGGGGGTGGCAGGAAGAAGGCTGTTGGTTAACTAAAATCTCCAGCTTATCCAGTAGGTAGGGAAATGGGCAGACTGGGTGGGCCAAGTGGTCCTTATCTGCCGTCAAAGTCTATGTTTCTATGTTTCTTAAGGCAGGGAATGAGACATTCCACAACATCAACTTTGAACACCAAGATGGTGTCATAGTTCTTGCACCTCACCCCGAGTGGTACTGTGCTACCCTTAATGGTGCCACTTCCTGTGAATATGCCCAGTATGCCCAGAGGAAAGTGAGCCAGTGGCAGCCCAGTGTCTGTCATCCAGCAGCAGCAGTATCCAAGGAGGAAGATGCAACTCTACTGGTATTCCAGGATTCTTCAGGTGCTTCCAGATTCGTCAGCCCAGCAGTGTTTACTCATTTTCATTGCCTGGCCTTCCAGATGACAACCCCCTGCTGTTTTCCTATTTCATTGCCTGTTTTTCCAGATGACATCAGTCCAGCTGTTTTCCCATTTCATCGCCTGGTTTTCCAGAGGACATCACCTCAGCTGTATCCAAAGATGCCGCCTGGTGTGCAGGGAGAGGGTTCTCAGCTTGGAGAAGTAAGGTAATCCATTGTTTTGGTCTTCGAGGAACTGGTAAGACCAACTTTTCTATTTTCTAACTGACTTTGCACAACACACCTTACACTGGCAGACTGACCACAAACTGTTTGAATTGTCCTCAAAGACTCTCCCCATGGATTACAGTGCTTTTCAGGCCCTGCCCTGTTCCAGGACTGTTCTTCAGCAGGCTCTGGCTCAGGAGAGACTCTTATATGGACCTTGCCTTTTGGCAACAACATTCTGTCACTAGTATGGACATTCCACCCCCTCAAAATGTGTTGTATAAATGTCTTCTTTCCATTTTTTTACTTTTGTACTTGTATAGAAAAATATTTTAGGGATTCTCTTTGTGTTCAGGTGGAAGTTTAGGCATTGTGTGGTATGCAGAATGTGTTTTGTGTTTTCTTGAGATTCAGGATCATTTGTGGTTAACAGGGTGTTAACATGCTTTTTTCTTCACAGGTGTGAGGTTGTGGGGAAAGTGTGGGAAGTGTAATGCACTGCAATGTGTTGTTTCCTTGTTGTTTTTGTTTGCAGGTACCCTGGGAGCTTGGGGGGAGGTTCCCTGAGGGGCAGTCTGGTCAAATAGATTTTCCCTAGAGAGCTAGGGGGATAGAGAGGCTGTGGTTCTGAGCCGCAGTAGGGACCTCAGTTCTGGCCTATTATGGCATGCTTTAAGTAGTTTCTTGGGCCACTGAATATCCATAGATAGATCATAGGATAGGAGCTGAAGTCTCATCAACCGGCCTCTGTGCCTTTAGTGTCGCCTGCCTGTGGCTGGCACATGGTAGGGGAGGGCCTGATCACCCCTCCCCATAGATAACACAGAGGGTAGGATGGCCTGGTGCCGGGTGGAGAAATGACTGGGACAGTCATTTACCTGGCATGGGGCGCATGTAGCCACTCAGTCCCCTGGGGTTACTAGAATCCCCTCAGTGTCAGTGCCAGGTAGGAAAGGCAGCTGGTGAATAACTAGTTAAATGGTTTTCACCTGCTCCCTCTCTGTTTACTTGGTCTCAGCTGAGTTGAGAGAGGTGATGTCATTTAGAACTCTCGCAGTAGCATAAGCCACGATAGCTAGCTGTGAGTGGGGACCTTTAGAATTTTCAGTTAGTCAGTCAGTTGGTCAGTGTTGTGTGGGGAGTCTGTGAGTGGAGTTCAGTGTGAGTAGTTGGAGGAGTGAAGAGCTGCAGTGAGGGCTCTGAGGAGAGCCCATTTTCTCACTCTAATGCTGAGAACCAGTCATTCCAAGATGCATAGTTCTACTGTTTTACTAAAAGTTTGACGTTTAACTCTGAAAGAATGGCTGGGTATGGACTGTGGAAGCAAAAGGTGGGCAATCCCCCATCTGGAGTGACCAGTTCAGCACTACAGGTTCCGTAGGGGCACCTGCTTATTCAGGACATGGTGGCCAACGCCTGAAGAAAAGGTTTACCCCCTGGTGTGGGTTTTGCTAAATTTGAGCACCAGTGTGCTCTATTGTGGCCAGTTGCCACATTTCCAAATGTTTAACTCCTATGCCATATGAGAAATGTTCTAAGTTGTGGCCAGTGCCACTAGAAGAAATGTATGTTTCAGCTGAGGCTTTGCCGCTGAAGAGAGTCCTAAATCTTATCCAATATGGGAAGTTTATAGTTTCTGTTCACTACAGACTTTTTGTTGTTCTGCATTGCCATGTGCCACAAAATGTAAACCCTTGTGGGTCCATCTTTATTTCTGTGTACCATTCTTTGGAATAACACCACACCACACTCTAAAACCCCAACCTAGTTTGGACATGCTTGTAACTGCTTCCTGTGTGGAATTACTGGGTACCCCTTCAGAGGTTCAGACCTAGCATAGCCCCCAGCAAAGGTTTGTGTGTAATATTGTTTCTGTACCCCCACCTTTCTCTAACCCCTAGACAGAAAATATGGGAGGTGTGCTTACTAGTTAAACAAGTGGCCGGTGGGGGGTTACATAGGGAAAGCAGCATACTGGATTTGTAATATGCTACTAGGAGGGAAGAAACATTCAGATAGTTAGGTTTTTGTGCAACTCTCCAAACCAGACACAGATTACACATACTCATCTCATTCCCAGAGCAAGTCATCATGGGTATGCAAAATCTTGTGCAAGTCAGGCTGATAAGGCTTCACCAGAACAGACATGGCCTTTTAAACAGGCTTGAACATGTGATCCAGTATAGGCTGAGAATGACATAGCATAGCTATGGTATTGGTGCAGTGACACGCTCTAGGTTACTACCATTGAGGAACATATACACTTCCCAGGTGCATAGGTGCCAGGTTGTATGGGCTCGTGGGGCATGGGCCCCAGCAATATTTTGTAATGTGTGCACAGCCAAACCAATATATTTTTCTCTTTTTTTGTTTGTTCTGTGGCCAGGTACATGACCGGGGCACGTGCGTACCCTTTGAATGTGATGCACATTCCCTACCCCCCAGAATCCCAGTCCCTGCGATGACAACTAGCAATCCTGATTGAGTCCGACACCTCAGGAAATTATTACTGATTCGGTGGAATTTTTTAAATTTGGCCCTGAATCCCTGGTGCACATGTGCCAAAAGTCACACAGCACGCATCCTGATTGGGCAGCAAGTTAAGTAAGGGGACTTACATTGAGGTGGGTGACAAAGAAGCAGTGAGGCGACGCAAGGAATAGTGTTCTGTTGGTTGACTGTTATAGCAATTTTTGTGACCATCAGTTAGAAGAAGCAGTGCCAGAGGAGTAAAGAGTAGGGAAAAAACAGCAACGAGAAGCAGTGGCAGACTGGCAGCCAGCAAGTTGAAGGTGAGGAGGGACACAAGACTGGGCCAGAGACTCAGCAGGCTGGCAGTGGAGCAGAGCACAAGCACAACTGAGGAGGGAGCGGTCCAGGCTGCCAGGAAAAAGTGTTCGGGCCAGAAGGAGAGGAGTCAGTGGGCAGTGAGTGGTGGGTCATCGGTCAGGCAGCCAGCAGTTGCTAAAGAGGAGGACGAGGAGTAATCAGGGAGTGCCCAGGGCCCTGGAGAGGTTTCTTCAAGGAGAGAGCCAGTGAGCCACTACAGCCCACCCATAGTACCAGGCTAGAAGCAACAGCACAAGAAAGCATGCAAGCAGCCACCAGCTAGCAGTAAAAGAGGGAGACCGAGACTGACTAACTCATCTCGGAGAGAGCAGCAGCACTGGGTGGGACTGCTGGTAATGTATACCCCCCCAAACCAAAAATACCAGCAACAAGTTCACTAAGCCGCGAGGTCCTCCCAGCACAAACCAGATAAGGTGCAGTGGGGATGGGATGCATTGGGGGAAGGCTTTAGCCCAACCAAGGAGAAGAATGGAAGAGGGATTCAACAAGGGTGGGAATGGAAATTGGAAAGGACACTGTCAGGAGCATGGGAAAAGAATAATGGAGGGAGAAGGACTGCAGAGGTAGTAGAATTGTGCCTCATCTTGCTCTCTTTCTGTGCAGTTTCATGGCCATCGTGACTGTATGGTGGGCAGCTGGGTGCAAGGGAGGCCATGAGGTATCGGTGAGGATAAGTCATCTTTCACAGTAGCCTCATCCATTCCCTCCTTCCACATCCTCCTGTGAAACTTGTCCCTGAAGGTATAATTTGGTGAACTGAATGTGTTGCATGAGTTTTACTTAAATTATTTTGCATCTCTTCTGTTATGTACCCATGTCAAAAAAGTATATTTAAAAAGTTAAAATAGAGAATAAATGTAGGTAGTATCTACAGTCTCTAGTCTGATATGGCTAGGTATGCAGTGAAATGAGATATTACCTCATTCAACATTATGCCATACTCTCTCTGACCTCTGCTAAACTCGTGGAGGCAGGGGGTACTCAGAAATTATATGTAACCCGATTGGGGGTCAGAGCTTTCTCTCACCTCTGTACTAATCCACAGATTCCAAAATCAGGTGTTTCCTGCTGTGTTTTGGACTTTTGTATTATTTACTGGTTAATGAGTTGTCCAGCCCCCAGCTAAAGCAAAGCAACTAAACTATTAGTGAATTTGTAGTTGGGGGCAAAACCCAGTGTGGGGAGCACATGAAAGTGGTTGTGGGCCTTGTGGCCAAACAGGGGATGTCCCTGCAGCGTTATCTGGTGCTGTATGGGGCAGGTATTGATATACCCTACAGGGTGTGAAGGTGTTTCAGCAGGCCTGTCCTTATCCCACCATGCATGGTTAAATGCCACCTTGTAAGTTTGTGGTCGGGGCACTGCTGGGCCACAGTTGTTTGTGATCCTGAGAAATATCACGGGTTGGGTAATCACAGGAAGATAGTAAATTACAGTATCTGGATGGATTTTCCCTGTTACTTCTTATCCTGACACGTGCTTCCAGTCCTCTTAATTGGGACTTGCCTGATGGAAGGTGGGGGAAAAGAAAGCCTCTAGGCTATCACTTTCTCTCTGATCCTAGATGTGCTTGTGTTGTGAGCATGTTACATAGACCCCATGCTGTTTGTATAATATTATTTTGTCAGGCTGGTAGCAGCAGATGTGGGTAGTTTTTTTTTTTTTTTGGGGGTCTTGTCTCACTTTACCATCCCATGGCATTTGCTGCTGGATTGTTCAATATTAGGGTATTGGAGACTTGGGCTTATATCCAGCCTTGCTGCTTGAGTGCTACCTTGCTGCAACTGTCATAACATTTTTAAGAGGTGTGGTGGTGGAAGTTGGGAACTGAGTTCCAGTAGGCTCCTGCACAATTTAACCCCTGTGGTGCGCACTAGCAGCCAGAGTTGGACTGAGGTGGTTGGGGTTCCTGGAAAGTTGACACGGGGCTCACTCTCCATGGATTCTTGGAAAATCAAGAGGGAAGGGTCCAAGGTGACAGACTCATCACAGGCCAGCAAAGCACATGATGTGCACAGATGTTCTACCAGACCCTTTGTTGGGGGCATGGTGTCAGTGCCACTGCTGGGAAGAGGGGAACACAAACCCCTATCGAGGGATGGGTGGGTGTGGGCAGAAATAAGGGCAGAAATAAGGTACAAGAGGGTACCATATTGGGGTCATGATATGAGGCTGGAGGGTAACATGAGGAAGTATATTTTCACACAAAGGGTGGTGGATGCATGGAACAACTTCTTGGTGGAGGTGGGTGGTGGGGAGAGAAATGGTAGGGGAATTTAAGTATGCATGGGATACGCACGAGGGAACCCTAGCAATAGGAAAGAGGGGCTAAAAGCCAGAGATCAAGTAGGATCTATGGTATTGAAGTAGGTAGGGAAAATGCCAAAATGGGTAGACTAGGTGGGCCAAGTGGTCCTTATCTGCCATAAGTTAATATGCTTGTCTGCTTGCTTGTGCTGAAGTAAAGAAAGTTATTGATGATGTAAAGCAGTGGAAAAGTAAAAACAAAGTCAAATCATTGTATTTGGAGTTCAATAGATCCCTCTCTTGCTGTTTTCTGCCCTGTGATTCATGTATGGTTAGTAACCTATGCTGAATACTGTATCTGCTCTCAAGCTCACTGATGTCAATATTTATTTTCTCTGCCTGTTGATTGAAATTGCTACACTGGCATATTTCATATGAGCCTCAGGAACTGACCAATGTGGATAACCTTGAGATTTTTAGGGTATCTGCAACCAGCAGCCCTTAACACAGAGTGTAATGGGTAGTCCATTATTCTGTGATAAGTGTCTTTAGTCATTGAAAGGTTGCCATTTCAACCTCGAGAGTGAAACTCGAAAGGTTTGGTTGCTCTGGCAAATCAATAACTACACACACTTGTTTGTAGACAGCATACATTGTCTTTTACAGTGTATGGTCCACTCAGTCAATATGAAAGTATTTTTAGACTTTGACCTTACCTGAGTGTGTTTTTTTTTTCTCACTGCTACTCTCTTCCGGGGTTCACCCTCCACTGATGTGGCTGTTGTCAGGAAGAGTGTAGGTTTCTGTAATTGGCATGCATGAACAAGTTCAAAGCTGGTGTGCTACAGTAGCTATGTCATAGTGCAGCACAACAAACAAGTAGGTGTCGTAGCTATCCACTGCAGCACAACTTTCTAGGGATGGATTTCAACCTAGAGTAACATTGTACCACATATTTTTAATCAATCAATCAAAATCTTTATTTAGCCAGGCGAACACCATTGAGCAGGCTCCTTTTCCAGATGGACCTGGGCAAGATACATGAACAATACATAAAGAGGAATACCAACTTACAAAGTCATTACATAGAATAGGGATTACACACAAGAGGTTAATAACAGCACTGGAGTACATTTATAAAATAAGACAGAAAGCTAAATATCATGTGCTGCAGAACTTGTGCTACAAAAGAGAGTAAACCTATACAACCCTATATACAGAGTTTTCATGGAGCAGGTTTGGATTCAAGTATTAAGTATGTAGTACAAGGAGGGGCATGGGGGTAGAAGGAGGAGGAGGAACTCAGGTATGAGACCATAAATGCAGGGGTGCCTGAGAGGCTTTAGAGCACCAGGAGCAGGTGGCAGTGGTTACAGAGCTAGGCGCAATACACCAGGAACAGGGACCGAGGGTGACGTGCCAGGAAATGTAATATTAGTAGATGCCAGGATGACTCAGAGAGGGAGACTCCAACTTAGATTGGGTGGAACTATCAGGTGGGGTACAAACAGACACAAATATACTGAGTAGTGGGGCAGGAGTACCAGGAATGGAATGCGCCTGACAGGGCTAGAAACTGAATCGGGGGGGGGGCACTGGGAGGCTGTGATATCAGGGGGAGCAGTTACAGGGTTCCTTGAATGAATGAGAATATAGTGCTTTAAAGGCTGATAGTTTGATTGGGAATGCCAGTCGCAAAGTTTTTTGCAGGTTGTTCCATAGTGCGGGTAAAGTGTGATTAATGGCAGACCTACTAAAGTGGGACTTGAACTTAGGCACTGCAAGCAAGATGTAAGTACAACTCCTTTGGACATACTTACCTACCGCATTTAGAGGAAGACAGTCTGAGATATTTTGGGGCAGTAATTTCGTAATAGCCCTGTAGGTCCAGAGGGCTGCATTTCTCTGTCTTCTGTACCCGAGGGAGGACCAACCTACTGCAGCATAGAGGGATCAGTGATGAGTAAAATAAGGAAGTCCAGTAATGAATTTCAGAGCTCTATGGTATAGCGTGTCGAGTTTGGCCAGAGCAGTGGCAGTGCTTTGGCTATATAGAAAGTCTGCATAATTCAATAAGGTGAGGACAGTGGTTTGGACCGGTCTCTTTTTTACGTTCGCTTGCGCGCATGCGCAAGGAACCTTTTGGGAGAGTAGCACACTTGGAGGTGTGCCTCTCCCATCAATACACTGCTCCCTTGAGCAGGCATGGCGATCCTGCACCAATGGGTGCAGGAGCTCAATATGACAGCGGTGTTCCTCTGCTTCAAAGGCACCACTGCCACTGACCTTGCCGATCACGTCCCCTCGCGTCACGCGCTGCCCCACGTGTGTCACATCCACCACCCCACAGCTTTGGTGCATAAACTTTGTTTGCCGACGAAGTGCCCAATCCCCGTCGGCTCCATGGCCCCCAAACCATCCTGCTGCCACGCTGGGAGCCCACCCAGCATAGCAACGTTACCTTTGTTTTGCGGCGGGGTGCCCAATCCCCGTTGGCTCTCGTCCCCAGTCATCTTGTGCCATGCTGGAGATCACCCAGCATGGCAAGCGATCCACGTCGTCTTTTTTTTTTAACACCTGTAAAATAAAAGCGGTCCCACGGTCGTCTCCCAGCCCCCTCCACAACCCACACCACCCACCCACTGCGCACCAAGCCTCCCCCCACCCACCCCATATTTACCTCCGGACTCTGGCGTGACGATCTTCAGTGGACCGGGGAACACGTCTGCACTCTTCAAAGCGACCGCGAACTGAGGAAATGCCGGTAAGCTGTATAATGGGCTAGATAGGGGTTTCAACTTTATTGCATATCTCAGTCATTTTGGAATTTTGCCAAATTTTTCAACATGGGGTTTTGGGACCCCTTCTCATGAATGATGTCACTGTCATGGCGTTATTGGACCGAGGAGTAGACTGGCAGGCACTCTGCGCAGTCACTGTCGCGAAATCGCCCTTCAGCCTCGAAAATGCCATGACAGTGAATCATTCGCGAGAAGGGTCCAACTTCATGTTGAATGCCTACAAATTCAAAAATGACTGTTTTACGAGCGTGCGTTGCGCAGTTCCTACGCAGGCTCGTAAGTTCGCGAATTTTCAATATTTTCACTCCAGATTTTCAACATTGCCATTTCATCACACCTTCTTATGAGTTGTACAGCTGTCATTTTTCACAACTCACCCAAAACGTGTTTCCGCCCATGTAGCGCACAATGGCGCAGTCGTGTGTGCGAAATCAATGTATGGAACACATTAAGAAAATCACAGTGACACTGTTCATGAGCAGAGGTCTTAAAATGGCTATGTTGAAAATTTGGTGAAAAAATTCCTAAAAATGACTGTTTCTGGGCAAATGCGTTCACGCGAGTTCTCACATGCGCTAAATGCGTTTCTTAATTTTCAATATTTGCACTCCAGATTTTCAACATTGCCATTTTGCCACACCTGCTTATGAGCACTGCAGCTGTCATTTTTCACATCTTGCCCAAAATGTGTTTCCCCACGTAGCGCACAATGGCAGAGTCGGTGTGCGAACTCAGTGTTTGGGACACATTAAGAAAATCACAGTGTCACTGTTCATGAGCAGAGATCTTAAAATGGCTATGTTGAAAGTTTGGCGAAAAAATTCCTACAAATAACTGTTTTACGAGTGTGTGTTGTGCAGTTCCTACGCACGCTCGTAAGTTTGGGAATTTCCAATATTTTCACTCCAGATTTTCAACATTGCCATTTTACCACATCTCCTTATGAGCAGTACAGCTGTCATTTTTCACATCCTGCCCAAAACGTCTTTCCGCCCATGTAGTACACAATGGCGCAGTCGGCGTGCGAAATCAATGTATGGGACACAGTAAGAAAATCACAGTGACACTGTCCATTAACAGAGGTTTTAAAATGGCAATGTTGAAAATTTGGTGAAAAAATTCCTAAAAATGACTGTTTCTGACTGTCGTTGCACAGTTCCCACGCACACTCGTGAGGTTTGCAATTTTCAATATTTCCACTCCAGATTTTCAACATTGGCATTTTACCACACTTCCTTATGAGCAGTACAGCTGTCATTTTCACATCCTGCCCAAAACGTGTTTCCGCCTATGTAGCACACAATGGGGGTAACAAAAAGGTCATGCTGACAATTTATTGTGCAAATACCAGCAATTGCACAGGGCATTAGGGTAAAGCACCATACATGCCAAACACCACTGCAAATACCTGCAAGCGAACGTTCGGCATTGACAAGTGCTTGTTGCCTCCAATGTTAGTAGGTTTTTGATCCTGTAAAAGTGGCCAAGCCTCTGCCTCAGCTTCTTTATCAGCCCATCAGTGTGATCATTGAAGGAAAGCTTTTAGTCTATCCAGACCCCTGGGTATTTGAATTGTGTGACATAGTCCAGTGGTTCACCGAGGAGTGTATGAATGAGGTAAGTTACCTTGAATTGCAAGGTTATTAGCATTTGCAAAGGGAGAAAAAAGCATTGCCTTTGTTTTCTTTGCATTCAGGAGCAGTTTCTGTTGCAGGAGTTGTCATTGTAGCAGGTTAAATTCCTGTTGCAGAGCCCTGCAAGCTGCTTCTGGGGAGGACCTTTCAATGTAAAGTACCGTATTATCGGCAAAAAGGTGAATGTTAGTAGCATTGACGTCAACGTCGATTCCGTTTATGTATATTGAAAAAAGAGCAACGGACCCAGTATTGAGCCTTGTGGAACACCCGTCAGAAGAGGTTTCAGGGATGAAAGCTCCCCTTCGACCTTAATTTGCTGTTGCCATCCTGTAAGATAGTTCGAGAACCATCTCAGGGATAGGGAGTTCAGGCCGATGTTTTGGAGGGAGACAAGGAGTAGATCATGATCAACAGCATTAAAAGCCCTGCTTAAATCCAGAAATACGGCACAGATGAAGTTCTTAGTATCCAGGGCAAACTGCTAGTCGTTGGCCACTTTTGCAAGGGCTGAGACAGTACTATGATGTGGCCTAAAACCAGACTGTAGGGGGGTTAACAGGTTAGCAATATCAAGGTAGTTCCTGAACTGTATACTCACTATTTTCTCCAATAATTTGGATAGGGTGGGGGGGAAGGAGATTGGCCTATAGTTGTTCAGGTCACGGAGTCTCCAGACTTGAAGAAAGGGTTTGGGGTGGTTTTCCGGGGGATAATGCCTTGTGAAAGTGAGAGGTTAAAGAGATGTGTGATAGGCACTGCCAGTACACAGTGACTCAGCTTCAAGAAGAAGGGATCTAAGAGGTCAGCCCCAGCACTCTTCCTGGTGTCCTGATGCTGGAGAAGATCCTCAACTTCCTTTAGAGTGGTAGGCTGGAGGAAGAACGCCATGCTAGTGACTGGAGCTGATGCTTCCACCAAGCTGAGCTGTGAGTGGAGGGTATTGGCCGGAGAGGTATTGAATGCAAGTCCTGCAGTTGCAAAATGGTCATTAAAAGAGTTGAGGATGGAGGATTTGTCAGACACCACAGAAACACCGGTAGTGATTTTTATGGGCAGGGTGTTCGGGGCAGCATGACCTTCAATATCCTTGATAGTTTTCCAGAACTTCGTGGAGGAATTGGTGGAAGAGTCCAATTCTTTACGTAAATAACTAGACTTAGCCTCTCTAACCAACTTTGTACAATAGTTTCCAGCTTTTCTAAACAAGGCCCAATCCGCAGGGAGTTTTGTTCTCTGAGCTTTTTTCCAAAGCCTGTCTCTGTGCAGTAGAGAGGCCTTTAACTGCACCATAAACCATGGGCATGATTTTTCCTTAGAGTGTATTTTGACCAGGGGCACGTGCCTATCCATTGCCTCTAGCACAATCTCCTGAAAGATATCGTAAGCCGTAAGCACTGAGTTTGTCAGGTAGAAGTCCTGCCTTCTCAAGGAGTCATGCAGGTCAGAGAGAAATGCATCAATATCCAGGTTATGCCATTTCTTCCTGAGAGAGAATGTGGAAGAGGGTGGCACTTTGGAGATGGATTTTACACACGCTATGAAAAAGTGGTCACTAGGGTCAGAGAAAAACACTCTGACATAGGAAAACAGTTGTGGGTTGTTTACTGAAATAAGATCTAGTAGGGAGATATTGTTTGGGTCTTTCTTATTAGGATGCGTAGCCTCCGAGATGAGTTGTGAAAGTTCAAAGGAGTTTTGAGAGGTAAGGAGACATTGGACGACCAGTTTAAATTAAGGTCTCCTAATATAATAATATCTTGACTGCAAGGATCCCAGCAAATTAGTTAGATGATCTAACAACTGTAGACCTGCAGAGGGGGGGCCTGCAGCATCCTAGGATGCAGAATGAGATAGAAGAGGAGAGCCTGACTTTGAGAGTCAGGCTTTCAAATTCTTTGGGGATTGAGGTTGACTCTATGATAGAGGCAGACATTTTATCCTTGACATAGATGGCAACTCCTCCTCCTCTGGAAGGCCTATCAGTTCTGAATAAGGAATATGATGGAATATTCACCTCCCGATCGGACGTACCTGGTCAGAGCCAATACTCTGTGATCATAAGTACATCTCGCAGAGTATGGCTAGTCCAGGCTTGTACTGATACAAACTTTTTCAGGAGGCTACACGCATTAATGTGCATGAAGCTCAAGTCTTTGATACTGGCTAAGTCATCAAGGGATAAAATAGTTGCAGGGGGACTAGGACTGAGCTCAACATTTCTGGAGCACATCAATAGGAGCAGCAATAGTTTCTTGGTAGCTTCAAGGAGTAGTCTATGTGCTTTGGGTTTATCCCGCTTGGTACTGCTAACATTAAGCTTTCGGGGAAGCCTGGGGGCAGTTACTTAGAGGGCCTAGCGATATGTAGAAGAGTTCCCTAGCCATAAAAAGCAGGGAATGCTGGGGGTTCATTGTAGAGGGGGTTGGATCCTATCCTCTTTGGCGTGTGCAGTTGCAATACCAACTCGACACGGTGGTTGTAATGCAGGTTCTAAGGTAGGTAACAAAACCACCAAAATGCAAGAGTCTGAGGGGTCAAGAGGCTCATTTTATTTATTTATTTAGTTGTTTAACCAGGAGTAGCACACTAAGCTGAAAGCTTTTTTACAGGAGCATCCTAGGAGCACAGGGAAGTTAAGTGACTTGCTCAGGGTCACGCAGTATGTAAGTGGAAGCAGTGGGATTCAAACCCAGGTTTGGTCTGCTGGATGTCACCAGATTTGCAGCTCAGAGCCTTAAACCACTGCGCTATACTGCCTCCCATTCATGGCAGTCCAGGGTGATATTGTATGTGACCACACTGAAGGGAGACTGGCATGGAGTAACACATGATTCTATGATGCATAGCAGAGTAATAAGCAAGAATAATAAGTAGGAAAACCCCATTCTACTATATAACGTAATGAAAAGCACAGGACAGAACATGTTTGTATCTGAAATTAGTATCATCAGATAATAAAAATGCTTCCTTATGGACTGGCAAGACGACAGCAGCAGAGAAGATGGAGTGGAGTTTTGGATCAGGAAACAAAGACACAGTAGCTACTATAAGATTAACACCGGCAAGTGTTAGGCCCTATAACTGCATTCTGTATCTTTAAGGGGAGTTGCAATATTAGTGAGAGGGGAGGATGAAGATTGCCTAGGGGTGGTGCCACTGGGGGAGGGACAGTATTTAATAAAGGCTTAGTAAATTTACCTCTGTAGGTGGGTTGATTCTCTTTGTCTGAATCGGGCAGTCTGTCCCCATCCACAAACAGTCAATGCCTTAATTTAGAATTATTTTGGTTCATGGGAATGTAATGTTACAGAACAGGACTTTTATGAGGACATTGTTTCTGATGTTCAGTTTATATAGTACATCCTGAGTGATTCTTAGTAGAGGTTGGGCAGAAGTAATAGGACTTTATCTGGAGGGTGAAGAGATTGTGCTTGTTGGTGGCTAAGTGGGGAAGGATGTTAAAGGACAACTGTAGTTAGGTGACGCTCCCCACATCTCGAAGTCTGACTACCCAATTAGGCTGTTCTTAAGAAAAACTTACAAATTTCTACTCTTAAAGACAGTCACCCCCATAAACTCTTCTGCCAGGCAACTTGGAGGGCACTGTGTGGTGTGAACTCATGTTAGTGCGCAGCATTGCACTGCTCACTCGTGAAGCATACAAGCAAGCAGTATGGTGCAGCACACCAACAAGAGATGGCACCATGCAGCAGTGCCCAGCATGTTACCTGCTGGGGAGTTTATGAAGATGACAGCGAGTAATTGCGGGCACATTTGTTTTTTTTTTCTTACGAGAAGTCTACTTCGGCAGTCAGGCTTTCAGGGGGTGGGGAGCGTCAGCTAACTAGAGTTCTTTAAGAACTTGTGAAATGTGTACCTTCATGTCCCTGTTTAGTTTCCTAATTGCATACTGTGTGTCTCTCTCCAGATATGTGAACTTGTAACTTGTGACAAGTTGACTAGTTACATTAGTGTTCCTTCCAATGAAAGCCGCTTGTATCGGAAGATGATACAACTTAAATTAATTGCAAGGTGAAAACTGAAAATGCATTTAATTAAATTGTTTTGAAATGGAGATATGAGGTTTGTTGAGGAAACGTATGAAGTATTTGGGATTGGGGAACAAAAGGCCTATTATCACCAATATTCTTAAAGCGCCAATATGTGTTCGTTGGCAACAAAATCATAATATGGACAACCAAGTAACACTGTATTTCTGACATGCTATGATCTTGCTCAGTATATTTGTGGTTTTCTCATATATTTTGCAGATAATTTAGTAATTAATGACTTGTTACATTAAAGATGGCCTCCACTTATCCTACGCAATTATTAAAGATCTCGGCTCTGCTGAGGCTACCAGTGAAATGGAAATGCTAGATTCATAATGTGGATGTATTAGGATGGTGCTGCTACATGTTTCTGATGGCAAACATGCTTGACTTAGCAGCTGTAGCAGTTGGTGGAGGAAGTGCCTGTTTCGAGGTGCGCCCCCCCCATGCACATCACAGTAGTCCCTGGTGTTAAGTGGATCCCTCCCCCAAGCTTGCTCCCACATAGTAAGGAATGTGTTGCTAATGTGCATTGGTTCACACCCTTTCCCCGATCCCAACACCTTATAGTAAGGAACAAGTCCCTTCGATCCCACCCCTCTAAGTGCAAATGGCTCCCTTCCCTGGTGTCCAGTGATCCTGTCCTCCACCCATGCCCCAGGTTGTATGTATTATTCTTTGGTGTGCAGTTATCACTCCTCCCACTCAATACCTGACCCAGTAGGGATGAAAGCTCCTCCCCCAGCCCCCACACCCATGGCGACAGCCTGAGCTGTTCTGCCACAGCCATGTGGGAATCTGCTAGCAAGGAAGCCCCCCCAACAACAGTGCCCTGGTACATACCCTAATAGTGATTTGCGCCACCCCTACATGTTCTTCGGTGGTGGTTAGTGCCCCCTTCCTAGTCAGGGCATTGACAACACACACTGCAGAGTGATCTGCTCCCATAGACCCCTGTGGGGGTTGACCTCTGACTCCTGGGTCAGGTGGCGGGGCTTTGACCCCGATCCCCGGGCCCCACCAAAAATTTTACAAACCTGGCTCCTATGCCCAGGTGTTGTGCCTAGCAACAGAGCCAAAGTATCATATATATTATTGCTAACATAAGAGAACAGACTTGAATGTTCTGCATTCATGACTAGAAAAGAATGTTTGTTCTTAGCCAGAAAAACCACAAGTATCTTCCGACCATTTCCAAAAATTAATTAATTTTTTATTGCTTGAAACTATATTTTAACAGTTGTAATATTTGCACTGTTAATCATAGAAACTTAAGTTTTGTTTTAAATGAAAGTTTGAAGTTTGTTCAATATGTATTGATCCTAACAATGCAGTTATACTGTGTCACTACATGTCTAGACATGCTTTCACTCTTGAGGCATCTAACTTATGCATGAGAATGGTAACTAAAAAGAAGAGGTTCAACACCGTTATAGTTCTCAGCAAGGGTCAGGGAAGTGGTGAGGGCCAAGAAAAAGGCCTTCTGTAAGTATAAAGGAAAGTAGGGGAGGAAAAGTGGGGAGAATATTTACTGAAAAATAGGGAGGCAAAGAAGGCAGTTAGGGAAGCAAAAGCAGACATATTGCGGAGGGGATCAAGAGCAGAGAAAAACAATTATTTTGATATATTAGAAAGAAAATGAAGAAAGGAGGGGCAATCATAAGGTTAGCTGGGGGTGGTGTAATAGAGGAGGACAGGCAACAGGCCACTGTCCTCAATGAATATTTTTGCTCAGTTTTCATTAGGGAAGATGGTGGGCCCTTGCCAGCAAGTGGTATCAAGACGGTCACTAAGGGGGTTCAGGAGGTGAGGCAGCCACCATTTACAAGCAAAAGGGCCTAGAAAGGGCTGGCAGCCCTAAAGATAGATTAAGTTCTTGGAAAAGATAGGTTATATCCAAGGCTACTCAGGGAACTGGCAGCAGAACTGGCCAAACCCCTAGTAGGTTTATTCAACAGCCCACTGGGGATGGTGGTGGTTCCAAAGGATTAGAGGGCGATGGACATGGTTCCACTCCATGGGAGGGGGGGGCACAAGCAGGGAACTACAGACCTGTCAGTCTTATCTCTACTGTAGGGAAGCTGATGGAGTCAGTGGTCAGAGACCTCATGGATTACTTGAAGAGCAACGGGCTCCAGGATAGTAAACAAAATGCATTTATGGCAGGGAGGTCTTGTCATACTAACCTGATAGTTTTCTTTTACTGAGTGATGAGGGAATTGGACAGGGGCTATGCTGTGGTTTTGCTCTACTTCGACTTCAACAAGGCTTTTGAATCAGTACCTCAGAGATGCTTGTTAAAGAAGCTGGAGAATCTGGGTGTAGCTAAGGTCATAGTAATCTGGGTGGGTAACTGGCTAAAGGGGAGGCAGCAGAGAGTTGTGGTCAAGGAGGTCAAATCAGAAGACAGGGAGGTCATGAGTGGGGTACCACAGGGATCTGTCCTGGGTCCAGTCTTCTTCAATATATTCATCAGTGACATTGGTGAGGGAATCTGGGGCAGGTTGTGTTTCCTCATGAATGACACTATCCTCTGTGGGAAGGTGGACAGCAATGAGAGATCAGGGAAATGCACATGGTCATACAAAAGCTAGAGGGGTGGTCTAAAGTTTGACAGTTAAAAGTCGATGCCATGAAGTGCAAGATAATGCACATAGGGAACAAGAATCCCAGGACAGAGTACTGGATGGGTAGGGTGAGACTTAGCACTATGGCTGAGGAACGGGACCTTGGTGTTATCATAAGTGACTCTGTCAAACAATCAAGTCAGTTCAACAAGGCATATCGCAAAGTGAGTAGGATTCTGGATTGTATCGGGAGGCATACTGATAGCAGAAGGGAGGAGGTAATACTTCCCCTACATAGATCCTTAGTGAGGCCACATCTGGAGTACTCTGCCCAATTCCGGAGTCCTCACCTTAGGAAAGATAGGCATAGCCTGGAGATGGTGCAGTGCAGGGTGATAAAAATGATTCAGAGCCAATGGGGCAGGTTCTACGATGAGAGTCTCAAGACACCGAACACATACCTGCGGGAGACCAAAAGGGAGAGGGCAGATATGATACAGACTTTCAAGTTCCTAAAAGGAATTAACAAAGTGAACTGAGAGGAACTATTTTGCCTGAATACTAGCTCACAGTCATATGGACGTGATTGAAACTAACAAGCAAGAGGTTCAGGAGGGATATGAGGAAGTATTATTTTACAGAAAGGGTGGTGTAGCCGTGGAACAGTCTACCAGCTGAAATGGTAAGTGCAAAAACCATTGGTGGTGTCAGGCATGGTGGGGACTGAATGAATGGTATAGTGGTTGCTTGGGGCAGCAGAAACTGGGAGGAGAATGGGGGGAGGTTGGGGAGGGCTAGGACCCTCGGGGGACAGTAGGTCCCAGGGTTAAATAGGGAACTCAGGCGGACTGGATGGATCATGGGTATTTTTCTAGTGTCATTGTCAATGTCTATGTCTGTGATTCTATGATATACTGTAATATGTTGTTAAAAATCACAGAACTATAAAAATGTAGTGTACCATTTCATGTTTTTTTTATATAAATATGTGAAATGTTATGGTTTCCTATATTGCTGTATGGGCATTGTAATACTATCTTCTCAATATATCTACTTAGCCGAATCCAAGCTTTCATTAAAAAAAAAGTTAAATCTCTAGCACGAACGGTTCCAAAGTTATCACATTTAAAATAAACTATCCTTTGACAGGTCTAACTTTGAAACTGTTGGGGCAAGAAACATTTTTTTTTTCAAAATGAAAACTTGAAATCCAGCCATTAAGACATGGTGTCGTTATTATATCGCTATCATGTAACAGTAGTAATTATGTTATCCATATACTGTAGAAACAGGCAGTTTTCTCTAGCTATATCAATATATATATCTTTACATCACAACACAGATTTTTTTAATTAGTACTTTTTGTGTTTTCCCCAGTTTTCTCCCTGAAGATCCAGTGACCCTGGCAGACATGGCAGTGCGTGCGCGTGGAGGCTCACACGCACTCCAGGTACCGGCTCGGTCCCTTCCGCCCCACCCCTGACTATCACTGGGCTCTCTGTTGCCCAAACCACCAGGTGGCAGCCAAGGGCCGGGTAAACCCTCAGTCCCGCACCCCCCCCCCGCTGACCCCTGACAACTCGGGCTCGTTCTACAACAGAGATTTTTTAATAAAATAAATGTTATCAACATACTTTTTACATAACAATAATCTTTCCTTCCTTCCTTCCTTCCTTCCTTCCTTCTTCCTTCCTTCCTTCCTTCCTTCCTTCCTATCTTACTGAAGAGAAGGTAGGGCAGGGCCCACAGCTCAGCACCATGGACACAGGGGGGAGGGAGGTGAGCACTACTCCGTTCACAAAATCAAATCAAATCAAATCAAATCTTTATTTATCCAGGCGATCACCGTTGAGCAAGCTCATTTGCAAGGTGGACCTGCAGTTAGTCATAAAGGATAGACATACATTTGTTACACAAAAAATAGAATTTAGGAATACAGATTTACATGTGTAAGGTACATTATAAACATTCCATTGCACTAGTGGGGAAACAGGTAAATACTATGTCAAGCAATAATTATACAAAGTACATTCTTCCCTATACATGATTGAAGTCGAGATACTAGTATCAGCCAGGGAGGGCAGATCATAATCATTGCATCCCCTAGGAAATAAATATGGTTTCTGCGAGGTTGTAGGAACCAGAAACCAACAGGCAACTAATTTAGAGTCATGAAGGAAGGTTGGGAGTATGCCAGGGGCTCTGAAGGCCAGGCAGGACTGGCTACTTAATAAGTTAGGAGGATTTACAGGGTAGGTATATAAATGAGGGTGGAATTAAGCCGATGCATCCACTAGTAGAACCACTAGAAGCTGTGGTAACATTTACAAAGTTCAGTAAATGTTATGTCACAAAAGATGCCTGAACATAGCAATACTGACAAGGGTGCTGAGTTTCAAGGAACTTTGGATCCCTCTCCATAGTGTGGTCAAAGCATGACTTATGGCAGCCCTACCAAAGTGGTTGCTAATCCTGGGAATTTTAAGGAGATTAGTGAATGACTTCTAATGCCGAGCTACTAGGTGGACTTGCAGAAGGCAGGCAGTAATGTAGTCCGGGAGTTTGTTGGAGAGAGCTCAGTGTCCAAATGGCTGCATTTCTATACCTTCTGAGTTGAAGCGATGGCCACCCTACTGTAGTATATAGAACGCAGTGGTGCGTGGAGGATGGAAGTCCAGTTATAAATCTTAGAGCTCTGTGGTACAATACATCCAATTTAGCAAGATGGGAGGCAGGACATTGGCCATATATAATGTCAGCATAATCAATTAATGATAGAAATGTAGAATTGACAAGCTGTCTTTTTGCTGACTCAATAAGAAGATGTTTAATTCTGAAGAAGAGGCCAAGCCTTTGCTTAAGTTTTTTCATTAGTTCTTCAGTATGCACTTTAAAAGAGAGTTTGCTATCCAGCCATATACCCAGGTATTTGAATTTTGACACGAACTCAAGATTTTCACCAAGTAGAGTGGATACAGGGGGAACATTATTATAGGCTGTAGAGATGGCACCGGTGTTAGAAGGGGCAAGCAGCATTGCCTTGGTTTTTTTTGCATTTAATAAAAGCTTTTTACCAATGAGTTGATATTGCAGTTTATTGAATTCATCTTGAATTGCAGCACATGCTGCTCCGGGGGTGTCTCGGCTTAGGTATAGCACTGTGTCATCGGCGAATAAGTGGACTTTGGCCTCTGTAATTCCTAAGTTCAGGTTGTTAATATAGATGTTGAACAGCAGTGGACCCAATATAGAACCCTGAGGGACTCCTCTCTTTATTGATTTAAGTGGTGAGAGCTCTCCTTCTGCCTTTATTTGTTGCTGTCTGCCTGAGAGGTAGTTCTGGAACCAGGCCTGTGAAATTGAGTCCAATCCTAAACTGTTTAGTGCTGAAAGAAGTAGACAATGGTCGACGGTATCAAAGGCCTTGCTAAGATCTAAGAAAACCGCACAAATGAATTTTTTTTTGTCCAGATCCCGAAGCCAGTCGTCAGTAACTTTGGCCAGTGCAGTGATGGTGCTGTGTTTGGTTCTAAATCCAGACTGCATGGGATTAAGAAATTTTATGCTGTCCAGGAAGGATCTTAGCTGTGTGTCCACAATTTTTCCAACATTTTCAAAGTATAGGCAGTAGAGAATTGGCCTATAGTTGTTCAGGTCACTGGGTCCCCTGATTTGTATAGTGGGATAACATGAGCAGTTTTCCACTCTGCAGGAAGGGAGCCTTGAGTTAGGGACAGGTTAAATAAATGCATTATTGGTGCTGCTAGTATATGATAGGCTATTTTCAGAAAGTATGGATCAAGTGAGTCAGCTCCAGCGCTCTTTTTAATGTCCAACTGTAACAGAAGGTCTTCAACTTCTTTCAAGGTGATTGATGAAAAGACGAATGTCCTGCCATTGTTAGTTGCTTCTAGGGATTGGGCTTTGAACTGTGGCCGAAGGCTGCTTATTGGCGCTTTATCAAAAGCCAGGCCAGCTGTGGCAAAGTGATTATTGAAGGCTTGCAGGATTTCAGATTTATCAGTGACAGTGACAGTGTCAATGGATATTTTGGATGGGAGCGCACTACTAGGTGAGTGGCCTGAGACCTCTGCAAGAAAGGGTCCTACAAGAGCTCACTAAGCTCAGGGTGGACAAGGCAATGGGACCTGATGGCATACATCCCAGGGTACTTAAGGAGCTAACGGTGGAACTAGCAGAGCCATTAGCAGAACTGTTTAGTGAGTCTCTGAGTACAGGAGAGGTCCCAGAAGACTGGTGAAGGGCTCATGTGATCCCACTCCACAAGAGTGGTAGCAGGGAGGAGGCAGGGAACTACAGACCAGTCAGTCTTACCTCCGTAGTGGGCAGGGTTATGGAGGTACTCCTTAAGGAAAGGATAGTGCAACACCTGGAATCCATAGGGGCACAGGATCCAAGACAGCATGGGTTTACAAAAGGAAGATCCTGTCAAACTAATCTCATAGATTTCTTTGACCGGGTAACCAGAGTGGTGGACCAATGGGGAGCAGTTGATATCGCCTACCTTGACTTCAGCAAAGCTTTCTCTACACTATTCCACATAGAAGATTGATAAATAAGCTGGGTAGACTCGGGGTGGGTCAGAAGTTGGTCAAGTGGGTGGCAAACTGGTTGACGGGCAGAAAACAGAGAGTGGTGGTAAATGGTATACAGTCAGAAGAGATGCAGGTCATAAGTGGTGTACCTCAGGGATCAGTCCTGGGGCCAGTCATCTTCAACGTCTTCATTAGTGACATTGCAGATGGACTAGAGGGTACGGCTTGTCTGTTTGCAGATGGCACCAAGATCTGCAACAGAGTAGATGATCCAGATGGGGTGGGCAGAATGAGAAGAGATCTGGATAAACTAGTAAAATGGTCAGAAGAGTGGCAACTGGGATTTAATGCAAAGAAGTGCAAGATCATGCACATAGGGAAGAGAAACCCTGAAGCCACCTATAGGCTGGGAGGGGGAGTTGCTGGCAGTCACAAAGAAAGAAAGAGACCTGGGCATCATCATCACCGATGACCTGAAATCATCCAAGCAGACCTCTAAAGCAGTAGGTAAGGCTAGGGGGATGTTATGGTGTATTAGTAGGGGTATCACAAGTCGTAAGAGGGAGGTAGTAATCCCTCTTTACAAGACACTGGTTAGGCCCCATCTGGAGTACAGCGTGCAGTACTGTAGGCCACACCTTCACAAGGACATTAACCAAATTGAGGCAGTCTAGAGAAGGGCAACCAAAATGGTGCAGGGACTGCATCAGAAGACATATGAGGACAGATTAACGGAGCTCAATATGTATACCCTTGAGCAAAGGAGGGAGAGGTGATATGATCGAGACATTCAAACACCTTAAGGGCATTAACAAGGTGAAAGAGTCTAACATGTTTAAATATAAGAAAAATAGCAGAACAAGAGGACACAGCATGAGATTAGAGGGAGGCCAATTAAGGGGGAATGTGAGGAAATTCTTTTTCACAGAAAGAGTGGTGGATGCATGGTACGGCCTACCTCAGGAAGTGGTGGCTATGAATACAGTTCAGGGCTTCAAGCAGGCATGGGATAGGCATAAGGGAGCAATACAGATGAGTATGAATAGACAGGCCACTGACAGAGCAAAGGTCGATGGCACATTTATAAGGTAGGAAAAAGAAATGGGCAGACTGGATGGGCCTTGCGGTCCTTATCTGCCGTCAACCTCTATGTTTCTTCCCACCTTCCTTCCTTCCTTCCTTCCTTCCTTCCTTCCTTCCTTCCTTCCTTCCTTGTGTTTGGAGGACCTTTGAGCTCAAGAGCCCTTTTTGAAAGGTGTCCATGTCTATCATGTTACATACAACAGCAGACAAGTTACATTCAACAGCAGAACAATACATAAATAACAGGTGTAGCAACAATTATCATATTATAAGGAGCAGTGAGTTAACAACAGATTTCCACAAGTGTAGGAGGCATCTGCAGGGGGTGCAGGCTAATGCAACTAGCAGTTACAGTCCAGGTACATATGCAGTGTAGTTTCTGGAAAAGGTGGGTGGTGACCCGGACCTTAAAGGTGGAAAGCAGTGAATGCTACAGGCAGGGGGCCTGATTCATGAAGAAGTTAGACCAGTGCAAGGGACTTGCGCCAAGGAGTCCTGGCGCAAAGTGCAACTTGTGCCAAATGTAATTCAAGAAAGCAGGCTGCGCCAAACCAACTGTGAGCTGCACCAAAGGCCTATGTGCCAAAAGATGCATCAAACTCAAGATGCAGCATGGCACAAATTCCATTTGCATACCAAAAAGCTGCCACATCCCCAAAAACGGTATTCAAGAAAGTGGTGCCTCCACTCTTGCGTCAGTTATTAGATGAACCTATTAGACAAGGGGGGAGGTGGTCTAAATTAGATAGCATATAAAGAGGGCCATGCTAGGCAGTTGGAATGTGAGTCACTAGTGAGGATCTACTGCAGCAGCAAGCACCAGAGGGGTGACAAGCACACAATGCCTGGCTAGCAGCCCTACTAGCCATTAGGCTAGTGATATTGAGAAGGTGCATGCGTGATTAGTGTCCAGATGCCTCAGGCAGTATCTCAGGCCCTGTTGCATAGGTCGGACAAGTATGTAACCTTCCCACTGGAGGCATGGGAACAAGTAGTCTTGAAGCAGGGCTTCTATGGCATCACAAGGTTCTTTTGTATTCTGGGTGCTGTGGACTGCACACATGTGGCAATATGTGCACTGATAGTAGATGCGAACGTGTACATGAACAGGAAGGGGTTCCACTTAATAAACATGCAGGTTGTGTGTGACAGACAGTGCCACATCCTTGATGTGGTGGCTCGGTACTCCGGGTCCTGTCATGATGCCTACATCCTCAGACAGAGAGGACTTTATAAGGCCTTTTTTTACGCAGGGACATCCATGGAGGATGGCTACTAGGTAAGGGCATGGCTGAGGGTGCAACATAGACACACAGAACAGTGAAATACAGGGTGAGCAGGTGCACTGTGTGCAGGTGGAAAACCATAGGAGAGCCCATGGTCACACATGGCACAGCCAATGTGGACAGAGAGTGCCTGTCCTGGCAAGCAGGACATGTGGGGGCCATTTTGCCTGTAATGTCAATGGAGCTGTACATGGGCGATATTTGTGACCAACCTAACCCATGGGTGAGTGGGGTGGGCACAGTAGCATGGGCAAGCCACATGTTTGGGGGCAGCAGTAGGATGTGCAATGTTGCGCACAGTTGGCTAACCCTACCATTATATTTCCACTGGTGATAGAGGCTACCCCCCAGCAGCCATGACTGATGACACCCCTGAGGCACCCAAATACAGAGGTAGAGGTCAGATACAGCCATTCCCATGCCACCACCAGGTCTGTGATAGAATATACCTTTGGTCACCTGAAGGTGAGATTCCATTGCCTTGATCTCTCAGAGGGGTCCTGCAGTATACACCCCATATCGCGTGCCAGATATTTGTTGCATGCTGTACCCTGCATAATATTGCCTTGGCACACTGTGTCATAATGCCAGAACTGGAAGAGGGCTCAGAACAGGAGGAGGACAGAGAAGAGGAAGGGCACAAGGACAACAGACCCAGACAGGGAGCGGGAAAAGAGAGCACTGTGGCAGTGAGCCAGCGCGCAACACTACAGCTGATTCAGAGCCATTTCACTTGAATTGAATCACAGCCCACTGGAAAGTAACTTGTCTATGTGCCATTGTACATGATGACATCAAGCACATGATGTGTGCCCAGGCGATGTATCACAGTGACACCTCACCGCCTGGGAGAGCCACCTGGGAGTGGTGGTGCATGGCACACAGTGCACCCACTGCCAAATTGGGCACTGTAACACAGGGGGCAGAAAGGGTAGCAGGGGACTGTGCAGGGTGGATATGTGTGTGGAATGTCAGGTTGAGACAAATGTGATGCAGGAGCAGCATCAGACAGGGCCTCATCACCATGCAAGGAGGTCTCCAGTGCACACAGGAGGCTGGGCAACAGTGACCGCAGTTAGGCAGGTGGACAACTGCAGTAACATGTGTCTGTGGCAGGTGTAGTGGCTCACAGCAAAGGGAGAACGGGAGTGCACAATATCCAGGACATACATATGTCACACTGACAGTGTTGGAAGCCTTTGGTGGAACAATGTGCCATGTGTGGTGGTCTGGCAGCATGTGCTGGCCAGGGTGGTTGACTTGTCCTGCATGGCACACACTGACAGCGTGGTATGTGGACTGTGTTGAGGGTGCTGTGCAGACGGCATGTTGGGGAGGAAAATGTGGCAGAAGTGGACATGTGTGTGTAGTTGGCACGGGGATGGAACACAGAAATATGTACCTGGATCAATGCCAGAACATATATAGGTCATTGGGAGGGAGGTGGAGCTGCAGTGGTATACAGAGGTAAGCTGTGCAGAATGCCATGCAAGGGGTAGTGCATGTACAAGGTCAGACATGGGTACACTGTGGTAGGGGCCGCAGTAATGTGTGGAACTGGGAATGCTCTGGCCCACAGGGTAGCCACTGACATGGTGGCAGAAAGGTGGAGGCTGGCAGGGGTGGGGTGCTAGGCATTGCAGTAGTGACAGGGGAAGGGATGGAAGCAGCAGAGGCACACATATGTGGATCCTAGTGGTATGTAAGAGGTGTAGGCACTATGGGATCAAAAGGGTATATGGCCCGAGGTGGTGAAGAAATGTGAGGCATTCAAAGAACAGAACTTGAGCGATTGAGGAAAAAATGCAATATCAGATGCAATATGCATTAAAAATCATGAAATGGCTTGACGCAATCTATGGCACTGTACAACCAATGCATTTTGTGTTATGCTCCCACATGGGTTAGTCGAATGTGAAAGTTAGCAACAGTGGCACATGGCATGTCAGGATTCAGGGTTGCGAGTCACAGAACATGTGTTGGACACTAGCAAGGCAGTCAGCCACAGGAAACACTCCCTAAATACACTATTGGGGCAACCCAGCAGTCTGCAATGGCAGGATCAAGGAGAAGAGCCCCCAGCTTTACAGAGAAGGACACTGCGCTGCTTGCCAGCTCAGTCATGGAATGGGCCCGAGTCCTGCTCCATCCTGCCAACAGGTGCCACACACCTGAGGGCATGGGCCAACACAGCAAATAAACTGCACGCCCTATCTGGAGTAAGGAGTGTGAGGCAAGTCCACCACAGATGGAATGACCTCTGCTTGAGGAACCCCAGGTGTCTGCGGAGACTACAGCACATTACAAGGGAGGCAGACATCGCAATGAGAGGAGGGCATAGGCGTGCAACAGGCAGGTGGAAATGTTGTGACACAGGTCCCCCCCAAACACCTAGGGGAATAAATACTGATGTACCATGTCTGCTTGTGTCTCCATCACAGACAGACCCACTATCACTGAGGAAGAGGAGGTTGCTAGGACATGGGCACAGCAGGGAACACAGGAGGACAGGTGACGAGGTGGTACACAAGGTAGGTGACAACCCTGTGACAGTACCATGGGAGCATCATGTTGTCCTGTGCCATAGGAACGGCGAGGCATGCCCTGGTGTGTGTGCCCAGTGTACAGCTGCGTAGATGTTACACGCCTATAGCAGCCTGGGCCATAGGGCCACCACGAGCCAAGGCCACCAGCCACAGGGGTGACTGGAGACCAGCAGTGCACCACTGCCCTGCTCCACACCCCCAACACAGCTGCAACCTCCTGGGACTGCAGGTACCCAGGCATTGGACTGGGGGAACGGGTGGCTGTACACATATGTCATGCTCCATCATATGTGTATATGGTCAACAGGTAAATGACTGTGCAAGGAATCAGACTGGGTGCCACACAGGAGTGCACAGCTCAACTGCCATGCTTAGTACAGTACCATGGCTCACTGTTTGTGGCAAAGGGTCGCCTCATGGGAGGCCTAGGCCAACTCAGGAATATGGCATAGGGTGTGTACAAGTATGGGACAAGACAACCTTGCTCAGTTGCTGCTGCTGACCATAAAATGTCCCATACTGCATCACAGGTGTGGTGCCCATGGCACACAATGTCCAGGGTTAGGGTATGCAGGTGCAAATGTATGATGTCCAGCAGGCAGTACTGCAGGTGGTGCCAGCATCATGCCTTGTGATGTCTGAGCGGGCTCCATAGGGCATGGAGGGGTGCAGCTGAGCAGGCCCAGCACACAGGCAGTCCCACATTGTGATGTACTGTCTGACACTTGAGACTCATATCTGTCAACCCTGTTGTGCGCATTCCCCCATGCATGGGCTCATTACATGGGTGGTGCCTCTGACAGTATGGCAACAGAGACCTGCATACCCTGTACGTCTGCAGTCCTCAGGTGTAGAAGGAGTTGTCCACACATGGAATAAAGGGTGGACTACAGTCCTGCTGTTCATAGAGAATACCCCATGCATTACAATGTTCCAGGTGGCCTCTATTAGGTCCTGCAACAGTGGGAAGGTGTATATGTGGTGCATGTTGAGTATATTACTGCAGTGCAGCTTGTCAGTCATGTGTACAGTGTTGCTCTGTGTCCATGTAATGTTCAGGCAGTATTAGTCATGGTCATAACTGAACACACAAGAGGACACATACGCACCTCCTTAGAGGGTCCTGGATGGCAGTTGTGTCCTAGGCATATGGAATGTTGCATACACTTGGTCATTGGTCATGGGGGGGGCCTCTGCAGATGCACAGTAGGGTATGTATGCTGTATGTCCATCAATGTCTGCCATCCCATTGGGAAGTGCGCCCGGTGGGGGCATTAACACCCAGCCTACACCACGCCATGGGATCTGTGGCATGATGGTAGGTCATTGTCTGTTGCCCTCAGGAACTCCATGCGGGCCGACATAGTCGTACTGTGGTGGAGGTCCCATAACACTCAGTGTTAAGTGCTCTTGTGTTGTATACGGTGTGGCGAGCTGGAGTGGGCAGATGTGCATTGCTCACTGGGGTGGTGATATTGCTGTGCTTGTACCACATGGCCACTGGTACACATGGCTGCAAGGGTGACATCAGCAGGGGAACAGGACACCCTTACAGAACACCTGTGAGCTTCCTATCATCACTGACACATGGGTTTGTCCACCAACACTCACTTCCATGGTGTTGCATGCACAGCATCAGGGGAGCGTAACAGAAGGTGGTGTGTTAGAACTGCACTGAACACCTTCGAGTAGGGCACTGGAAATAGTATTGCCTTCCTGACTGCATGTTGGTCAATTACCTGGCTGTTTATTATCATGTATAAGTCACATATTTCGAGGCATAATCCAGTATTCATCATATCCAAGCCTAAATGTTTGACCGATCAGGTCCAAATGTGATGGCATCACCTGACCCCCTGGCTCCTCCACCTATGTGCACATCAGGCATGTTGCCCATGTGTCCATTGTTCAGCTGCCCTACGGTAGTGCATTGGATCATATGCATGTCATGGTGGGGGACAGTGAGTCACAGGGGTGTGATATTGGTGTGGACAACATATAGCTGCCATGCGCAACATGCAGACGTCTGTCACATGCTGGCAGAACAGGGAAATATTACACATCTCTGGGCATGTCATCAGAAAGCAGTGTTACACCCCTGGCTGGCAGGTACTGGCTATCGTGGATATCGGCTATGTGCACCAGCTGACAATCCGTCCATGCACAGCACAGTGATACACTGTCTATGTCTGGGTGTGTTGTATTGGTGCCTGGTGTATCACAGGTACCCATGCAATGCCCATACAATGCACAATGGTGCAATCCCCCCCCACACACACACCCCAGCCACCACACTCATGCAACCCATGATGCGCCGTAGGGACCTTCATCCACATGATGACACACAAGTCATATAATAATAATAATAATAATAATAATAATAAAATTTATTTGATTAAGCGCCTTTCAAAGTTTTCAAAGCGCTGTACATCAAGAAACACATGCCGGCCTGTACACCCTCGGCCAGCAGTCACAAGTGCACCAGGTGACATCCTAAGGTCCTGGGCACTGCTGGCCACAGCCACATGGGCCATCATAACATGAGGTGTAGCGGCATAGTACAGTGGGACACACAAGGGAACACACAGTACTGGCTATTGCATATAACCGTCACCCTGCCACTGACAATCACTGTCCCCATTGACTCACACATTCTGTACAGTAAGGGCCTGCATCTCTTTCCCCTACAGGTGGTGCCTCTAGTACTGGGAGAAGAGCAGCCCTCCTGTCGTCAAGGCAGCGTGCCCTAGAGAGAGTCATGAGATGACTCAAGAGGTGGGAGGCAAGGGTCTGCCAGTAGAGAACCTGCAGGAGACTTGAGGCAGCGGCTACAGGACAAAGTAGCCCCAACGCAGAGGATGGCAGCTCCCCAGAGCCTGGTGTCACAGAGGAGCAGTCGAGTGCCATGGAAGAACAGGGCCTGGCTTTGTGTCCATCACTAGCTGCAGTAAACATGTATTGCTGTGTTGTGCATCATTGCTTGTGTCTGCATAATTGCATTCTGGCCTGCATGCTGGGCCTAGTCAAGATAGCCACTTCTACTGGCAGTTGGGCTGTGTGGCACATTGTCATGGGCAATCCCCTTGTGCATGGGGACACACAACTTGGGACATGTATCACATCTATAATCGACTCTTCCCTCTCCCCTTTTTCTACCCCCATATCCATCCCTTCCACATTCCTTTGACCCTGGTTCCAGGTCTAAATTCTTCATACCGTATCACTATATATCTTTTTATATTAGGTTTTATTTGTGTTCGGTACACCTGATATGTATATTTCTTTACTTTTATGAAAAATTGTGTCCTACCCAAAACTAGCTGTATCTTCTGTTCCAAACATATACTAGTGTCAATGCTACCTGCTGGTACTTTGTATATTTATTTATTTATTACATTTTGGTAACCGGATGAGCCACTGGGCCCCAAAGGTCCCTTTTTCAGGGGCAACCCGGGGTTTACAAGGTATAAATTCAATATAGTACATTATATAAGAACGCATTCAAACATACTACAGGGTGATACATGGTATATACTGTATTATTGTATCTCACTTTATTTGTATTATTACTATTTTCTTGTGTGTTGCATCCCATGTATATGTCCCTTGTTCCATGTTAACAAACCCAGGTCCACCTCGAAAATGAGCTTGCTCAACGGTGATCACCTGGTTAAATAAAGACTTTGATTGATTGATTGATTGACATGTGTGGCAGTGGGTAGCATGTGTTAGGTGTGTATGTCAATCAATGACGTGTTATGAAACCACAGTGGGACACACAACGTCTCCAACAATATCTCCTTTGTTGGTACCCTTTAAGTGGTGGGTGTGCCGTTGACCTTGTAACAGGTCAGTGCGCGCCTCACACCTCCTCCACTCCACCCAGCCCCTGTAACATGCCCCCACCATGGCTTCTCCGTGGCATCCACCGGCCCCTGGCAGCCTCCACAACTGTCCCAACACACCATGTGCCCCACATGAACCTTCCCACAGCATTCCTGTATGCTCCCCCACATGCACCTGCATGGTTCCCCCCCACCCAGACTCCTGGTCTCCATATGTATCTTTCCTTCCCCCAACTGTGACATTCACCTTCTGGACCCTCATCCCCAAACCACCTCCTGCCACCTCTGCTGTCCATCTCTGTCCACGTGTGCACCAGAGGCCATGTTGGGAGAATGGGACACTTGGCAGTACATGCAGTCTCAGGTTGAGACTTGCCTGTTGGTCCTGTGTTCTAGCAGACCTCCTCAGGGCCACTCTGTCAACAGGCATTGCATCATCCACGGACTCTGCTTAGGGCCCCGTGACATCTCACCTGGTTCCCACATGTCAGGGTGGTGCCTGTGTTGCCATCCCAGGGCCCAACACCATCAACCGGTTTGCCTCCGAGAGGATGTGTCCCCACTGGTGGCTGTCACTGTGTTAGCGGCAGACAGATGTGGGCCAGTTTCACCACTCCCTGGGGGTCTGTCCAGTGTCTGCTGTCTTGTCTCTGCAGGGGGTGCAGTGGTACTGCATTCTGTAGATGGCTGTGTGTATCTGTTCCCCATGGGATGCAACCCTATGTCAATGGTGTTGCACAGTGTTTCATGCCACACTGGTGCTGCTTGGTGGGGAACCCCCTCAATATTCTACCTGTCTGGTGCACTGCACTCCCACCTTTTACTCCTGTGTGGCAGGCACCAGACATGCAGACGTGGTCTCCCCTGAGGGCCGTGCAGCCTGCTTGGTCCCACCACTGCACTGTGGTGTTGTGTCTGTCTCCGAGGCAGCATGTGCCCACAATATGGCAGATGTGTCTGGCACAGAGCTTGAGGCACTTTGGGAAGGCATCACCTCACTGTGGCGGCCTTCCAAATGGACCATGTGTGTGTCTGGACCTGGTCTGCCACCATGGCTGAGCACATGTGTGCTGATCAGGCTTGGTCACTGGCCCGGCCACATTGTTGGGGCCTGCCATGACATTGCCACCCCATTACCCCGCACAGAACTGGTTGTGCTGCCACCCACATGGTGCCCTGTATGGACATGGTTGTCTGCCACTATGCCTGTGTGACTGTCCTCCCCATGTCTGACTCCCAGAGACAGCCCTTGGGCCATGCCTTTCACCATGCAACATTACATGTCCATCCTCTGCCACCAACCCCTCCCCCTGCACAGATGTTGCTGGTGACAGCTCCTGGGCGACATTCTCCTGGTTGATGTCCACAGATGTGATCTCGCTGCCAGCACTCTCCAGCTGTTGTGTCACAGGTGACACACTACTGTCATCAGTGCTTGTTGGCAGCTCTGTGTAGTCTGTTTTGTCCTGACTCTCCTAAGATTATGCCCCTGCAATGCCTATTGTCCATGGTCCATGCCTCATGTTTCTGGCACTGTCTCTGTCTGTATACGCACCACTCTGTGCCTGTTGTGTGGAAACGCTGGGACCTGGTGTGCCACTGGTACTTATGCTGCTGGTACCTGGAACACAAATGTGACATATTCAATTCCTTCATGTTAGGCACCTTACAGTTCTACAGCTGTTGCTGACATTTCATACTGCACTAAATGTTGTGCCTCACCAATTTATTATCAAGTGACAGCTGGCTCCCTGCATAGTGTGTAGAACACCCTGTGGTGCATGTAGCAGGTCGCCATAAGTCCATTCCCTAGGCAACACTCCATCACCCTTTCTACCACACAAATCATGTTAGAAACCTAAGACCCATACCCAGGATGGTGTGATACATGCTGTTGTATGGGGGCCAGCAGTGTCTGTGTGCCCACAGCCTCAGAGGGTGTTTGTACACATATGGGTGCCATTGTTACACTCCTTGTTAACCTGCCCATGGTGCCTTGCTTATCCTTTGTACAACTGTGCCTACAAGACTGGTGTCTCTGCAACATATTCTGACTCCAATTACACGGTGTTTTGGGGGAGGGGGAGACATCCTTGACAGTCCTTCAGACCTGATACTAGTGAACCTATGTTCTTGTTACTGTTGTCTTTAGGGGAGCAGAGGCACATGCAACTGTTCATTTCCTTCATCCTGGTTCTGGCCAGACAGACAAATGAGGTATGGACAACACATGGCTGTCTGGCTGCGTGCTACTGAAGAGTGAACGCCATGCCCACTTCATCTGTCCAGCTGTCTTTCTTTGGCTCAGAACCTCTTTTGTGGATGGGTGGGCCCAAGACAGTATTGGCGGGGGGGGGGCATTACAGTCAGTGTCATGGCCATGGTACCCCCAGCCCCCCACCTCCTCTACGGTAACACAGATCCATCTCCATTCCTAGCACCTCATCATAGCCCACCCAGTGTCATTCATGCCCACAGCTACACCGCTGCATGATCCAGCCCCGTCGGCTAGCCAATGTGACACATGCCACTTGTACCACAGTCAGACACTTACTGCTGTGGCACTCCAATGTGACACTGCTGGCACCCAGTGTCCAAAATCTCTGCCTCTTTTCAACATGCTATTTGATGCCTATTACACCCTGGTTCCAACAGTCTTGCATTGTGGACCACATGCCTCTACATAGGACTGTACTGTCCCTCATGCTGTGTGCAACCTTCTGCCACATCTGTCCGGGATGGCATTTTTAGGCCACGTGACTCCCTTCCACTGCAATGCCCCATGACTGTACATGAAACATTGAAGTTGACGGCATATAAGGACCGCAAGGCCCATCCAGTCTGCCCATTTCTTTTTCTACTTTATGAATGTGCCATCAGTCTTTGCTCTGTCAATGGCCTATCTATTCATACTCATCTGTATTGCTCCCTTATGCCTATCACATGCCTGTTTGAAGCCCTGCACTGTATTCTTAATATCCACCACTTTTCTGGTAAGGCGTTCGTACATCCACCACCCTTTCTGTGAAAAGAACTTCCTCCACGTTACCACCTTAATTGGCCTCCTCTAATCTCATGCTGTGTCCTCTGTCCTGCTATTTTTCTTATTTTGAAATGTTAGACTCCTTCACCTTGTTAATGCCTTTAAGGTGTTTTGAATGTTTCAATCATATCACCCTCTCCTCCTTGTTTCTAGGGTATAACTATGGAGCTCAGTTAACCTGTCCTCATATATGTTTCTGATGCAGTCCCTGCACCATTTTGGCTGCCCTTCTCTGGACTGCCTCCACTTGGTTAATGTCCTTGTGAGGTGTGGCCTCCCGTACTGCACGCGGTACCCAGATGGGGCCTAACCAGTGTCTTGTAAAGAGGGATTATTACCTCCCTCGTCCGACTTGTGATACCCCTACTAATACATCCCAACATCCCTCTAGCCTTACCTACTGCTTTAGTGGTCTGCTTGAATGATTTCAGGTTATCGGTGATGGTGACACCCAAGTCTCTTTCTTCCCTTGTGACTGCCAGCAACTCCCCTTCCCTCCCAGTCTATAGGTGGCTTCAGGATTTCTCTTCCCTATGTGCATGATCTTGCACTTCTTTGCGTTAAACCCCAGTTGCCACTCTTCCCGATTCATTTTGCTAGTTTATCCAGATCTCTTCTCATTCTGCCCACCCCATCTGGATTATCTACTCTGTTGCAGATCTTAGTGTCATCTGCAAACAGACAAACCTTACTCCCCAGTCCATCTGCAATGTCACTGATGAAGATATTGAAGAGGACTGTCCCCAGGACTGATCCCTGTGGTACCCCACTTGTGACCTACATCTCTTCTGACTATACTATTTACCACCACTCTCTGTTTTCTGCCCGTCAACCAGTTTGCCACCCAGTTGATCAAAGTCTGACCTACCCCGAGTCTACCCAGCTTATTATTCAATCTTCTATGTGGAACAGTATCGAAAGCTTTGCTGAAGTCAAGGTAGGCAACATCAACTGTTCCCCCTTGGTCCACCACTCCGATTACTCAGTCAAAGAAATCTATGAGATTAGTTTGGCAGGACCTTCCTTTTGTAAACCCATGCTGTCTTGGATCCTGTGCTCCTATGGATTCCAGGTGCTGCACTATCCTTTCCTTAAGGACTGTCTCCATAATCTAGCCTACTACTGAGGTAAGACTGACTGGTCTGTAGTTCCCTGCCTCCTCCCTGCTACCACTCTTGTGGAGCGGGATCACATGAGCCCTTCTCCAGTCTTCTGGGACCTCTTCTGTGCTCAGAGACTCACTAAACAGTTCTGATAATGGCTCTGCTAGTTCCACCCTTAGCTGCTTTAGTACCCTGGTATGTATCCCATCAGGTCCCATTGCCTTGTCCACCCTGAGCTTATCGAGCTCTTGTAGGACCCTTTCTTTTGTGAAGGGACTAGTGCACACCTCCCTCCCCCCCTGTGTCCATGGTGCTGAGCTGTGGGTCCTGCCCTACCTTCTCTTCAGTAAATACTGAGCAGAAGCATCTATTTAGGATAGATGCTTTTACATGGTCCTCCTCCTCACACGCCCCCTTATCCCCTTGGATCTTAGCAATACCTCCTCTTGGCTTTCTCCTTTCATTAAAGTATCTATAGAAAGTCTTGTCACCTTCTTTTACTGTTCGTGCTAGTGTTTCCTCGGTTTGGACCTTTGCCTGCCTTACTGCCTTTCCTGCTTCTCTTAGGGAAGTTTGGTATGCCTCCCTATCTACATCCTGCTGCATTCCCTTATGTTTCCTGAAGGCCAGCCTTTTGGCTCTGACCTTTTCTGCTACTGTTTTTGAGAACCAAAGTGGTTTCCTTCTTCTTTTGCACTTTCTTTTCTCTCTAACACAATAGAATGTTGCTTCAACTATTGCATCTTTAATGCTTGCCCACTTTGCCTGTACCCCCCCACCTGAATTTCTTTTAGCCAGGGCTAACTTAACTCTGTTGGCCATCTTATCAAAGTCAGCTCCTCTGAAGTCCCATATCTTTGCCTTGGAATGGGATGATTTTGTTCTAGTGACCAAATTGAACCATATCATGTGATGGTCACTGGCACCCAGGTGACCTTCTACCTGCAGATCTGTGATCCTTTGCCTGTTAGTCAGTACTAGATCTAGGATAGCCCTGTGGGTTGTTGTACCATTTGTTTGAGGCCCTCCCCCTGTAGGGAATCCACCATGTGTCTAGTTCTGGCAGATGTTCCTGCTGGTATTGACCAATCTGTATCTGGCATGTTAAAGTCTCCCATTATCAGAACCTCACCTTTAGCTGTTATGTTTTGTATATCTTCTAACAGTAATGTGTCTGTGTCCTCCCCCCTGGTCTGGAGGCCTGTACACAAACTCAGTTCATATGGCTGTCCCATTTCCTGTTTCCAGGGTGACCCACAGTTCTTCTGGCTCCTTATGTGTATTCTGAATTTCTGCAGCTTTGATATTTTCATTGACATAAAGGGCCACTCCACCCCCCCCTCCCTTTTTTGCACCTCGGTCTCTTGTGAACAGTACATAGCCAGGTACTGAAATCTCCCAAGTATGGTTACTGGTAAACCATGTCTCGCTAATGGCTACTATGTCCAGTTTAGCGTCTATCATTATTGCCTGCAGGTCTGGGATCTTGTTTCCCAGACTGCGAGCATTTGTGTACATGATTTTCCATTGGCCAGATTTCGGTGTGTTAGTTGTTGGGCAAGGTCCGGCACCAGCCTCTGTACAGCACCCACTGCACTGACACCGGTGGCAACCTGTTCCCACGCCTACTGTTGTCTGGCTCAGTGCTGCATAGAGTGTCCAGTAATGGGTAACTGTGTCATATGGGGAGCTGGACCTTTTTCTTTACCTGGTGATGAATGTGTTAAGCCCCCTCCCCCCACCTGACACAGTTACCCACTGCACTGACACCGGTGGCAACCTGTTCCCACACCTGCTGTTGTCTGGCTCAGTGCTGCATGCAGTGTCCAGTAATGGGTAACTGTGTCATATGGGGAGCTGGACCTTTTTCTTTACCTGGTGATGAATGTGTTAAGCCCCCCCCACCTGACACAGTTACCCATTACTGGACACTGCATGCAGCACCCCCACTCACAGACCAACTGAGCAACACCGTCACTGTGTACTGCACTCTCACTGCCACAGATGGCACACAACCCAGCATCAAACATGTGCAATATCTCCCCAACCCTTATTCCGGCACATTTTCTGCACACACTCACGGTCCCACACTGTGTCCCTCTGTAGATCTCAGCAGTTGGGGCCTCTAGTAGCATTGTTGCCATTCCTCATAACACAGATGTAGCCACATGGAGAACCACAGGCCACTGGCTGCAGTTTGCCATCCAGCGTTTCTGCTTAGGACCCTCACATGTACGACCCTCTGCCCCATACCTTCCTGCATGCATCCCTATCAACATTGCCAGACCACGCTGAACACACTGTTGTGTAGATCCATGCCTTTGTTCTTCTCCAGGGATATCTGGCAAGGTTCTCCTCCACCACACATCCACACCACGACACTCCTGTACGTGAAGACACCATCTGCCCTGTGCTCCCACTGCCTGACTTACATTTGTCACAGTACCCAAGGCCATGTGCAAGTGCATATGCCGGTTCCTTACCACAATGCTCTTATTTAGTTTAGTTTAGTTTATTAGTCTAGGAATTAATACCTTTGAGCCAGGGCTCTTTTACAAAGGTTCCACGTCACAAAGAACATTTAATAAAGCACGATACACATTACAGGTAAAACCAGACAGGAAAGTTACATCATAAATTTGCTATTAACAGTTTAAGGCAGTAACATTTTTAAGTTTCATAGAAAAACAAGCTATAACAGGTTCAAGCGAGTAGACAATTTTGAGGTTAAGGAAACTTCCAGGGAGAGGGTGATCATTAGGCGCCAAAAGGAGGCTAGAGAGGAGGGAAAGGTGGTGAGCGGGAGAGTAAGTGAGAGGGACAGGAAAAAAGGGGGGGAGTGAGTTTGGGTGGGAGACAGGAAGTAGTAGAGGTACCAGAGGGTTCATTAGTCAGGGAGGAAATGCATATGGTCCCCCACACATGGGCCTTTGTGTCTAGTAATCAACATCAGTCAGAACGGCCTCAGTGTGGCCCTCCCACCCACCTATCATCATGTCACCCTCCTGTCATACCATCCACACATGACTGTCTGTCGCCCCCTACTCTGCATGCCCTGGGGTCATTAGCATCCTTGCACACACCATGTCACCCCATTGTCAATATCACCTCCACTAGTACAGTGCTGCTTGCCCATACACTACATGTGCTATATGCTGCTTTCCTACTGTTCTCTGCATGTGGAAGGTGTCTAGTGTGCTGTCCCCCTCTATGGTCCACAAGCTGAGGTGGGTGGCCACACACTCCTCCTGGCTGCTCAGCTGCACTGTGTCCGGTGGTCCTCCACCTGTGGACAAGGCACTCCTCCTATTGTGTGCTAGTTTTTCCTCTGACTGGCACCTGAGGTCACAGTACCTCTTCTGTAACTCACGCACCAGCCTCTGTACAGCACCCACTGCACTGACACCAGTGGCAACCTGTTCCAACACCTGCTGTTGTCTGGCTCGAGTCACCTGGTCCCCACCTCGGTTGAGGAGTAGGTTCACTTGAGCCTCTACCTCCTCTATGAGGATGTCAGTCTCCTGTGTAAAGTTTTTTTTTCTGGGCTGCTTGTTGCCCCCAGCCTCTGTCATCTCCACGGCTGTCTGCGTCCTTCGCATCTTCCCCCTGCGCTGCATCGCAGCTTGCATTGCACCCTTTCTGAGCACCATAGCTTATGATGCATTTTCCAACCTACGTCATTTTTGGCTGCATCATCGTAATTTCTGCACAATCCTGAATTTGGTGCAATGCGACCAGTGCACATGCACTTGACGCAGTCCAGCTCTTTGGCACACTTTGCGCCAATCTCAATCCTGTTGATGAATTGGGTGCTGGGAGTTCCAGGCTTTGACTTCTCTAGTTGCAAAGGAGCATTGGCCAAAAGTAGTTTTTCTGAAGGGCTGGAGGAGTTTTTGATCCCTCATCTATCAAATTCCATATTTGTTCATGATCGGGGAGAAGATGTTGCAGACGCCGGTGGCATCTGAACATGAAGTGCTCTCTTGCATAGAAGGCCTTAGTCGATATAATTTTTTAATATAGACATAGAATATTTTATGATGGTTCTAAAAAATAAAATTAAAAAATATATATTTTTTGCACTTTTTCTGAATTTTCATATTAAACCCCATAATTTAATTAATATCTATTTAAGTGTAATACCTATAAACATTCATCTTATGCCCTAACTCACATGGTGAACATTCCAGTCTCCCCCAAGCAGCACCAGTTCTTCTTCACTTTTGCAGGCTTCGCCTGTGAAAGTGTCATGCGATAATAAACAACTGTAGCAATAGTTGCTTCGTAGTTTAGTTGAAAGTGTTCTGGCTTACCAAGTGAGCAAATGGTGTTCAATTCCTGATCCCAGTATTCTGACTGGGTTATCTGGCTACCAACAGCATTCACCAGAAGTGGCCCAGATTGATGGGGAATGTCATTCCAGTGAGATACACACCACCAATATCACACCCCAATGTCTGGAACATGGGAAGTCTGCCAAAAGGATGCCTCTGCAACCTTGTGTCCTGCCCCACTAAGATGCGAGTAAAGGCAGGAACAAGCCCAAGATGGCCTGAACTCCAGGCACAGGAGCTGGGAAAGTCCAGTTCAGTGGACAGGTCATGTTATGACTCCTCTGGCACTGGCCTAATGAAGTGGTCTATGTAGATTCTAGGAACAGGCACGGCTAGCAGTAGAAGTCAGATTGGTATGGATGTATGTATGAAGAGAAAATCAGGACTGAAGAGAAAGCATAACAAAAAAAAAAACTAGTGACTTACTATGTCTCCAAGGCAACACTTTATAATAATTTAAAAGACAAAGAACCTCTGTGCGCAAGCACTGAGGCAATGGCTACCCCAAAGGGCATTTGGCTGGGAAGCCAAGTTTCAAAGAAATACAAAATCACACATGCCACCACAATGCAAAGCATCATGGGTTGCATATAAGTCACCACACATATTTTCTGGTTCAACTTACAGAATGTATGGTGTTAAAATGTTTCAGATAAAGTTTGTGTTAACAGGTTATATACCAAATTTGGTATGTCTTCTGTTGGCACCCTTGCAAACTGTGTGAGAGGCCTTTGGCACCATGCATTTTTGCTTTAAGTTGAACCAGCATAATATTCTGTGGTGATTTACCTATGCAGCCCATGATGCTTTGCATTGTGGGGGCATGTGTGATTTTGTACTTTATAATAATGCTTCTTCTCTTTATTAAGGAAGCATGAAGAAATAATTTATACATAATTGCTAACCCTTAAATATGCAGATTGTAAATCAGTTGCAGATTCCCTTTAATGATGAACTGCTTCTACGTGCAGAATTAGTTCATCAGTAGAAGGCAGATCAAGATGGAAGCTGATTTGCTGTCTGCATGGTAGTTTAGTGTTATCTAATTATGCCGCAGCTCTTGCTCATGCTTTGCTGGTGTTCAAGTAATTGCATACTGGGACCGTATGTATTGACTATGTTGGTGGTAAAGGCATCTAAACATCATCAAATGCTCTTTAAAAAATATTTAAAAAAAAAGATTATTTATATTTTTAGCCAGCTCAGTAGCACTATGGTTAGATAATTCCTTGTCAACCTGGTGGCTGGGTTTGAGTCCTTAGTTTGGGATGTCATAGGGCTGACTGACTGAGCCAGGGAAACCTGAGAGAGGCTGCTGTCTGTGCATAACACAATGGGGTTCCCAGGGAGCTTGGGGTGGTGTGAGTAGGAATATGTGCCCCAAAATGTCCCTGGCACAGGCAAGTATATTTATCATATTGACGTGTAGAAGTTGGCGTCTGAGTGTGGGCGTGGTAGTGCAGTGAAAATAGAAGTCAAAGTAGATTGATCTAACGAGCCTGAGGATTCAGAAGCCTGCCACATTGAACTCTGAGAAAGCAGGAAGTTGGGCCTAGAAAAAAGGGGATGGCCCAGAGGAATGAAGACAAAACCCCTCCCATCCACACACACATCCAACCTAGACCACCAGAGTTCCTCCCCAGGGAAACGTGATAACATAGTAATTTAAGGTCAGAAGGGACTCTAGGTTTATCAAGTCTACTCTTATTTCATAAGCAGGGGGGAAATTATATGCAAACATACTAATTTATAATGATTCCCAGGCCACTCTACCATACCTCTCAACCTCTTAGCATTAAAAATCACAGTAATGGCATTCAAAAATCTTAACAAGTGGCCAGAATGTGTAGCACTTTCTTATTTTAAACAATAATATGTCTACAAATAGTGGTTCATATATAGGTAGTGATAAGGAATGTTTCTATCAACTTAGTTCAATGATTTAATAGTTTGTGTGTCCAGAAATTTGTGTGTCCAGAAATCTCTCTAACATTACTAAGAACATCAGTAAACCTATGTGTAGCAAGGGTAAATGTGAGTGTGGAAATCATAGCGCTATGCGAAATTCATAGCAGTTTAGAGGTATGTAGCCTACTTGCTACACAGGGGATCCAGTGATTCCCTTGGTAAGCAGAAATGTGTCCATACTTACCTGCCTTCATGCCCACTGTCTCCACTGGTAGGTTGTTCCATAAGTTCACCACCCTCTGAGAGGAGAAGTGTGTCCTATCATTACCCCTGAATTTACTATCTCTGAGCTTTAAGGTATGTCTGAGCATCTTGCTCAAGTACACCAGATCAGACATCTCTGTCTTGTTAATCTTGTTGATACCCTTAAAGGAGAAGACACCTGTTTATGAAGTGGATTTTTCTGACATATTTTTAATACATTACATCAATTACTGCAAGCATGTCAAGAGATCAGTCATTTATTTTCTGTAGTAACACATATCTTGACTCTAAATCTGTAACACAAGCTTGTCAAGTTTCAAGCAAGTCTCCATTTACATGCAAATGAGGCACTTGTAATACAGCCCCTCCCATTTTTCGACGTCACTGGAGCAGCAGCTTGGGAGAAAGCATACGGTTTTCACTGCTTCCTATCAGTATATTATTTTAAGTGTGTAATGACTTAAGACAGGCCTGTCATGCCATTCTCACAGTGTGTAGTACTTGTAGCCTTTATTTGTACATAGTGAATAATACATCTAAAATGATTTCATTCACAAGTAAAAAAATCTATTTCTTTGTGCTGCTCATCTCTCATTATAATACAGTTGTAACATGTTGAGGGGAGGAGTAGATTGAATGCTTCCTTTGTACAGATGACACACATTCTCCTTTCAGCAGCTGGAAAAATGGTGAGTTAGATCACTTAGTTTAAAAACTGTCTTTTGTACATTTCAAATGTTCCTTAAACTACAGTTGCTGACTGGAAATACTAAGACAGGGAATGAATATGACATGGGAGGAGTGAGGTAAGCAGATACACAGCTCTGTAAATGCAAGTCTTCTCCTTTAAGTATGCTGAAGGCTCAGATAATGTCCCCGCTCTACCTCCTTTTCTTCAAAGTGAATGATTAAGGGCTGCCAGCCTCTTCTTGTAGCTTTTGCCTTCCATACCCCTGATCACTTTGCTGGTCCTATGTTGTATCCTCTTGACTGCCTCACTATCCGTTTTATACTGAGAAGCCCAGAACTACGTGTAGTATTCCAGGTGGGGCCTGACCAGGGCCTTGTAAAGAGGCAGGATTACATCCCTTTGCCCTGCTGGTCACCCCCCCTCTTTTTTTTCTTTTTTTTTTTTAACTTCTATATGTACCTGATGCACTGTCGGCAATCTATGTCCTGGCATCCACTTCTTCGGCAGCCATCTGTCCCGACTTAGCCCCCATTGAAGCTCCCACTGTGTGCCCCCATGGATTGCCCCCATGGCGGGGTGGTGGACAGCCCCCCTGTACTCCCCACCAAGTCCAGATCCTGTTCCAGTGGTGCTCCGAGGCCGGGCAATCCAGAGCCGGCCATCAAGCCGCATCGACGGTGCGCCATTTTTGTGTATTTTACTCCCCCTCGGAAGTGCAGGCGTGCAATGACGTCAAGGCTTACTTGCCGACATCTGCAGCACTCTGCCCATTACTCTGACACCGCTTCTAGTGGAGCCCCCAGTCGTCACCAGGGGCCGCCACAGAGCGGTGGTTCCCTTGGATCCC